>JAKZAP010000002.1:7968970-8695814 GCA_023053575.1 Branchinecta lynchi | reverse complement strand
CAGTGCAATTATTTTGCATTCTTTCAGTGTTCTAATCCAAAAGAAGTAAAATTAATAAGACAAAGCCATGTATCCAGTATAGACGATGAAAAATTTCTCAAACAATTCGAGACTGCAACCAAGGGCTACGGTTTTTTCTTCATAGATTTAAAAATAAAAGATAAAACCCTTAAGTACAGGAAAAACTTTGAAAAATTTACCGGATAATTTATTTCTATAATAAATGAATAAATTTGGTAGTGTTGGAAAAAAGGTTAGTAACGAATCGAAAGTTACTGACGAAAATGGTAACATTAACCTACATGATAGACGAATTATAAATTTAGGTGATGCCAAGGCAGACAAGGATGCTATTAGCTTAAGATCTATGACTGTGATTATGAATCAATTTAAAGAACAAATGACTGCAGGACAAGTGCAAGCCAACCAATACTTTAGCGAAGATATCAACAGATTAACTGCGATAGATGATTCTCCTGATAATTCGTTGGTAAGGAACAAAGATAAAGGGTTATTTGTAAAAGAAATAGTTCGAGTTAATGATAAAGAGATTAACGCTGAAAACAAGTTGATAACAAATGTTCAAAACCCTAGAAACAAAAATGATGCTGTTAATTTAGCAACGTTAACTATGAATCTTTTAGATTATGACAAAAAGCTTCTTGGGCAACACACCCATAACGGTATAATTGAAGGAAAGTTTGCTGGTCAAAAAACTCGTATCGATAATATTGAAAGAGCAGTAGTAAATATTTTAAAAAGGCTTCTAGAGCTAGAGCTAAAACCTGTTGACAAACCATTCGTTACCAGAATAGAAAAAATGATGGCTGGTAAATAAATTTTATAAGATAAATTAATTCCCTAATAAATGGTTGAAACAATGGAGTATACAGTTTATTTGTCAAAGCTTCAGAAAGGAAAGCTGAAGAAATGCTTTGGTGCTAAACAAAAATGTCATAAATATTCTTTGAGCCCAAGCTGACTTTGAAACATTTATTCAAACAATGTTTACACGGATACGTCAGCTCTGATTTTTCATCAGCGATATTTCGGCCCTTCTTGGCAAGGGTCCTCGTCAGGCTGTCAATCTTCTTGTTCAACTTCGGGGAAGGAAACAAACCTGTAACAAATAACTGAAGCTTCTACCGACTATAAATATCTTATTAAGGTAAATTATCTTCAAGTACCAGTATAATGAAAAAACTAGTCCTGAGATTTAATTTTTGACAACGACGCTGTTTTTGCTGCATGATTGGGGCGATGACAGGAAAGGGTTTTTTCTGCATTTTGATCAACTTCGGTTTTTTCATTAATAAGGGGCTGAAAACTTAAATATTATTGTATTAATGACCTCGTTCTACGTTTCTATTATGAGTACTTGCCTGAATCTATTACTTTGAATAATCACTGCACGGAAAAACTAGTGCTGAGATTTAATTTTTGACACGGCTGCTGTTTTTGCTGCACGATTGGGGCGACGGCAGGAAATATTTTTTTCTGCATTTTGATCGACTTCGGTTTTGTTGTTAATAAGGGACTGAGGCTTAAATTGTCTTCCCTTAATAACCCCGTTCCACGTTTCCGGTAAAGAGTACTCGCCTGTATCTCGGTTAATGCCTGTTTGGTTTTTCTTTATCTCAACGGCTTCTCGAATGGTTTGATGGAGTCCGGTGCACGTTGCAAGAATTTGGGCTTTTCAAAATGTACTGAATGGGATGGGTTTTCGAAAATATGTTCTGCAAGTGCAGATTTGAAAGTATAGTTATGACGGTGTCCGTTGGAGAGGGCGTGGTCAATTTCTTGCTCATGCTCTGCAAGTCGTTTTCCGAAAGTTCTCTCTGTCCTTCCTACGTAACGCTTTCCGCAATCACAAGGTATTGAATAAATGCCTCTTTGGTACTGATTTGGGACTTTATCTTTTCCGGAGTTTAGGTAAGACAGCAAAGTATTTTGGGTTCTGTGAAAGACTTGGATGTTGTATTTTTTCAAATTTTTGGACAATTTTTCGGTTACTCCGCGGACGTACGGAAGGTAAACGCGGGCATTTTTTTCTTCTACCTCACCATTACTAGTAGAACTAGTATCCCGAACTGTCAGACAAAACCCCCCTAACTGTAAGCCAAATACTAGATTGTTTTAAACTTGTTTGGGAATCAACATATTTCATCTACATGGGGCAATTCTACTGGCAGCATGAAGGAGCAGCGATGGGGAGCTCTATTTCGCAGGGACTCGCCGAATTAACGCTAAGGAAAATTGAAGAAATCGCTTTCAGTATCGCGCCGATGGTTCCAAGTTTCTACAAACGTTATGTTGATGATGGTTTCACAGCATGGGAAGGCCAAAAAACAGACATTGTGAGTTTCGTTGACACTTTAAACTCAATTCAACCGACTATCCAGTTCACGATTGAATTTGAAAATGATGCACAGAAGCTGCCGTACCTAGATGTTTTGATTGCTAACAGTGAAGGAAGTTTTGTCTGCTCAGTCTACAGAAAACCCACCCACAACGATCGATACCTTCCATATGATTCTTACCAGCCAGAATATGTGAAACGCGGAGTAGTTATCTCACTAGTCGACCGAGCCATCAAAATTTGCGACAAAAATCTCCTAGATGACGAACTTTGCCACATTCGGGACGTCCTGTTTGGAAACAAATACCCCATTCAACTGGTTGAACAGATCATCAGAAGACGACTGAAGCTGCATTCATCCCCCAAAGATCCTGTAAGTTCTACTAGTAATGGTGAGGTAGAAGAAAAAAATGCCCGCGTTTACCTTCCGTACGTCCGCGGAGTAACCGAAAAATTGTCCAAAAATTTGAAAAAATACAACATCCAAGTCTTTCACAGAACCCAAAATACTTTGCTGTCTTACCTAAACTCCGGAAAAGATAAAGTCCCAAATCAGTACCAAAGAGGCATTTATTCAATACCTTGTGATTGCGGAAAGCGTTACGTAGGAAGGACAGAGAGAACTTTCGGAAAACGACTTGCAGAGCATGAGCAAGAAATTGACCACGCCCTCTCCAACGGACACCGTCATAACTATACTTTCAAATCTGCACTTGCAGAACATATTTTCGAAAACCCATCCCATTCAGTACATTTTGGAAAAGCCCAAATTCTTGCAACGTGCACCGGACTCCATCAAACCATTCGAGAAGCCGTTGAGATAAAGAAAAACCAAACAGGCATTAACCGAGATACAGGCGAGTACTCTTTACCGGAAACGTGGAACGGGGTTATTAAGGGAAGACAATTTAAGCCTCAGTCCCTTATTAACAACAAAACCGAAGTCGATCAAAATGCAGAAAAAAATATTTCCTGCCGTCGCCCCAATCGTGCAGCAAAAACAGCAGCCGTGTCAAAAATTAAATCTCAGCACTAGTTTTTCCGTGCAGTGATTATTCAAAGTAATAGATTCAGGCAAGTACTCATAACAGAAACGTAGAACGAGGTCATTAATACAATAATATTTAAGTTTTCAGCCCCTTATTAATGAAAAAACCGAAGTTGATCAAAATGCAGAAAAAACCCTTTCCTGTCATCGCCCCAATCATGCAGCAAAAACAGCGTCGTTGTCAAAAATTAAATCTCAGGACTAGTTTTTTCATTATACTGGTACTTGAAGATAATTTACCTTAATAAGATATTTATAGTCGGTAGAAGCTTCAGTTATTTGTTACAGGTTTGTTTCCTTCCCCGAAGTTGAACAAGAAGATTGACAGCCTGACGAGGACCCTTGCCAAGAAGGGCCGAAATATCGCTGATGAAAAATCAGAGCTGACGTATCCGTGTAAACATTGTTTGAATCAAAAATGTCAGATACGTGTTAGTCATAGTAGACAAAATGAACGAGAACCAGTTAAGTTACTTTTAAGTAAACGACAAATTGATAAAATTGAAACATGTAAAATGAATAATAAGGGCTGTGATATTGATGTATCATACAAACAGATGAAAGAAGCGATTCAAAAGGGGGGATTACTTCCATTTTTAATACCGCTAGCAATTACCCTTGGTAAGGCAGCTTTAACAAGTGTTGCTGCTGCTTTGGGTACATTCGCTGGTAAGAAAATTATGGATAAAATGACCAACACAGGTGGAGCGCTAAAACTTCCTGGAACACAAAAAGTTGTGGGTAATGGGTTACTTCGGAAGGAAACCGATGATGTCAACATAGGTGGAGCGCTTAAACTTCCTGGAACACAAAAAGTTGTGGGTAATGGGGTACGTGGAAGGCCTAGGAAGGAAAAAAACGATGATGTCAACACAGGTGGCGCGCTTACACTCCCTGGAACACAAAAAGTTGTGGGTAATGGGGTACGTGGAAGGCCTAGGAAGTCAAAAAATGGGGACATCAAAAAAGAAGCAAAAGTAAAGTAGGACCTCTAACCAATTTTGATATTATGGATGCATTAGGGAGTATACCACAGTTTCGAGGTGTTTTCTCTTTAGATACGCTACCCAAACATATAAACGATTCGGAATGTGGTGTAATCAACTATGACAAACGTGGAATGCCTGGAACACATTGGGTTGCCTATTGTAATCTATCTGAATCCCCCCATGTAGAATTTTTTGATTCTTTCGGTATTCCTCCAGGAAAAGAAATAGTTAAATATCTAAAAACTTCAAAGAAAAAGATAGCTTATGAAAATCTTGCTGTCCAAAATATAGACGAAGTAAACTGTGGACTTCACTGTATTTCCTACATTAAGCGCAAAATGAAGTTGGTAGCTTTTCGTTTATAAAAATTATTTTCTAATAAATGGAGATTTATTGTATGAAATGTAAAAAGAGCACTGACACTGAATCAATGTTTAAGGCAGTGTCACAAAAAAATAATGTTCCAATGCTGAAAGGGAATTGTGTTATTTGCGGATCGAGGAAAAATCGCTTTTTAAAAAAAACCTCAACGCAGAAACAGATATTTTAAAGACGTATTATTCTAATTATTCAGGTGTGGATGATATTTACAGAAAATTAAAAGAAAATGGTGTTAAGGTTTCCAAGGATAAAATAAAAAATGTGTTGCAAAATGAGAATGTGTATACGTTACACAAACCTTCCTATCATAACTTTGAAAGGAGGCGAGTGTATGTTCACTATGTTGATGAGCAATGGCAAGCTGATTTAGTTGATATGCAGAAATATAAAAAAGAAAATAATAAAACAAATTACATTTTAACTGTTATTGATTGCTTTAGTAAATATGCTTGGTGTATCCCTCTGAAAGATAAAACGGGTGCTGAAATAATAAAAGCATTCAGTGCTATATTTAAAGAAAGAATTCCTAAGAAACTACAAACTGATAAAGGTAAAGAATTTGTGATGAGAAATGTTCAAACTTTTTTGAAAAATAACGGCATACACTGGTTTGCATCTGAAAGCGAATTGAAAGCACAAATCGTTGAACGGTTCAATAGAACGCTAAAAGAAAAGCTATGGAAATATTTCACTCACAATAGCACTACTAATTGGATTGATATTTTACCTTTATTTGTGAGTAATTATAATAACTCGTACCACCGTTCAATACAAATGAAACCAGTTGATGCTAGTAAAAAGGTTAATCAGAAAAAGGTTTTTAGTGCTCTGTTTCCTCCAGTAGATGAGTACAAAATCACAGGAAACGTCAAAGTAGGGGATTTAGTCAGAATTAAAAAAGAAAAAAGTATTTTCGATAAAGGATATTTACCTAATTATACGGATGAAGTATTTCAGATAGCAACCATCAGACCTACCATTCCCATTACTTATGAAATATCTGACAAAAGTGGGGAATTAATTCAAGGAGGGTTTTATGAAAAAGAACTTTCAAAATTTATTATGAAATAAAATTAGTTGTATATAAATGGATTCAAGACGCTTGAGTGATATGTTATCGGATATAGTGAAGAACAGAGAAGTTCAGAGAAGAAAGGTTCAACAAAATGAGATGGAGAAGGCAGGATTTCGGGAATATGCTTCAGAGTTAAACGCTCCAGTTATTATAGCACAAAAAGAAAACACTAAAGACACCATCAAAAAATTACAAGAGAACGCTGAAACGATAATTAATAAACTACAGGAAGGTGATAATAATTCAAGAAGACGGTTTCTCAGATTAGGTGATACATTTAAAACAGCTTTACAGACCACTAATTCAGAGGAATCGAGTCGAGCTCCCACTCCTGCTATAGAACCCAATCTAGAACAACCATATGACGTAAATCTAAACTTAAATATTGATGTGGAATTATTAAATCAAATTAATTTAAAATATAAAGATGACTGGAATGGTACCGATAATTATTTTAAAATGCCTCATTATTACCTTAAGCATCATAACGAAATAGATGGGGCTCTGAATTATTTAACATCTATAAGTCAAAGTTATGGTGGTATGAAAAGTAAAAGTTATAGTTCTAGTAAGTATGATAAACACATTGAATTTATAAAAGAATACAAGAATAGGTTAAAAACCATTCAAACCTATTTCCCATTAGTCAACCAACAAGGAACTGGAGTATTTATGAATTGTGATGAAATGATTTCAAAACTATACACTTTGATAGGCAGCAGAGTAAACGGAAATACATCTGATGAGGTGAGAAATGAAGCTATTGATATTTTGGATTCGTTAATGCGAAATAAATTTCTTACGAAGAGATATTACAATTCAATATATAAAAAATATTTCTAATAAATGGTGTTGTTAAACATTGAAGGTAATGAAAGTATCATTGATATAACATTTAGTCAACCAATCGAATTGAATCGTAATTGGGGTTATGAAATAGGTTTGAATCAGTGTACTTTGTGGTATTCATGGCATAATATAAGTGATAAATTTGGAAATAATACATTTCAATACAGGAAAGATGAAGATAATAATGCAACAGAATGGATGAATGTTACTATTCCTAATGGGATGTATAACGATGATTGTTTGAATTATTTTTTGTGTCAGTATTTTGATACCCCAAAAGATAAATGTCCTATTGTAATTTCATCCAATCCAGCATCTATGAGATTTGTCATACTATTACAAGAAAAATATGTGTTTAGATTTAATAGTGACTTGTGTCAGATTTTAGGATTTGAGAAGGATAGTGAGATATCTAAGAAAATCAATGAAGGTACAAAGCTTCCGAATATAACAAGAAGCGTTGATAAAATTCAAATTCACTGCTCTCTTGTAAACAGTTCTATCGTAAACAAAAGTAAATCAGATGTCATTTGGACATTTGTTCCTAATACAGAACCGGGTTGTCAAATTGTTGAGAATCCTAGACAATTAATCTACCTTCCTATTAATACAAAAGACTTTATTTACTCCTTGAGAATGACAATTACTGATCAGTTGGGAAGACCTATCGATTTGAATGGTGATAACGTTGGATACGTGCTGCATTTAAGAAAAGCTTAAAGGATTAGTGAAATAAAATTATTTACCTATAAATGTTGATTAATAATAAGCGATTACTTTATAAAAAGCAGTATGGAAGTGGAATCGGTAGTGTATTCAAAAACATTGTTAATTCCCAGTTATTTCAAACGTCAGCAAAACAAATAAAAGATGGGGCTATGTCAATGTATAATAATATTATTAAACCGAGATTTGAGTTGTTGAAAAACAGAGCAATAGAATATGGGAAAGATCTGATCAATGTAAACAAGAAGGAACTCATTGATGTAATTGGAAACAAAAAATCGATGAAGGATCTTATCGGTACAAATAAAAGGATTTTAAATCAAAGAAGTCAGGACTTGATCAAAACGTTAATGACTGGAAATGGATTAAAGATTCTGAAATAAGTTTTATTTAATAATTTCTTTCTTATATAAATGGCAGTAAATAAAGTTATCAGTCCTCAATGGAACATATTTGACGAACCGCTTGTGGATGATACAGTGGTTAAATATGAATTTAAAGAAATTCGAGAAACAGATGTGAATGTATCTAATAAATCAGAGTTTGAATTCGTAACAAAGAAATTAGATTCCTGGTTTTATCCAAGTGAAAGTTATCTTGATGTCAGTGTAAGAATAGTAAACGAAGATGGGACTCCTATAGCTGCAACCGATGTTGCTACTTTAACGAATAATGGATTTAATTTATTCAGTACCGCTGAGTATGTAATAAACGATGAATCGGTTGAAAAAATTAATCATGTTGGTATTACAACTACCGTTACAAAGTTGATTGAATACTCTGATGATTATTCTAGAAGTGCAGCAAGAAATCATTTCTGGTATAAGGATTATAATCAAGGAAAAGAAATTAATCCTGTTATTGCTTCGTTTACTGCAACTCCAGTAGTAGCAGGGGCTGCAGCAGGGGGTGGAACAGTCAGTTTGAGAAATAATAATAATTATAATAAAGGATTTGAAAAAAGATATAACAGAACAAAGAGCAGTAAATTAGTAAATATGTATTTACCATTATCAGAATTGTTTGGATTTCTGAAAGGAAACAAACGATTCTTCAGAGGTGCATCGCATAAATTATTTCTAAGAAGAAATGATGATAACAACATGATTATAAGAAATGGAAATACTAATTTCAAAGTAGTAATCGAGTATTTATCCTGGAAGATCCCTATTGTAGCTCCTAGTATCGAAATGATGAGTGAATTAGAAAAGGATCTTGCTAAGGATAAAAAGCATAATCTGATGTGGGAAGCATGTAATAGTTATAAAAGTGATGTTAGTCAGAATAAGGAGCACACCTGGAAAGTTGTGTCTGAGAGAAATAGTCCTACAAAAATCGTTGTGATGTTACAGAAAAATGAAAAGCATAACAATCAATTAATGAATAATATGGTGTTTGATCATATGAATTTAACAGACATAGAACTTAGAATTAATGGGGATAAATATCCTGAAGAACCACTCAAATGCGACTTTAGCGATGAGAAATGTAAATACTCAAATCTTTACAATAGGTTCATACATTTGGGCTATAAGCAATTAGCATTTGATACTGGTAGTGTTGTTAGTATAGAAGAATTTAAAGAAGTATATCCACTATTCTGTTTCGATGTTTCCAAACACGAATCAAGTATATATAATGGAACAACTGCTGATATTGAAATAAGTTTAACATTAAAACACGCTCAGCCTGTACCATATAATATTTACTGTGTTATATATTATGAAAGAAAAGCTACATTAGGTATTATTAACAAAAATATGTATGTGAGTTTGTGAGTCTGGATTTTTATTTAATAAAATCATCCCCTAATAAATGGAGTCCACAAAGGAAGTCTTGAATACAATCAGAATGAATAAATACAATGAGACAATCAGGAAAGAAGAACTAGTGTTAGGTTTGAAATATGCTATTGTTAAAATGAGAATTGCTAAGACAAAATATGGTGATAAGTTGGTTGTAGTTATTAATCATAATGACAAACCCTGTGATTTGTTTATAACTCAGAAATATAATGCTATTGCTAACGAATTACTTTTAAAGAAAAATCTAGTTTTGCAACCGATTGTACGCGAAAACAAGAACAAAGAAACATATGTGGATTTAGAACTGTTTACTCAGTAATATTTGAATAAAAAATGAAAAATGTAAAAAAAAAGAAGTAGTAGTATATTGTATTTATTCAAACAATGTTTACACGGATACGTCAGCTCTGATTTTTCATCAGCGATATTTCGGCCCTTCTTGGCAAGGGTCCTCGTCAGGCTGTCAATCTTCTTGTTCAACTTCGGGGAAGGAAACAAACCTAGGAAACAAACCTATGACAGGTTTGTTTCCTTCCCCGAAGTTGAACAAGAAGATTGACAGCCTGACGAGGACCCTTGCCAAGAAGGGCCGAAATATCGCTGATGAAAAATCAGAGCTGACGTATCCGTGTAAACATTGTTTGAATAAATGTTTCAAAGTCAGCTTGGGCTCAAAGAATATTTAGTATATTGTAGTATTTTATATGTAGTAAAGGGTAATATTCTCATTTCTTGTATCCTTTATTTTGGAAGTAAGAAAATAAAAAAGTTCTTAAAAAGGGGGGTAATTTGGTAAAAAGGATGTTAAAGTTTAAGAAATTGATGTTAAAATGGGGTTTTGAAATTGGGGGGAGGGTGGAGTAGAACCCGGCTTTATATACTACTTCTGTGCTACGGGTTGCCTTAACTTGCAGATGTGCAGTCACAGGAGGTAAAATGGACCGGTGCACATCCGTGGCCAGGAATTTTTTGCCAAATTTCATTAGGAGCTCGTGTCTTCTGTCAGAGAGGATTTGCAGACGCAATGTCTTTAGACTTTCTTCGTAGGACTCGGTATTTCTGTCCAAGAATGATACAGCAAGCTTTCTTCTGAATCCCTCCTAACTTCTCGCTTTGCTGAACTGTGAGTCCAGCGTGCCACACGGCACAGGCGTACTCCGTCACATGTCGGACATAGTTTGTATAGCAGGTGACAAGATCACCTGTAGAGACAAAATCTTTTGATGCTTGCAAAGGATTTGAGCAGAAATTACCCTTTTTTTACGAGTTTTTTTTTACATGGTCATCCCATTTTAGGTTGTTTTTAGGATCCCAAAACGTAAGTGGCGGGGTACCTGTGACATCGCAAAAGTTGTCAGTCTGTCCGTCCGTCCGTCTGTCCGTCTGTGCGCACTATAGAAGGGAATATGATATTTTGATGAAACTTGGTGTGAGAATTCTTTGGGTCAAGAGTAAGGTCAAATTCGTAGATAGGCTCTGTAGCCCTACATTTAGGGGTGGGGGAGGGGGTTTAAATTAAGGGGCAAATGAAATATTTTTAAACAGATACTGTGATAGTCAATTATGGAGTAATAAGTCATGCTGAACACGATGGTGAAAACCATTTCGTCACCGGACAAATAGTTCGCCCGGAATCCGGCCAAAACCGGAAAGTTTGTTAAACGTAAAAGTTTTATTTGAAGTTGATTAGATGTTGGATTTAAGGATAAGAAGACATGCTAAACAGGACGGTGAAAACCATTTTTGTGTCGGACAAGTAGTTAGCTGGGAATCCGGCCAAAACCGGAAAGTCTGTTAAAAGTAAAAGTTTTATTTGAAGTTGATTAGATGTTCTATTTAGGGGTAGGAGGACATGCTGAACACGATGGTGAAGACCATTTTCTCGCCGGACAAGTAGTTAGCATGGAATCAGGTCAAAACCGGAAAGCTTGTTAAAAGTAAAAGTTTTATTTGGAGTTGATTAGATGTTCGATTTAGGGGTAAGAAGACATGCTGAACACTACTGTGAAGACAATTTTCTACCCGGGCAAGTACTTCGCCCGGAATCCGGCCAAAACCGGAAACAGTTAAAGTTTTATTTGTAATTGATTAGATATCCGATTTAGGGGTAAGAAGAGATGCTGAATCCGTGTATGGAAATCATTTTTTACCCGGACATATAGTTCGATCGGAATCCGGCTGGAGCCGGAAAATTTGTTATTAGTTAAATTTTTATTTGAAGCTGATTAGATGTTCAATATTGGGGAAAGAAGATACGCTGTGTTCGTTTATGAGCTTTCTTTTTTCACCGGAGAAGTAGTTCCGGAATTCGGCTGAAACCGGAAAATTGGCTGAAGTGGCAGGAAGTTTTCGTCAAAACAGATATGAGTTATAGGGGTAAACACACATGCTGAATCCATATCTGAACTTGGTTTTCTCAGATGATTAGCTATTTGGCCTTAATCTGTTTCTGAATTTTAATAGTAGAAATGTTCAAGGAGCCTGGCCCAATTGTCCGGATCAAATATTGACCTTTTGGGTTCCCATCGAAACCTTTGGTCTTGTTAATAGTGATGCCCAGGATTTTTGCAGAGCTAGCGACAAGGGACTGTGTCTCGTCTTCAAGGGGAGGAGTTTGTTTTGTGAAGTTAATTCTTAGGGCAACGCTTTTTTCTTCACTTATGCCTAGCTTCATCTGGTCACAGTCATAGGCCAGCTGCTTGGTTAAGTATTCCAGTGAGTTTCCCGGATCGCTCAGTGTGGCGAAAGTGCGTGGTACCACTAGCGTTAGGTCGTCTGCCTAACATTCACCATGAGCTTATTGACAGCAATAGTGAAGGCCAGTGGACCTAAGCGACTACCTTGGGGTGCTCAGCATAATATTGACATGAGCTCAGATAGATTATCTTTACTCAACTGCAAGCGCTGCTGACGACCCATCAGAAAGCTCGAATGCCTTTATTAGATCGGTAATTGTTACGTCAACAAAGCGGCCCGGTTCTCCGGGATGTAGAAGTATTTCATTAAACATACGGACTAGGTAGTGTACCTTATTGTGTCCAGGTCGAAACCCGAGCATCGATTTTGTCTTCAATATCGCTGTAGAGCCATTCGAAAAGAAAGCCTTCGAATAATTTGGCGAACACGGGAGATTTTGGGATCCTAAAACGTAAGTAGAGGGATACCTACGACATCGCAAAGGTTGTCCGTCTGTCCGCACGATAACTCTTAAAGGGATTGAGATATTTTGATGAAACTTGGTGGGAGAATCCGTTGGGTCAAAGTACAGGTCAAGTTCGAAGATGGACTTTGTAGCCCTATATTTGAGGGTGGGGGAGGGGTGTCAAATTGAGGGACGAAAAAAAATATTTTTTGAAAGCTATTGAGATAGTTAATTTAGGGGTAAGGAGACATGCTGAATTCGAATATGAAATTTATTTTCTCGCCGGACAAACAGTTCACCCGGAATCCGGCAAAAATCGGAAAATTTATGAAAAGTAAAAGTTTAATATGAAGTTGGTTAGAGGTTCGATTTAGGGACAAGGAGACGTGCTGAATCGAATATGAAATTTTTTCGCTCGCCGGACAATTACTTCGGCCAGAATCCGGCCAAAACCGGAGAATTTGTTAAAAAGTAAAAGTTTTATTTAAATTTGATAAGATGTTCGATTTGCGGGTAAGGAGACATGCTGAATTCGCATATGACAATCATTTTCTCCCCGGATGTATAGATCGCTCGGAATCCGGCTGAAACCGGAAAATTTGTTAAAAGTAAAAGTTTAATCTTAAGTTGATTAGAGGTTGGATGTAGGGGTAAGGAGAAATGTCGAATTCGTTCTTGAGCTTTAGTTTTTTGCCAGACATGTAGTTTGTCCGGAATCCGGCCGAAACCTGAAGTTGGGCAGAAGTAAGGAAGGAAGGAGATACGACGTAGGCTATAGGGTAAACCATATGCTGAATCCGTGTTTGAATATTTGACAGCGTAAAACGGATATCTGAATATATCTGACCTTGTTGAAATTCAGCTGGCGTATCCGATTTGCACTGTCAAATACGAACTTGGTCTTCTCAAGTTATTACCATTGGCCTTAACCTATTTTTCAAATGTTAAATATAAAAATGCTTAAGAAGTCTGTTGAAGACCGAATATCTACAAGACCGAATTGTTAGGAGCAAATATTAGAATTTTGGGATCCCATCGAAACCTTTGGTCTTGTTTATATCGGTCTAAGATCTCTGACTGTAGATACTTTTCCCTTTTACGGTATAGGTGTGACAAAAGCGGTCTTCCAGACGTCGGGAAACACTCCTAAGAGGCACTGGTTCAGGGTAGCGGTGAGGGGAAGAGCAAGTGAAGTGAGCATATGAACCAAACCAACCACAAAGCCAAGTGGCCCAGTTGTCTGTAGTCGAAATAGCCTAAATAGGCGGATATGTAATTAACTCAACCGTCAGAGAAATAAGAATAACAGGAATTAAGTGTATGCCTAAGTAGTCAAAGCTGGAGTAGGCTATCACGCTACCAAACACAGTGCTACGCTCTTCAGGTTAACTTTATAGCACTGAAGACACAGAAAGTCGTATTTTATTTCACCTTCCACGTTTGCAATCTGTTCGAAATTTCATTCCAATGCCGCTGAACACTCTCAGCCCAAGCACGCACTCGTTCACCCCCCAGTCCGAGCAACCTGTGTTTAAACTAAACAGAATCACGAAATTTATTCCTATATTATTGTATATTCGAGCCACAAAAACTTTGCGGGATCGCGGGAAAACGCCTTTTGACTAATTAGTGGAAGGAAAAGTTGCAGATTCCTGCAACAGAGTCAAATTGGTTTCAAGAAGAAACTTCGTAGTTGGAGTGTCACTCCGATATACAAGTTGATAACTACACTCCAGTGCAGTACAGCCCTCAGGACTCGCAAGTGAGACATCCAGGACTCACCAGCTATCTTGGATAAACTGCACAACATTTCTTTTATGCTAGCAAATAAAATAAAAAATTCCCCTGGGAGAGACTGGCTTCTTCCCTTCGCCTAACAGAGAACTTCGAAAAAAGCTATTTTCTTTCACAGGAAAAGGTCTCGAAGGAATAACAAATCTTCTTTTCTTCATGACTTCAAAAGCGGAAAAATCAGAGCTTGTTCCAACATTAGGAACCACTGGAGCAGTCATACGAGTCACTGCATTAGTCAGGTACAAAAACGGTGGGGATTGAAGCTTCAATTCCTGCGATGACTTAAAGGGTATGTCGTAAATATGTTACTGATTCACTCTAAATCCCCAATCGTTCTGTCCACTATGATTTTTGAGATTGCCAAGTTACATTTTATCCACACTAACGGTAACATCTGCCGTATCTGGCTGTTTTCGAAGCGGATCAGGCTCCCGCTTTTTGCCTCCACGCGCTCATTGGTCAGAAAGACGGGCTGGAACAATCCACTATTGCGAGCGCTGTAGCAGCTTTCAGCTTTCGGTTTTCGGTTTTCACCGTATTCTGGGGAGCTCATAACTCGTGAACGAGTGGAAGTATCAAGTTCAAACTTGGTAAACTTGTGGGTACTGGGGTCCAAGTGTGCCTTTTGTGGGTCCCAGTCCCCACACAAACCCGTTCAGGGGCTAACAGCCGCAGATTGCCAAGTCAATAATGTTCGTAACTTGACCAGAGTTGGACATAAGACGATGAAATTCCCTGTACTTGTAGATCCTGGGGCTGGGAAACTACTTTTTAAGTTGCACCTCCTCCGCTCATCCCGTTCCTGGGCAACTGGGCCCAGATTGCCCAGGAGTAAAGTTCGTTACCCGTGACAGGAATCAACGTATATCAAGTTGAATGCTTTTTCCTTTTTGCGGGTCCCAAACTTCACCCCCACTTGATTCAGGGCGATTGGGCCCAGAATGCCCATTTTTTATGTTATTAACTTGACAATAACTGGAGACATGGCGACGAAATTACTTTGTGCTTTTGGATCATAGGGTTGGGGATTTATATGTAGAGGTGAACCACCCCCTACCCTCCCGGTTCATGGGCAAGTGGGCCCAATTTGCCCATGAGTTACGTTCGTCTATGACATGTCTCTGAGTTCAACTCTTGTATACTTGTGGATATGTCTGTATAGATGCAGAGGTGTAACAGCAACCAATAAGACCAAGCGGCGTACAGTACTTCAAAGCTCATGGGCAAGTGGGCCCAAATTGCCCATGAAAAAAGTTTTTGACACGGGACTGGAATTAAACTCTAAGCTGGTATACTTGGGGCAATAGAGGTGTAAATACATATTTTGATGAGTCCCTACCCAACCCTCCTCCCGTTCATGGGCAGCTGGGAGCCGATTTTCTATGAGTTGAGTTCGCCTATGACAGGTCTCACGTCCAACTCTTGTATATTTGGGAGATATATCTATGGATGAGGATTTTGGTGCAACAGCAACAAATAAGACGACACGTCCTACTTTAATCTTTAATGAACAGTATGAAACTGGACTGTTTTGCCGTATGATCGTCCTTGACGAATTGTGACAAAGGGGGTATTAGGCTGCTACGATTTGGTTTATTGCACTTGTTATTGCCTTGCTAATGGAAAAGAGGGGTCGGACTGGCTCTAGCTGTTCGTGCAAGATTTTCAACATTTCTTTGGATTTATACTTGCGGTTTGTTTATATTTAAAGCTTTTAAAGTGGGATGATTACAAATCAGGATATTTCAATACTTGTTTGGTTATTGGGGATGTGAAATGTCTTGTTTCTAAAGCTGTTTGCATATAAAATGTAATAAACGTTTTACTTTCACTCTCCACGTCTGAGCGCTTGCGCACTCGTTTCATATTTCAACCGCAGTCAGCTTCGGCTGACGAGCATTTTTTCAATCCAAACTCTACACTGCCGATGTCTCACCCACGCCCTCCGATCGTTGTAACCGTCACTACTTTACCCCACCACCCACCCTCCCTTGACATCCCCATCAAAAGCCTTAACTTTTCAACTCTCTGACGCAAGTCAGGTCCCCAGTGGTACGCGGTCCGACGGCTGAAAGCATGGAGATGAGCCAGATTGTGTAACTAAATTGAACACGTCCGTAACTTGTCCTTCTTTTTATACAAACAACTTTCCCTGTGTTTGGACAGCCAACTGTTGTTACTGTTTGTTTTCCTATTTATGATAAAATTTGATTACAAGAATAGCATTCCGAGTAATTTTTGGGAGCCCAAAACGCTAGCAACTGGCACGATAACTCCGGAAGGGCTTGAAAAATTCTGTTCAAACTGGGTGTGAGGATCCTTTGCGTCATAGTAGATCGACCCTGTTGCCGCATATTTAGTGGTGGGGGAGAGGTTTCAAATTAAGGGCAGAATAAAAAAAAAAAATCGCACGCTAGTTAAACAATCGTATAACGGGTCAAGAGACAAACTGAATCCATATCTGAACCTTATTTTTTGTCGGACAAGTAGTTCGCCTGGAGTTCGGCCAAAACCGGAAACTTGGTAGACGTAAAAGTGTTTGTTTTATTAGAGATTCGAAAGGGGGGTGGGAGTAGTGAATGTTTTTGCTAAAAGTCGATTTCAAATTCGATAGTCTTCAATATAGGGGTAAGGACGCATGCTGAATCCATGTTTTCACTTTCTTTCCTAGCTGGACAAGTCGTTCGACCGCAGTCCGGACAACACTAGAAGCTAGGAAGAAGCAAGAACAAATAAGCCAACAGAACCTCCGTCTTCGGTCCCATGCATCAACTATGGAATCACCGACAAAACTGAACAGAGTTAGAGCCAGGATAGAGGTAATTGCTGAGCTTTAAGTTGAAGTCCGGCTACTTCCATCTTAGCCGCTGCGCATTGAGAGGAAAAGACCATAGCAGGCGTGTATTACCAGCCTCTGCAGCGCGTCACACGTAACGTCACAATGGTATACAACCAACAGTCTGTTTGGTCTCGACTTTTCTTCTCCGGGGCCCTACAGCGATGAGCTATTTGTAGAGGTAACGAATTGTTATGTTCCTCGTAGCGCCTCCCCTCCGCTCGTTTGCATCGGTCAGGGCATCGCGAATCTATTCGACTCCGCATGGTCGCATTACAGAGATCGGGAGACGAAGGTTCTATTTCTTATTTGTTCTTGTGTAGAAGTAGAAGCTTTTTTTAAGTCGATCAGAGATTCGACATATGGGGGATGGATACCCACCGAATCCATATCTGAACTTATTTTGTCGCAGGACTTACTACAAAGTTTGATTCCCTCAAAAATTTTGACCCACAAAGTCGAAAATAGAGTCGACAGTTGCGAATTAAGGTAATGACAGAAAACTCACCTTTAGCAATTCTTTCTCTGAAAAAGGAATTGTCCACTTTGCTACACCTATAGCCAGCGGCAGGAAACTAACTCTTCCTCAATCCAAGCGTGACAAAAATAGCAAGGCCCCAAAGGAGCCCTAAGACCGATGGAGGGAGTCAGTTGCTGTAGAGAATCAGATCTCAAAGTGGCTACATCCCTAGTGCTTTTGACAGACCGTGTTCACGAGCGTGGAACAATTGGTAATAAGGAAGGTTATGACCCTGGTAACGTCCATGATGGCAGGAACGATGGAGGGCTGAAATATGTCTTGTTGGTTCCAACGCATATTTAGGACGTAAGACATGACGCATAATTAGTTTCTCATTTTTGTTTGTCTTCTTCATATGATTTAGGTCGTGCTCCACCTTACTTACCGTGGTAACTACGCAAGACGTCACGGCTTCTGGGTTCTCGGGCCAAGGACGGAAAGAAGTTTCTACATTCGGCAAAATATCGTACCATGCCTAAATCCTGCCAATCACGTAAAGGATATCGTAGTTAACGCGCTTATTATACCCCCGAGCATGGTCAACAAATAGTTACAATTAGTTAGTATTTCGAGAAGGTTGAACGGTAAGCATAGTAATTTTTCACGAGGTTGGAACGAAAATAGTAACTAATAGTTATTATTGAAGAAGAAAGGGTGGAACACGCTCTTAGTAGTTTGTACTTAACTTTCAGGCTATACCCTGGATCTCTTTTCTATGATCTGAAGTTTGTGACCATTAAACAACAAGTCGCAGTAGGTAAAGAATGCGAAAAATTTGTGTGACCTTAGGTTAGAAATTTGTGGACGAAATGAAAGAGAGGTGGGTGAAGAATGGATGCTGGATGCGTAGGATCATGGGAAATAGTTGTTTATGAGTATTAAACAGTTGGCCTTTTTAACTCCAAGCAACTCTCACAAAGGAATTCACCAAATCAGATACTTTAGGCTACACTAGAATCTTTAGTTTGTTTTTTCACAAGTTAATTTTCCAACTTGAGCGGCTCGAGCCTGCAGTGGACCCTTGCCACGAAGGGCCGAAATACAGCTCTAATAAAATACAGCCGACGTATCGCCCTTATTCGGGAATAGCGGAGCAACGGACGCATTTTCATCGGGTTTTCATGCTCGTTAACTGAGTAAGTGATTCTCAATTAGATGTTCATTTTTCATCCCAGACGATTAATATTTTAACAGGCCAAACTGTCACGAATAAGCCTAGTAAGCCTTCTGCTAATGTTCAAGATGCCAAAGGTTAAGGAAAACTTACTTCTCTGGTTTGAGATCCCTGTATATGATCCCCAAGGAATGTAGATGTCCCAGAGCTAATGCCAATTCGGCGAGGTAGAACTTAACATCCTCTTCGGTGAACAGAACCTGAAAGTGATATGACCATTACAAGTGGCCGACTGAGAGACAAAATTGTTCCAAAGGCGGAAAATGAACCCACAACCTTCGGTTTTAACTGCCAGCGCTCTACCACCGAGCTATGAAGGGGCTTGTGACATTCATTTCCCAACAAATTAAGTAAGTAAGTAAGTAATATATTTATGACCCGCCATTTCCAGAAAGCGGAGTAAATGAAGAAAATAAATAAAACACATAAACATACACAAAAAGACACTTAATTTCAATCGTCGGCCAGGAAGCAGTGTAGAAGGTCGTGCGCTGGTTGGATTCTGTTGTCAAAGGTTTTTTATAGCGACGAAGAAACATCCAAAAGGGTAACACTTGCATCTTGAGTTTTGAACTTCTCCGTCAAAGTATGGTTATGGCATAATTTCGATAAGTGGAGCAGGTGGTTTGCATGTTTAAAATAACACGATCTATCTTTTTATCTCCTTTTTTCGCAGAACATGAGTGACACCAGAACGAAATAGTACAGAAGGAGCGCAGAAGGGGCTGTACAATTTTCCCAAAGCTTTACGATTATAGCGCCCCCGGTTGGGGACGATGCGCCCATAGGCGGTACGGACTGATCTAGAATTTTGACAACGAGGATTTGAATGTTATGCCAAGCCATCGCAGAGATTCTGTTGATTTGACGACGAACGATCCAAGAGAGATAGAAGCTAGATGCATTCAAACGATTTGACGAAGGGTTGAAATGCAGGTACTCACATTTTGAGAGGTTAACTTCAAGGCCGATTTTGAGAAGTTCCGACGACAGCTTACAGATATTTTTGGTGAGTGTGGATCGGGTACGGCTTACTAAGAGTAAGTCGTCCGCGTAAGCTATGTAGCTGAAGGCATGGTGTTTATAAAAGTAAGCAGGGTGTAAAGAATTGAGACAAGAAGATATGGCCGATTTGAAAATGTAGGGAGATAAGACTCCCCTTGGCGAACACCAGTTCGGACAGGAATAATCTCTGACAAGCTACCTTGCCATTTAAACCTTACTGAGGAATACCATACCCAAATTTTAACAGACTGACAACAGACAGATTCACGCCAGAAGTAATGAGAGAGAAGAGGGCCTGAGAATGCGTTATATTGTCAAAAGCACCAGATATATCTATAGAACATATATGAATAGCAGACTTCTCGCGGGTAGCCTGCTTCATCATTTTTGTTAATATGTGATGAGCGTGCGCAGAACTGGCGCTCGAACAGAATCCAAGCTGCATTGAACCAAAATGACATTTTTCAATTAGTTCTGGAAGAAGGACGTATTCCAGGATTTTGCTTACGGTACGTACAAGAACCCGTAATTGGCCGATAACTTTTGCAAAGGTCTGTGTCTTTTCCTCGCTTAATCACCGATGTTACAGTACCCGAGAGGAAAACTATTCGGAACCAAACCCTGGCATAAACAAATTTGAAACAGAAGTTGGAGGTGTTGTGTTAAAGCTGGACACTCAATTTTGAAAAAATCGGCACTAAGGCCATCAGAATCTGTGGAACCAGTTCTTCTTAATTTTCGGAAAGCAATTTCGATGGAAGAACAAGTCACGGGAAGAACAGAGGGTTGAAATATCTTCCTTGGTAGGTATTTAAGAAGTAAATTTGCATAGTGCTGCTGAATCTGGTTTTTGAAATCTTTCGTTTTCTCTACGAGGCCCCGCCCTTTGGGCTCCGACCTTGGAGACCTAGACTCATAAATTTAATTCAAAATCTGCATCTGGTTTATCTGTGTCGGTAAAAGTTCCTTGTATAACATTCCATTTTTTCGTAATACTGACATGACCATTATGAGAGGACCGTTGTTCATGCGTCGACCTGAGAGCAACACTGGCAGTCGGTTGTTGCCATATCCTGCAGGGGCGTGCCCCTCCTAGGATTCAAAATCTTCTTCCTTGGTGCTATCTTCTGGCCATCAAATTGGGTTCAAAATACAATGTCTTTACTTTACTCCATAGTTCGAAAACTAATTAAATTCACCCCAAAAACAGTAATTAAATTTTGAATTATGTGCAATTAACCAGTACTTTAGCCCAAAATCGCCCCCCCCCCCCTAGGGTTTAGTGAAGTGGCATCACTATCCTGCACGTTCTTCAAGTCCCTTTTTAGACAAACTTCTCAACAGCATTTACTTTGGCACACTTGTCAAGAATTATTTAAATGAATTTGTTGTTTCTTGTATTCCTATCAATTATAAATAATTCAAGTAACTATTATTGCCTTCTCTAGCTGTAGTCATAAACAAGATTTATTGATTATTTCCTCAAATCAGAGAACGTTACTGCAGGGCGCCAACGTTGTTTAGATTGTTCAGGGGGAATAACTTCGAAACACAGCTGATCTTGTAAAAATTTACGTCTCACAAGCCCTGTCTTTTACGCGGAAAATCGGCTTTGAATCTATTTTATGGGAAAGAATTTCGCAACGTACAGCAACAACAGATGGATTGGTATTTTTTGGCACTTTTCTGTTGAACTGGCCAGGCCATAACATTTCAAAATAATTTTCTGGCTTTTGGTGATGCCCCACCATCCACAAGAAGAGAGTAATTCCTCTGTGCTATGATCCCAGTCGAGGTGCCAGCATCCGATCCATCAAGATCAAGCAAGAAGAGGATAATTCTCCTGGGCGGCGATCCTAGTTGAAATGCCATAGGCCGACCAGTCAACAACTTAGCAGAAGACCAACAGGAAGGCGAAAACGGTGGCACTACCCAGCTGTCCCGAAGCCATAACTGTATGGAAGAAGAAGTAATGAAACTTGAAAGGTATACTAGCCCTATGACGCAATGGAATACAGACAACCTGCAACCTACCGGTTAAGAGCCCGCTTGAGCATTGTTCAACTTTATTACCATTACAAAACGATATTGTTTAATTAATAAACAGTGGAATTATCCGATCTTTAGACTTATGTATGCTACTTAGCTTGACTAAAAATTAAGGCCACGCCTTAACCTCACAATCTTGAAACGACCTGAGAGTCAGGCATTCGAATTAGAACAAAATAACACTAGAGAGTACTGCCAAGACCTATGTTTTCCTTGCTTATAGTGCGAACACACGATCAGGGTCAGGAGCTCCCGGACTGGAATTCCTCCCCGGATTTTCGGCACCATCATCACTTCCATATGGAAAAGTTGAAATTTTTTTCAACTTTTCCATATGGAAGTGATGATGGTGCCGAAAATCCGAAAAGTTGAAATTTTTTTCAACTTTTCCATATGGAAGTGATGATGGTGCCGAAAATCCGAAAAGTTGAAATTTTTTTCAACTTTTCCATATGGAAGTGATGATGGTGCCGAAAATCCGGGGAGGAATTCCAGACCGGGAGCTCCCGATCCTGATCGTGTGTTCACACTTTTAGCAAACGAGCATACTCATAGCGCCGCACCCTACGCTTGCGGCATTGAAAGCGAAAAACCTGCGGGTTTAAAAATGTCTAGTAAAGCTAAGACGCGGTCGGCACAGGTCGAGGAAACAGGGGAGGTTGTATCTTTTTGTTTGCTGCCTTCAGCATATGAAGTTATTGGAGCCAGCGCTGGTGCACGACCAATTGCGTTTCAGAAGGGACGTTCACTATCGCTGGTGGTGCTAGTGTCGCTGCTATTCGAGTGTGTGTCACTTGCTTCGAGTCTTGGCGCTACTCCCTGGTATTATTTTGCTCTGCTCGAAAGTCAACTGACAAATCCAGGTTTCAACCAAAGTAATATCGATCGAGAAATGCGACAGTTGAAATATCAAGTGGACACGCGCGTCTTAATTGGTTAAATTTCTTACTGTTTTCAAACCCAGAAAGTCACATGAAATTCTGAACTTGAGAGTTGGAATTCATTCAAAAAAGACGATGGGTCATTGATGACATGTCCAATTTTAGTTCCCTGTACAGATAGGTATGATGGACTAAATAGAATAACTGTATCAAGCTGATGAATGACAACGCTGGACGTCGTTTCTTTTTCAAATCGTTTAAATTTTTTGTTCATGGTCCTGTATATAAATTGGAATGTTTTTGGAACCGTTTTAGACGAAAGAAAATCAAAGAGGATCCTTGCCAAGAAAGGCCGAAACATCGCTGAACCAAATCTTACTTATATCCGCTTAGCGCTTTCAAACACGATTCCCAATCAGCATTGGCGGAAGCAATAACTGCTTAAAGGGTTCCTCCAAAGCGCCCTGTTCAAAGCCACAACAGTTGTATGTGGTTCAAAATACACTCTTGGAGATAACTATTTCTACCTCTTTTCTTTACCTAATTTCCCGTGACCCTTACATGGTCGGCGTTACAGGGAGCGTGTTCCACCCTTCTAACGATAGTAACTATATTAGTTAGTGTTTCCGTTCCAACCTCACGAAAAGTTACTACGCTGACCGTTCCAACCTTCTAGAAATAGTAAGTATTTGCTTACCATGCTCGGGAGCGTAGTAAGCGTGGTAACTACGGATCTCTGTAACGTGATTTGCTAAATAACCCCTTGGAATGATATTTTACCGAAAATTTAAAAAAAGCGTCCAGCCTTGACGCCAAGAAGCCAAAATTCGTGACACGTAGTAACTATGGCAAGTAGGGTGGAACGCGCTCAGGGTAAACCCACTTGGAAACGGGACAAGAAATGTCCCAGAGACGAAACGTCCGATTAATCGTTCACTTGAAAATATTCCTGTGAAAAAGCCGATAAAGAAGGTGATGCAGTAAGTAAGTAAACTTATTACCCACAAAATGTTTGTCAACAAAAACAGTGAAGTAGAAAGATAAAAGAGAAAAATGGAAAACAAATCTTTATCACTGAGTTCTATTATCTGGGAACGTTTTTAGACGGAGACATTTTTGCCTGGGCCATTTTACTGTAGGTCCTAAACGGATACGTCAGCTGATTTTTTTCGAGCGATATTTCGGTTCTTCTTGGCAACGGGTCCTCTTCAGGATCAAAGCTATGAAATTGTCATTCTTCATGTTCATTACCTGCTGTTGAAGTCATCTTCTGACGCGTCCCTGGACAGCCACACACAAATGTTATTTGTGTGTCTGAGGTTCATAGACAGGATAAAAACCTTTTGAATATAAATGGGTTCCAGCAATTTATAAAACTACGTCCCGATGATCATCCCCTTGGAAAAAAAGGTGGTGGTGTTATGATGCTGGCTCATGAAAGTTTAAACCCAAAGCAGATGGATATTCCTTTTTTAGACCAAAATGATGAAATTCTGTGGATAATAATTAGGCCAAAACGACTCCCTCGGCCGTATTCGGGGGTAGCGATTTGCACTTTTTATTTTTCACCCGGACAACGTGCTGTTGTAAAACAAGAGTTTTGGGAGAAGATTCAAGCATCTGCGGATTTTATTCATAAAAAATATCCACTTTTAGCGCTAAGTATTTTTGGTGATGGAAATGAGTTAAATACACGTTCCCTTGCATCGTCATTAAACCTAAAAAGCCTTGTAAATTTCTTTACTACGAAGGGTGATACGTGTCTCGATGTGATTTTATCTGATTTAAAAGATTATTACCAAGCGCCTGAAGCTCTACCAGCACTGGGTGGAAGCTATCATTTTATGATGCTATGGAAGCCTCTTGATAAAATAAAAGTGACATACTCGATGACAGAAGTGGTTACTCGTCCAATTACAGATAAAGGTTTGCTTGCGTTTGGTGATTGGATTACGCGTGAGCCTTGGACTGAAGTTTTGGAGGCCCCAACTTCTGATGAAAAAGCTGAGATTTTTCACGAAAAAATAAAAACACGTTTTGATGATTGTTTCCCTGAAAAAAAGGTGAACTTTTGTTCTTCAGATAAGCCTTATGTTACAAAAGAGATTAAAAATTTGATTAAAAAGAAATTATTTTTGTTCCGAGCGGGTGACCGACAACAAGCTAATAAGCTGCGGAATAAAATAAAAAATAAATTGAAGAGAGCGGAGGAACAGTATGGTCGTGAAGGGGATGATCTATGCGAACTAAAACCTCAAAAGTATTACCAGAAAATAAAAAGCATGACTGGAAAATCACATAAAAGTATTGATTTTAATGTTAATGAGCCCCCAGAACAAACGGCAAATGCCCTTAATGCTCACCTGATAGCTATAGTACAAACTTACCCACCTTTAAGACCGACACCTGAAAGTACTCCAGAAGATGAAAGTGAAGGTTCTGGTTTGGCAGTTCCAGAGCTATCAAAGGCTGAGATTGCTTCAAAATTAAAAAAAATGAAAAAAACATCAATTACACCTTTTGACATCCCAGTTCAACTCATAAAAGCTTTCCCAGAGGAGTTAGCTGTACCTCTCCAGAGTATTTATAATATGATTTCTAAAACTGGCCAGTATCCAAAGAAATGGAAGCTTGGTTTTGTCACACCAATCCCAAAAAAAGGATGTCCAAATGATTTTACGGGAGTGAGACCGATTACTATGACTTCAATTTTCAGCAAGATTTATGAATCATTTGTTGCAATATGGTTGAAAAAACACCTCCTTTCAATGATTGATAAAAAACAATTTGGGAATTTACCAAAAACTTCGACAACACATTACCTTGTTAGCTTGATTGATTTTATTTTGAAAAATTTGGATTGCCCAGGGAAGTGGTTAAATTTGATTGCAATAGATTTTAAAAAAGCTTTTGATTTAGTTGATCATAATATTTTATTGGAAAAACTGAGACAGAAAAATATTCCGGATTTCATTTTAAAAATTGTGCGTGGTTTTCTAACGGAAAGGCAGCAAGTTGTAAAATATAAAGGCCTTCATTCATCTACTAGTGCTATATACTGTGGTGTCCCACAAGGAACCGTGTTGGGACCTCTTTGTTTTTTGATTATGATAAATGATATTGCTATTGATGCTGATGAGAGATGGAAGTACGTGGACGATTTGTCACTTGTGGAAGTATTGCATCGATCTTTTAAAAGCCAAGCAATGACAATAGTCCAGGATGTAGCAACGGAAGCAAAAAATTCAAATATGGTTGTAAATGCGGAAAAAACAACGGTTTTGACCTTTTCTTTTTTATCGGATGAGCCAAGTTTCCACCCTGAGTTAGATGATGGCCTCCTCTCGGAGGAAATTAATCTCCTTGGAGTCGTCGTTTCGTCTGATCTCTCGTGGAAGAAAAACACTGATAGCATGATTAGAAAAGCTAATGCGTCTATTGTTATGTTAAAAACACTAACTAAATTTAAGGTCCCTGAAAAAAAGATGTTGCGTCTGTATTGTACGTTTGTTCGTCCTCTTGTGGAGTATGCTTGTCCGGTTTGGCACTATGGTATTACGAAGGATGAATCTGATCGTATAGAGAATATTCAGAAACGTGCCCTAAGAATTGTGAACAGGGGCCCTAAAATACCGTACTCTGGCCTTCTTTCTTTATTTGGACTGGATGCGCTGTCTAATAGGAGGCAGAAGTTGTCAAAATTTTGGACTAAAACTCCTTGAACACCCAACTCTCCGATCCCTTTTACCCCCGGATTTTGAGGTTGAACGCCCAAGGCCACCAAGGCAAGTATCCACCAAAGTCCCGAAGCTCATGCCGATCGCATGTAACCGGGAAAGATATTGTAATAGCTTCATTCCGAAATTTGTTGATTTTTACAATAATGGTATTTTGTCTTAGTTATTTTGTTATGAGTTTTATTTCGGTTGTTGACTTCAATGGTTTACCTTTTTTTTATTACGAATTTGATTTTAACAATTGTTGTATATATTACTTGACAAAGGTCAAACAATTTGGTTGGACAACTACGAAATTTTGTACCTGAATTATACAATAAATCTAATCTAATCTCACAGCCAAAAGGTCGTATCTGCACTTTTCCAAATTTTTGAGGAGAGCGAAAAAACGCGGGTTTCAGACCATTGCAAAGTCAGATACGACGACTTAGCCATACTCATATGATAGTCTTCCTGCGCTTTCCTTTGGTTACAAAAAAAAAAATAATATAACGTGCTTCGGAAAATATGTCATATAAAACCTATTGGCTGTCCAGCGACGTCACGTAGCCGTTTAGAGAAGTCACCTATGGCCAGAGAAGTCACCTATGGCCAGGGTTGCCACATGTCGCACGATAGTGTGAATTGTCACTCTATTTTGTTTTTGTCACTCTTGACCTACGTAGGACATAAAAATCAGTCTATTTCAGAAAATGTCCAAATGCGTTATTTTTGCAGCAGGGATTCCTACCTGAACTGACTATTTCAAGTTTGATTCATGAAAGTAAATTAAGATGTGCAATTTTTACAGAAGCGATTCCGACCAAAAGTGAAAATTTCATGAAAAAAGGTTTCACTCCCAGTTCACTCTTTGTTTTGGGCCAAAAGTCACTCTCTAAAATATTTGTGGTGTGGCAACCCTGCCTACGATTCGTGAGCCGAAGGAATAGAATTTAGAATAGAATTTATTGCACAAAAAGCCTGAGGCCATGGCAAAAATGGTTACAAAAAAAAAAAAAGAGAACACTTGAACGAAATAGTAGAACTAAACTAAAGAAAACTCTCTCTGTGGGCTAAAGCTATTTTTAGGAACCTTACCAGCCTCTTCAAATCTTGAAAACACTTACTTCCAATAACGCTCATCATCCATACTTCATCATTTATTGTAGTTGCATTCCCAAACATCTCAACCCGCAGGTCATCTAGCTCACGGCATTCACACATCAGATGTAACAAATTCTCATTCTCGCTACCACACATAGGGCAAAAGTAGGGACCAGTACGTCCTAATTTATTCCCCAAATATTTCCTCCGTTTTCCCAATGGCAAACAATCAGCCCGGCAACTAATTAAAATTCTTAGATCCACCCACTTAATCCCAGCCTTAAAATAAACCTCTTCCCCCCATGTCTCTTTGGCTGAAGTATTAAACCTTAAAGAAGGTGACAGACTTTTTGCCAGGTGCCATGCTTGAATTTCCTGGTCCAAAAGTCTACCTGCCACCGCGCGTGCAACCTCTCCAACAGGTAGTCCTGGTCCATCACCTGCGTTCCACCAAATTGAAAAACCACAATTGTCTAATATGTCCTTAATATTATTTGTCCAAGAGTCTGGCGACTCGTCCCTTATACATTCCTTATAAGCTGCTTTAACTATTCTAATACGCGGTAATTGCAACAACTTCTCCCATAGCCCTATCATACTTATCCATCGCTTACGCCGTAGGCTTGATAGTCCTAGATCTCCTGTTATGACTACTGTACTCGTTGTATTACTAACACCTAAAATTCTCTTAAAATATCTTAGCTGTAGCTGTTCTATTTTCTCACTTCTACCAAAACCCCATACTTCAGAACCGTAATGCATAGCAGGGATAATCTTTGTATTAAACACATGCTTCTGTAGCTTCATATCTTCAATCCTACTTAACTTACTCCTAAGAACCATATTTATACTACGTATTCCCTTTTTCCAACTAAAATCAAACTGACTAGAAAATTTTCCATTAAACTTCAACTTACAACCTAGGTATGTAAATTCATCACTATATTCTAGATCTTGACCTTTAAATTTTAGCCGAGGTTCCTGGTCTACCTTACCCCCTTTCCGAAATACCACCACCACCGTTTTCTTAGCATTCAGCTCTAATTCCTTAATTTGAAGGTATTGTTCTAACATATCAAATAATTTTTGAAGAGACTGTCGGGAATCTGCAATCAGGGCAATGTCATCTGCAAACATTAACATACAAAGTGTTATCACGTCTAGGCTTACCGTGGGGGCTCCATTATTCATCATAACGTTTTCCAAATCATTAATATATAAGGAGAACAGCTTCGGCGACAGTGTGCATCCCTGCTTAACACCCTTCCGGGAACGAATTTTACGAGACAAATCCCTGCCTACCCGAACTACAAAATATATACTGGAGTATATCTGTATTATGAGCATGACTAGCTTACCAGGCAATCCTATATCCATAAGGGTCTTAACTAAGAGTACTCGCTTTACATTATCAAACGCTCCTTTCAAATCCACGAAACCTACGTATAACCTTCCCTTCCTTACAGATAAATGTTTCCTAACTAGAATACTCAACGTGTAAATCTGGTCAACCGTACTATACCCCTCCCTGAAACCTGCCTGGACTCTACTCAATTTATCATTCTTTCCTATCCAATCTTGTAATCTAACACCTATTACTTTACAAAACAGCTTACTTAACGTAGTCCCTAAGTGAATTCCCCTATAATTTTCATGCTTACTTTTATCTCCTTTTTTTAATATGGGCGTGACTACTGAAATATGCCACTGCTTAGGCCAACAAACTTTGTCTACTATACAAGAGAAAATTTGGGCCAACAATGGAATCACATAAACCTTACCCCACTTCCAAAACATCGCGGGTATTCCATCAATACCTGGAGCTGACTTTCCTTTCATCTTTTTTAAAGCCTTCCAAACCTCCTCTTCACCTATTTCTCCTAACAATTCATAATCTTCCTCTTTCGCTGGATAATACGCCTGGTTACGCAGTTCCTGTTCCATATTAGACAGAACCGGATCTTCTTCCATACAATCGCTTGATTTTCAATGTATTCTGGCCAAGAAGCTGCTGGTGGCGTCTGGCTATTAGACGGATGACCTTCAATCATATTTTTTACCCCCTTCCAAAACGCCGAGCTATCCTTTCTCTTAAAATTTTTAACCAGCTGGCTCCTCTCCTCCTGCTCTTTTAACCATTTTTTCTTCTTCAACAAATCTTTATATACCTTCCTAGTATTCTTATAACTAATTACTAACTCCTTACGACAACCAGATAGATCCTTCTTCATCAACAAATAACAACGAACTACCTCTTCTCTAGCCTGGGAACATTCATGATCAAAGAAACCCTTACCTCTGCCCTTAGTTATCCGTTTCCTATTACTTTGGGATTTACTTAGTCCTGATCCTACTTCATAAACCTTATCAACTAAGAGAGCTATACCTTGTTCTATGTCTTCTTTAGTTATATCTACACCCAACTTATCCCAAACTTGTAGTTCTGATAGCTGAAGTTCCACCTGTTTTTGGCTAACTCCTTCTAATGTTAGAGGTCTTCGCACTAACATATCTAAATCTTGCCCATTCTGGAGTATACCTATTTCATTACTTTTCCTCTCAACTTGCAAACCACAAAAACTGAAATACGCCTCCACCGGAACATGATCTGAACCACAAGCATTCAATACTCTAAGGTTAACACATCGCGGCCAAAGAGACACACTTACCAATATATAGTCAATTACACTGGGTTTATTTCCCGAAAAACAAGTGAACTCCCCACCCTCCAGTTTATCAGTACCTACCCTTCCATTCAAAATCAAAAGACTTTCATTGCCCGCAAAATTCAGTAAATTATTGCCCCATGTGTTTTTTCTTCGTGCCTGGTCCCTACTAATTAATTAAATACTTACAGGTATGATTATTGGAACACTTTTCTAAACGTTTCACTGCCTGGGTTTTGTTCCTTGCTTATAAGCAGTCAAATGGAAAGTGAAAATAAAAAACTTGAGATCATGCTGACAGCCAACTGCTTCACTTTTCTTCATGCTTAAAGCCCAACTGAAAAGGCAGCTTATTTTTACATTTGATATTCGAATACACAGAATTATTTTGACTCATCGAAGGGATTTTGTATTTATTCATCTGGCTGTAGTAATAACTCCGCATCCAGACGCGGAGAAACTGAATTTCAACAAAAGCCTGCACTTCCATGTGTTACGGACGCTAAGGTCGGAAAATGGGAAGAAGTAACTGCTTTGAAGTGAATAGGAAAGTGATGATAAGATTTGTGTTTTTGTTGTTTGAGTTATTTTAGCAAATGGCTTACCTTTGCAGTTACCGAATATTTCAAGCATAGAGGGACACGTACACTGAGGTACCATAAATCAGAAAGAATAAGTTCAGTCGATGAAATCAACTATCTGTGGATAGCGGACAAACGAAGTAACGCATTTTGAAATAAGCTAAGTGTAACTAGACTGTCGGATCTCAGTCCTATTCTTTAAACATTAAACAACTACAATTTCCAGATTTTTTCCCTTTTAAATATACTTCTTCTTCCATTTGGACACGCAATTTAGTTTGAACGCCATCATGTTGGTGAATAGAAGCTGGACTCGAGAGCACTCTGGCTCTATAGGAGAAGACGTTCAATAATAGACAAAACCTACCTCACGTGAAAGCCGATGAAAGAGGTCACCACCTCGGAGGAAATCAAGGATCAGGTATAGTTTTCCTTCCGTTTGGAATGCATAGTGGAGTTTCACTACGAACGGATGCTTTACGTCAGCCAGAATATCTCGCTCCATCTTGGTTCGGACGCGGTCACGAACTGCAATTAAGGAAAAATAACTTTGCAGTTAAATTGAAACTCCGTTCAAAACCGGTTTTAGCTAATGGGCGATTCTGGTCATTCACGGATTTGCTTTCCAAAACATAAAGCGACAAGAGCTACGAGCTCATATGGCACTTGTTACGAGTAGGCACGGCTCGGTTATGTCAATGATGTATCTAGTGTTTGCTAGGTGACTTCCCACCAAGTTTCATCTCGATCCCTCCACTCATAGCGTTTTCCAACATTTCCGGTTGCCCCTTCCAGCTCCCCCCAAAAGTCACCGGATCCGGTCCGGATTTTAAGTGGGTCGTCTGAGGCATGAGGTCTTTCCAAATATCAAGTTTCATCGAGATCCGGTCAACCGTTCAAAGTTATAAATACCTCAAGATTCCGGATTCCCCCTCCCTCCACTCCCCCGACAGTGCCCGAATCGGCTCGGTCATGTCAATGATGTATCTAGTGTTTGCTAGGTGTCTTCCCACCAAGTTTCATCTCGTTCCCTCCACTCATAGCGTTTCCCAAGATTTACGGTTGCCCCCTTCAGCTCCCCCCCAAAAGTCACCGGATCCGGTCCGGATTTTAAGTGGGTCGTCTGAGGCATGAGGTCTTTCCAAATATCAAGTTCCATCGAGATCCGATCACCCGTTCAAAAATTACAAATAACTCAAGATTCCGGATTCCCCCTCCCTCCACTCCCCCCACGGTGCTCGGATGGGGGAAGTGACTATTTTCAACTTAATCACTTGGGGTCCCTGATACGCCTGCCAAGTTGTATCGTCCTGGCTTATGTGGAAGTGCCCGAACTAGCAAAACCTTGACAGAACCACAGACCGACGGACGGACAGAAATTGCGATCGTTATATGGCACTTGGCCGAAGGGCAAGTGCCATAAAAATCAACGAGCGGCAGGAAAACGGAAAGTCGTTGCGCCTTTACAACTCGGTGACTTGCCGAATCCGCTGTCCATGTACGGAGTAGATTCACTTTGCACGTCACTTTCCAAAACAAGCGGCTTGGAAAGCGAACCGAGTTTTTAATAGCAGTAACCTCTATTCCATTTAAGCACAACTCGAAGTATCAAACAATGCTATGATTCTCATTAGCGATATTTCGGCCCTTCTTGGCAAGGGTCCTCGTCAGGCTGTCAATCCTCTGGTTCTACTTCGAGGAAGGAAACAAACCTGTAATCAAACCTTATCTGAAACGAAGCTTTGCTTTTAACAAATTATCCAATGCTTGGCTGTTTTTAAGCCTTTTCCCAGACCCACCGACTTCTAGCAAACCTGGCACACTTTAGAAAACCAGTATTAGGCATCAACAGCATGATACTCGAACACTCGTTGGGAGCATAATGCACATGGAAACTAGTGAATCGTGGCAAGAGCAAACGTGGCAAAGTGAATCGTGGCAAAGATTAGTGAGTTGTCGTTAGTGGGTCCAGAATGTAACATATGAAATTTCTCCCGGCTTAAGAGCTGATGAAAGCAGTTACGGAAGTAGGTTGCATTGGGATTATCGGTACGACGGGTCCTCTTAGTCACTAGTAGGTTACCGTCAGCGAGTACTATCTAATTCAAGCCGCAGTGTATATCCGGATTCCAAAAGATGAAAATCAGCCACAAGTCCATTGATCTCACTTGGCAGGAAGTAAGAGCTCGGCTTCGTCGTCATTTTCGCATCGATGTTCCAAATAGGGCAACAAAATGCGATTAAATTATGCAAATTGATGTCATAAGTAGTTTAGTTGGTGTACCTATGGTGGCTTATTAACCCACTCATCTTCTTTTGTCGCTCCGTCAACTTTCACTCATCAAACTTCTTACGTTACTTAAAGGACCCCTCGTGCTATTTAGTCTTTCCAGCATTTCAAAATAGTTGAACGCTTTCAACTAGGCAACAAATTGCCCTCGGCTTTGGCTGTATTAAGCATTTTTCCAGGCTTTGTGACTTCTAGCAAAAACAGGGAAGCATTAACATAACCATTTTTTCTTATGCAAACATCCATCGACAGCATGATACGAGTCAAAGGTAGCAAAATACGACGAGTGAGAAAATCATTGAGGTTCTATTTGGGGTGGGGTTTACCGTACGTATTGTATGAAATTCGGGTTTCCGGGTTTAGGAATGGATGGAGCGATTACGGAAGTAGGTTTCATTAGTGTCACAGTAGAGGTATGCTTACTTGAACATCGCCTAATAGTGAACGGTTGCCGAAGAAAAAACTAAAACACAAATCAGGCCTTTCTTACTATAAAATACTAGAACGTTTTTGGGAGGTCGCGTTTTAGGGCGATTCTGGCGACTTCTTGGATTCGCTTTCCGAAAAGGCAAAGTAAGAATCCACCGAAAGCAAGAAAAGCAAAAAGTCGCTGGGCCTCAGTTGCACCTTTACAACTTCCCGCTGACTTGCCGAAATCGCTTTCCACTCGCGAAGTGGATTCGCTTTCCAAGTGCTGACGGAAACTAGCGGAGCGCGAGAACAACTTCGGAAAGCGAAGCGACTTTTAGCCCAAGTCGCAAGAACAGCTGGCGCATAAGCTCGCGCAGATTTCCAAAACGCCAAAATCGCCCTTTTATCACTTTTAGAAAATTTTGCTGATAACACAGCTGATAGCGACTCAACTGCCACCTGGTTTTCCTTTCACAACTGAATACTTTGCCAGGCGGAACGCATCTTCATCCAAGAAGATAACGCTTCGAACCACCAGACGGCTCAAACAGAAGAAGCACAATTTGTAAATTCAAAATAAAATAGTACATAACTGAATTTCTAAGGAAACTTTATGCAAGGATAATCCTGAAACAGTTGGTTATTAGGTGATATCGAGTGACGGTTTTGTAAAAGCCAGGGTAGTGAACAGTTTGAGAATTATTCAAATAAGCATACCTCTACTGTGTACGTAAGACAGGTCACTGGAAGACATCTGACAATACCTGTTGTGAAACTCTACCTCAGTTCTGGTCTACGTGGTCACCCCCCCCCCCCTAAGCGTTTGAAGGAGAACTTTAAAACTACCATCTTCCTAAGGCATTTTTCCGCGGCACAATTATGTTTGTCGCGGGGGCAGCATTGTGTGCAACGCAATGGACCCAAAGGTTGGACCTCGCAGAAACGCGGTTCTGTCTGTTTTCTCCTGTAATCGCTCCACTGATTTTTAAACCCAAAATTCGAACTCCATACGGTCCATTCTGACTCCCCTAACGACAACTCACTACTTTTCATCAGGGTCCCCAAAATTGTCTGCGAGAAGCTCTGTTGTCAACAGAACTGTTCCCTGCATTTTGCTAGAAATCAACGGACCTGAACAACGGCTTAAGACGGCCAAAGTTGTGGGTAATATGTTAAATCCAGATCTTAGTTTTAGAGTATTCAACGACTTTATAGTGCGAGAGGTATTTTAAGCGCACTGTAGCTGAACTTTTGGCATACAATTACAGATGAGAATAATTACCTTTCAATGTGGCTTTCTTAAGTACTTTCATTGCATAGAGGGTTCCTGCATCATTTCCAATGATCTTTCGCACCAGAAAAACCTAGAAAACAGGAAACTTTCAAACTTATAAATAAATAATGTACTTTAGTTCCATTTACTTAAAAACTTCTGGAAAGAACCATCATAACAGCCTACTCCACTGAAATAGAAAGGTTTGTAGGCGTCATTGCAGCGGATAGCTTTGGCTGTCGAAATCCTGGGATTAAACGAGCCTACCTTCGGTGAAGTTTGATCCTGGTTATACCGACTAATGGGAGCACTGGCGTAATGAGGTTTCGGTTTGGGGCATATTTTCATTCAAGTGATGATCAATACGACAGGTACGGCACAAACCATCGTTAACTTCTATAAAAACAGACGGATTCGGCCCCTCTCAGAGAAAGCGAGTTCAATATTCTTTGAGCCCAAGCTCAAAAGTAATATCTACAGCCGAGTAGGCTAATCCATAATAGAAACATGGAACGCGAGGTCATTAATGAAATAATATTTAGGTTTTCAGTCTTTTATTAATAACAAATGAAGTTGATCAAAATACAGAAAAAGACCTTCCCTGTCATCGCCCGAATCGTGCAGCAAAAACAGCAGCCGTCTCAAAAATTAAATCTCAGGACTAGTTTTTTCCTTACAGTGGTATTTGAAAGTAATTTGCACTAATAAGATATTTATAGTCGGTAGAAGCTTCAGTTAGTTATTACAGGTTTGTTCCTTTCCCGACGTTGACCCAGAAGATTGACAGCCTGACGAGGACCCTTGCCAAGAAGGGCGGAAATGTCGCTGATGAAGAATCGTAGCTGACGTATATCCGTTGTAAACAATGGTTGAATAAAGCGAGTTCAAATTCCAAAGCTTTAAGGTTAAACCGAAAAGCCAATTTACTTTTGTGTCATTTAATTGAATACACTGAATTATTTGGATTCTGCAAAGGTATTTTTTTTTTTCCACTATCTACTCTAGTTATGACGTTCAGAATGTTTGCGGCGTCCCGACCACGAAAACTGTACTATAACGCGGGAAATTTTACTCTCAACACAAACGCGGCTTTTCAGTGGGCAGTGGTGAGATTGGTGAAGATTGCTTAGTGCCTGAACAAAAAATAATAATAAATCTTTCTCGTAAGGCATAAAAGAACAAGAGCTACGAGCTCATATGGCACTTGTTACGAGTAGGCACGGCTCGGTTATGTCAATGATGTATCTAGTGTTTGCTAGGTGTCTTCCCACCAAGTTTCATCTCGATCCCTCCACTCATAGCGTTTCCCAAGATTTCCAGTTGCCCCCTCCAGCTCCCCCCAAAAGTCACCGGATCCGGTCCGGATTTTTAGTGGGTCTTCTGAGGCCTGAGGTCTTTCCAAATACCAAGTTCCATCGAGATCCGGTAACCCGTTCAAAAGTTATAAATACCTCAGGATTCCGGATTCCCCCTCCCTCCACTCCCCCACAGTGCCCGAATCGGCTCGGTCATATCAATGATGTACCTAGTAAGTAAGTAAGTAAGTAAGTAATTTATTTATAACCCGCCGTTTTCAGAAAGCGGAGTAAATGAAGAAAGTAAGACACCTGGCAAACCTAAAAGTTTAATTGAAAAGGTAGCTTATTTTCATATCTGATGTTTGTATACACCGAATTATCTTGACTCACATAAAGGATTTTGTAAAACAAATTCACGCGGGGCTCTAGTAGTAACGTTCAGAATGTGCGCTGCTTGCACGACAATCCAAAATTCCTCCAGATGCAGAGAAAAAGAATTTCAGGAAAAGCCTGCATTTCCATGTGTGACGGACGACAAGGTCGGAGCAACTCATCTGAGGAGTAGGAAAGTGATGACACGATACGTCTTATTGCTATATGTGTTATTTTTCGGCAATGGCTTGCCTTTGTGGTTGCTGAATATTTCAAGCATAGGGGGACAACCAAAGACAGGTACCACAAATTCGAAGACATTTTCATTCGATCAAATCGATTATCAGTGGATTGCGGACAAACGAAGTAATGAATTTTCATCGGGTTTTCCGGCCAGTTTAAGAAATTAAGTGAAGAGTAGCTAGACTTTCAGACCACGGTCCTATTCAGTTAAACTTTAAATGGCAACAGGACGGAAGCCCCATTTGCAGCCGATCAGGAAGGGCCACTTGACGAATCAGCTGAACACCTTGGGTTCACTATTCGAGCATAGGCTTATGGTCCATCTTGCTGCCTAGACATGTGAGGATTAGAATTCGTTGGTAGCAGACAAACGAACAGTGGAATTGCTAAACACATGGTAGTTCGGAAAAGCAAAATAGGCGGCGCGTCAGTAGATCAAACAAGCATTTTTTTGTTTAGATAACCACTTTGCTTTGGAGAAAATCTATCCAATCAGGTATGATATCAATAACTTTATATATAAGTAGCTTCCTCCACAAACAACTTACTATGCACTTGTTGACAACCATGTCACGCTACATACAAATGATGTTTCTAAGATACATAGCACTTTTCGGATTTTTCTGGAAAAACTTTTTTAATCTTCTTACTGCTATGAAGAGTTGACCATTGCCTTAGCTTAGAAAGGACTTTGGAACTCAACTTTGGAATTTGTGCCAAGTGTTCGTTGACGGTTGCACACAAATCTGGAAGGTTTTGGCAAGAGCAGATACAGGCGCAAAGCATACGGTAAAATAATCTCACAAGCTTTATGTATAGATCCAAGGCAAATTTACATCGATGTTCCAAACGTATGATGGAACTTCGGCTTTGAAAGTTTTCTTATACGGAGCAGAACTGAATATGGCATTTTTTTACCCAGAACTTAAGTTTTGGGAGCAAAAAAGTCTTAGTTTGGTCTAACAACATTTCGGCGACCAGCAGCATTAGGTTAATAGTCAAGTCTTTTAGTTGGAATGGTTCAGCGGAACAAATTTGTTATTAGAAAGTGTGTCAACTACTGTTGTGGGATGCGTTCTCACGCAGCCCTTTCTCTCGTGCTACACTATCCCTAGCAATTAGCTTTCCGCTCAGCAGTTTATTCCCCAAAGTCAACCATCATAACAATAGTCAATTCTTGAATGAATTAGTTAAGGACGCGAGGTCGGGTGACCTTAGCGTCAGAGCGAACTCGGAGAGAAGGGAGAACACTACCGAATCTTACCTGTGCAGAATTACATATTACTTTGACTTTGAGGAAAGCTATTGAGCGGAGAGTGAGTTCAACTATCTTGTATCTTTCTTTTTATATCTTCATCTTGTTTGACCGATCGGAAGTATTTCTGTAAGAATATAGTTATTTGTTTATTTCAACTATAGACAAGGTTTACGAACGCCATAATACGGCAGTATCCCAACAACTACTCCCCCTCCCCCAAACCTTGGGAGCCACTTCGTATCGATCGCCTTGTCATAGAAGAAATTCAGATGGTTACCTTTCCAAACGAGCCTTGTCCAAGAACTTTGAGGAGCTCGAACTGTGAAGGGTTAGCTCTCTCAAGGCCCTCACCAACAACATCTATGAAGTTGTACTCATGTTCTGGCTCAACATTATCCTACAAAAAGAAAATATGTTAGACTATCCTGACGCGTCAGTGTCCCTAGCTGTAGTTTCGTAACAGTTTTCAAAACGCGACGCACGAAGATCCCGACGGCCATCGAAACAAAAAATACAAAACAAACATTTCTAATCAATCCTAAATCTTAATCAATCCTTGATCTAAGAACCTCGGTCTATGATCCATCGCAAAGCTCAAGATACGTCATGATTTTTTCAAACTCGGAAAACATTGATCTTTTTTACCATCCATATTTCATTAAAAAAAAAAAAACACGCTCTTCTATCCCTCCCTTGGCCGAAACAAAAAAAAAGCAGAAAATTCAGAGAATTGCTGTAAATATTCTCAAAGAGTTACTAAAATATAAAAAGAACAATATATCTTGTCACTTATGCTTTAATACATCAAGACCTACGGGAGGAAAACAATGATATGTTTGTAGAAGTAAGTTTTTCATTGAATGAAAGTGAAGTGCCTATTGCTACAGATAAGTATTTTACTTTTAAAGGCTTGATCTCGTATGACACTCCTGACGTTTGCTATGGAGAAGGGGTAGATCTGTTCCGGAACTGACTCCCACTACCTGACTGGCGACCGGATAGGCACTTCTAACCTGACTTGTTCATGCGATCTTAGCTTACAAAGAGATATCACAAAGAAACTACTACAGATTTTATCCAGATAAAATCTGATGGTTTTAGAAAAAAAAATGTAGGCTAGAAGAGAAAAGAAATACCAACTGACTGACTAGACGTAAGGCTTGTCACTTGACAAACGTTGTCAACTTTTATGGCTAGAAGAAAAGAGAAATACCAACTGACTGACCAGACTTAAGGCCTGTCACTTGACAAACGTTGTCAACTCTTATGACTAGAGCTATTCAAGTTTTTAGAGGCACTTCCATATGGGTATTCCCTATTCAATGCTGACGCTATACTAGTTAGAGGAAACAAACTTGCATCATTCTAAATAGCCCGGGGTACGATCTAATGAAACTAAGTCAAGTTCAGAATCCTTAAACAAGGAAGCCCACTAGTGACACCCCAGTGAAAGCCCTTGCAATCAACCTCAGTAAAGTGTACCAATTTTGGGAGTATCAAGCACCCTGCCCTGTCCGAAAGTGAATCAGCTTACGAGATTTCCGAGCTACCAATCCACGTCCAGAGCCCCATGTACTGTTGATGTGACTCGCGTTTTTTATTTGCAAACGGTTATTTCTGGTACACTGTGTAAAGTGCCTTTTTGCTTTTATGGCACTTGCAGCTTCGCTCAAGTGCCACATAACGATATTACCGATCACTTTTCGGTATGTCCATCGGTCGCTCGGTCAGGCCACTATTCTCAAGTTCGGATACTTCCGGAAGAGCTAGGACGATGGAACTTGGCGGACATGTCAGAGACCCGACCAAACTAACTTCGAAATAGTCACTTCCCCGAACCGACCACCAAAACCAAAATAGTCGGTTTTTCTGAAAATAAGTCGATTTTTTTCAAGAATGTAATTTTTTTGTTGAAAACAGTCGTTTTTTCTGCAGAAAAAGTCGGTAAAAATTACCAGCCAGTCGGTAAATGCCTCGTCCCCCCCCCCCTCCAAACATTTTGGCTAGTAACGCCTCTGCTCCGATGTCATATTTCAAGTCTGGACCGGGTCAGATGAATGTGGGGGGAGGGGGTCAGAGGGTGTAAACGGAAATCTTGTGACACGCTTAGAGTGGAGCGAATGGGATGAAACTTGGTGGGAAGAACAGGCACAAGTCCTAGATACATTAGTGACAGAACCGGACGGGATTTTGGCAATGTGGGGGCAGTTAGAGGGGGGGGGGGTCCGGAATTCTGGTGACCGAGAGTTAAGGTACTTCTAGATGTGCTAGGACGATGCAACTTGACTTGATCATTAGAGTCGTGACATGATTGGCTTTGAAATAGTCAGTTCCCTGATCCGACGATCGTGGGACAAGTGGAGGGAGGGGGAATCCTAAGGTATGTATAACTTTTGAACGGTGATCGGATCTCAATGAAACTCGATATTTGGAAAGACCTCGTGTCTCAAATGTCCTATCTAAAGTCCAGACCTGACCCGATGAATGTTGGAGGGGGGTGGGGGAGGTGCGTCGAGGGGAGAACCGAAAATCTTGTGAAACGCTTAGAGTGGAGCGATCGGGACGAAAATTGGTTGGAAGAAGAGGCGCAAGGCCTAGGTACAGCAGTGACAGAACTGGACCGGGTTCGGGCACTGTGTGTGGGGGGGGGGGAGGCAGTGATTCCAGCTGGTGATTCTGAATTTAGATAGCGTACTTCCAGATGTGCTAGGACGATGAAACTTGGCTTGAACATTAGAGACTTGACAAGATTGGCACAGAAATTGTTACTTCTCAGATCCCGACCATCCCTTAAAGTATCAATCCTAACTGCAAAGTACAACAAATACTTTGAGCAAAATATACATTTTCATGATCACCAAAAGCCCATAATAATTTTTACCTCAAGGGTTTTTCTTAAAAATCAATTTCTATCCCCATTTAAGTGCGCATCTTAACGGAAAAGTCAAAAAATACGTTTGACTAAATGGTATATATCCATGATATCCAAAGGCCCATCCCATGATAATTTTCTCAAGGGATTTGCTTACAAGTGAATTCAAAATATACATTTGCATATCATCAATTCAATTCAATTTTTTCAATTCAGATTTATTCACCATAATATAAAAGCATGGCAGTTATAACATTGGCACGTCGACACAATACACAACGAACAAGAAATATTTGAAGTTCAGGGCATTTCGTTATAAAACTTAGTAAAATACGGCAATAATGTTTTTAAAAATCGCTCAGATGAATTGGCACGAGGCTCGTCAAATTTTTGCACATAACTAACTTTACAAGTACGTCTGGTCTTAATTTCATATTACAATTTGGTCAAAGTTTGGTAGAATGGTGCGGTGTTGATCAAGGCACTGGAGACCGAATTTCATAATTAGTGCATGTCTTCTATCGGCAAGGGATGTTAGGCTTAGCTTCGCCAGTTATAGTCCAAGTATTTGTCCCCAAGGATTATTCGGAGAGCACACGCTTTTGAATTTTTTCGATCCTCAAGGACTGGTTCTGGGTTAGGCCAGGGTGCCAACCTTGACAGGCGTATTCAGTAAGTGGTCGAACAAAGAGTAGGTAGCACTGTAATAACACCTTTTTAGAAAAACCAAATCGTTTCAGGTTTAAAAAGAGAGATATGGCACCGTTAACCTTCTCACGGATGGAGTTCACATGATTGTCCCATTTTAGATCATTTTCAATTCTCACGCCAAGAACTTTTGCACTTTTGACATGTTATAACGCTGTTGTTTCAATCATTGGTGTTTCCTTTTTTAACAAGAGCTACGAGCTCATATGGCACTTGTTACGAGTAGGCACGGCTCGGTTATGTCAATGATATATCTAGTGTTTGCTAGGTGTCTTCCCACCAAGTTTCATCTCGATCCCTCCGCTCATAGCGTTTTCCAATATTTTCGGTTCTCCCCTCCAGCTCCCCCCAAAAGTCACCGGATCCGGTCCGGATTTTAATTGGGTCGTCTGAGGCATGAGGTCTTTCCAAATATCAAGTTTCATCGAGATCCGGTCCCCCGTTCAAAAGTTATAAATACCTAAAGATTCCGGATTCCCCCTCCCTCCACTCCCCCGACAGTGCCCGAATCGGCTCGGTCACGTCAATGATGTATCTAGTGTTTGCTAGGTGTCTTCCCACCAAGTTTCATCTCGACCCCTCCACTCGTAGCGTTTCCCAAGATTTCCGGTTGCCCCATCCAGCTCCCCCAAAAGTCACCAGATCCGGTCCAGATTTTAAGTGGGTCGTCTGAGGTGTGAGGCCTTTCCAAATATCAAGTTCCACCGAGATCCGATCACCCGTTCAAAAGTTATAAATACCTCAAGATTCCGGATTCCCCCTCCCTCCACTCCCCCCACAGTGCCCGAATTGGCTCGGTTATGTCAATGATGTATCTAGTGTTTGCTAGGTGTCTTCACACCAAGTTTCATCTCGATCCCTCCACTCATAGCGTTTCCCAAGATTTCCGGTTGCCCCCTCCAGCTCCCCCCAAAAGTCACCGGATCCGGTCCGTATTTTAAGTGGGTCGTCTGAGGCATGAGGCCGTTCCAAATATCAAGTTTCATCGAGATCCGGTCACCCGTTCAAAAGTTATAAATACCTCAAGATTCCGGATTCCCCCTCCCTCCACTCCCCCCACAGTGCCCGAATCGGCTCGGTCATGTCAATGATGTATCTAGTGTTTGCTAGGTGTCTTCCCACCAAGTTTCATCTCGATCCCTCCACTCATAGCGTTTCCCAAGATTTCCGGTTGCCCCATCCAGCTCCCCCCAAAAGTCACCGGATCCGGTCCAGATTTTAAGTGGTTGTCTGAGGTATGAGGTCTTTCCAAGTATCAAGTTCCATCGAGATCCGATCACCCGCTCAAAAGTTATAAATACCTCAAGATTCCGGATTCCCCCTCCCTCTACTCCCCCCACAGTACCCGAATCGGCTCGGTTATGTCAATGATGTATCTAGTGTTTGCTAGGTGTCTTCCCACCAAGTTTCATCTCGATCCCTCCACTCATAGCGTTTCCCAAGATTTCCGGTTGCCCCCTCCAGCTCCCCCCAAAAGTCACCGGATCCGGTCCGGATTTTAAGTAGGTCGTCTGAGGCATGAGGTCTTTCCAAATATCAAGTTCCATCGAGATCCGATCACCCGTTCAAAAGTTATAAATACCTCAAGATTCCGGATTCCCCCTCCCTCCACTCCCCCCACAGTGCCCGAATCGGCTCAGTTATGTCAATGATGTATCTAGTGTTTGCTAGGTGTCTTCCCACCAAGTTTCATCTCGATCCCTCCACTCATAGCGTTTCCCAAGATTTCCGGTTGCCCCCTCCAGCTCCCCCCAAAAGTCACCGGATCCGGTCCGGATTTTAAGTAGGTCGTCTGCGGCATGAGGTCTTTCCAAATATCAAGTTCCATCGAGATCCGATCACCCGTTCAAAAGTTATAAATACCTCAAGATTCCGGATTCCCCCTCCCTCCACTCCCCCCACAGTGCCCGAATCGGCTCGGTTATGTCAATGATGTATCTAGTGTTTGCTAGGTGTCTTCCCACCAAGTTTCATCTCGATCCCTCCACTCATAGCGTTTCACAAGATTTCCGGTTGCCGCCTCCAGCTCCCCCCAAAAGTCACCGGATCCGGTCCGGATTTTAAGTGGGTCGTCTGAGGCATGAGGTCGTTCCAAATATCAAGTTTCATCGAGATCCGATCACCCGTTCAAAAGTTAAAAATACCTCAAGATTCCAGATTCCCCCTCCCTCCACTCCCCCCACGGTGCTCGGATCGGGGAAGTGACTATTTCCAACTTAATCATTTGGGGTCCCTGATATGCCTGCCAAGTTTTATCGTCCTAGCTTATCTGGAAGTGCCCGAACTAGCAAAACCTGGACAGACCGACAGACCGACAGACCGACGGACGGACAGAAATTGCGATCGCTATATGGCACTTGGCCGAAGGGCAAGTGCCATAAAAAGCAGATTCTGAAAAATGCTTATCATAATTTTTGCTTCAAGAGCTTTCATTACAGATGAATTTCTAGCGCCCTTAAAGTGTGCACCACCACAGCCAAATGCAAAAATAAAATAATTTTTACGAACGATACATTCTCGTGATTTCTAAGGACCCATGATCGTTCTTATCTCAAGGGTTTTGCTTACGAATGATCACAACAAACCCACGAACTGACGAATTCTTACTTTCGTCCTCCGACCCAGCCTTGCAAGTGCCATATGAGCTTCTGGCTCTTGTTCTCTCTTTAATATTTTTTGTCATCCATCTTTATCTGGTTCCGGTTTGATGGATAATAAATGAAATCTCTATATAAAGTACGTACCTCATCAGTAAGCATGTCTTCAAGGCTATTTCTCTGAAAATAAAACAGATAGTTTAATTAGATTTACATTCTATCAAATATACTGCCCTGGGCGTCTTGCAGCCTTGACAGAAATGGCCAGTAAGCTACTGCTTATGCCGCTCAGCCGTGCAGATTGCGGTAAGCTAACCATCCTATCGAGAAAGAAACTGAAAAAGATTCACATACCCAAATCATATATCCTTGCCTACTGTTTAGGCATATTATAGCCTACTTTATACGCCAAAAAACTGGCAAAACTTTTCTTTGGATCGATCTTCTCCTTCATCCTTTTTTTTATTGCCTATTGGGACTTCAATACAAACCCACATAACACCTGACGATAGGATAACTGCGTTTGTTCCTCCTTCTCCTTTTGACATGGGTTTCGTTTCCGCTTGCCTGTTCGTTTTCTGGCATATTACTTTCCCATTTTTGCGACCTGTTCACAAGCCGTGGTGTCTTACTTTGCTAATGGTGCAGACAGGAGTTCCTGGAGGTGAAGTTGAAAAACTTTACTGTATGGTAGGCTACCAAAACTGCTGCGGAAAACCCTAGCAAGAATTTTATGAAGGTTGGACCCTGATCTTCTGTCGTCTGAAGCATTCCGTGGGACAGGTAAACACTGAATGAGGTAGGACGCTAAGTTAGACCAAAACTCGGGACTTCCAACATATAATAACACATATTCTAGTCAACTAGCTTTAGCATTGCTTAAGATCCACTTTGCAGGCACTTCTGGGTATAGCAGTATATTATTATTACATTTGGCATTAAGCTTTAGCTTATCGTCAAATATTCCTCGCCTAAATATTACCTCGGAAATTTCTGCTTCGATTGGGGCTGCTAGCCACGGATCTTGTTGTTTGGCTAATGGCATTTCTTGAGTCCACCCGACCTTTCCTGGAATCAAACAAGTCATACTGTCAGAAAGGAACTATGGGGTCAACCTAGCCAATCTTGACAATGAACTTTCTAGAAATCAAAGAATGATATTGTCAGTAGGGAATTACGGGATCAACCTAGTCCAATCTGTATACATTAGAGTCGAATTCGACGTCTTCTCAGCGAACTTTTCTGATCAATTCTAGTTGGTTTCTCTGCCACTGTTAAGTGCGAATTTCAGTCTAGAATTCCACTGAATCAAAAACTCTGAGTTTCCTAAACGAAAACTTCCATCTTATCAAAGAGAGTACATTTACTTAGTTATTATTTAAAAAAAATGGTAAGCTAAGACCTTGTCGCTATTCAGAGGAATCATAGGGGGGGGGGGGGGAACTGCTCTCACCCTGGCCTTCCAAGGGGGCCCAGAGCTACCCAGGAAAAACAGAACAAGCCAGACAAACAAATCAGTTTCTCATCAGGACTGTGACATCTCGTTGCGCCATATCAGTTGACCAAGCTCACTCATGAAAATTTAACACTTTTGATGACCAGACCATGACCAGATTGAATGTCTTCAAGGCAAGTTTGAGCCTGGGTAAGTTATGTGTCTGAACCAGTGTCGCCAGATGGGCTTGTTTCCCGCCCCATGGGCTTGTTTCTGTGGGCTCGGGCGGAAGGTTTTTGCGATGGGCTTGGGTAAGGAAACTGACCTTGTTTGTTTTTAATGTGGCTTGTCTTGGACATTTTCCTGGAAGCCGACGCATTACGTTATTCAAATTAGAACTTGTTTCCCAGTAGCCACTCTACAGTAGGCTACTGTTGCACACTACTGCACATATAGGCTGAAAACAGTGTTGGCCTGGCCCAGTCTAACTCGAGTTTTGTTATATTCTATTAAAGTTATTCAGAAAACATGGGTACAAAGCTGCAGGTTCCCCATGACAGTGCTGTGTACCAAGATCAGGCAAAATATCCTCCTACATCCAGGAGTTGTTGGGATGAAACTTGGGAGGTATAAGGGATGACGGATGACAATTCTGGGTCCCAACTGGATCTGACTTCTGTTTGAGGAGTTAAGGGGGTATCGAAAATTTCCCAGAATACCGATTTTCAAACGAAACTTTATGGATGTTGAGTGAAAATACCCTAGATGATCCATGTTTGTTTTGAAAATTTGGCTGCATGCCTAAGGATCAACCGAGTGGATGATTTAAATGAAACTTGCAAGGTAAAACATCACATGGTTATCTGGTTTGGGGTCCCTTTAATTTGACCTCCTGTACCTCTAAATACAGGGTTCGCACTTACTTTAATTTGGATCGATTGTCTACCAAAAGTTACCAATATATGTTATTTCCAGAGTTTCCCACAGATCCTCTTTGTCACTGTAGATTACCAGATTATTAGCACTACTAATATGGCCCACATAGAAAGTGGGTTTACACTATAATGCATAGATTTTACATTTATGGTGGCACAGTGAGCATGGTGAACATGATGACACTGTGAGCAGATACAGACAGGATACTGACAGATCCAGCCACAGCTGACAGTGACAGCCTAGATGCAGTCTGGACCACATTGTTCTCCTGTAGCACGGTAGGCAAGTAAAGTGACCATCCTCCATCAAAAAGGATTCTGCTAGAAAAAGACCCTTCATTGCATCCTTTAAGATGGAGTTCCAGCCAGCAGAATCCTTTTAGATGGAGTACAGTTGCTTTACTTGGCTGCACTCCTTGCTACAGGAGGAGAATGTGGTCCAGACAGGAGTTGCTTCTGAGGAAATCTGAGGAGAGACGAGACCTAGATGATACACTAGCCTGTCTAACACAGTCTAGTACACTAGCCCCTTTCCAGGCACGGTGCTCTAATGTCTAGCACCATGGCTGGGTGATAGACGTTCAAGCACTGTACCTTTGATTTCATGCATGGTGCATGGATTTCAGTATACAGTGCAAGCATGAAAAACACAGTTTCTGTCATCACAACTGAGCACTGGCTCGGACAGGGCTGAAATTACTACCATGAATTAGAGAAATCAAAGACAATCCTTATCAAATTTTTCATGACAAAAACAACATTGCTCGACTGATGACAGTACGTAGTCAAGGGTTTTGCATGCAAAGTGTCCTGTGCCTCAACTTTTTCTACCTAGCAGCCAACCAGAATATTGGCTCTTGTGGCTCTCTACATGGAGAATAGATAGGGTGCTGTTAGGTTTTGCATCTCCATCATCAGTTGAGCCCTTTTGTTTTTGTTGTGAAAAATTCGATAAGGATTGTCTTTAATTTCTCTAATTCATGGTATTAATTTCCGTCCTGTCCGAGCTGGTGCTCAGTTCTGATGACAGAAACTGTGTTTTTCATGCATGCACTGTATACTGAAATCCATGCACCATGCATGAAACCCAAGGTACAGTGCTTGAACGTCTAGCACCCCGGCATGGTGCTAGACATTTGAGCACCATGCCTGAAAAGGGGCTAGTGTACTAGACTGGTCTAACATATATAAAGATGACTTATTAGACTCTAGTAGACTTAAGCTAGGCCTACTACATGGAATCCAAACTTACTGTATTATAGCCTATTGTAAAGCTTGTCCTGCACATTACCAACAGCAGAAGAAACAATAATTTACAGAGATGTCCTTGATCTACTAACGAAAGCAGACATCAAAGTCTAAGATGTCTTAGACCATTCGACCACATCATTTTCTAAGTAAAAGGACCCTCCCTTGAGCCAAGCCACTCCAGTTAAGCCAAGCTACAGCAAAAAAAAGTCTACAAGGGTAGTGAATCTCAAAGACTATACCATAGAAGGAAGGAAGGAAGGTAAAACATTGAAACTCCCACATATATTTATGTTCTTTTTCTTCTTTGACATTTCCAAGGACAGCCCCGAATTAGGCAGGATGAAAGAGCAGAATGTCACACATTTTCTTTGCCTGTCTTGGATGTTGCGGTGTGTAAATAAAAGCTTTCTTGCTTGGAAGTGTTGCCTCTCCGTTTTCATATACGATCAGGAAATAACCATCTCAGACAGCTATAGAACATTCACCAATGGTAAAATAATAGTAAAATGCTTTGTCAGATGCATGTCGTATGTGCTCGAACAGACACAATCCAGTTGTCTGAATAGGTTATGACATCAAACACGGATAGAATACCATGTCCTAGTAAATATCTTTTCCAGAAGTAGTCATCCAAGTCATTTCCGTGTATTTTGGAACCACAGGCAGACTGACATTTTATATACTAATTTCAGCAATCTTCAACAGAAACATTGGCCTTTTCCCCAACTGGCCCAACAATTTCTTACTTTACAGAACCGTTTCTAAATAATCAGAAGCTAAAATCTGGCCAACCTTTCTCTGACTGCAATTATCTCTCATCAAAAGGTTACAGTGTCAGTGTTGCCAACCTAGTCCAAACAAGTCCAAAGCCGCAAAGACTAGCCTGCAGTTGAGTTTTGGGTTTTAGCAGCTTTTGACTATTCTAGTTTTATAGTAAGTCCCCGCAACTTTGTTGTGGCAAATATAATAAAGTGTCAGATTTGAATTATTTGATCAACATGTTCGAATTTTGATATGTTTGAATTCAAGGTTTAGCTTTAGCTGCCTAATTTTCATCAGCAGGGTAGGCTAGAGGAATGACATAGTAGGCATTTATTCAAAATTCATCTTACCATCAAGTTAAACCCCTCTCCAACAGCAACTACACAGTAATATTGAAAGCAAAACTTTTACTTTTTTGGTTTCAATTCCTAAAGGGGTTTGTCCAGATAGAAAATAAACACGAAAGAGGTGATAATTGTGACTACAACCCCTAAGGCTGGCCCGAAGTGCAGAGAGGGAAATACTCTAGTTGGCCCTGCAGCGAGGCGTTTAAACGTAAGAAGAAACAAAAGCCTTTGTTGGAGTTTTCTCGGCTTCAATTTGATTTTCAACTTCAGTCAGACACTATTAACCTTATCAAACAGCTTTTCACCTGGCTTTTTGTCTAAAGAGATTTATTGCCAGCACTATAATCCAGTGACCGATGCGAAAGTCACACTCTCTAGCAGTGCGATATATACCTCTTCCACGTTCCCTTCTTCTCAAATTCGACTTGCTTAGATAGAACAAAAATAATCATTACTGAATTGAAGCATAACTCCCTGCCAGTTTGTGGGCTATTTGTGTTTATTTATTCAGGTCTTTTTGTAATTACAGCAGAATGGGGCGTGTTATGATCAAAGGTGGCATCTGGAGAAACACAGAGGTAATTTTAGTAGTCACTTTTATTTGAAGGGTTATCTTACAGACATGTGTCCAGTAGGCAGTACTGTATTCAGACTTGATTAGTAGCTTTGAATGTTGCCTAATGGTGAATTGCTGTTGATAAAACAGTTTTTTTTCTGTCTTGGTAGTTTCAGTTTGTTGGTGCCTCAGCTCAGGTATCTGATTAATTTATCACTTATGGCAGTATTTATTTGGCTTCTTTCAGAATTCAGGTATAGTCAGAATTTTATACCTAGGCTTTATCATGACATGACACCTGGCACTTGTAAATTTTAGCTTCTCTGGTTAATTGGTCTCCAAGTCCAAAGCAAAGATGTCTTTAAAGAGTTTGCACCCTACCCCACAAAAACAGATATTTCTACATGTATCATCAGTGGGAGCAGAACAGAAAAAAATTAACATTAGAGCGCTAAAGACTTTTGTCTTTGAGATTAAACTAGGATATCAGCGTTTGGGAACCATTCTGATCTAGTGAATTGGTGTAAAAGTTAATCTGGCTATTTCTTGTTAGTATAATAACACTTTTGCAAAAGATTTTCCTTTATAATGAGAGTGTCAAGGCTTCAAAGCTTGTGAATAAAAACAGAGTCTCGCACAGTCAACCACAAACCCCTGATTTTTGGATAGCCTATGCCAAACGCTGGATATATCTAGCATTTTGCATAGCCTATGCCTAATGCTAGACACCCTATGCCAAACGCTGGATAGCTGTTGCCTAACCCTGACCTACCTCACTGTGGGTGAATTCTGATTGGTTGATTTTTGAACTTCACTCAAATCATCAATATTTTATTGGGTTCCAGTGTCCAGCATTTGACATAGTGTATCCAGCGTTTGGCATAGGGTATACCAGAAGCTGGATATACCCAGCATTTGGCATAGGCTTTCCCAAAATCAGGTGTTTGTGGTAGACTGGTCTCGCACCCTATTGGTCGGTTATGCCAAGTTCTTTTAGATCCAACCAGTAGGAAGCACAAATTATCAACCAATCTATTTATTACCTGTCAAAAAAAAAAAAAAAAAAGACAATGCATGTAGGAAAACTTTACACCAAACAAACACAAGTACAGATTACAGGAAAAGGGAAGACCACTGGTGGTTCAGTTTAGTGTTGGAAGATTTGAAATCTTCCACTCTTTTATCAATAATCTTAGCAGGCAGAACCAGATGGAATTTCTGCCCAGAGAAAGAATTACTGGTCCAAGGGGGCAAATGCAGCAAACTTAAAATAGATAGGCTACGGTGAACATTTGTCTTATTAGAAGCAGAAAAAAATTGCCAAATTGTTTCTGTACTGAAAGTTTGAAGCCTTCAGCTCCATTTCTGATGAAACTATTCTACAGAGCTGTAATTATACAATTAAGAATAAGCAGGGAACTGTTTCCAGTCATTTACAGGCTCAGAATAGTTATCAAACATTGATAAATCATCTCAAATTCAGAAGTCTTGCACCTTGCAATGTTAAATTACTGTTTTTATTTTTATACCCTTTTCAGTTTTCATCGGGTAGGTTGCAATCTCTCTATACACATTTCTTTACCTCTCTGCTTGATCGTTTCAACTTTTAATCAACCATTTAGAAAATAAGCAGTTTTTAAATTACAAAAAAAATTGAAAACACAATATTTTTAAATTACTTTCTATGCCAGTAGGTAGCTGAGATAGTTGTTTGTTAACTGTGTGGGTTGTTTTCCTTTTCCATTTGATTGTTTTACAAGCAAGTAACAAAACCAAGGTGGAGAAGATTGGAAGATTTTAAAATAAACATGCCTCTACTTTACTGTAACATAACACTATTTCAGGATGAGATTCTAAAAGCAGCTGTGATGAAATACGGCAAGAATCAGTGGAGCCGAATTGCATCTCTATTGCACAGAAAATCTGCTAAGCAGTGCAAAGCTCGTTGGTATGAGTGGCTGGACCCAAGCATCAAGAAAACAGAGTGGTCACGAGAAGAGGATGAAAAACTTCTTCACTTGGCTAAAATCATGCCCACCCAATGGCGCACCATTGCACCAATTATTGGTCGAACAGCTGCACAGTGTTTGGAGAGATACAACTATCTGCTGTGAGTATGGACACTTCTTGAAGTCATATAGTCCTTATATCCTGTAATAATCAGATTTGTAAATGCTATGTTTAGCCATTGTCACAGGAAGAGAAAGATATTTTGAATTGCAGCAAAATATACAAGACTCAGATAAGCTACACAGACCTTTGATTTATTGATAAAATATTTCACTTCTTATTTTTTTCTTGGTAATTGCTGCTTTATGGCCTTTGTGATCTGCATTTGTTCTGTCAGCTGTGCTCTGCAGTTCTTGTGTGAGATTGTTGGGTCAATCAGTGAGCTGCTGAGCAAAAATCTGTTCATGTATTTGTTGTTATGGAAGTACCCTACTTCCATAAAAGGGGGGAGGGGAAGCCGAATCATATTTAGTTTGACTTATTGGATATATAAACTCTTTCAGAGACCAAGCCCAAGAGAAAGAAGAAGGAGATCATGCACCTGATGATCCACGAAAGCTTAGACCTGGTGAGATTGACCCGAATCCTGAGACTAAGCCTGCTCGTCCTGACCCACAGGTAAGAAAAGAAACACCTGGTAATTACTTTAGGAAGCTCCACAGGGACCTAGGCCTGTACCTTCACTATGTGGAGACTGGATTTGTGCCTCAACATCGGTAAAAAACTTATTTCACACACCATCTACAATTAGTTTCTCCCTCCCCCATACAGCAATGTAAGGGAAAGGCAAGAGCGAGCAGTCTCTACGAACGTCCCAGTATTCCACCTGTAGCGGCGAAACACAGCCGTTACCAAAATAGTTTATACCAAAAATTGTTGAATTATAAATAGCCTCTGACCATTTGTACGTATTTTTAAACGTATATCTAATATTGATAAATTTGTCCATGGCAGTACTCACCAGTTTTGATCAATTTGCTCTTTTTGTGTCGGATCAATTGGTGCAGAGAAGACAATATTGAAGGAAAAGGATTACAGAGCTAATTTTTTTTCTTTTAAGTTAAAGTCTGTATCAAAACATAGACATTTTAGTTCTAATCCGATGTTCAGCTTTTGCTTCGTACAAATCCTCCCTAGCTTATAGCCAAAAGGTGAGACAAGAATTACCATCAAGAGTTCCTGTCCAGCATAGTAAGACAATTCAAGCAAGAAAGAAAATAAAAATGAAAGAAGATGTTCACGGTATTTGTAAATGTGTTAATAGTTTATAAGTTGAGATCCGAAAATTCACGGCTATGCCATTGTTAATTATTCACAGGTGATCTGCAGTGCTCGTGGAATCAGCAAGGAATTTAGTAAACCCGCCATAGTGGAATCAGGCGAAAAGAGGACAGGCTGGGAAAAAATTAGTTATAAATTTGCATTTTACAGCATGAAAGAGTGAATGCATTGTCAGTCTTGTCATTGTTGATGACACTTTGATTGAAGGAGAAGTTTAGATGTATCAGAAGATATAGAGAGTAAAGTTGGTTTGAAGCATAAAAAGTATATCTCTAACAAAATGAAAATCGAATAACATTCATGCAAATTGGGACCCAGCATTCTGTTGAAAATGCACCTTGTTCAAGGGTTAAGTAAATTCACAAATGAAGGGACGAAACTATGAGCTGTAGAGGCGTCAGCATTGGAATTAGCTGGGCTACACTTCTCGGCAGTTTTGGCCTGGACGGGTTATAATCGGGAGGTAAGATCTTTCTAAGGATAGGGTTGGCTATGGTATTTTTGCCAAGATTAAAGTTGGAATTACTCACGGAAGTAAACCTTGTTTCCTTAGGACATGGACGAGGATGAGCTTGAAATGTTGTCAGAAGCTCGCGCCCGTCTGGCCAACACTCAAGGCAAGAAAGCAAAACGGAAAGCCAGAGAAAAGCAGCTGGAAGAAGCAAGGCGACTTGCCTCTCTGCAGGTATTCAGTTTTAGCCTGCTTGTTCCTTAAAGTAGAACTAAAGAGCTAAGATATTTCGTTTGTTGCTTCTTATAGGCCTATGCCGAGCGGCCATGACCGCGAGCGAAGACAGTCGCATGGGGGGGGGGTGTTGTAACTGAAAGATGGAGCGTAGGGTAGAGAGGGTAACTACGGGTGGTAGTAGCCTATAAATTGAGGTAGCGTCCGTAGCGTGTATGGCGGCGGGTAAGTAAGGGCGCTAGTAGACAAGGTTTACTTTAACATATAGTGGTTTTATTTCTGACTTACTCTTTATAAAGGTAATCCCAATCCGGGTAAATAATATCACGATCGATAACGATAATAGACTAAGTCATGTGTGACTTACAAAATATGAATGACGAAAGACCCAGCGCTAAGACTGGAAAAAGCTTATATACTCCTAACTGCACCAGTGAAGGTCCTGACGTAACATACAATTTAGCTTCCTGACCGGAAACTATCTGATGTCGACGTAGTATGGAATTTAGCAATATCCAACTGACGTGGACTTCAGTTTAACAGGATGTTGTTTAGTTCTGAGTCTTCATTTTTGCAATTAGATTCTACGAAGTAGCAAAGGATCATGTTCACTTCGGTATGTACATATAGTTAGTTAAGCACTTGACAGAGAGACCGACACAACAGGGGGAGATTTGTCCATGGTGAAAAGCGTTTACGGGACGGAGTAGGGAGGGCGACCCCGTTTCTAAACCAGTTATCGCTTGTTGTGCAGGGAAGGACGGTATAATATATCACGCCTGGTGGACATGGCCGCGAGCGAAGAAAGTCGCTTACCAGACTGCGGGGCAGGATTCAGGCACTGACTAAGACTAAGGTGGAGAAAACGCTTAAAAAACGGTGTGTAAGTAAGAAGAGAGGAAATCGGATTAAGAAGAAACGAGAAAGGTCCAAAAGTTCTTTCTTAGTAAGGAGCGATAGCTGACTACCGTCGTACCGCAAGGTAGAGGGACGAGAGGCGTTACTAGCCAAAATGTTTGAGAGGGAGGGGCGAGTCATTTGCCGACTGGCTTGTAACTTTTACCGACTGCCCCCCCCCCCCCCGTTCTTGACGCCCCTAAGGGCGACCCTATTCCTTAACCATTGGCCAGGGAAGGTCGGTATAATATACTAGGCGGCTTCTGATGATGATCCATTTTACTACGCACCAAAATAACGAAAGGGAACGTGATACCGGCAGCGGGCAACGTCGCGGTATGGTATTCGCCACATTTCGTCTTACTATGTCAGAACCCAGCTGTAATCCGATTCAGCGGGTTTTATTAAAGGACCCGTCATACCTATAATACTGATGACCCCTAAGTTACTAATCCTTCCATTCCTTCCCATTCCCGAGATTCCGGACTTCCGTTTTCCTGGTTCGGCGCTTTTCGACGCAGATCCGGATCGAAAGCTTATCGCTTCTAATGCTTCTTTCTACTGTGTGAGACTGGAAACAGCTAACCGTGCGTTCACACTGACGCGAATATTCGCAGAATAGCCTGATTTTTCGTCTGCCACAAAAACTACAAATTTGCAACCATTTTTCGGAGAATCGCTGTAGTTGGATTATTTCAACTACAGCTACAAAATCGCGCCACACAAATTTAGGAAATTGGAAATAATTGTTGGAAAATTTATGTTAGCTGTCAAATGTCAGCCAGTTATACATGAAAAGAAGAGTAAGAAACAAGGAGAGACATTTGGTCCTCAAAGCCTAGGAGAAAATTGCTCCCGAGGTGGGGATGCAAGGAAGGAAAAGGAAACAATTAGCCACCTTCTGTAACTCAATCGTCGTGTGTGAACATTGCTTTGATTTTGTAGCTGCTACAGAACTACAACCAAATAAAATTCGCGCCCGATTTCTCTGTATGAACGCACAGTAAGGCAGGTTTGTAATCTCTGGGAAACGAATTAGAGTTTCAAAAGATCCGCATGTGTGTTCGGATATTGGAATAGAAACTGTTCCTGCTGCGACTAACGTTCCTTTCTTCGTTAGAAACGTCGAGAATTGCGTGCCGCCGGAATCGACGTCGCCAAGCGGAAGTCCCGGAAGCGGCACATTGATTACAATGCGGAAATCCCGTTGGAAAAGAAGCCACTCCCCGGATTTTTCGACACATCAGAAGAGCAGTATGATAAACTGGCACCGAACTTCAAGAAACTGCGGCAGAAAGACGTCGATGGAGAGATGAGATCGGAAATGGAAGAGCGGGAAAAGAATAAAGATAAAAAGAAGAAGAAAGAGAATGAAGACAAGATTCCGTCTGCTCTTCTGAAAGGTAAAAATATGCAGAAGAACTTTAACGTATTAACCTTAGTATGCTTCTTAACCCACAGTATCTTTTTGGTCTTGAAGCCATGCTCAGCATCGCAAATTTGCTAAGCCTTGTTGCGGCTTAAGTGAACCTCGGCCTGGACGTTAGTAGCCTAAGGGGTTGACAGTTGTACACGAAAACTCATAAATTAAGGATTTGTGTATGGGTGGGGTGCACTTTGTGAATCCTCTTTACACTCCACTTTGTTGTATAATTTGTCATACCCTTTGTGCACTGAGTATATGCATAGCCCACGTCATATCAAGATAATGTAATGAGAAAACAATGACAAGGCCTCGCTCCACTCATATCAAGATACTGTAATGAGAAAATAATGACAAGGCCTTGCTCCACTTGGCTACGTTTTCCAATAATTTGGCATAAACATACAAAAAACGTAAACAAACTCGACACTCATTGAAGTATCTATTTGTAGCCACAAAAGCCGCCATACCCTGCCTTTCATAACGTTCTTTTGCAAGCGCAATGACGCTACTGACAAGATATCTTCGTGATGCATTGTAGACGTTTCTGGCTAATCCTCCAAAGCAGCCCCAGAGACATCTCAGTTTAGCTATAGTTTTGCGTGATTGACATGTCGCTGTAATACAGTGTGAGTAGAGTAGAGTAGAATGGAAGGATCTTAGTGTCTTACTATTTACGCAGGCAAAAGAGTAGGAGGGGGCAATGCAGTCAACCGCAAATCCTTAATTTTTGTATTCCCTATGCCTAAAGCTCGATACCGTATGCCAAACGCCAGATACCTGTCGGTAACCTAACCCTGACCTGCTCTACTATAGATAAATTGTGTTGGGTTAGAACCTATAGTGTATCTAGCGTTAGGTATAGGGCATACAAAAAATCAGGGATTATACACACGCACTTTTATTTCCTTGCTTCAGTTTGATGCAGATGCTAATATGCCGAGCGCGCGAGTCAGCCGACAGCCATTGGGCGATCGCCAGCGCTAACCGTTTGATACATTCACAGAAAGCGGGGAAATGGATGAGATACGAATTTATTTGGGAATATATCCAGATGTAGCAGGCATAAGGTAAAATCATAAGAGAGGCTATAAACCAATTGGATTACAAAATTTTCTTCTTTTTTAGGGGAAGAGCCGCTACGAAAACGGTCCAAGCTCGTCATGCCCGAGCCTCAAATCTCTGAGACGGAATTAGAGGCAGTTATCAAGCTGGGAAAAGCTTCTGAAGCCGCTCAGCAGATGGCCCTCGCAGAGGGGGGTCGCCCCTCTGACGCTCTGCTAGCTGATTATAGTTTGAGCACTCCGGCAACTGCGCTCAGAACCCCCCGTACTCCCGCGCCGCAGACCGATCGAATTATGCAGGTTTGTAAATTCTATGACGATTGCAGTCATGGTGAGGGACAGGGGGTTGTGGCTTTTGTGGTCTTCCAAGAAGAGTGTCGGTACCACCGTTGATCCATCTGCTCGTGTAAAGACTTATCATTCATTTAAAGCTAAACAGGCTTGAAAATCCGATGAAAATGCGTCTGCCCGTTGCTTGGCAGTGCCCGATAAAGTTTTTTTAACTGTGTACACGATCTTTAAAACTGTGGTAGCTGTGTTTAATTTAATATATTAGGATCTAAAAATATCGCCACCTGGTCACACCTTCGATGAAATTCAGTTTGCGCGAAGAACAGAGCGCGTTTTAAGAACAGAACAAAAACAGAAACAGGTGTCGTAGAAAACAGTTACCCTGTTGTTTCTCTTTAAAAACAGAAAACAGATCGTAAAAATGTGTTCTTTCTTATGAAACAGCATAGCCAGATTTTCAACAAGTTCATTATAGTCATGCCAAAATACCACGTTTTCGTTTGTGTCTGAATTGCATTGTCAGTTCCCCAGAGCTGATCATTATCCTTCAGTGCCTTTGTTGGGGGAAGGGAGGGGGCTTTCTACTTGACCGTGTGGCTAGATGATAATATCATTAGGTCTTATTTCAATTATAAGCTTCGAATTACAAGCTTCAGAAATTTCGGTCCTTCGCCATTTAGCGTTTTTTCAGCCTAGCCGAGTTTGCCAGTCAAGCGGCACAAGCTTCAATGTCAACAGATAACTCTTTAAAAGACAAAGGCATGAGAAGCTTCAACGTCTTGTTTCTCATTATGGAGACAAGGTAGTTCGGATTTGTGTGTCGGACTCCTGTTCTTTTGCTTGGCTTTTCCCACTTTCGAAACACAGCGCGTACAGTTTTCAAATATTTTGCATCGCATTCTGGGAACGGGAAGTCTGGACTGAGTCGACAAGCACGAACTAAAAAATTGCTAATTTCACGCGGCAAAATTGCACGCGTGAAAAAACGACATTTCTGAAAAACTTGGTCGTGAAAGATTGTTTCTAGTAAGAGTTAAGCTTTAAGTAATCTCTTTTCGCAGGAAGCCCAAAACTTGGCTGCTTTGCTTCACGTCGAAACCCCACTCAAGGGCGGTGCGAACGCACCAGTTATCGATTCAGATTTCAGTGGTATAACACCGAGCAGGGATCTGGTGGCGACACCGAACACCGTCCTCGGAACACCGTTCTCTGCCAGAGACGGAATGACCCCAGGTTAACCTTTTCTTTTGCCTTGGACCCCATCCCTGTTTTCCAAAACTTTATTTATACCCGCCCCTGTGCAAAAGGGGGTTTGAGGATAAAATATTCCTTGAGCCTAAGCTGACTGCGAATCATATTTGATACCGCTACCGATTGTCCTCCTAGCTTGAGTCTGAACCCTTGCCACTCTGTTGGAAAGTCTGGTAACAGGTAAAATTCGTTTGCGCATCCTTTTGTTAAATGATTTTGGAATATATTTGTTATGACCCGTTCAAGTGTAAAGTTTTGCAAAATGATAACACTTAAACGGGTGATAACGGATGTTAGAGGTTAACTTCGGACATGGAGGTTGATATCGAAAAATAACATTGAGACGGGCATTGAAAATAACCTGTCTGAGCCGAAAGCGATGTTGATATTTTAAATGACCGTCAAGGTTGTTATTCTGATATGAACCGAGACGGAGGTCTGAATAAATGTCACCTAGTGCTTCCTGATTGGGTGCTTATGACGAGTATGGATACTCACTAGAGGCAGCACAATTCATGCAGTTTTCAATCAGTCAGTGAATCTTTTATTTTTCAGAACCCTTCATCACGTTGTTCAAATAAGACCGAACATTTGTTGTCTTCAAATCATGGTCACAACCCGTTAGTAAGGTTTCTCTGATTAGCGGAAAAGGAACTTCTGCGTTAGCTCAGAATTGGTGCCGTTTACCAATCTCTCAGTCTAGAAGACAAATTAAACTGGCGTCGTCTATTGATAAATTAAATAGTTAAAATTCCGGTCCTTGCTGCAATTCTTATTTCTGACGAAGAAATAACAGAAGTGTGACAACATTCAATATAAGGAGAGCATCCTTATGATAAATTTTGTCACATTCCTGACGGAGTAAGACAGTCATACACAAATCCTCAAATTTGGAGTATGGTGCATCGACGTTGGGGCACCATGCCCTGCAGGGAGTGCATAGTAACCCCATAAAAATGTGTTGAATTGAGAATCTGAAATGGAAATCTGCCTTTCAAATAGTTTGTATGTGTTACCATGCCCAAAAATTGAGGGTTTGTGTATGACTGGAGTAAGGTGAACAAAGTTTGAAGAAAATTTGAACGGAAGCTGTTCGGTACAGTCTCTTCTGAGACTTCTAATGCAAAATAAGGTAATCAGGAGCCTCGTCGAGTTCTTCAGTTGACCTTGTGTCCCTGTTTCAAACTTTGTCCTGTTTAGGAACTCGTCCGACTGGAAACGCTCTTGGTGGTCCCACGCCCTTACGAGACCGTATGGGTATCAATCCGGAAGATGGTATGGCTGTTGCAGTGGCGGATCCGAAACGTACCAACGACAAAGATAGGTAAGCTACTCCCTTGTGTGTTTCAGTCCCTAAATCCTCATTTTCTAGTAATCTCAATCCTACCCGGAATTGCATCAGTCTTTCCGAAAAACTACCCAATAACAAATATCATTGGTCGTAACACTTGCCATAGGACTAGCTCTTGTTCCTTTCTCTTCTTTTTTTTTTCTCCATACCCTCAGTATTTTTCTTGGTTCCTCGCAACGGGTTTACATATATAATAACTAATTAAATATATATATTTAATTTATGACCCACCAAGTGTACAAGGCGACAGTGGACTAAAAGGAAAAATAGAACAGGTAAAAGTCACATAAAGCACGATAATTTAGACTGAGTTACTAACTGGGCCTAAAAAATTGGATAAATAGATGTTTTTAGTAGAGACGCCGAACCTCTAAACTAACTTACAGTTACGACATGAACGAGGGTGATACAATAAAAATGTGCAATGTGAGTGGTACATTAACTGAATGGTGTATTTAAAATTCGGTGTTTATGTAGCTTGGTGTGGGCTGCTGTTCTGATATTTCAATGAGGAAAAATACTTCGATTGTAAGCGACTATAGGATTACGGTGTTGAATGTTTCCTTTTGACTTGTAGGCTTCGGAAGCTTTTCACATCCCTCCCGACCCCACGTAACGACTTCGAAATCGTTGTGCCAGAAGATGAAAGCATGGACGCCACCGAGGGTGGGGCTGAATCAATCGTCGAAGACCAGGAGGACATTGATGCGCGGAGAGAGGCGGAGAAACGTGCGAGGGAGGAGGTAGAGAGGAAGAAACGCTCACAGGTGACTGCTTATTCCGTAATGTAGTTTGGATAAATTTGAAGTAGAACTGAAGCGCTGTGACTCTCGATTGTTTTTCTGAGGGGCTTTTGTTATTTAGTTCCATTCGGCCGTCGCACGGAAAATCTTTTAGTGGATCCTCAGCCAGCTATCTCTGATTGGTTTAGTCAGTAGCTCATACACATTCATAGTTCTCATAAGGCATATTCTCGCCGTTCCCCGAGGACTCCTCGGGGAATCAAAGGGAACGGCGAGAATAGAGGGAGTCACTCCACACGGACTCCGCGGACAGAAACAGCGAGAACACGGGGAATGCTTCCAGCATGGACTTTGTTCAAAAAATAAATATGCAGTTGACGAAATTAGTCTGGAGCCACTTTATTTTTGGTTTTGTTTATTCTGATTATTTTTAATTAATTTTACATTGCACCAACACCGGCAAAAATTGATTCCCCTCCGAATCTGAAAAGGAGTCCTTTTTGATGATGGTGATGATAATCAGAGCATTCCCCGTCCGTGGGGAATCGCGAGAATACGGGGAGTGAGTCCCCCGGACAAACAAAAACGCGGGGACTCCTCAAGTGGAGTCCGCGGGGAACGGCGAGAGTACGCCTATAGGAAAGCATAGTTCTGACTGTTGCTAATTGCAAGTACTCATAATGTTGGTAGCTTAATTGTGCGAAATGCCTTTCAAGAATGAGTTATGCTTTGCTTGAATTCAGTGTCAAAGCCGGGACATACCCGTATCCGTATCAGATCTTCAGCTTCTGCTTGACACAAAACTTACCTCCCTTGTGTGTCATCATGAATGAATTCTTTATTTGAGCAAAATAGCGTTAGCTAGTGCAGGCCCATTGACACGAGTCAATACATAAATTGAACCATGATATAACCACACTAAGTATTTCAGCGCAAATTTCCGTAACTAATATAGAGAGTAAAACGCATCAAAGTTCTTCATTTAGCGTTGCTCTGTTAAAATAATCATTAAAATACGGTACGAATGACTTGATGTAACGTTGCGTACTAGTCGCTGGATAAGAAGATATTAGTACCATTCATTTGTACCAGCCAAGAATTCGGGCATCAAGCAATTTTGTCGTACAAGCCAGTCTCGTGTAGAACAGAGATAAAGTTTAAAGGAGACGTTAAAAATATTAGCGACTGCAAGGAGGAACTTATTTCTTGCCAATGTTTAATAATCTCATATTTTAATTTGCGTTGTTGTGCCAATGAAATGAAAGTGGCGTCGCCGAACCACGTGCAGCTGATCAGCGAAGGCTTTATGCAGTTGCGGGTTGCAACTCTGAAGGGAGTGAATGTGAAGTGTTTTTTTTTTTCACACGACGAGGAGTTCTTCTTAGTGACCCCCGGTTCAGTCGTCCCAATGCTATCTCAAGTCGTTTGGCCCCTCCCTCGTCAGGAATTAAAATGAGATTGTGCTAAAAAGCTTCATTTTCTCAGATAATTGTGGTGTCTAATAATACCAGCGTTATTCGAAGATGACCTCCCACAAAACGCGTAGAACATTCGCTTGGTGGTGCGAAAAAAAATCGACCTTGAGTTAAGCTATGTGCCCAGAAAACGCGAACTCGCGTCCACTAGGCGATGTATGGCACCGCAAGCGGAAAAAAATCGCGTCGTCCTGCCATCAAATTCAGGCCGCACCGTTTCAGCTCCAAATCAGATTTAACTCCCAGTTCATAAGCGGAAAAAATGTCTCGTTTCGGGGGCACCAATCTCTCAAAGCACAACTCTTACTAGAAATGATCTTTTCCCTATGAAATGGATCATAAAAAACGTTTTCGAAAATACCATTACTTTCCACCTGAAACTAGCGATTCTCTTGTTAGCGCACGTCGACTGTATCCAGCCTTCCTGCTCTCCGACGCGGCGGCTGGGCGCAAAACATTGAAAACTGAACGTGTCTTGGTTAAAAAGTGGGAAAATTACTAAGCAAATTAAAGAAGTAATAAACGGAAGATTGTGTGAAAGAGTTGTCAGCGGACGTTGAAGATGCCGGCAAACTTTTCGATGGGTGACGGGAAAACTCAGCAAGGCCGAAAATCGCTAAAAATTCGTAGTTACGAAACGAAACAATGGAGAAATGTGGGGATTTTAGAAGCTTATAATTCCTTATGGGAGCTAAGTATATTAGAAAAAGCAGAATAAGCAAGAGGGGTCCTTTAAGCAAACCATTTCCGAAAGGCGAACGCAAACCCCAGCAAGAGGTCAAACTATTATCATGCACTCGAGCGAATTTATGACGTTGCTCTGGATTGTCCCGACATCTACTTGACTCCAGGTAAAAAATTGTCGAAAATGCAGCAAGCATTCAGATCGCAGTCGAGTATTTGCCTGTGCAGCTCGGACCGGACACTATGTGAAAATCGATCGCGGTTGATGCTGTAGTTGCCGCTGACCGCCTTTTTGTTTATTCCAGGTCATTCAGCGTGACCTTCCACGGCCCAGTGAGGTCAACACGAACATTTTGTGTCCACCAGGACAAGAGCCTTCTAACCCCTTGCAGCGCGCTGAGGAACTCATAAAGAGGGAAATGCTTTCCATGCTGTTCTACGATGCTATTCGGAATCCGACGGAAACTCAGAATATCTCACAGGCTTCCGCTGTGCAGTATTTGGAGAAGCATCCGTATGACGATGTGGCTGATGATGATTTAAAGATGGTAAAACAATTTTCGTACTTGGCTAGCGTTCAGTGATATATATATCGGTAGTCCGAGACAGTCCTCAGTTCTGGGACACAGTGCTACAACCGTAGGTCATGCCCCAACGGATGACCGTAGCACCGGTGCGCATACATTGGGGCAGTAGTTCCCACCATTTTTCCATACCCCGTACCACTAATCCCGATTCAAAAACGCTGTGTACTGCTATTTTTGGACCAATCGTTCTTTCAGTATTTGTTACCACGATCAGAATGTCAAAAAGACGATGCGATGGGTACCTGATCTTGAGGACAGTATTGAAACAAAGTCGGAAAAAAATCCAAATGACTATGGCGGAAATTAAGAACTTGATTTTGAGATCTTCGCGTACCCCTTGCGAGGGTTTCTCGTACCCCTTTGAGTACGTGTACCACCGCTTGGGAACGACTGCATTGGGGCAGTCGAATCCAGTATTTCGTGCTGAGGATTCGAATCCGACCTTAACAAAAAATCAAATCACGTACATAGTTTATAGTTTAAAAATCAGAGGTGACAAAAAGCACTGATATCTAAGGTAATTAGATAACGTGATAGGTTACTAAGGATGGTTGGTGGTGGAGACAAAAAGTTGGATTGCCTAGCACACTGTGTAAAATTGGGAAAACGGAAACTGGAAGGATGAAGACTAGAAATTGGATTGGATTCGTAAGCCGTATCGATAAAAAAAAAAAAAAAAATCAGAACACGGATCCTGTCTTTCCTTGTTTTTCGCGGCAGTTTGCCGTAGCTACAAAAACCCTTCGCCCGTCGAAGTGGAAATGAACCCCAGTATTTTGCTAGCGAAATATTTCAACTCAAATGATTCATCTCCATCATTTGCTTACCAAATGGAACGAGACCAAAGGTTTCGATGGGATCCCAAAAAAATCAATATATGATCCAGACGATTCGGTCTTTTCTTTGCCAGACTCCTTGAATATTTTTACTATTAAAATTCAGAAGCAGATTAAGGCCAAATAGCTAACCATCTGAGAAAACCAAGTTCAGATAGGGATTCAGCATGTGTGTTATACTTACAAAAAAAATTCCGGCTCCAGCCGGATTCCAGTCGAACTATATGTCCCGGTAAAAAAAAATGATTTTCATAGACGGATTCAGCATCTCTTCTTACCCCTAAATCGGATATCTAATCAGCTACAAATAAAACTTTAACTTTTCCGGTTTTGGGCGGATTCCGGGCGAACTACTTGCCCTGGTAGAAAATTGTTTTCACACAAGTGATCAGCATGACTTCTTACCCCTAAATTGGACATTTAATCAACTCCAAATAAAACTATTACTTTTAACAAACTTTCCGGCTCTGGCCAGATTCTGGACGAACTATTTGTCCGGCCAGAAAATGCTTTTCATCATTGTGCTCAGCATGTCCTTCCACCCCTATATTGAATATCTAATCAACTTCAAATAAAACTTTTACTTTTAACAGACTTTCCGGTTTTGGCCGGATTCCGGGCTAACTACTTGTCTGGTGCAAAAATGGCTTTCACTATCGTGTTCAGCATGTCTTCTTACCCCTAAATCGAACATCTAATCAACTTCAAATAAAACTTATACTTTTGACAAAGTTTCCGGTTTTCGCCGGATTCCGGGCGAACTACTTGTCCGACGACTAAATGGTTTTGACCATCGTGTTCAGCTTGTCTTCTTACCCCATAATCGACTATCACATTGTGTCTTTAAAAATATTTCATTTGCCCCTTAATTTAAACCCCATCCCTAAATGTAGGGCTACAGAGCCCATCTACGAACTTGACCTTACTCTTGACTAAAAGAATCCTCACACCAAGTTTCATCAAAATATATCATTCCCTTCGAGAGTTATAGTGCGCACAGACGGACAGACGACAACTTTTGCGATGTCATAGGTATCCCGCCACTTACGTTTTGGGATCCCAAAAAGAGGTAGTTTGGCAAGAAGTGAGGTAGAGTTGATGATTCTCGAGTAACCCCATCTTTGTATAGGCACGTGACATCCTAGCTGCCGAAATGGAAGTAGTCAAAGCGGGAATGAACCACGGTGACCTTCCCCAAGACGCATACGACCAAGTATGGGACGAATGCCTTGGGCAGGTGCTCTATCTTCCTAGTCAAAGTCGATATACAAGAGCATCTCTTGTGGGTCGAAAAGATCGAGTCGATGCCTTGGAGAAACGACTAGAAAATAATCGGAATCACATGGCGAAGGAAGCCAAACGCGCTGGAAAGCAGGAAAAGAAGCTACGAGTGCTCACAGCAGGATATCAGGTAAGATAGATTGGTGTATTTGAAGGAAGGGGCCTCAGATCAGATTTCAAATTTCCCGGAAAGCCTTCCCTTCAGGAATAGCCGGATGACCTCACAAGGCTATGGACTGTCAGAAGTTTTAGATGTTGTCTTTATTTTTAGTTTCATTTAGTTTAGGTAAATAACTCATATATTTCTTTAATAGTATTTACAAGTGCTAGAGCTGAGCATCGTCCACCGTAACAAATTACAAGTACGGCTGGATGATAGAAAATTACGGATAAGATAATACCTTTCGGTCGAGTTCATGGGGGTTGATAAGTCGTTGCTTGTCAAGGGTAGCTACTCTTCTGCTTGTGTTTGGTCTGGTCTGGAGTCTGAAAGAAATATTCTGATGGGGGTCAGACGTTAGACATGTATGTCCGAAGTTCATTTTCAGTTGATGTCTCTTATCCGCAAGGGTTGACAACTGAAGCTTGGCCAGAGTATCCTAATAAGAAGGATCAGAAATGGTGTTTTATGTATTCGAACAAAAACAACAACTATATAAATTAAACTACCAGATCCAGACTCAAAAGCACAGAAAAGAGCGCTTGGGTAGAATTAAAAGAGCTGCCCTCAAACTAGTCCAGTTATTGCGGTAAACCGTCGATAAGCACCGTGGTTACTATTGGTTCAAGGCTGGAACACACTAAACGGTATTACGACTTGGCGATATCTTCTGGCTAGAGCGTATAACCGACCTTTCTGATCGGCAAATTTTTGTACACAGGTCAAGCTCCTGTCGAAAGCTTTGTATGGGAACTCTGTTGTAGTTTTCGTGTTTTGCTTAAGACATTTTGCCGTGTTGCTTCAGACCACCTTATCGTCAAAATGAGAAGAAGTAATATGCACAGAATTTCAGTTTCGGTATCCTAATCATATTTCTGAGGACTATACTAGCTGCCGAAAACAGTCCAGTTATCGCGGTCGACCATGGATAAGCACCTGGATTACTATTGGCTTAAACACACCGAGCGGTTCTGTGACTTGGCAATATTTTCAGGCTAGAGTGGCGGCGCTATCTAAACAGTTTGAAGAACTTGTCCAGCAGATTGACTCCTCTACCTTAGAACAGGATGCATTCTCCAAGCTGAGGACCAACGAGGTAGAAGCCGTTCCAAGGAGACTAGAGGTAAGGCTTGGTTTTTGCCGTTCCAAGGAGACTAGAGGTAAGGCTTAGTTTTTGGGATCCGAAAATGTTAATGACGGGATGCCTATGATTTTGTAAAGTTTGTCTGTCTGTCTGTTGGCACAATATTGGGAAAATTCAACTTTAATCGGGCGACAGGACGATTGTATGCACGCAACAGCAACATGGGCGACCCTTTTGATGATTCACTTTTAGAAAAGAAAAAAAAAATTATTATTTTAAGGGGTATTTTTAATTATTTTAGTTTTTTTCGCGTAAAATCCTGTTGCCGACGAAAATTCAGTGTGAACATCCAGGCGATAAAAATCTTCTGTCGCTGCGATTGAAAAATCTCGTTCATCGCCGCGATTTTGCTCTGTGTCAACCTAGGGTTAAAGAACCCTCCCATTATATACTGTTCCAGTATTGTGAAATAGTTGAATACTTTAAAACTATGCTCTGCTTTTAATAGATTACCCACGGCATTTGCCGAAACGGGGGAAAATCCACATAACCTTCTCATGAATAAACTTGTCTTTTTGACTCGGCTACGTAATACTAAGAGCGTGTTCGATCTTACTTACCGTAGTTACTACGCATGACGTCACCAATTAATTCTGGCTTTTTGCCGTCAAGGCTGAAAGATTTTTCTATTTTCCAGCAGAATATCATGCCACGGACAAATCCGACCTATCACGTTACAGAGATCCGTAGTTACTACGCTCCCAAGCGTGGTAAGCAAATAGTTACTATTTCGAGAAGGTTGGAACGGTCAGCGTAGTAACTTTTGGGGGGGGTTGCAACGGAAATAGTAACTAATAGTTACTATTTGTAGAAGGCTGGAACACGCTCTAAGGCAACGCTACTTAATACGGCAACGATCTGAAAATGACCCATCAGAATAAAAAACTGAAAAGTAAAAAGGTTCTAGTACTTTTGTTTTTGTTTTACTAGTTCAAGTTTTGTTGGTGCTTGAACCGGCTGATTTATGGCTGTATTTAGTTTCTTTTTCAGTAGATTATTATTATTGTACGGCCCTTGAAAGTTTGACATACGTCTCTATGCATACGCGAGATGCCTAGTCGGCCTAGTGCGTAGGCGTTCTTTGATATTACCGGGAAAACAAGGAATCCTATTTACAGTTATGTAGATCAAGTGCACCTGCTGTACTCACAAAGATGAAAGTAGTGATCCGTTGGTACTTGAAACATAGCACTTAAAGGGGTCAGCACAAACTTCCACGGCTTCCAACATAAAGCCGCTTTCACATTGACGCGTCGTTGCGTATGCGTTTATCTTTTGTTATCTAGCCTGTCTTTCACACCTGCGCGAGAAGCTTTCGCGTTGGATGCTCATTTACGTTTTCCTTTTTGGGTTTCTTCTGCTGAATTTCAATTTCTTTCACTATACTAGCAAGTTTTTCTTCATCATCAGCATGTTTATTGTTTTGTTTTTTTCTTCAATAACTTCCATTTTCTACTGACAAATCTGATGCCTACGCGTCGACGCAACGCAAGAATAGAACCTGATTCTGTTCTTGCGTTGCGTTTTATTTGTCTGCGTTGCGTCGACCCAGAGGTTGCGTAGCTTAGTGTGGAAGGCTCAACGCGTCAACATGAAAGCGGCTTAACATTTAGCAAAAAGGTGCGTAACTCTATGTCAAATGTTACCTAGCTTCTGACAGTGCAGTTACTTACCTTCAGTATCTCGCAAATATGCATCTCATCATCGGTGAATTGTGCTAACCTTGTTTTCTTTTAGACCCTGTCAAAAGAAGTTGAGGTACAGAAAGAGAGAGAGAAGTCCCTTCAGACCGATTACGAGAATCTTGTGCGACAGCTAGAAGAATTGCAGAGTAGCGATAAAGCGACTTAAAAATAACGGTATTTGTATTTTTTGCTCGTTATACAATTTCGTGACCTAAAAATAAATTTAATTTGTTTTTAACTGGCCGAGCTTATCCTAATGAAGTTCTCAGGAGACACACCTCGCACTATTTACTGTCTATATGTTCCAACCAGGGGCGCCGCTAGCCAGAACTTGAAAGGGGGGGGGAGGGCCGGTCGGCGCCCTGCCGCCTATTACAGCTTCTCTTTACATATGTAATAGTAAAGCTCGTGAGAACAGCAAGCATTGAAGTAGTCATATCTCCGAGCTCAGGGGTTGTTTGAAGGGCGTAGGAGGTAACCACCTCAAAATATACGACCGGCAGATGTCCGGCAACGGGCAAGGATCATACCCGATAAAAACAAGAGCTACGAGCTCATATGGCACTTGTACGAGTAGGCTGTACAAGAAAGTAGATGAAAACGTCACAATTACACCCGCCATCCAAAAAGGCGGTTCGGAAATAGAAATAGGATATTTAGTTTCACTCATTTCTGAGCAGTTCCGGCATCGTCTCGATTGCAAATGCACATGACTGTTCAAACTTTCATCCCAATAAATCCATTTGTTTGATCCCTAGACGTGCTACACGATTTCCGGTACTCACTCTATTTCCACCTACCTTGGCCGAATCTGGTTCGGAATAAAAAAAAATCGACCACCTAAAGCATCTTCGTTTATACCATCTACCAAGTTTCACTCGAATCTGAGCATTTTTGGAAAGTTCCGGTACCCCCCCCCCCCCTTCCCACCAACGTTGTCGGAGCCGGTTCGGGCCTAATCTCTTAATTCCCTCATCAAGTTTGACTGAAATTGGAGCATAGCCTATCTGCAAGTTTCCAGAAACCCCCCCCCCCCTACCTTGGCCGAATCCGGCCCAGACGCCAAATAACAAATCTAGGCCGCATAAACTCGGCACTGTCGAATTGCATCTCATTCGGTCCATCCGTTTGGTTTTTGTGCATGTCAAAAGTCCCCCCACCCCCAATTCCCCTAATCGTGGTCGCATATGGTTCGAACGCATGTTTTAGATGTCGAGGCCATCGATTCGTATCACCCACGAAGTTTCACTCGAATCAGACCACTCGTTCGCAATTTATAGAAGTTCATATTTCTCTTCTCTTGCTCCCCCAAAAATGCTCGGATCTAGGAACGGAAGTTTCCGGGGGTATGTTGTGTCAGGTTTTTAAGTCAAGATAATTCGGGTCGCTAATATGCCTGCAAAGTTTCGTTGTCGTTTTACATCTGGAACTATTCTAACTCACGACTACCGGAATTCCAGGAAACCCCCTCCAACTCCCCCCACAGAGCCCCGAAACCATCTGGCTCCGTCAATTTCATCTAGGCCTAATGCTTGTTCCATCCATTAAGTTTCGTCCCAATCCCTCTACTTTTAGAGTTTCTTGAGTTTTCCACCCCCCCCCCCCATCCCCACAGGTATCGGACCCGACTCGGACGTGACACTGAACGTCCGAGGCGATAGCTCACCAGACAAGTTTCATTCAAATCCGATCACCCGTTCAAAAGTTATGCACGCCACTAGATTCCGGACTCCCCATCCACCCACTCCCCCCACGATGGTCGGGTCGGGGAAATGGCTGTTCTCAAGTCAATCTGTTCGGATCCCTGACATACCTGCCAAGTTTCATCGCCCTAGGACATCAGGAAGTATGCCGAACTCGCGGGATCGCTAGAAATCCGGACCCCCACCCCAACTCCCCCACAGTGCCCTGATCCGGTCCGGTTATGTCAATGACGTGTCGAGGACCTGTGCTTGTTTTTCCCACCAAGTTTCATCCCGATCCCTCCACTTTAAGCGTTTCTCAAAATTTCCGGTTCCCTCCTCCAACTCCTCCCAGTGTCATCGGATCCGGTCCGGTTATGTCAATGACGTGTCTAGGACCTTTGCTTGTTTTTCCCACCAAGTTTCATCCCGATTCCTCCACTTTAAGCGTTTCTCAAAATTTCCGGTTACCTCCTCCAACTCCCCCCAGTGTCGTCGGATCCGGCCCGGATTTAAAGTGAGGTGTCTGAGACACAAGGTCATCCTAAATATCAATTTTCATCAAGATCCGATCACCCGTTCAAAAGTTATGCACGCCACTAGATTCCGGACTCCCCATCCACCCACTCCCCCCACGATGGTCGGGTCGGGGAAACGGCTGTTCTCAAGTCAATCTGTTCGGATCCTTGACATACCTGCCAAGTTTCATCGCCCTAGGACACCAGGAAGTATGCTGAACTCGCGGGATCGCTAGAAATCCGGACCCCCATCCCAACTCCCCCACAGTGCCCTGATCCGGTCCGGTTATGTCAATGACGTGTCTAGGACCTGTGCTTGTTTTTCCCACCAAGTTTCATCCCGATCCCTCCACTTTAAGCGTTTCTCAAAATTTCCGGTTCCCCACCCCAACTCCCCCACAGTGTCCTGATCCGGTCCGGTATGTCAATGACGTTTCTAGGACCTGTGCTTGTTTTTCCCACCAAGTTTCATCCCGATCCCTCCACTTTAAGCGTTTCTCAAAATTTCCGGTTCCCTCCTCCAACTCCCCCCAGTGTCATCGGATCCGGCCCGGATTTAAAGTGAGGTGTCTGAGACACGAGGTCATCCTAAATATCAATTTTCATCAAGATCCGATCACCCGTTCGCAAGCTAAAAATACCTCAAATTTTGGCTTCACCCTCCCTCCACTCCCCCCCCCCCCCCAGATGGTCAAATCGGGGAATTGATGATTTCCTATTTAAGCTGGTCGGGTCCCAGACATGCCTGTCAATTTCCATCGTCCCAGCACATCAGGAAGCACGGAACTCGCGGGATCACTACAAATTCGGACTTCTCCCCCCCCCCCAACTCCCTCAAAGTGAGCGGATCCGTTCCGGTTATATCAGTCACGTATCTAGGACTTTAGCTTGTACTTTTCACCAAGTTTCATTCGGATCCCTCCACTCTAAGTGTTTTCCAAGATTTCCGGTTTCCCCCTCTAACTCCCCCCAGTGTCACCGGATCCGGTCTGGATTTAAAATGGAGGGTCTGAGACACAAAGTCCTTCCATGTATCAAGTTTCATTAAGATCCGATCACCCGTTCGTAAGCTAAAAATATCTCATTTTTCCTATTTTTTCCGGATTCCCCCTCCCTCCACTCCCCTCCAGATGGTCGGATCGAGGAAGCGACAATTTCTAATTTAATCTGGTCCAGTTCCTGATATGCTTGCCAAGTTTCATCGTCCTAGCTTATCTGGAAGTGCCCGAACTAGCAAAACCGGGACCGACAGACCGACAGACCGACAGACCGACAGACCGACTGACGGACAGAAATAACAATCGCTATATGGCACTTGAGTAAGCTCAAGTGCCATAACAATAGCACAGAAACACAGCACCAAATCGGGAAACTGTGCGAATTTAAAGAAACATTAAAGCTAGTATTTCTATGGTTAAGGTGAACGCATTCGTAATAACAGGAATTCGCTTCCGCAATAGCCTAAGTAGGCTATGACTTTTTCCGGGCAAACCACCACTTCCGCCTAACAAAATCTAGCTTTTAAAGATTCCCAAGTCCCGAAATTCCAAGCCTAAAATCCGAATGGAACGACGCGCCTTTCCTTCCAGTAAATATAAAATTTTGTGGAATCCCTTATGTCTTTTGGGATCCCAAATGAAAGTAAGTGTCACTTATCATGGATCTGCCCTTCTGTCTTTTTTGCTGGAAGTTGGCACACGACAGTGTAAATTCGACCCTTTCAAAAAAAAGAAGGTCTGACCATCCAGAAACAAAGAACTTGAAACAGAACGGACTTGTTTTGAATTAACAGTTAGAAAACAAAACGAAAACGACATCATATAATAATAATAAAACTGCATCAAAAGGCTTTCGCCTCTATAAATTTCTCTATACACAAAATTAAATTTCAGCCAGGTGGCGATCCGCACCTGCTTTCAGTTGATTGATATTTTCGGCATTTACGACACTTTCTGGTAGATTATTCTTATGTTCGACTATCCGGTTTCTGAAGCTCCCTTTTCCAATGTCTTCTCGGAATTTTTCACCACTCAGTTTCAAGCTGTGTCTTCTAAGACCGTTGTGATTGAAAGTGAGGACATCATCACTTTCATTTCTTATTATGTTATCACAATAACTGTAACAAATTTTAAAAGTTTCGATCAAATCACCTCGAAGAAATCTGTAAGATAAACTGGGTAATCGTAATTTTTGAAGCCGGTTTTCATATGGCAGATGGCCAATGGCTGGCACTGTTTTTGGGATCCCATAACGTAAGTGGAGGGATACCTATGCATCGCAAATGTTGTCCGTCCGTCTGTAAGCACGATAACTCTCGAAGGGAATGGGATGTTTTGATGAAACTTGGTGTGAGGATCGTTTAGGTCAAGGGAGAGGTCGAGTTCGTAGATGGGCTCTGTAGCCCTACATTTAGGGGTGGGGGGAGGTCAAATTAAGGGACAAACAAAATATTTTTAAACAGCTAATGAAATGTTAAAGGGTAAGAAGGCATGCTGAACACGAATATGAAAACCATTTTCTCGCTGGACAAGTAGTTCGCTCAGAATCCGGCCAAAACCGGAAAATATGTTGAAAGCACAGTTTTTATTTGAAGATGATTAGATGTTCGATTTAGGTGTAGAAAGACATGCTGATCACAATCATTAAAACCGTTTTCTCCTCCGACAAGTAGTTCGCCCGGTAACCGGCCAAATCCGGGAATTTTTTTAAAAGCAAAAGTCTTATTTTTAGTTGATTAGATTCCGAGTTAGGGGTAAGAAGAGATGCTGAATCCGTATATGACAATCTTTTTTTCACCCGGAGGCATAGTTCGCCCGGAATCCGGTTGAAACGGGAAAATTCGTCATGAGTTCTGAAGCTTTATTTGAAGTTGGTTAGATGTTCGATATAAGGTTAAGGCGATACGCTGGATTCGTTTTTGAGCTTTGTTATTTTGTCAGATAAGCAGTTCCCGATTTCGGTGGAAACCGGAAATTTGGTGGAAGTATGCTAAGGCAGGAAGTTTCGATCAGTTTCGTGAAAACAAATATGACTTATAGGTAGGGGTGTCGCAAAGGGGGGGGGGGTGCAGCCCCCCCCCCCCCACACCTTTTTGAGATTCGGTAAAAAATTTGGACCGGAGGCCCAAAATTCTACTAAAATCGTTGGGTATTTTTTCGATACCAAAACTGTTCGTTATATTTACGGGGATTCGGTAGTTATACAGAATCCTAAATAGGCTATCTGTACAAATCTCTTCGGTATAATGATCGGGATCCGGTATAATTGCCAGTATTCGATAGTTATCACGAATTTGGTGAGAGAATTTACTGAAATCATTTGGTGATTTTTCGATGCCGGAACCATTCGGTATATTTATGGAGATTCCGTAGTTACACAGAATCCCGAATAAGCTATTGGTTCGAGATTATTCGGTATCATGATTGGGGTTCGGTAATTTATTCAGTATAATTTCCAGGATTAGGAAGTTAACAACGAATCCTGACTTTTTTCCAGTTTCGACGAAAGTATACCGAATATAAATATTGATCGGTAGTCTTTCGACACCAAAACAATTCGGTATAATAACCGGGATACGACAGAATCCCGAACATGCTATCGGTCTAAACTTATTCGGTATAATAACTGGGGTTCGGTAACTTATTCGTTATAATTGCCAAGATTCGGAAGTTACCACGAACCTCGAAACTCAGAAGAGGTCGAGTGAAGCGCTGGTCGCAGACAAAAAGGATGATCTATGATACCATCGATAGTCCTTACTTTTATTTTGAATCCCAAAAAGAATATCTAATAATAAATATTTCGAAAATTCTGCGTGCACCACTTTTCGTAATATTCTCTATTTTGTGGAAGGGCGCATCAATCCTAAGCCAGTTTTAGGATTGAGATTTCGAAACAATAAAAGCTAGAAGTTGGATGGAAATTAGATTTGGCAGGAAAAAGCAAACAAAAATTTTCGCCTGCGGCGCTCACTTTATGTGATTATAGGTAGTATATTGACTAGGCTACAGTTGCTGCTGCTGCCGGAGCGTCGCTCCAGCCGGTTTCTGGAACTTCTTAGAGTCTCGGTATTTAATCAACGGTAAATGATAGAATCTGTAAGAGAAGCAGTCAAATTTAAAAATTGCAGTTAAAAATGGATTTCGAAAATGTTCGCATGCGGCGCTATTTAATTTTCTATTGGCTAAAATAGATAGTATCTGTTACTGCAATGATGTTCGGCAATATATTCTCCATGTGGGCTTCGCCAAAATGCCGCCTAATAGTTGGCTTATCGTCGTTCATGCCGTCGATTTATTGTTACTCTTCCTACGTAATCCTTTCTTTTCCATAATTTAAAGCTCGAGTTCTTAGTTCTAGGATTCGGTAAAATTTTTGAGAGATTTGGTAAAATTTTGGCTCTGCGCCCCCCCCCCCCCCCCCCCGAAAATGCACTTTCGACGCCCCTGCGTATAGGGGTAAACACACATGCTAAATCCATATCCGAACTTGAATTCCTCAGATGATTAGCTATTTGGCTCTAATCTGTTTCTGAATTTTTGTAGTAAAAATGCTTAAGGAGTGTGGGAAGACAGGACCCAATTGTCTAGATGAGATATTAAATTTTTGGGATCCCATCGAAACCTTTTGTCTTGTTGTAGTTGTTCTCTGAGCTTGCTCAGTGGCGATAATGGCCTTGTTGTTGCATGGTCTTATAAAATTAGTGGGCGAGCTATGGCCTTAAATAAAATAGGGAATTGTCCTTGAATGTAAATGTCCTTCTCATAAGATTCAAAATTCTTGCAGCTTTCTTGATGATAGTTTCATAATGAGTTAGGTGTTGCAGTAATCAGGCCGGTCATCATCCTCCTCTCTCATTGCTCACGAAGCCAATTTTTTTTTTTTTTTTTTTTAAACCTCGCCAGGAGGAAAATTCTTATCATCAAATTCTTTTATTTTAAAATAGCCTGCCTCTTTATATGAATATCGCAAGCTCGAAACTTGCAACTTTAAGTCCTCCAGACCGCCGATGTCCAATCTGGACGTCAACTGAGTTTCTTGGTGACCCTGTCCTAGCCTTACTGAAATTTTCTTGGCGTACTGCTAGTCCTTCATTCAGCTTTCCTGCATGAGCGCCCATTTTAGCTCAGTTTTTGTAGCCGGGCGCTCTGCGAGTGTCAAGCTTAGCTTATTTATTTTGACTGGGCGCTAGAACATGGCAAAATTCAGATAACCGGTTTTACGCATCAATAGTATGATACCCGGCCACTCGTCTGGAACATGATGTACTTAAAACACGCTAAGTGTCAAACTCAATGAGGTGTCTTTAGCATAGATGGGCGAATCCGATCATGAAAGGATTCGAATCTGAATCCAGGGCTAGGTACGAATCCGTATCCACCATTTCAGGCTGAGGATTCGAATCTGACCTTAACAAAAGTCAAATCATGTACATAGGTTATAGTTAAAAAATCAGAGCTGACAAGAAGCACTGATATCTAAGGTAATCAGATAACGTGATAGACTACTGAGGATGGTTGGTGGTGGAGACCAAAAAGTTGGTTTGCCTAAGCCCACTGTGTAAAAATTGGTCTAGTCTAGAATTTTTAGCGGATTCGTAAGATTGAGGGTTTGGAGACCCAGTCCGAATCCGGCCTGACAAGCAAAAGATTCGAATCCGGCCAAAAACACGAATTCTGGATTCGAATCCTAATCCGGATTCGGATTCGCTGGTTAGAATGCAACATTTGAAATTCGGGTCTCGGTTCGTAGGAATCAATATGTTGCAAAAACATTTTAAGTACGACTGGTCTTTAAAAAATATGGAAGAACACGATAACAAGTATGATAATGAGGGGTGTTTTCATTGGTTGTTTATAATAATAATATATTGCAAAAAGAATAAGGCCACAAAGCCTCTACAAAAGAGGGATGAGAGAGCGATGACTTGCCATCGATTGTTTAGTGTGAAGGGTTGAGACAGTAAACCTTTTGTGGACAGAGTTCTTTGCCTACCCACAGAGCATAAATAAAAATAGCAGATGTTCATGCACAGTATTAAGTGCAAATTTGCATACCATGGTATCTGATACCACGCAGGGTTCGTGCGGCTCTGGAAATCAGGGAAAAGTCAGGGAATTTTTTTTTGGTCAGGGAAATCAGGGAAAAGTCAGGGAATATCGTGAAAAGTTGCAGAAGGTCAGGGAAATTAATGGAAAATTTCAGTCTATACTTAAGTATCAAGTTTTTTTTTACTGGAAGTTTCTTTTTCGTCGGTTCTCTGTCCAAAGTTTATGAGTTGATAACTTTGTTCTTTGAGCCGTCCCAGTTTGTGGAATGAGGAATCGCATTGTTAATTTCTCGTACAGTTTGAACGGCTTTACGAAGCTGATGGATGTTTTATTCAGTTTTTTATGGCACTTGCCTTCCGGCCAAGTGCCATAATCCTACCACTTTTCCGTCGGTCTGTCGGTTGGTAGGTCAGTCCGGTGTTTGCTAGTTCCAGATGTGCTAGGACGATGAAACTTGGCAGGCATATTAGGGACCCGTCCAAACTAGCTTGGAAACAATCACTTGCTCGATCCGACCATCGTGAGTGGAGGGAGGGGGGCCGGAATCCGCAATTTAGAGACATGCATAACTTTTGAACGGGTGATCGGATCTTAGTGACTTGATATTTGGAGAGAGCTCGTGTCTCATATGGCCTATTTCAAGTGCAGACCGAATACGATGAATGTGGGGGGGAGTAGAAGGGGGGCGGATCGGAAATCATGTGACACGCTTAGAGTGGAACGATCGGGATGAAACTTGGTGGGAGGAACAAGCACAAGCCCTAGGTACATCATTGACAGAACCGGACCGGATTCGTGCATTGTGGGGGAGCTGGAGGGGGTTTCCGGAATTCCGATGATTCGGAGTTAAGTTACTTCCAGGTGGGCTAGGACTATGGAACATGACACGCAAGTCAAGGATCCGACCAGATTAACCTGGGAATAGTCAACTTCCCCATCCGACCACCGTGGGGGGAGTGGAAGGAGGGGGAATCCGGAATCTTGAGGAATGTATAACATTGGAACGGATGATCGGATCTTACCGAAGCGTGATATTTGGAAAGAGCTCGTGCCTCGAATGACATTTAAAGCCGGATCCGATGAATGTGGGACCGGAAATCTTGTGACAAGCTTAGAGTCGAGTGATTGGGATGAAACTTGGTGGGACGGACAAGCACAAGAACTAGATACTCAGTGACAGGACCGGATCGGATTTGGGCACTGTGGGGGGGAGTCCGGAAATCGGGCTATCGCGATCTAAGGTATTTCCAGATGTGCTTGGACGATGAAACTTGGCTTGAACATTAGAGACTTGACGGGATTGTTTAGAAATAATCAGTTCTCCGACCCAACCATCGTAGGGGAGTGGAGAGAGGGGAAATCTGGAATCTTGATGTATGTATAACTCTCGAACGAGTGGTCGGATCTTAACGAAACATGATATTTGGGAAGACCTCATGTCTCGGATGTCCCGTTTTAAGTCCGGACCAGATCAGATGAATCAGGGGGGGGGGATCTTGTGACACGCTTAGAGTGGAGCGATTGGAATGAAACTTGGTGGGAAGAACAAGGACAAGAACTATATACATCAGTGACAAAATCGGACCGAGTTCGGGCACCGTGAGGGGAGTTGGTGGGTCCGGAATTTCGGTGGTCGCGAACTAAGGTAATTCCAGATGTTCTAATGTGATGAAACTTGGCTTGAACATTATAAACTTGACAAGATTGGATCAGAAATTGTCACTTCTCAGATCCAACCATCCCTTAAAGTACTAATCCTAACCTTAAAGTACTAATCCTAAGCACAAAGTACAGAAAATGCTTTTAATCAAAGTTTACATTTAACTCAAAGGTGTTAAACTAATTTTTAGCACCCTCAAAGTGCGTGTCTTAACCGAAAAGTAAAAAAATACGTTAACCAAACGATATATATTCATGATCCCCAAGGACCCGTGATAATTTTTGCATCACGGGTTTTGCTTACAACTGAGTTTCTTAAAATACAAACAATAATGTTGAGTAAAATATACATTTTCTTGAATCCAATGAGCTTATCATCATTTGTGCTTCAGGAGTGTTCATTACAGATGAATTTCTAGCGCTCTTAAAGTGCGCATCGTCACGGCCAAATGCATAAATAAAATAGATTTAAGAACAATACATTCTCGTGATTTCCAAGGACCCATGACCGTTCTTATCTCAAAGATTTTGCTTACATATGATCACAACAAACCCACGAATTGACGAGTTCATACTTTAATCCTCTGACCCAGCCTTGCAAGTGCCATATGAGCTTCCAGCTCTTGTTTTTTCAGTAAATGAGTTAATTTGCTCACTGAGGTAATCGAAAGGTATTGGAAAACTGCTGGAAAAGGTCAGGGAAAATTACCAAAAAAGGTCAGGGAAGTCAGGGAAAAACGTGGATGAGCAAGCGCACGAACCCTGACCACGGTCTAAAGTCGTTTTTGCAGTTATCGTGATATCTGATACCACGGACAAAAGGCGTTTTTGCAGTTATCCTGGTATCTGGCCAGTTAGCGTGGTATCTGATATTCAGATACTACGGTCCGACTGTGGTAATTGCTCGTGATATCTGAAAAGCCATCTCTCTTTCATCAAATTTTGTCACATTGGATAGAAAGAAGTTTACCACTTAGTGATGTGACTGTATATCTGTTTTTCTTTTGGGATGACTTCGAAAGGCGCAATGTCGGCAATTGTCGTTTTTGCAGAGCAACCGTATATCAGATACCATTCTATCTGCAAAAACGTAACTACTAACTGTGTAAGTAAAGGAACAACTTTAAGCCATAAGCTTTCATTTCTTTCAGTCTTTTACTCTCTGTTGCTCAGTTTATTCTTCGCCTTTTCTCCGCCACATTACGGCGTCCGGCATGTTGCATTGCTTTCATGGCAGTCCGAACATCTCAACAGAAAAGAATATTCAAAACAGATAACAAATTTTACCAAAGGATTTTGAAATCATTCTCTTCTGTCAAATGAAGTTGAAACACTTGGCTCTTAGCTGACAAGACGTTATTCATTTATCGTTCCCAGTTGACTGTTTTGGGGCACGAAAAATAGGACCAATGTTTGTGTTCAAAGAAGTACTGTACAAGTGAAGTTGTTGCAGAGATAACTGATGTAAACGATGTTTTTGTCGTTGTTCTTGTAGAGAACCGCAGTGTTCTGTCAGAAATCTGGGACGCGTATACACAAAGTAGATGGTCGAATCGAGTCGAATTGGGGAAAAATAAAGTCTTAGCGGAAAGATTCGCTAGGTAAAATATTCGCTAGAAACAGTTGCTGCCTGGAAGAGTAACTTGACAAAAATTTTAAAGCACCCGTGCCAGTAGCTGTGTCCATTCATTCAGTTTCGCATCTCCCACTGTGAAATTTCGGTCACTTAGTTCAAATAATTCATTTTCTACCCAGAGTCGCAGTCAGTCTTGTCTAAATTATGCACGTGGTGAAGCAAATGTTTTGGTCTGGTCAGGATCGATCCCTCGTCGGAAATGGGAATAGTGGATTCAATGACGTCAAAAAACCCACAGGCTTTCTCAATAAAGCCTCATTATTACTTGGACAAGACCGTTATAGATGGTTTTGGACATTAAAACGTAAGGAAAAATGTGCAAAATGATTCTGACCACTCAAGGCGCCATTTTTAGTAGGCTACACAGACCGCCACCGACTTTCCTATGAAACATTCTAGCCAAGAAAAGAAACGACCACCTTTCGGTAACCTGCTTGTATCGCGCAACATAAGCAGTACTGGGAAACATATATTCATTCAATTAATGAACTGACGAGGACCATTGCCAAGAAGGACCGAATCGCTGCCAATGAATCTTAGATGCCGTATCTGTTTATTCATTGATTGAATTAATAAACATAAGTAGGCATATCTAGAACCAAGGAAGGATCTCGTCCGCCATTAATCCGCCACAGGAGACAGCGTTTTGTAATTTTTTTTTTTTTCTTGCTTAAAATGTTGTGGCAAATAATCTAAAGTTCATCACAAGACAACCATTATAAGTACCTCCCAACCGGAGTCGGCTACGGAGCGAATCCTACAAAATAAATCCTTATTTTGTTCCAAGCAACAACTTTGAGGTGATAATAAAGTGAGCTATTTTGTTTAGCAGATAGACCAAAAAATGAAGTACGTAATAGTCGGAGCATAAGCCTGAAGTTCTTTTTACTTAGATTTCTTGGCGTTTGAAAACACCACAAAAAAACAGACAAAACGGTGTTTCCGTGCGTTTCAGCTTTTGGGTCGAGTGTTTCGTAAGCACTTTGGTTTTCATGGCGAACAACCGGAAATGAGTGGGGCACAAATATGCCTCGGAAAAACTTGTTTAAACTAGGGAGTAGGTCACATGCCCTCTAACCTGGCAGTAACTGTATTTCTTCTCTATCTAGCCCCGGTTTCCCGTACATCGTCTTTGTTTCGCGTCTCCTTAACATTTCATAAGGTTAAGCGTTGACCAAGGGCCAGCTTCAAACCACAATAATTTGGCTATTTCTGAAAATGTCACCAAGATAAGAACTATCCTGCTGTGTGTCCAAAGGTCTATCGACCGGTATAAGAAACATCACTGTAGGTGTCCATGAACAAACGAAAAATCAAGATTCAGTTTCTTTAGCACATCCGAGGTATTCTGTCACATATCTCAGCGATATTCGCTTACCGCCGTAAACTTTCTTAACTTTCCCGGGTACTTCCTTGAGCATTGATAAAAGCATGACAATGCTTTTGGTTTCACTTATTTTAATTGTCTCGTCAACAACGGGGATTCCCTCCCTGTCAGATCGAAAGGGGGGCTCTGGCACATAGACCAAGGTCCATCACAAAATTGTTTCTGGTTTATCTGGAACCGCCAAAACGCGGAAAGGGGTCCCACCTTCAAAACTAAGTATTTAAGAGTTACAGGAAGAAGAAGAAGTCATGGAAAAATTCTCTTGTAAAAGAAGAAACAACTTCAGCTGAATTATTCGTCGGAACAGGGAGAAACCTACTTTGCGCGTAGGAGATTGCTGGAAATGATAAGATTGAAAAGCACGAGATAATCGAAAAACCATGGGCACTGACATGACGAAAATTAGCTTGACACGGATTTATCGACTTTTATCTGACAGGGTTGATCTGGGTCGTTAGCGCATCAACATTCTCTCTCATTCAACCCCTAACAATACCACAGCGTGAAACATAGGGTGATCCTCCGCCATTGGAATGGTATTGTTTCTCCTTTGTCTGCCCTGCCTTATCTGACTGGTAAATCGCGGATTAACAAGCATCATTCGCTTGTATTGTTGTTACTTCATCAGCAGAATACAACCTGCAGAGTCGGGTATGTGGTTTTGCGCTTCATCAGTGAATTGCGAATTTTGGGCGATTTTCGCGTAGGCTGATCAGGAATGGGCGAAGTTAATTAAAATAGCTAATTTGAAGTCGAGCCCTTTCTAATTAGCTTAGTTTGATTTTCCTTTAGATGCGAATCCCATCAATAGAATATGACTCGCTTTATTTCTCTTAGAGTCGAAATAAAGTTCTGACTTTAGACACTCAGACTCATTATTTCATAAAAAAGCAAATGTCTACATAACTTGCTAAACCGCCACTTTACTGACCATACAGAAACAAGACCAAAGGTGTCGATGGGATCCCAAAAATCTAAGATTTGATCCAGACAATTTGGTCTTGTCTTCGCCAGGCTATTCATCAGAGAAAACCGAGTTCAGATATTCTATCTACCTATCTATACCTCTATAAGCCATATCTGTTTTGACGATATTGACTGAAACTTCCTGCTTTACTACTGCCAAATTTGTGGTTTCGCCCGAATTCTGAGCGAACTACTAGTCCAGCAAAAAAAGAAAAATTCAGAAACGAAGCCGGCGTATCTCCTTATCCCTATAAAGAAATCTAATCAACTTTAAATAAAGTTCTGACTTAAAAAAATGCGGGTACAACCGGATTCCGGACTAATTATATGTCCGGTAAAAAAATGATCATTATATACAGACTCAGCGTCTCTTCTTACCCCTAAATATATCATCTAATCAACTTCAGATAAAGCTTTTACTTTTAACATATTTTCCGGTTTTGGCAGGATTACAGGCGAACTAGTTGTCCGGCGAGAAAATGATTTTCACCATCGGGGCATGTCTTCTTACCCAGAAATCAAACATTTAATCAACTTCAAATGAAACTGTTACTTTTAACCAACTTTCCGGTTTTGGCCGGATTCCGGACGAATTGCTTGTCCGGCGACAAAATGATTTTCACCATCATGCTCAGCACGTCTTCTTATCCCTAAATCAAACATTTAATCAACTTCAAATGAAACTTTTACTTTTAACCAACTTTCCGGTTTTTGCCGGATTTCGGACGAACTACTCGTCCAGCGAGAAAATGGCTTTTACCATCGTGCTCAGCGTGTCTTCTTACCCATAAATCTAACATTTAATCAACTCCAAATGAAACTTTTACTTTTAACAAACTTTCCAGTTTTTGCCGGATTCCGGACGAACTACTTGTCCAGCGAGAAAATGATTGTCACCATCGTGCTCAGCATGTCTTCTTGCGCCATAATCGACTATCACATTAGCTGTTTAAAAATATTTTGTTTGTCCCTTAAATTGAACCCCCACCCCCAAATATAGGGCTACAGAGCCCATCTACGAACTCGACCTTACCCTTGACCCAAACAATCCTCATACCAAGTTTCATCAAAATATTTCATTCCCTTCGAGAGTTATCGTGCTTACAGACGGACGGACGGACAGACGGACAACTTTTGCGATGTCAAGGCATCCCTCCACTTACGTTTTGGGATCCCAAAAACAATCGGCATTAGCAGGGCCGTTTGTTCGCACGCATTGTAAACAGCCAACAAGGAAGGACCACGCGTGACGTGCGGGTCAGGATAAGGGGTTTCTGGGCAAAGGCATTGAAAATCTGTTTGAAATTCATTTAATTTCAGCATTGACATTTAAAGTTTAACTGAATAGGGTTGACATTTGACAGTCTAGCTACCCATCACTCATTTACTTAAATAGTCTTACTTCGTTGCTCGCTATTCTTATAAAGCGATTTTCACTTTTTGGGATCCCAAAACGTAAGTGGAGGGATACCTATGACATCGCAAAAGTTGTCCGTCTGTCCGTCCGTCCGTCCGTCTGTCCGTCCGTAGCACGATAACTCTCGAAGGGAATGAGATATTTTGATGAAACTTGGTGTGAGGGTTCGTTGGGTCGTCGGACCAGTCAAGTTCGTAGATGGGCTTTGTAGCTCTACATTTAGGGGTGGGGGAGGGGATTCAAATTAAGGGACAAACAAAATGTTTTGAAACAGCTAATATGATAGTCGATTATGGGGTAAGAAGACATGCTGAACACGATGGTGAAAATCATTTTGTCATCGGACAAGTAGTTCGCCCGGAATCCGGCCAAAACCGGAAAGTTTGTTGAAAGTAAAAGTTTTATTTGAAGTTGATTAGATGTTCGATTTAGGGGTAGGAAGACATGTCGAAGACGATGGTGAAAATTATTTTCTCGACGGACTAGTATTTCGCCCGGAATCCGGCCCAAACCGGAAAGTTTGTTGAAAGTAAAAGTTTTATTTGAAATTGATTAGATGTTGGATTTAGGGGTAGGAAGACATGCTGAAGACGATGGTGAAAACTATTTTCTCGACGGACAAGTATTTCGCCCGGAATCCGGCCCAAACCGGAAAGTTTGTTGAAAGTAAAAGTTTTATTTGAAGTTGATTAGATGTTCGATTTAGAGGTAGGAAGACATGCTGAAGACGATGGTGAAAACTATTTTCTCGACGGACAAGTATTTCGACCGGAATCCTGCCCAAACCGGAAAGTTTGTCAAAATTAAAAGTTTTATTTGGAGTTAATTAGATGTTCGATTTAGGGCAAGAAGACATGCTGAACACTTATGTGAAAACAAGTTTCTACCCGGACATGTATAGTTCGTCCGGAATCCGGCCAAAACCGGAAAACTGTTGGAAGTCAAAGTTTTATTTCTAGTTGATTAGATAAGCGATTTAGGGGTAAGAAGAGATGCTGAGTCCCTGTATGACAATCATATTTTACCCGGACATATAGTTCGACCGGAATCCGGCTGGAATCGGAAAATTTGTTATAAGCTACATTTCTATTTGAAGTTGATTAGATGTTCATTACTGGGGAAAGAAGATACCCTGATTTCGTGTTTGAGCTTTCTTTTTTCGCCGGACAAGTAGTTCTGGAGTTCGGTCGGAACCGGGAAATTAGCTGAAGTGGCAGGAAGTTTTCGTCAAAACAGATATGATAGGGGTAAACACACATGCTGAATCCAAATCTGAACTTGGTTTTCTCAGGTGTAAAAATGTTCAAGGAGTCTGGCGAAGACTGGATCTGGCTAAGACAAGACCCTGTTGTCTGGATCAGATATTGAATTTTTGGGATCCCATCGAAACCTTTGGTCTTGTTCTTTCAGATGCTTTAAACATCTAGGAACTACAGCGGTAAAGGACTGTCTAAAAAATATTTGTTTTGGTGTTACACGCAACAGCGGGCTTTCTTTGGGGGTGACCTTTTAGTCTGCAGTCTGCATTTCCTGATATTCATTTCATTAGTCATTGACATTCAAGCTTTTGTTGAAATTCAAATCCCTCGCGTCTTGATGAATTTTGTCTTGTCATGCAAGTCTTATCCATGTCCAAAAATGAAAAATGTATATGAAAAAAATATATAAAAATTAGTCAAATTAATTAAGTGTATTCTAATCCTAGATATAAAGGTAAGCTGGCTTTCCAGTTAAAGTTTAAGGTTTTAATATTTCCTCCTTTTAAGTTTGAGGCTGGAAATAAGGCTTGATTTTTGTTCATGAACATGCTTTGACTCCGTCCGCACGGTGCCCCCCCCCCCCCCGTGTTTTGGGCATTCGGTCAAATTTTCGCCGAACGCGAAAATTCCGGTTGAAACGGGAATCGTGGCGAAGCCTTGATGCCCGTCTTATAAAACCTTGTGTCCCCACATTTCCCAATTGGGTGATTTAACATGTTTATATATTCCCATTCTTTATCGAGCTTGTTAATTCGTCCAACTTATGTTTAGCCCGCATCGATTTCACCGCATTCAGTCGTCCCGAGTTTTAGGATACGGCCTTCCCTTCGTAAATTCGGTGATTTAACGTGTTTATTTGGTCTCATTCGTTACTGAATTTGGTAAATCACAGGACTTTTCTCAAGTCCGAATCTCATCTATCGCATCCGGTCATAATACATAATTCCATTTCATAATTTGGTGATTAATCAGATTCATTTGGCTCTGATTCGTTACTGAATTCGGTAATTCACCAGATTTTTGTTTAGTCCGTATCTATTACCATACTTGTCACATTCGAATGTTCTAACAAGAGTTTTATTCCATTACGGAATTCGGTTGTTATACGACTTATACCGCTCCCGATCTGTTCCTTATTTGTATGGCACTTGTAGCCTCTGGCTCAAGTGCCTTATACAGATCGCAATTCCGTCTGTCGATCGGTCGGTCCCTTTGTCTGTCACACTTTTTCGAATTAGGGTACTTCCAGATGTGCTAGGACGAAGAAGCGTGGCAGGCAGATAAGCGACCCCACCAAACTAACTTGGAAATAATCAGTTTCCCGATCCGACCATCTGGGGGGGGGGGGGGGCGGTTGCTGGAATCCGGAAAAATTGAGTAGTGCGTAACTTTCGGACTGGTGACCGGATTACAATGAAACTTAATAACTGAATCGATGACATATCTCTGATATTCCATCTGAAGTCCGGACCGGATTCGATAGCTATGGGGGAGTTGGGACCGGAAATCTCTAGAAACGGTTAGAATGGAGGGATAGGAGTGAAACTTGCTGGGAAGCACAAGCACCTGCTCTAGATAAATCATTTACACAATTGGACTGTATCCGGGCACTTGAGGGGGGGGGGGGGGGATCCCTGAATTACGATGATGTTGGTTTGGGGGATTTTCACGACGAAACTTGGAGGGCATATCAAGGCCCCGATCAAACTGACTTGGAAATAAAAATTTCCTCGATCCGATCATCGTGGGGGAGTGGAGCAAGGGGAATCTGGAGTACTGAGTCTTTCGTAACCGGGTGATCGGATTCCAGTGAAAACTTATACTTGAACAGAGGACATGTCTCTGGTGATCTTTTCATGATCTTTTTCGTGTCTGGACCGGGTCTGACAGCTATGAGGGGGGGGGGGGGGGGGGACCGGAAAATACGTGACCCGCTTAGACTGGAGAGACCGTGATGGAACTATGTGCGAATATGTATGTGTATGTTTATGTGTTTTATTTATTTTCTTCATTTACTCCGCTTTCTGAAAACGGCGGGTTATAAATAAATTACTTACTATATCAAACAGATGCTCTAGATAAATCACTTTCAGAACCAGATTTGCTCCGGCACTGTGAGGGGAGTTGGAGGGGGGGGGGGGAGGTTCCGGAATTCGGATGATCGCGATTTAAGGTAACAGATGGGCTAGGACGATGAAACTTGGAATATTAGAGATTCGACAAGATTGGCTTAGAAATCGCCACTTTCCAAATCCGACTATTCCTTAATGTACCAATCTTGGCCGCAGTTAAGAAAATAATTTTAACCAACATACACATTTTAATGATTCCCATGAGACCATTATTATTTTTGCCTCAAGGGTTTTGCTTACAAATGAAGTTCTAGCTCCCTTAAAGTGCGCATCTTAACCGCAAAGTCGAAAACTAGTTTTGATCAAATGATATATATCAGCCCATGGTCGTTTGTGTCACAAGAGTTTGCTTAAAATTTATTTCTAGCACACTCAAAGTGCACATCTTAACCGAAAAGTACAGAGTCTTTACCAGGGGCGGATCCAGCCTTCCGTTCTAGGGGGGGCGATTCTTACCGAAAAGAGTGGGGGTTGTGTCCTTTTTGTCGGCCACAAGGCTGATTTTTTTCGCGTTTTAAGTGTACCTGTCGGTCTCTTATTTAACGAAAATGTGGTTTTCATATATTACAATAATGGTAAAAACTGTACTTGATCAACTGACAACTGTTTACAAGAAAAATTCAAGCTCCTGGCTCTACTTGTAAAAAGATTTTAGAGTCTAGTTAAAGTAGTTAGAACATGCGTTAATGCAGACTTCCATAAGTGCAGTAAAACAAAACAAAAAATTACAGCCAGTCTAGGGGGGGTGATCGCCCCCCTCGCCCCCCCTCTGGATCCGCCCCTGGTCTTTACCTACTACAGACAGATGCAAGTGTCATATGAGCTTACAGCTTTTGTTTTAGTTAGTTTTTCGGTAGTACGAATTCACTATCTTGGTTCACCCCAGTTACTGAGTTCGGTAATTTAAGTGGCATTTCTTTAGCTCTTGTTCTTTACGATTTAACGGTAGATTCAGCGGGCTGCCATTCTTTTCTTAACGTTTATCTTAATGATTGCAGTACTTCAGGAACAAGCATTACTCTTGACGGGAAAATTAGCATAGTTTTGTTTGCTGTAAATTCAGAAAAAATGTACTTTGCATCTGCTTTGCCCTGGATGGCCCCTTTTTTTCGCCAGACAGCTTTGTGGTTTTAGTCATGGTGTAGCAAAAAGGCACTTTGATCATCAGTGTCTCCACAAAATTTCGCCTGTGGCGCAATTCGCAGTTGTCATTATTCAGACGAAGGGTCTGAATAGGAGGAAAGTCGTCAGTATTCAGATGAAAGGTCATTTAGTTGGAGTTTGAGGCTTAGAATTTGAAGGGGCTTGAACCCCAGTAAAAGTTAGAATTTTCATGGAAAGTAGGTAGGCTAAATGTTGCCAGAAAAAAGGCGGATTAAAAAAATTTCGCCTGCGACGATTTAATTTTTCTCGGGTGCAGCCGTTAGCGCGTTGTCGCTTTGCAGTTAACGGCATATTTTCGAGTGCTATTGGTAAAAGGCTAGTGACGGAGTATTTCTGAAAACAGAAACAATAGAAGTGGAACAGCGTGAAAACGCGGCAATTTTCTCTTTAGACTTTGTCTCTTGTAGACCGTCCAGCTCTTACATTGTAGCTCCTTGAAGGCAACTCGCTGTGTTTCTAGACGAAAAAATAATAAACTCTGTAAAAATCAGTACCGATTCGGTCAATTTTACCCCCCCCCCCCCCACAATGAAGTAAGGCTCGAGACTCCCCTGCAAAGGGTTACCCACTGCACGGCACTCGATGTACACCTTTTGCCAGAACCAACGATTCCGGTGACGAGTTAGCTGATTTATCTTTCAAAACCCCAGATACAGTAATTTAAATTTTCTAACACGTGGCAATCGGCACCTTGGTGTACACCAAAATCAAGAGTAGGGAGTCCCTTAACCTTGTGCGGATTCACTTACCCAACACCAAGAACAAATAATCTAATAGTACTTCCGTCTTTGGTCTCATTTAGCGACTATGGATACCCGATAAACCTGACCGGAGCTAGAGGTACTTGCTGTGAGGCTTGAGTTGATACCCGTCTACTTCCCTCTTCGCCGCTGCGCATACCAGATGTAAAACAAAGGATGCCTGAAAGGGTTGAGAACCCGGTCTGCAGCGAGTTAGACGTGACGTCACAACGATAGACCACCAATCGCTTTAAAGGACGACTCAGACGGTGTTCGTATTCTTCTCGGAGTTCAACTGCGATTTAGTCGTTTTCAGAGGTAGCAAACTATGATGTTCTACTAGCTCCTCCTCCGCTCATTTGCATCGGGTAGGGTATAGAAATATATTCGACTTCGCATGGTCGTATTGTAGAAATAGGGAGACGGAGGTCATTGTAGATTATTTTTTCTTGCCAACAGGTGAATTCTTGAGTTTGTGCCCGCTCGAGGATCGCAGTTGGAAAGGGCGCAAAAATTCCGTCAATTTCCAAGTCGGCGATTCCTGATTGGGAGACCCCGAATCAGCGGTTACTTTCGGCGACATTCCGAACCCGCGAGCCGTAATTGGGCACTCTACCGGACGGGTAGTTACTAGACGGGTGAGATTCCGGTTTGGCGATTTAAAACTTTTCGATTTACCAAACTGGGGTATCTGGGCAATCCCGCAAATTCAAAAACAGTGACGCTCGATAAAATGAAAGTAAAAGCCGCGCTGTGAAGTATATCGACAGAATAAAAATCTCGACACTTAAAACAGCAAACATGGACGTGCATTTAAACAGAAAAAAAACATGATACTTTAAAGTCCTGACATTTACCAGGATTTTAGCCATAGTTCCAACAACCAAAGTCCGCTTTGGTGATTCTGCGCATTTTCTCAGCGATTACATCCAGAGCCTTCGTTCAGAACCTTCAATATAGAAACAACATTTCTCATCTGATAGTGCGAAATGGAAAACAAATATTTCCGAAAATATTTCAAAAGTTTTTTGTGGATCGTGGTTGGCAGACAAAAATTGTAATCCTTTCATGTGATTCCAAGATTTTTTAGCCATCCTTCCAACAAATCAAACCCCGCCTTAGTTATTCTGTACGTTTTTCAGCAAACAAGCCTCAACCCCCGTTCAGAACCTTCAATGCAGAAAAAATATTTCTCCCATAATTTGATCATAGAAATATGCTACAGGCTAGTATTTCCACATTTCGAAATATATTCCATGTCACAAAAAATTATATCCATTTTCCCTTAATAAATATGAACGCATCGAACTGGTACGAGTATATTTCCGCATATCGTCACTGTCGTGCATTAAGGGGTCAAGCACGTCAGTATTCAGGGGGGGTAGGGGGTTGACCCCCCCCCCCCCCCGAAACATACAAAAATAATAATTTTTATAGGCTTTCCCCTCTGATCTGTGTGTTTTTTTGTACTTTTTTGTCGGACCAGCAGGCGACCCCCCCCCCTAAATAAATTCCTGGACACAGGCCTGGGGTCAAGCGAATATTTTTGTGAAAATGAGTTTGGCTGGTGATACTCGGGCTAAGAGTATTAGCTCCTGCATCTACAAATAAATATTCTTTGAGCCCAAGCCGACTTTAAAACATTTATTCAAACAATGTTTATAACGGATACGTCGCTACGATTCTTCATCAGCGATATTTCGTCCCTTCTTGGCAAGGGTCCTCGTCAGGCTGAAAATCGTCAGCCTGAAATATCGCTGATGGAGAATCTTAGCTGACGTATCTGTTGTAAACATTGTTTGAATAAACCTGTATCTACTGTAAATCTTTCAGAGCCATACGACCAAGAACAAATAAGAAATAGAACCTTTGTCTCCCGATCTCTGTGCTATAACCACACAGTCAAATAATGTATGTACGATTCACGATACAAACGAGCGGAGGTAGGAGCTACGTGGAACAACACAATTCGTTACCTCTGCAAACATCTCGGAGAAGAAAAGTCGAGAGTAAACAGACTGTCGTGTGTATACCATTGTGGCGTCATACGGCTGCTAGCCTTATTTTCCTCTCAAATGCGCTGCGGCAAAGAGGAAAGTAGACAGGCGTCAACTCAAAGAGCAACAAGTGGCTCTAGCTGTGTTCGTTTTTGTCTAGAGTATGGGTGTTCATTATCGATTTATGAAACCAAAGACGAACGTTCTACTTGGCTTATTTGTTCTTGTTACGACAAGCCGTTACCGAGATATGCGTTACTCAAAAGATGTAACCGCTAGAACGGTCAAAAGAGTTAAGCGGCAATTTTTTAGCACAACAGCAACATACAAAAACGTGGTGAAAGAAACATATGCTAAGTGCCATTTCGCTGCCATAGCCTACGTGTAAGGGACACAAAATAGAAGGAAACAAAAGCTTTTAGCTTTTCGACAAAAAGTCTTTAATATTGGTAGCAAAAAAAATCTCCTTTTTTCAAAAAACTAAAAAAAAAAAACAATTCGGTTGTAGAATAGATTTTAAAACGTTTTCTTCTTCCTCTGAACATTTTAAATAATGTCGATTGACACCTTAATGCGTGACAGCGACCTTATGCCACTTCGGGTTCGGCATACTAGATAACACTGACAATTTTTTTTTTATGGCACTTGCCCTTCGGCCAAGTGCCATATAGCGATCGCAATTTCTGTCCGTCTGTCTGTCGGTCTGTCGGTCTGGGTTTTGCTAGTTCGGGCACTTCCACATAAGCTAGGACGATGAAACTTGGCAGGCATATCAAGGACCGCAAATGATTAAGTTGGTAATAGTCACTTTCCCGATCCGAGCATCGTGGGGGGAGTGGAGGGAGGGGGAATCCAGAATCTTGAGGTATTTATAAGTCTTGAATGGGTGATCGGATCTTAATGAAACTTGGTATTTGAAAAGACCTCGTGTCTCAGACGATCTACATAAATCGGGACCGGATCCGGTGACTTCGGGGGGAGTTGGAGAGGGAAACCGGAAATCTTGGGAAATGCTTAGAGTGGAGGGATCAGGATGAAACTTGGTGGGAAGAGCAAGCACAGGTCCTAGATACAGCATTGACATAACCGGACCGGATTCGAGTACTATGGGGGGAGTTGGGGGATCCGGATTTCTGATTAAACGTGAGTTAGGTACTTCCTGATGCACTTGGGCGATGCAACTGGGCTGGCATATCAGGGACTTGGATCCGGAATCTTGAGGTATTTATAACTCTTGAACGGGTTGTCGGATCTTAATGAAATTTGGTATTTGGAAAGACCTAGTTTGAGAGGGAAACCGAAAATTTTTGGAAACGCTTAGAGTGGAGGGATCAGGATGAAACTTGGTGGGAAGAGCAAGCACAAGTCCTACATACATCATTGACGTGGAATTAAATACCTTATTTCTAGGTCTAATCCTAGGGGGGGTTGAAGGGAAGATTTTGTGACATTCTCATCTACTTTCTTGTAACATCTACTCGTAACAAGTGCCATATGAGCTCGTAGCTCTTGTTTTTCTTTACCAGCAAATCTTCTTGTTTCTCTCTGAAAGTGGGCGATCTGGACATCGCAAAAGAAAAATACTTCCTAATTAGCTCCTTTAAAGTTTAACCAAGAACAAATAATCAAGAACCTCCGTCTTCATATCTCTGTAATATGACAATGCGTCGTCGAATATATCCTGATACCCTACCCGGTGCAAACAAGCGGAGGGGTGGCTACGCAGAACATCATAAATTGTTACCTCTACAAACAGCTACATCGCAGCAGAACCCCGGAGAAGAATACGAACGCTGTCCAAGTCATTCTTTACAGCTGATTGGTTGTTTACCATCATGACGTCACGTCTAACTTGCTGCAGACCGGGTTCTCCATCCATGCAGGCATCCTACGGTTTTGGGATCCCAAGACGTAAGTGGATACCTATGACATCGCAAAAGTTGTCCGTCCGTCCGTCCGTCCGTCCGTCTTTAAGCACGATAACTCTCGAAGGGAATGAGATATATTGATGAAGCTTGGTGGGAGGATCTTTTAGGTCAAGGGAAAGGTCGAGTTTGTAGATGGGCTCTGTAGCCCTACATTTAGGGGTGCGGGTTCAAATTAAGGGACAAAAAAAATATTTTTAAACAGCTAATGAAATATTAAGGGGTAAGAAGGCATGCTGAACCCGAATATGAAAACCATTTTCTCGTCGGACAAGTACTTCGCCCGGAATCCGGCCAAAACTGTATTTTTTTTAAAGTCTTGTCGGTAGTTGATTAGATTCCGAGTTAGGGGTAAGAAGAGATGCTAAAGTATAACAATCGTTTTTTTACCCGGACGCATAGTTCGCCCGAAATACAGTTGAAACCGGAAAATTTGTCATGAGTTGTTAAGCTTTATTTGAAGTTGATTAGATGTTCTATATAGGGGTAAGACGATACGCTGGATCCGTTTTTGAGCTTTGGTATGTTTTCGGATAAGCAGTTCCGACTTCGGCGGAAACTGGAAATTTGGCGGAAGCTTGCTAAGGCAGTTGATTAGATGTTCGATTTAGGGTAGGAAGACATGCGGAACACAGTTATTAAAACCATTTTCTCCTCGGACAAGTAGTTCTCCCGGAATCCGGCCAGATCTGTAATTTTTTTTAAAGCAAAAGTCTTGTCGGTAGTTGATTAGATTCCGAGTTAGGGGTAAGAAGAGATGCTGAAGTATAACAATCGTTTTTTTACCCGGACGCATAGTTCGCCCGGAATACGGTTGAAACCGGAAAATTTGTCATGAGTTGTGAAGCTTTATTTGAAGTTGATTAGATGTTCTGTATAGGGGTAAGACGATACGCTGGATCCGTTTTTGAGCTTTGTTATTTTGTCGGATAAGCAGTTCCGACTTCGGCGGAAACCGGAAATTTGGTGGAAGTATGCTAAGGCAGGAAGTTTCGATCAGTTTCGTCAAAACAAATATGACTTATGGTAAACACAAATGCTCAATCCATACCCGAACTTAGTTTTTGGGATCCCAAAACGTAAGTCGAGGGATACCTATGACATCGCAAAAGTTGTCCGTCTCTCCGTCCGTCCGTCTGTCGGCACGATAACTCTCGGAGGGAATGAGATATTTTGATGAAACTTGGTGTCAGGACTCTTCGAGTCAAGGGAAAGGTCGAGTTCGTAGATGGTCCCGATAGCTGCATATTTAGGGTAGGGGGAGGGGTTTCAAATTAAGGGTCGAACAAAATATTTTTAAAAGCTAATGAGATAGTTGGTTAAGGGGTAAGACAATGAATATGAAAACCATTTTCTCGCCGGACAAGTACTTCACCTGGAATCCGGCTAAAACCGGAAAGTTTGTTAAGGGAAAATTTATATCTGAAGTTGATTAGATATCCGATTTAGGGGTAAGGAGACATGCTGAGTCAGAATTTTAAAATGATTTTCTCGTCGGATAAGTAGATCGGCCGGAATCCGGCCAAAACCGGAAAGTTTGTCGAAAATAAAAGATTAATCTGAAGTTGATTAGAGGTTCGATTTAAGGATAGTGAAACATGCTGAATCTGAATATGAAAATTATTTTGTCGCCGGACAAGTAGATCGCCCGGAATCCGGCCATAACCGGAAAATTTGTTAAAAGTATAATATTTTATATGAATTTCATTAGGTGTTCGATTTACGGGTCAGAAGGCCTGCTGAATTCGTGTATGACAATCATTTTATACCTGGACACATTTCACCACGAATCCTGCTGAAATCCGATGATCATGATCATGGAGATATGGATGGTATGGAGATACCTGAATCTGTTTTTAAACTTCAGTTTTTTGCAAGACAAGTAGTTCACCCGGAATCCGGCTGAAACCTGAAATTTGGCAGAAGTAAGGCTGTAACTTTCGTCAAAGTAGACATTACGCAGGCTAGAGGGGTAAACTCACATACTGAATCCATATTTGAACTTCGTCTTCTCCGATGATTACCACTGGACCGCTACAAGACCCGATTGTCTGTAAATATTAAATTTTTGAGATCCCATCGAAACCTTTGGTCTTGTTTATGTAGTAATGCGCAGCGGCGAAGAGGGAAGTGCCGGGTATCAACTTAAACCTCTCACCAAGTACCTCTAACTCCACTCAGTTTTATTAGGGTATCCATAGTCGCTGCTTGGGACCAAAGACGGAGTTTCTATTAGATTATTTGTTCTAGGTTTAATCAAATAAGGCTGAGATCCGGTAGTCTAGTTACACGTTCCTAATTTACTTAAATAGGCCTGTAAGCCCGATAAAAATGTGTTACTTGGTTTGTCCGCTATCCACAGATAATCGACTTCATCGAAAACTTTATTCTTTCGGATTTGAGGTACCTTTATGTGTTTGTCCTTCTATCCTTGACACAATCAACAATTACAAAGGTAAGCCATTGCCGAAAAATAACAGTCATATAACAAAAAGACATATCTGATCACCTAGCTTAGCGTCCGTAATAAATGGAAATGCAGGCTTTTGTTAAAATTCAAATTCTCCGACGTCTGGGTGGATTTTGGGTTGTCGTGCGAGCAGCACACATTCTGAACGTTATTACTTTGGTTAAAAAAAAAATACAAAATGCCTTAGATGAGTCAGAACAATTCAGTGTACTGATGTCAGATGTAAAAATAAGCTCCCTTATTAGTTGAACTTTAAAGCTGTAGGGATGGTTATTACTGCTACTGGTCCATTCTCGTGAAAGGAAAAGGCGGAAACCTCAGCGAAGTGCACACGCAAAAATAATAGCGTCTTGTCCTACTAAGGAATTGGTATAATAAGAAGTTCACAACCGTCAACAAGAGGATGAGCCAACAAAGCGATCGCGTGAGATTAGACGACAAAAGCAAACATACACAAACAAGCATCTCAGCGTGAAATCTGGTCGCCTAGTCAACTGTTACAGAACCAAAGGAGGGGGGCACCCTAGGGGGCCCTTGCTTCACTATACCTGTCACGTTCCATTGGGATGAAGCAAGTGACAGATCTGAATAGGAGCGTGATTAGGTGACTCACTGTAAACTGAAAGCTAAAAAGAGGTGATGATAGTTGATGATAAATGCGGTCGAATTCCGGCGGTTTAAATATCCTGGCTATGGAAATATTCATAATACGAAGGTACTGTGCAATGAACAAACAGAGTGAACGCTCTCCGTCCCTGCACTGAGAATCCAATCGTGATCCAAGTGATGGTTCCCTCTAATCTTTTAGCGATAGTGTTTGCCAACGTTCCAAGGGTTCCCAATGCGGCAACCCTACACTAACTCAAAAGCAGACACAGTATGACTTTACCTGTGTACATCATTCCATACGCTTCAGTTATAGTTCAGTGTTGTGCCAGACTACCAATAAAGATCATGTACCTTGTCAGATTGAAGGAACGATTGCGACCGTAGCTCTTCCCCTCGACAGAAGTTGTTAAAACCCGTTAAAGGGACTTTCTCACTATACCATCGCTGCCTGACCATACAAGAAGAAGCTTTAAATAACTTCAGCAGAACCGCCAACATCCCAAAATCCTAGCCGGAACAAACTGATGTCCAAAACCTAAACCAAACTTATTTTTATACTGCATCGCGGTAGCCAGAAAACCCGGTCGATTCAAGGAAAAAAAATCTCGAAAAGGGGATGTTATTAATATATTAACAGAACAAAAAAAGTGCATACCACTCTTTGCCCTCATTAGATAGGAAAGGGTGGGAAAATATCCTGAAAAGCAGTTGTGATCTAAAATTAACAGCAAGGAACAAGCAGATACAGACCTTGACCGGGTGTCGGTATCTTTAGATTTTAGGCGGTACCTTGCATTTACAGCGTTCATTAGCTTGGCGTGCAAGGAAATTAGGAGTATCTATGGCATGTCTACTATACCGATAATCTACCTGTGCTGAGAAGGGAGGATATGATATGATATGATATGATATTTATTTGTCTTAAAAGACCAAAGGCAATAACAAACACAAATAAATAACAACATGTAAAGACAAAAATAAACGTTCACACCACTACACTAAACCCCACTCAAACACTTTTCTCTGTGCAGACTAGCCACTCTGAAGAACTTCGCCAGGTTTCTTATACTAAGAAAATCCCTACTCTGCATAATATTAAATAACCAATTCCTCCCATGAATCCCTCCCTTAAAAATTTCCTCCTCGAGATAAACATGACTTTAAATGCTAGGAAGACAGCAACGAGTTCATATCCTCGGAATCATGGGCCTACTCTATATTGTTACTAGTTCTTCGCAAAGGCTTTTTCTTGCGAATTAATAATGATTTTTATAGTACAAATTTTTAAAAGAGTTCAAGTGCTAAAAGATGAAAAGAAAAATTACGAAAATTGTGAAGTGTCAAAGGACACCTGAATGAAGAGTACCAAGTATCATCTCTGTCTGTATGACTTACGTTAACATTGCCTGGAGAAAACCCAATCCAAATACGAAATAGTGTTTCGAAGCTATGATTTTTGGTCCGTTTTGCATCTGTCCTTATTTCAGTACCGAACAATTTTAAAAATGAACAAATGTCTCCAATCAACCGTTCTGCTGGGATATTTTTTAACCAGTTAAGCCCAAACGTAATATCTAGAAGAAATTTCAATATGATCCGACCAGCGCTGTACAAGATTTGAATGAAGTGCGCCTTTTGTCTTGCACTCTGCAACCTCCAGAAACGAACATCCCTATTTTGAAAACGTCACGCTCAGGAGAAGAATGCTCTCCTTGGCCATGTCTGTAAATGCATTCTCCATGGTGTGTTCAAGTATGGTTTCATTGTTCAGGTGCCCTGTAAGGGAAAAAAAGGGTTGAGAAAAAGTATTCAGCATTCTTTAAAAACATATTCAGATATAGAGGATTGTATAGGTGACGCTAACTAGATAGGTCGGCCACTACCAGTTGTGTTTTAAATAAAATTTATAATTCAAGACCGGTGGCGTCGGCAAGGGTTTTGTATATGGTAAGACGTCTTATGGCGTGATTGATCGACGTCTTCTTTCTCTTGATACGTTTTCTCATTTTCCGATAGACGATAAGAAGCTCCGACGAAAGTATGGTCGATATGAGTAGGAAACCATGGCTATAAAGTCGGTCTCAAAATACCCTCTTTCTGCTTTAAACCAACTCTACTTTCTATTTCCTATACCCGTAACTTACTTTACCTGTAACAACTATACCTGTAACCAAGGCCGTATCCAAGGGGGGAGAGGTTAGGGGGTTGACCCCCCCCCCCAAAGATACAGAAATACTCATTTGTATAGGCTTTTCCCTCTGATTTATGTTTTTTTTTTTACTTTTTTGTCCGACCGGCAGGCAACCCCCCCCCCCCCCCCCCCCCCGAAATAAATTCCTGGACACGGGCCTGCCTGTAATTTTTGGTCTTTTTTTTATTTTTGTTTTCGGTCTTCGAAATTGTTGCTATTGAGTACAGAAATGTCATATGACCAAAATGCTGTCTCGCCCTGATGGTGACCACAATAGATGGTTGATTGTGTGAAGCAAAAGCTGAAGATTCGATTTGGATTAAGAAGTCCGTATTTGGATAAGAACCTTCCGTTTACCGGTTTTTCGGGAACTTGTTTTTGTAGAAAGTATTGGTTACTGGTTGTGGGAGCTCTGAGGATGAATCTATCTTTGTTTGCTTAAGCGATTGTTGTGATTTACGGTTTGAGGTCTTGATTGGGACATTGAGAGTGGATTGGTTGTTCAGTCTTTTAGATTATTAGTTACTTTGCCAACCCCTATGACAAGATTTTTTTTCTTGGGGTTATCTTATACAGTTAAATCGAAATTATTATTTGGTTGTGAAACCTTTCTCACTCTCTCTCAGAAGATGGATCAGTATGCATTAAAAGTTGAACCTTGGACTGTGATGAAGAAGACCGTGTTTGGACACAGACCGATAGTTTACCCGTATTTTATTGTCCCACATGCCAAAAGAAGAACAAAGTTAAGAACTAGCCGAGACTTCACTGCTAATACGTAATTAGAGGTTTTTCGATCAATCGTATAATTTTTATGACAGATGTAATAGGTCTAATTAATTGAGCATCACGCCGTTGAAATGTCTTTAATTATTGTCTGCACCTCATGGGATCTCATCTTCCCCCGCCAGCAAAATACGCTGAAGAAGCCAAACTCGACCCGACGCGACTCGCGGGCGCTTTAGTAGTAAAATCACAGGCGTGCAAGAAGCTGCATTGCTGAGTGAAAGGTGACTATAACGACAGTACAAGACTATTCACGTTCAACGAACTGCCGGTTTCCTTTCGTATGTGTGTGTGCTTACGATTATATGTCAAATCATGAAGTGTTACCAAGGATATATATGTGTTCATGACCTCTTCTAGAATTTTTCGCTAATCAAGAAAACTTTGTGTCTTTTGGGAACTGAAATACAGCCTGAAAATGCGTTTCTTAACGGTTTTAGCCATATTGGTTTATGTGCAGTGCAGTGAATCTATAACTGTCACTTCGGCTAGTCAACCCTCCAGTGTTTCAAAGACAGTTACGACGAAAGTGGTGATATTAGTGGAAGATGGATTAGAACCAGATTCGTGCGAAGGCATTTTGGAGGAGCTGGAGGTAAGTTACGCTTTTCTGCTTGTTCTTGGTGCTGTTACTTCAAGGTTTTTATACCTCTTTAACTTTTTTCGCCGTAGCTGGAAAAAGCGCGAATGTTTTGAACTTGAATAAAGCGGGGACGGAAGGTATAAGATCAGATATTAAAGAAAACTTGTGATGAACTTGAGGTTAATACGGTGAATATCTTTGGATTTGGGTGGTTTAACAAAGGGGTTGAATTCCAGGTTCTCTCTGCTATTTGTGAGTTTGTGTCCCAAAGACCAAACAGGACTACTGTGCATTTTCTAGACATCACGTGTCTTTCCACTCTCAGTTTTCAGATTCAGTCTGACTAGACTATAGAAAATAGTCTATTACCCTAGGAAGCTTTGCCTACACTTAAATCCCTGATTTTTGGTTGGGTTATGCATGCCAAAAGTTGGCTATACTTATAATCCTATCTTATGGTGACTTGGAGTAGCCTATGCCTGATCCTGGGCCCTGACATAGAACTTGCAGTTTAGATTGAAGTAGAAACAAGACTAAAGGTTTCTATGGGATCCCAAAAATCTAATATTTGATCCAAACAATTGCGAACGAACTACCATACTTGTCCAGGAAAAAAAGGTCAGAAACGAATTCAGCTTATCTCCTTATCCGTATAAAGAACATATAATCAACATCAAGTAAAACTTTAACTTATAAAAAAAATCGGTTTCAACCGGATTCCGAACGAATGGATTCCGAACGATGTCCAAACAAGTTGGCGAACAAGCGAACAAGTTGTCGGAATAGAAAACACTTTTCACATAAGTGTTCAGCATGTCATCTTACCCCATAATCGACTATCACAATATCTGTTTAAAAATATTATATATATTATTTTTAAAACTTTTACTTTTAACAGACTTACGGGTTTCGGGTAGATTCCGGGCTAACTACTTGTCCGGCTAAAAGATGATTTTCACCATCGTGTTCAGCATGTATTCTTACCCCTAAATCGAACATCTAATCAACTTCAAATAAAACTTTTACTTTTAACAAACTTTTCGGTTTTGGCCGGATTCCGGGCAAACTATTTGGCTGGTGACAAAATGGTTTTCACCATCATGTTCAGCATGTCTTCTTACTCCATAATCAATCACATTATCTGTTTAAAAATATTTCATCTGCCCCTTAATTTCAACCCACTCCCCACCCCTAAATGTAGGGCTACAGATCCCATCTATGAACTCGACCTTACTCTTGACCCAAAGAGTCCTCACACCATGTTTCATCAAAATTTCTAATTCCCTTCAAGATTTATAGTGCGCACAGACGGACAACTTTTGCGATGTCATCCTTATCCCGCCACTTACGTTTTGGGATCCCAAAAACTGTGTTGCTATTAGAGTTGGAGTTTCTGTAGCCTGGTTACAGCGCAGACTTATGAAATTGTGAGTGACGCACTGAAAAATAATTACCATTACTTATATATCTTTGTGTCAGTTACGTAATTCACTTTGCCATGAACTAGAACATTAATATTTTAAATAGTGTGAGATTTCTACCTAGTATCTGCTTACTTTTCATTTCAGAGAGGCCTTTAAGCCTAAGCCTGCCAAAAAAAGTGTTTGTTAGCTTCTTTGACAGAAAATAAATACAATTATGCTGGCCATCCCTAGCGTATAAAGTATTTATTAGGAGCCTATGGTTTGATAAACCAGCCTAGAACAACTAGGCCTACTTGTTCTTGGGCAAACATTTGGTGCCGATTGTTTCTTCATTTAGCTGGTATTTCATCAATTTTATGTGTAGCCTATGGCTGGGTAAACCCATCTAGCACAACCACTTGTTTTTAAACATATTAGGTGTCCAACTTCTCGCAAAATTTAGCATATTCGAGAAATGACAGTTAGGATATGCCGCTATGGAAACCTAAGTTGCGTTTTTTTGGATGTAGTTTCGGCGTAGTTTCGCTTAAAGGCCGTTTTATTTGTCCATTCCGTTTGCTGTAGTTTCGAACCTGAAACTACGGAGCTCAAACTACAAACTACCTCGCCGACGTAGTTTCGTGTAGTTTGAATTTTCCGAAACAAGAACTCAATAAAACGCAAGTAAGACAAAACAAGAGCCAAACTACAAGCTTTGACGAAACAAAACTGAATCCAAAAAAACGCAACTCTAATCCAATAAGAAATTGATACTTTCTGTGAAGTTCACAAAAAGAATCCTGTGGGATTCTTGTTTATAGCTGTCAGAACATTTGACACAGTCTACCCAAACGCTGTGTATAGAATTGTTCATCTTGGTTCACTTTTGGCTTCCTTAAAGTTTAACCGAAAAGGGCTGAGATAGTACAATCTAGTTACCCATTACTTATTCACTTAAAGAGGCTTGAACACCCGATGAAAATGCGTTACTTCGTTTCTAAGCTATTCACGAGTGATTGATTTACATATGTGGAATTTCCCTGTTGGATTTCTGGTACCTGTATGCGCTTGTACCTTTAATGTCTGCTTGACGGAAACGATTTACGAAAAATAAGTATTTACGCAGTGGGCTACCTTCCACGACCTGGTCACTAGCCATTGATAAGCCGCATTTACATTGATGTTCAAATTTTCCGCTTCATAGTAGAATCTGCGTTGTGTGGACAGCCGTATAGATATTCTAAATGTCAGACTAGAACAAATGGTGAAAATAAAAATCCCTAAATAATAATGCAGTGTATTTAGTTAAAAAATAAAAATAAGATGGCTTTTCAGGTAAACTTTAACAAAGTAGAATGTTTTGAAGAGCATTTGCACTTTGGTGTTTAGTCTCATAGGAGTCGCCTCGAAGTTTCCCCAAACGTCGTTGTGTGATCTGTTCTCGTCGGTGTGGTCTTTAGGACTCTTTTTGCAGCGTTTAAATCACCTCTGAGTGGGAGAGCGCGGGAATTCAGACTCACCCGAGTCTGACCTCAAGAAATTGCCCCAACTTTGAATTGACATTTTCCGGTCATATCTTTCAATTAAGTGACTCTCATTTGACTGGGTGGTTCCCTTCCAGTTTCACCTTGATGTTGCAATTTTGTTTAAATAGCCCTCCAGTAAAACCAGTGGGCTATCCTACCCTCCTTTAATTAAGGTCGAAGATTCTGCAGAGACATTTTGATCAGCTTTCAGAAAGAAACTGTGGACGTTGATTTTTATCAGCTCTGAGTAAAATAAGAAAAAGTGGACTAATCTTAGCCTATACTAGTCAGTGTTTAGAAAGACATGAAGATATATTAGTAGGCTAAGATTTTTTTTCTACTTAAGTCCACACGACAACTATCACAAAATAACAGTCCTTGACCGATCTGTCGTTCAGGTGATACGGCAGGCAACTGGGGTCGATGGCTCAGACGGCAGTTCAGAGCACAAGGAAGAACGTAAAAATTTAACTGAAAATTACTGTTCTTAATTTCGACGAATTTTACTGTCCTTTGGTCGATAGTAATAATCGTCGAAAGGTTGCGTTGAAACAAACAGCGCGGCACTTACTTTTTCTTGTGTAACAAAGGGTTCTTTTGTCAAAACCGACAATTTTGACGCTGAACCCTAGCAGTTTTCTTCATAGCGGGCGAAGATCTTGTCCCATTAACACCATCAGAAGTCAAATTACCCTGTCCCCAAATCAGAATCCCGAACTTCCTACTGCTACAGACTACAGAAAAATGGGCTTTCTACTTTTTTTTTTTTTTAGCAAACTCTAGTAGACTGTAGTCTAGCCTATAAAGGCAATAGTTGCATTCTTCTTAGTTCTGGCGTGACGATTAAGATTTCCCAGCAAGATTATCTGCTCTTTCGTCGTGAAGTTGAGAAAAATCTCAGCTTTCCTTACGGAATTGGTGATGGTGCCGAAACTCCTGGTAGGAACTCCAGTCCTCGCTCCAGTCCTCGAGTAACCGACCCTAATCGTCTGTCCACAGTTGCCTCGCAGTCCGAGCGGAAGTTTGGGATTTAATGCCTTAATGAAGCTCATCCTTTTTGTACCCACCCACCGACAACCCGAAATTCATGCTACCTGCTACTACCCGAAAACCTTTCTCTGAAACCTTTAAACCCCAAGATATCACGTTTCCATAATCTTTTTTCCTCGCTCCTAATCTGGTGCCCGTTCGCAATCCGTGGTTCACAAAAAAAATCGAAGGGGTTGCCGACTTTTGAAGTAATACCTTTCCTACCCAGTTGAATCCCCTCAAACCAAGGGCCCATGATTTTAGCGAATTAACGACATTTCCAGTCCTGTTTTCACTCGTAATAGGTATCTTGACCCCCTCAAGAACCAAATAAATTAATTAAATTTGTGCCCCGTCGGTATTTGTTATTTAGTTGAAATGTTTCGTTCATAATGAGATACCTTGCTTTATTCAATTCAGTTCAGGTCAGTTGATGTATATGACCCATCTTAACAAAAGGAGAGCGAGACGCCCGAAACAATTAGTAAGAAATATCAAAAAGCAACATTAAATAAGCGTAGTTCAACAAAGAAATATTAAATAAAATCTGTATTAAGATTAAAACAGGTCTGGATTTTAACCAGGAGTTTATAGTTTTTGTTTATTCTTTTATTTGTCTCGTCACCTTGGCGGAATGAAAGCCTTTATTGCACTTTTGGGAGTCTCATAACACATAACACAAGGATGCGAAGTTTTAACAGATAACAGTCATCTGTTAGGGAACAAACAAAAAAGGTCAGCAGATGTTTTTCTCTTCGGCTCTTCGTGTATGTTTAAGAAAACATAACAGCTAACATCCTAGATGCTATCTATGAAACCGCACATCCACGTATTACTGTTATGAAACTTCTGACAGTGTGTAAGTAAAAGTCGCAGAAATTTCAAAGGAAAGCTCGCACTACAGTGTTTCTGCTAAGAGATTGTTGACTACTTGAAAACTTTAACTATAAGTAAGTAAGTAAGTAATTTATTTATAGCCTGCCATTTTGTGAGTAAATGAAAATAAGTATAACACATAAACACACAGAAAAGACACTTAAAGGACCTGTCTTACCTATAATTTTAATGCAACCTACTTCCATAGTCTATATTTCTAAACCCGTAGACCCCCGTTTCGTACGATACATTATAACCCGTATAACAAAACCCCGCCGATTTCCGCACTTGCCGTGTTTTGCTACCTTCAATGTGTATCACGATGTCGACGGTTGTCTGCGAGAAATTTTTATGCTGGAAAACCGCTTATGTAAACTGTTTCCCTGTTTTCGCAACAAGTCAACGGGTCTCGGGAAAGGCTTAAAACAAAACCGTGGGTTATTTATTGAAAGCATAGCGTAGGTTTAAAGTAGGAAGCCAGGAAGCAGTGGATAACGTCGTGCGCTGTGCTTACAGAAAATTTAAAAAAGGCTTCGGTTGTTTTCAGCCTCTTTCTGTTTCACTTGCCTTGGATGACACACGTGGAAAATATGCATAACTGGTCTGCTGACCAATAAGCTTCGTGGAAAGTAAGATCAGGAGCCTGATACGTCACGTAAAGAGAACAAACGCGGCAGCGCGAAAGTCAGTGTAAAGGGAACAAACATATCAAGCGTACAATGCCAAGATATGATACAATCATGAAATGTAGAATCTCGGGAACGAGAGTGGATGAAAATACTCGTGAAGTAGACTCAGGGACCCATAAATTTCCTGTAATGACTCCCCATTAGGCTAGTCATTTCCTATGCTTCTATGCTGCTATGTTGCCCGAGCCTCATCTAGTTTCAAAAAATTCCGCTTGGATCGAATCAGCGTTCTTGCTCAGATTGACAAAATTTGTTGGGACTATTCAGCATGCCACCAGGTACCTAAGCTAGGACAAAGATCCAGGATACTCTTCCGTTACAGAGAAATAGTCCTAGTTCAGCACAACAGCTGTGAAAAATTTTGTCTATCTGGATAGTCGGGTATTTTATCCCCGTGCGTATTTCTCGAACTATCTGACGCTCGGTCAAGAGCGCATCACAAATTTCTTATTGACAAGATCCCTGAATGGCGAGGCATTAGAGGCAAGTTATGGGTCCCTGGTAGAATCAATTACTATCGTAAGTACGACGCTTCCTTTAACCCTGAATATTCCACGGCTTCGATGGTGTGTGTTCATTTGGAGTTAGACGCCCCTGTATAAAATCCTGCTCTTCTGCACAGTAGCAGTCGGGCCACCCTCGAGCGAAGAAAAAAGCACAGATGGGACTTGTAAAGCAGTCACACGGTTTATTTAAATCGGCTTAATTGGCCGCATACGGTTGTTTCTTTTTGAGGAAAAATGTGCGACGATTCTTTTGAACTCTTCGACCCCTCGACCCCGGCCCACCTTCGTTGACATGTGAACCTCATCATGAGTAATTTATGCAACATTTTATCTCGTGTGTAGAGCTAGTAGCATTCGGAAAGAAGGAGGGAGCAAAAGGAGGAACCTGTTTAAGGTTTAACTGAAAAGCCAGCTTATTTTATATCGTGGACTAGGTTATGTTGACTTTGCTGCGGGATTTTCAATTTTTTCTCTTTTTGCTCTAGTAGTGACGTTAAGAATAAGCACTGCTGCCCCGACAAGACAAAGTTAATCTCGAAGCGGAGAATTTGAATTTCAACAAATCGTGCATTTCAGTGGCTAATGAAGCGAAGTTCATGATATATTAAATTCCAGATTGTAAGGTCACTTCTGAACAAAGCACGCTATTGCTTGTGACCCTAAAACGCGCTAAGAAGATTAAGTTTTTGGCAACCGCTTACCAGTTGTAGTTGCTAAATGTTTCATGCAAAGCGTTACAAGCACATAGAGGTGTCGTAACTCCGAAAGTTCATTCGATGAAAATTGATTATATTGAATTGCGGAGCAACGAAGTAACGCATTTTCATCGGGTCATTTAAGTTAATAAGTAATGAGTAAAAAAAAATTCGTATTTTAGTCCTATTCGGTCAAACTTTAAGGCCAAAACTGTAGTAGCACTAGTAGCCTATGTGAATTGTCTTCATGAACCAATCAAATTGATCTTATCTGGTGTAGAGCTACTAGTATTCCTAAAGACGAATGAAGCAACTGGAGAAATTCGTTTTAGGCCGAAATTTTGGTAGCCTATTTGATCTGTCTTGATCGGTCTGTTAATCAATCATTTAACTTTATCTTCTTTGGTTTGTAGAGTTAGTAGCATCCCCAGAGAAGAAGGGACCAAATGGAGAGATTTGTTTTAAGCCGAAATTTTGGTGGGCGGAAATTGGTTAAGCCGAAATAGGAAGGACCTCAAGGACCCCTTCGGATACTTGAAAACCATTCATTAATCAGTATTTGGTTAAATAAGAAACGAATATTTGCTTAATTTTTTTTTTTCAAACAACCCAGCATTAACTTTAATTTTTTGTTTTGTTTTGATACTGAAGAGACTCACCCCTATGTAACGGGCCATGAAGCTTTGTAGGGTTTCACATTTGTTTGTTATTTTTTGTTTCATTTTCTATTCATTAAAAATTAACTAAACTGACAGCTGGACCATGATTACGTTCCATGGTTGCTTACTACTGTCAGAAAGCTGGAAAACATCGTTAAAAGCGCAATTTTTAAATTACGCTGAAACACGTGGCTTGACTCCTCTATCTCCCATACCTTTTGCAGTTTTTTTCGGAAGCACACTAACCCCTGATTAAGTAACGCACGGCTGCCATCTGGACAAAACAAAGATCGCTCTCAATTACAATTACATCCTCAAAGAGAACCGGAGAAGTTCAAGCGTAAAAGTGACGGTCAGATCCGTTGCCTTCTCCGAAAAGACAATTTTAATCCGGAAAATTGATTCTTTTTTATTTTTGTTCTGGGAAAGTTGCTAGTATCGGTGAAACTTGACAAGGTTCTGTCAGTAATTAATTAAAGATAGTATTGTAGTCCAATGGAAATTGACTAGGAATGAATGAATAAATTCATTTTTATCGCGCACTTGAAAGATTGAATATTCAAATGCATGTATAGCATACATATCTTTACTGCCCATACAATCACAGCTGGGTGGAGATTGTCTTAAGTGATACAAATTTGGGGGGTGGGGGGGGGGGGGGGGGGTAAAGAGTTTAGGAAGGTTGATTTGATTGGGTAAGGCGCAGAAAAATATCTTTTGAAATTCTAATAATAGTTAACAATCATATTATTGCACCAAAAAGGCTTTCGCCTCTATAAACCTCTCAAGACACTATGTACGGTACACTAAATACTTATTGGATGTATATCACTAAATTTTTTGTCGATATTTTTTTTTTCGTTCAAGGTTCAAGTAATGGTGACTTAAGAAGAAAGGGTTGTTTCTTGGATTAAACCGTTGGATATTTATTTGTTGGATTTGTTCGGGTTTATTTAATGGAAATTAATTACTGTTTATATATTTGTCTTTATCCTGGCCCATTAGGGCTTTTAGCCTTAGAAAATGTAATCTTGTACTAACGTTATACAAAACATACCAGATCGTTGTGACCCTTCTGAGTGTTATCTTTCGAAAAACAAAACGGTGAAGACGGCTTCAGATGATGTTGAACGCTGTTTAAAGTTTAACCGAATAGGGCTGGTATCTGATAGTCAAACTGCACGTCACCTATTCACTTGGTTATGCCTAAGACCCGATCGGTGGTCGGGGTGGTAGGGAGGGAGTAGGGTTGTTGGGAGCTAGGTATATATTTAATTTTGAGGTGGTAATGTGAAGGAGTTTGGTCTGTTTCTTTTTTGTCTTTTATGTAGTCTGTTCTTTTCTTTTTTTCTTTTTTTTATTAGTTAATTATTATGTTGTTTGTTGGTGTTTTTAGAAATGTTAACCTTTACTACTGCACGCCAGCAAAAACTTAGGTTTTCCATTAGTGCAGTAGATGTAAATAGTAAAGAGTTAAATTGTGTTTATTAATAAAATAAGTATCAAGTATCTACTTTGGGTAACTTTTCCGAGCTTCGTGTAAGAGACACTGGAAATGCAGGCCTTTGTTGAATCTCATATTTTCCGTGTCTGGGTGAATTTTGGGTTGTCGTGCAAGTAGTGCACACCTTGAATGTTATTACTAGATCCTCGAGTGAATTTTTTTTTGCAAAATCCCTTAGATGAGTCAAAATATTTCAGTGTGTTCCAGTATCAGATCTACAAATAAGCTGCATTTTCAGTTAAACTTTAAGTTTTATGTTTTACAACAAGACGACAGAAGTTTGGGAACATTTAACACAAGGATGCGTATCTTTGTTTTAATGTTATCCAGCCTCTGACAGTGTTCTATGTATGGTTGTTTTGAGAAGTTCTTCCCTCTTTCGTTTCTCTCCAATCCACTTGTTTACAGAACAGAACTGGAACAAACGCCAAAGTTGCACAAGGGAGAGAATTTTTGGTCCCTACCCAAAAATTATCTATAATCAAAATTCCTTTTACTTTCAGTGTAAGATATTTCCGAAAATAAAATTTTAGTTTCCTCTTCGGACTAAGCCGTTTCAGCAGGATCCACGGGAGCATTTTGTTAACTTAAACTCGGCAAATTCAAAAAAGGGGCCGGCGAAGCAGAAAAGTTTTTTTTCTTTGTATAAAATCAGTCAAGCCGTTCCAAGGTCTTTCGGCTTTTTGTATAAATGAAGAAAAGTCAACGTCTTACAATTTGTTTGGCAAATCACAAAGAAGGAGACGACATGGGATTTTACGGAAGAATGCGTTCGGATTTGTATTCGTCATCTAGTATATTATCTGTGAAAGGGCTTCGTTTTCAGGGGGCGCGAAAATGTCTTGACATCTTACTAAATGACACTGATATACTTGTACACTCACCGGCTAAAAACGGATGTGGCGGATAAGTTCCTTTAAATTTTTGTTTTCTTTCAGAAATGCAAAAATAGGCTAGTACTCATGGGCCACTTTTACCATATAACATATAATAATACCCCATTGATAGAAATTACACTTTAATTTTCAATCGCGGTCATAGGCATCATTTAGGACGGGGAGGGGGGCTTGTAGCTCCACCCTGGCTTTCCAAGGGGGGACCAGAGATACGCATGAAAAAACACTGTAAAAGCTAGTTGACGAGGTGTAAAATTGAATAGGCCTTTGTATATAATCTTTATACAAAATATCTGATTATATCAGTCTTCGTGAATATATTATTTACTTTTCGTTCACATGTTCTGTTGATCACTTAAAAATGCTCGGTCTCAACTATGTAAGAGCCTAGTCACACTGGGCTCAAAACGTGGCCTATTTGACAAACGACTGAAAATCCATAGGGGATGTGAGATTTGTGGGCTTTGTGGCAGCTTGGTGATAATGAGCAGACTGCATTTAGGGGTCAATTAGGGTTTCTGTAACATTATTATACACGCTGTTTTGCTCTAATTGATGCCCTGAATTTAAAATGACAACATTCAGAATTAGATGCATCTTGTTATTTTTCTTTTTGCTACTTTGGCAACCCAAAAAGCCAGGAAATGAGCACAGTGTGACTAGGCTCTAAGATGCGTCGAAGAATGTGAAGGGGGCCCGGGACTACTTGGTTCCCCATCCTTAGGTTTTGACGGAATGTCGCCTCTGATTTTGGTCTGGTTATCACGACACGATCACATACCGAAATTGAACGAGTAAAGTCGATGTCTTCTACTTGTTAGTGCCTCATTTTACTCCTCTGTTAACCTGTTGTACATTACCCATCATTACGAATCAGTAACAGACCGGCCTATCTCCCGGGGCTCTTAAACTGTCTGTTATTTTCACATTCAAACAATTTATTTTCGACTGTCAAACTTGCTATCATCCCTTCATAAAGAACCGGCTAATTACAAATGCAGCATAACCAATCATTAATATGCGTCTCAAGGTTTCAGACACCATCTATACCCATCGAAACCATCTTTTCGATCCATGAATCACCTTTAAGTTGTAATGGCAAGTTTTATTCCTTGATTTCAGCTGGATTTTTATTACTTCAGACACATCTACAGGACATGTGCTAAAAGGGGTGTAGTTAAAACATAAAACGTGGAGTGAAAACTGCCAGGAAGGTCAGGATGTTAAGGCATTCAAATGTGACATTAATGGGATCGGCGGGGCAGACAGCAGGGACGATTTAAAACTGAAGAAAACTTGTGCATTAAGTAGATGAGCAGTCTGCAATTTAGAGACAGACTGCAATTTATAGTCTCCATTTGCTGTTTTCAGTTTAGTAGCCATTTTCCTTGGCAAAGAATATGTCTAATTGGTAAACCTACTTTAAGCAATGGATGTACTTTTACTATTTTTGTAGACAATGTTGGATTTTTGGCTTTGTCCATCCCTGGTTGTGTTTGATTGTGTTTTACTATATGATGGTTTTATTTCTGTTTTTCTAGCTTTTTTCTATTCGGTCAGCCATTTTCCTTTCAAAGTCTAATTGACTAGTTTTGATTTTGTTTTACTTGTTGACAATTCAAGGGTTATATTAGCCGTATTATATATTAGCGTATTGATTGTATCCCTGATTGAATCCAATCGAACATATCTTCTCATATTATATTCAAGATCTGTAGAAATTTATCTGTAGAAATTTACAGTAGAATATTGGGACGTCTCGCTTTAGGAATCATTCAGTTTGGATAGAATTTTTGTCAGTTTTGTCTCACTGGTTCAATCCGACAGTATTAGCAAAGTCTCTGCGCTTAAAGTGAAGATGCTTTATGGCATTGGGATTCTTCGACTGCAGTTATTGTTTTCACCCATGCCTCCTATCTCTTCTATCTACCGCTTCCTTTTTACCCTCTTTCCAAATGAGCTTGTACCCATACCCGTGAACAAGAGCTCCCCTTGTAATTACCATTCCTACCCGCCTATCTCGTCTTTCATCTGGGGTGATAGTATCGCCGAAATTCTTCCCTGTTTCGCCCCTGTGTGGCGCAGCAGCAGAATGACAGTTCAGTTGGAGCGCGCGCGATCAGTTCAAGCCAGGACTGTATCAAGGGAGGGTAGGGGGTTCTCCCCCCCCCCCGGAACATACAAAATAACTGTTTTTATAGGCTTAAACCTAAATTCCTGGATACGGGCCTGATTCAGCCTTCATTTCTTTTTTATTTCCTGTCACGGCCTAATTAATTTGGAACCTGCTTTGTTTGACCAAGGATAGATAATTGAACCCTCTCGGGGGGAATGTTCGGCTTGTGTTCCAAGCACCGTGACCTAAGTAAGTAAGAAGGTATATTTGAGACCCTGTAAAGTTTGAACAGAAACAACAGGTCGAGTGTTGAAGCTTCTATCGATGCCTTAAAAAACGGTTGCTTTGCCTTAATACAAAAATATATCACGTATAAAAGAGGACCTAGCCACTTCTTGAAAGTACCTGGGCCTATGAGTGGATTGACTAAAATTGCTCAATCCAAACTAAAAGTCTCTGAATTAGACTATCTGGGTGTGTTGACATTCCCCAATTCTTTCCCCTCTCCTCAAATCTGCCGACACTTCATTTCAGTATCTCCACTTGTGGAAGAATTAGTTGAGCCTGAAATTGTAAGTCAGAATGGAAGCAGGGTACCGTAGACGAGCTCACACTGTTCATAGTTTCCCCAATTCCCCTCGGAATTTTTCTGAATATGTTGTCATGCTGCTGCGGACCATTTCGGTTATGGAACGTGAAGATAGGACAGATAATACGTAAAATAGGCCGTCGGTCTTGTGGATATAACGGAAAAAGTATCTTTTTTTGCTCTTCGCAAAAATCATTTCTATGCCTGCAGGCTTCAGGAACTGGCCGAGTTCTCAAAATCCAAAAAAACAGCTGTTCTGAATATGTTGTAATTGGTTAATTTCAAATAGATAAATATGTATAAATATTTAGAACATGCTTGAAATTTTTTTTTATCAAAGTGTACTTTGCACCCAGTTAATTGTTTGGGAGAAAAAAATAGTATTGGCAATGCTGATAGTATTGGCAATGGTTATAGCATTGGCAATCTGGATATTCTGAATAAGTTGAATGTTCTGTGAAAGGTTGAATATCTGTTCCTGCTTGGATGCTCTTGCGCTTTGTTTAATCTTTATCTTGGTTCGTATCAGAGCAAAATAACCTAGTGTTATTTTGCTCTGGTTCGTATGCTACTGTTGGATGGTGCTGGACGGACGTCAGTGTTGCAAGACCGTGATCCAAGAAATACGCCGCTGTCCTTCGTAGATAAATACTCCTGGACCCCAAGCTAACTTTGAAACAAATATTCGAATAATGCATAAAACGGATACATCAGCTAATATGCTTTGGCAGCGATATTTCGGCCCTTCTTGGCAAGGGTCCTCGTCAGGCTGTTAATCTTCAAGATCAACAATGAGAAGGAACAAACCTGCAATTATTTGGATATAAAATTATTTGAATGTACGCACCTGTATTTGAAAAATACGCCGAAGTTTCTTTTTACACAATATTGCAAGAAACTTCTAAAAACTTACAAGGATAGAATCCAAATAGTTTTAATAAGCCAGAAAAAAAGAAAATCCGCACTGACGGACGTCATGTTGAGGTTTTGTAAATATAATACGATATCTCAGGCTAGACCCTGAAGAGGACCCTAGCCAATAAGGGCCAAACATATCCCACTTGAAACTTAAACTACATGTTTCAAATTTTAATCCATCAAGCATGTTTCGCAGTCAGCTTGGCATGGATAAAACGCTTACGTATGCTACTGCCCAAGGGGGGAATCACTAGAGTTTTGGGTGTACACCAGGAGGCAAGGAGGCAGGGTCGGCACAAGACCCTGTACACATTGCGACGCCTGTAATTTCCCCCTTGCTACTGTGGGCCGTCTTTCTGCTGCACCAGTCCCGACTTATAATTCTAGCTGTACAAAAGGATAGGAAAATCAGCTAGATTGATATCCTACAGTCTTTTGATATAACCCTTGTATTCACGCCCCTGGATGCCGCGCCAGGGATATCAGTCAACCCCCTACAAAGCGATTCACACCCTGTCCAGCGTTACAAATTTGAAGGGTAAATAATGAATTAGGATTAGGGTAGCGTATCTGTGGTAAAAATAGAAAGTTGATGGGTGCTCGGATAGACTGATCGTGAATCGTGAATAATTGACTAATTTCGTATAAGCAAATGTGTGTAAATATTTTGAAACGTTTTTGGAATAGTTCTATCCAATCTTTACTAGATCCCCGCTCTGACCCGACTAAATCGTTGGCCACAAAAATGAAGTGCTAGCTACCCTCTAGAATTCGTAATTTGAATTGTTTGATTTCATGTCTTTTTTAAAGGGCCAAGTATTTTCATCTCAGTAGGCTAGTAGCCTACTGAGGACGTTTCAAGAATTAACGATAAATTAAAATTTTATAGTAAATTGTTATTTGTTTGATGTTTATGATGGTTATGAATTTTGGTTGGGTTCCACATAAGTGGCCGGCCATCGGTTAACCTAGCTTGCGCATTTTTTTTTGTTTTTATGATTTAAGGGCTGATCTTGCCGAGTGTCGGGGGGCTTGTGGGGTGGGTTTCCGTCTAGTGGTGACTCATGGAATCATTAGTATTTATTTATATGATTAGTTATATGTCAAATATGTTTGTTTCGTATCATACAGTGTTTTTATCAATCGACCTTGCGTCTCTGGCAGGGGCGTCGCAAGTGCATTTTCGGTGGGGGGGGGGGGTGCAGAGCCAAAATTTTACCGAATCTTTCAAAATTTTTACCGAATCCTAGAACTAAGAAGTCAGCTTTAAATTATGGAACAGAAACGATTACGTAAGAAGAGTAACAATAAAGGACGGCATGAACGACTATAAGACAACTATCAGGCGGCGTTTTGGCGAAGCCCACATTGAAAAATATATTGCCGGTCATGATTGTAGTATCAGCTTCTATCTATTATAGCCAATAGAAAATTAAAATGAGCACCGCAGGCCAAAATTTTGGAAATCCATTTTTTTTCTGTAGGCTAAAATTTAACTGCTTCTCTTACAAATTCTATCATTTACCGTTGATTAAATACCGAGACTCAAAGTAGTTCCAGAATCCGGATGGAGCGACGTTCCGGCAGCAGCAGCAACTGCAGTCTAGTCAATATACTACCTATAATCACATAAAGTGAGCGCCATAGGCGAATTTTTTTTTTGCTTTTTCCTGCCAAATTTAATGTCCATCCAAATTCTAGCTTTTAATGTTTCGAAATCTGAATCCTAAAACTGGCTTAAAACACCCGTCAAATGACGCGCCCTTCCACAAAATAGAGAATATTACGAAAAGTGCTGCAGGCGGAATTTTTTAATTATTTATGATTAAATATTATTTTTGGGGTCCAAAATAAAAGCAAGACTATCGTTGATATCATAGATCATCCCTTTTGTCTGCGACCAGTGCTTCACTCGACCTCTTCTGAGTTTCGAGGTTCGTGGTAACTTCCGAATCCTGGCAACTATAATGAATAAAATTACCGAATCCCAGTTATTATACCGATTAAGTTTAGACCGATAGCATGTTCGGGATTCTGTATAACTACCGTATCCCTTTTATTATACCGAATTGTTTTGGTATCGAAAGACTACCGAAAAATATTCATATTCGGTATACTTTCGTCGAAACTGGAACAAAGTCAGGATTCGTGGTTAACTTCCTAATCCTGGAAATTATGCTGAATAAATCACCGAATCCCAATCATGATACCGAATAATTTTAAACCAATACCTTATTCGAGGTTCTGCGTCACTACGGAATCTCCATAAATATACCGAATAGTTCCGGCATCGAAAAATTACCAAATGATTTCAGTAAATTCTCTCACCAAATTCTGATAACTACCGAATACTCGCAGTTATACCGAATCCCGATCATTATACCGAAAATATTGTACAGATAGCCTATTTAGGATTCTGTATAACTACGAAATCCCCGTAAATATATCGAACAGTTCTGCTATCGAAAAAATACCGAACAATTTTAAAAAGGTGGGGGGTTGCCGCACCCCCCGCCCCTGGTCTCCGGCTATATATTATCATTTTATACAGAAGTGTAAATTAAAACCTTGAACCTTGATAAGATGGCCAGTCTATTATTATTATTTCCCCTCTTTTGTTTTTCTTCTTTCATGCTCTATAGTCTCTGAGAAACCCTATCATGAGAAGTACTCAGAGCACGCCACACGGGGTCGGAAATAGATTGTTGGTGTCCCTTTCAGATCGACCCAGGGAAACCAATAGTGGTAACAATCTTGAATATCGGGTTTCCCGCCAATTTCCTTCCGTTAATAAAAATAAAACCCAACTGTGTTTCCGTGTGAGGGGGACAGGACTGTCTTTTCTCACAGAATTTCCACTTGGACAGACCTGAAAATTGTGTGAATAGTTTGGAAACGAAGGGCAAATATTTTGAATCGGTGAGAAATTTTTCGGACTTGACCATGAGTAACATTATAAGTGGATCCTTAGTACTTGAAATCGTCAGTTTGTTTCAGAGAAGGGTGAACAAGGGGGAGTCAATTGCATTTTGCGTCAATGATTGCCCCACAAATATTTGTAAACACGTTCGAAGAGAACCTAATATGCAGTTTGAGCGCCTCTTTATTTTTAAATGTGTAAGTTTTCTTTCCATTATTACCCGTTGCTATTGGGTACAAGGTAAGGTAATAAACCGCGGATATTTCAGTACTTCTTATTTCCTTTCTATAATTTTTCCTGTTTTCTGGTCCAGTTCTTATCCGTTCTAGCAAGAACAAATAATCAGATAGAATTTCTGTCTTCGGTACCGTGCAGCGACTATGAATACCCCGACAAAACTGAGCGGACCTAGATGTATTTACATCTAGCCTGCTCTACTTCCGCCTACTCCCGCCTGCTCTACTTCCGTCTTCGACGTTGCTCATCGCAGATAAAGAAAATGCAGGAGGCATACTCCGCTCGCTGACCCGCTCTTGAGCGCGTCCAAAGAACCAACCAGCTTTGTCTTCTACTTTTCTTCGAGGTGGTTTCATAGCGATATAGCTAATTGTAGAGGGAACGAAACAGAATGTGATGCGAAGCTACTGACCTTCGCTCGTTCACCAGCGGAAAGGGTACGGGGAAATACTCGACTCCGCAAAGTCATTTTACAGAGATACGGAGACGGAGGTTCTATCTGACTATTTGTTCTTGGTTCTAGTCTTGCTTGCGAACGAGGGAATTGGATTGATCGGGAGCTTCTTGAGAGTGGGGCTGGTGGACTGTGGACGTTTGCGTTGTTTATTTCCAATGTATGGTGAACGGGTAGGTTTTACATTGCAGATATTATGCAATTTTTTTACTCTAGCTATTTTTTTATTTATTTTTTTAACAAGAAAGGGATTTCTTTGCCGGATTTGGATATTATTCGAGAACACACAACCGAATAGCTTCCACTTTTACTCCGTTTATGTGCATGTTGTTTTATATATGATACATTATTTATTGCATATATTATAATTTATTTATTATTCATGTTTATACTTAGAAATAAATTGTATGTAGCCTATCTATGTATGTATTACACTCGGGAAGCCCAAACGGCCATGGTACGAAAATGAAATATAAAGAAGATACTATCTGTATAACTAAGGAAAAACAAAACTAACTACATAATTACGACACTTTAAACGAAAAGGGACGTGTGACCTGTTTATAACAATGTCATAACATGACAATCCTGTCGCCCTATTTGAACCGTGCCAGGATAAAGAACTATTAATAGACTACTTAAAATCTCTTCTGTCCAAGGTCCGTATTAAGGAACTGTGTAACCCCTTTGATCATCTCCAAACAATAGACCAAAATCGCATATGGGAAGAATCGTAGGTGGCCTTGCTTCATCGTAGTAATTAATATCTAATCACTCTATGTCGTTCCATTAGGCTGAAAACTTTCGTTGAAAACGCTACGATTAGTTTTCAAATAGTTTGCCATACGCCCATCCCCAGGAGCTGGCAAATGACATATAATTGAGTCACTGAAAAATTACCAAGCACACAACTCAAAGGTCAGGACAATATTTTAAACATAAAGGATGTATAATTGCAGGGATTAGATTTTAGGTAATTTGCAGCGGACTAATGTATGAACCTATACATCCTTCCTTCGGATCATGGAAATTCAAGGAAATTGGGAAATGAAATATGATGGTGCTAAACAGATAAGTGAAAATCTTTAAAGCAAATACCCCCCCCCCCACGTTGCTGCAGCTCAAAGACGAAAGATTTTGGACTTATAACTACGTTGACAAGTTCAGAGGAAAGATCTCGGTTCACCATTACACGAACTACTCCCTAGTCACCGTAGTTACTCCGCATGACATCACGGATCCTGGCGTTTTGGCGTCAAGGCTGGAAAGCATTTTTCTATTTTCGGCAAAATATCGTGCCACGGGCTGATTTTGCCAATCAGGTCACAGAGGTTCGTAGATACCACGCTAACTCCCTCACCTTTCCCCACTAGGTTGCGGAGTTTGTATTACTTTTATAGCCGTTTGTAAAAAAAAAAAAACCAGAAGAAAAACAATAAAGAGAAGTAACAATAAAGAGAAGTAACACATCGACCAAAGAATTTGGATATATGTCAAAAGAAAGATTAGACACTCTTAGCTAAGGCCGTATCCAAGGGGGGGGGGGGTAGGGGGTTGACCCCCCCCCTCCCCGCCCTGAACATACAAAAATAATTATTTGTATAGGCTTTAGCCTCCGATCTATGTGTTTTTTGTACATTTTGTCCGACCAGCAGGTCCGTATCCAATTCCTGGATACGGGCCTGCTCTTAGCTAATATTGCGTTTTGAATTGATCAATCTCATTTCACTATTTTAGTGGCGAAAACAAAACCAAGGTGGTCTAAAACTGTGTGTTCAAAAAGGCACACCTACTAAGTTCTCCTGCTTATTCTTAAGTGTTTGATTTATGAACGACATTTTCCTACCATCCAGAGAGCTGACGCCAGCGCTGGGATTGTCATAACTGCCGCAACGTTTTCGTGATATATTGTATCAGGTTTTCTTTTTCTTCCAAATATATACAGTATCAACCGGTTCTTAAGACGTACAGAAGATTCTACTCGCAGCTTTAGTGAAAAAAAAATACGCTTATATCTTCCCATGAAATCTTTTCACAGCTGCAAAACTGTGCACTTTTTTGTTCATCAGAATGGCAGATAAGTATATCTTTAATCCGGTTTTGTCTCGAGGAGTAGTATGAAAAGAAAATAATAATGAAACACCAAGACACTGACAACTACTGTGCTACAAGTACTACAACTATACGCTCTGTTTCCCCTTTTCTGTGTGGGTGTTTCTAATCCAGAGTGGTAATTTCAGTAGAAACTTTACACACGTAAATAACATTATAAAGTGTACCCTTCGAAACCACGTACAAAATGTTGACCAGGGCTCATTCCTTAACAGGGTAACTGAAGCGTAGAACAGTTTACATGTAGAACAAGAGATTCAGACACCGCCCAATGTTTAAGCGCGGTAGGCTGTAGTCGACACCCCGATTTTACTCAGTTGTTTTTGTAGTCTAGAAATTTGTCTACTTTTTGTAGTGTGTCAGTTTGTGTATGTACAGTATATGTAATCTGTTTGTACTTGTGTAACGAACGATGGTGACAATCTAAAAGCTTAACGCCAAATGTAACAATAAATAAATAAATAAACAAGAGCTACGAGCTCATATGGCACTTGCACGAGTAGGCTGTACAAGAACGACACCTCACTAATCTTTGCATTTGCCATATTTCACTATTTTCCGTGTTGGTTATGCTCCGAAAGAGTTTTCGCGTCTCATGCTACAGATGCGTAAAATCGGTTATCTGGATCTAGATATTTAGTTTCACTCATTTCTGAGCAGTTCCGGCATCGTTTCGATTGTCTGTAGCAAATGCACCTGACTGTTCAAACTTTCATCCCAATAAATCTATTTGTTTGATCCCTAGACGTGATACACGATTTCCGGTACTCACTCTATCTCCACCTACCGTGGCCGAGTCTGGTTTGGAATAAAAAAAATCGACCACCTAAAGCATCTTCTTTTATACCATCTATCAAGTTTCACTCGAATCTGAGCATTTTTGGAAAGTTCCGGTACCCCCCCCCCCTCCCACCAACGTTGTCGGAGCCGGTGGGGGCCCAATCTCTGAATTCCCTGTTCCTGTCCATCAAGTTATGGTTCGAACGCATGTTTTACATGTCGAGCCCATCGATTCGTATCACCCATGAAGTTTCACTCGAATCAGACCACTCGTTTGCAATTTATAGAAGTCAATATCCATATTTCTCTTCTCTTGCTCCCCCAAAAATGCTCGGATCTAGGAACGGAAGTTTCCAGGGGTATGTTGTGTCAGGTTCTTAAGTTAAGATAATTCGGGTCGCTAATATGCCTGCAAAGTTTCGTTGCCGTTTTACATCTGGAACTATTCTAACTCACGACTACCGGAATTCCAGGAAACCCCCTCCAACTCCCCCCACAGAGCCCCGAAACCATCTGGCTCCGTCAATTTCATCTAGGCCTAATGCTTGTTCCATCCATTAAGTTTCGTCCCAATCCCTCTGCTTTTAGAGTTTCTTGAGTTTTCCACCCCCCCCCCCCCATCCCCACAGGTATCGGACCCGACCCGGACGTGACACTGAACGTCCGAGGTGATAGCTCACCAGACAAGTTTCTTTCAAATCCGATCACCCGTTTAAAAGTTATGCACGCCACTAGATTCCGGACTCCCCATCCACCCACTCCCCCCACGATCGTCGGGTCGGGGAAACGGCTGTTCTCAAGTCAATCTGTTTGGATCCCTGACATATCTGCCAAGTTTCATCGCCCTAGTACATCAGGAAGTATGCCGAACTCGCGGGATCGCTAGAAATCCGGACCCCCACCCCAACTCCCCCACAGTGCCCTGATCCGGTCCGGTTATGTCAATGACGTGTCTAGGACTTGTGCTTGTTTTTCCCACCAAGTTTCATCCCGATCCCTCCACTCTAAGCGTTTCTCAAAATTTCCGGCTCCCTCCTCCAACTCCCCCCAGTGTCATCGGATCCGGTCCGGATTTAAAGTGAGATGTCTGAGACACGAGGTCATCCTAAATATCAACTTTCATCAAGATCCGATCACCCGTTCGCAAGCTAAAAATACCTCAATTTTTGGCTTCACCCTCCCTCCACTCCCCCCCCCCAGATGGTCGAATCGGGGAATTGACGAGTTCCTATTTAATCTGGTCGGGTTCCAGACATGCCTGTCAATTTTCATCATCCCAGCACATCAGGAAGCACGGAACTCGCGGGATCACTACAAATTCGGACTTCTCCCCCCCCCCAACTCCCCCAAAGTGAGCGGATCCGTTCCGGTTATATCAGTCACGTATCTAGGACTTTTGCTTGTACTTTCCACCAAGTTTCATCCGGATCCCTCCACTCTAAGTATTTTCCAAGATTTCTGGTTTCCCCCTCCAACTCCCCCCAATGTCACCGGATCCGGTCTGGATTTAAAATGGAGGGTCTGAGACACGAAGTCCTTCCACATATCAAGTTTCATTAAGATCCGATCACCCGTTCGTAAGCTAAAAATATCTCATTTTTCCTATTTTTTCCGGATTCCCCCTCCCTCCACTCCCCTCCAGATGGTCGGATCGGGGAATCGACCATTTCTAATTTAATTTGGTCCAGTTCCTGATATGCCTGCCAAGTTTCATCGTCCTAGCTTATCTGGAAGTGCCCGAACTAGCAAAACCGGGACCGACAGACCGACAGACCGACTGACGGACAGAAATTACAATCGCTATATGGCACTTGAGTAAGCTCAAGTGCCATAAAAATAAGTTGATCGGATGCATTTCTCATCGGTTGCTGTAAATATGGCCAAAAAGGGGGATAGTGCCAGAAGATCGATGGGGGTTTACAGAAATCGAATAGAGGCGGGCTAGGACCTGGCGGTTATACGTAGATTTGCACGGTACAAGTAGTCCATATGAACTGCAATATCGAGGAGAGACAAATAGCCAAGACACAAAGGAATACCCCCGTCTTCTACGTGACGTAAATCCCAGTTACTGGGATCGTTAACCCGCGTCCTCAACTCTAGACGACGCGGGTTAACCATCTCGCATTAATTTCTTTCCGCTCGTCTGGGAGCTTTTTTTTCAAGTATTATATTAAAAGCCTTTTTTTTTTAGGAATCTGTTTCGTCAGCCACTCGACACGTCCAGCGCCTTATAGATATCACCTTTGAAAACTTCGTCGTCGTGCTGCCATCTTCTTGGAACGGTGCAGCTTGCCTAAGTAACCGCTCCTTCGTAGTAAACCAGAATGAACCGCTCCGTAAACCAGATATTCGCTTGGAGAGAAGTGGCTTACTGAAGACGGCTTGGGCGGAACAGTTTAGCGGCTGTGGAAACCCGGGGAAAGTAGTTCACTTGCCAGTTCAGTTCCTGAACTCGGCAAATCAAGATAAAGGTAATACATTCAAGAGGGTAAACACTGGCCGACCGGTTACACCGAGAGATTCCTGTACCTCGACAGGCAGCAGTGCGCAGCTTCTCGAATAATATCCTGTTGAGTTTTGACAGTATTTAATGCGAAAAGGGTCGGTCCTCTACTTAGCACCTAAACGGTATACAGCACGAATACCAAGATTCTCTCGTCTCTGACTCGCTAATCGTACGAATTAGTGTTGGGCGATATTCGATATAGATGTATCGGAAAAAAATGTGGAATCGAATCCCGAAACGGTATTTGGACAATTTCACTTATTTTCTAATTATTGTGAATAATTTAATATGAATAACTGTTATATATCTGAAGCTGGAGCAATAATTCATTATATTGTTCAAAATTTTAACAAAAGATGATTCAAAATGCCATTTGGCTGCAGTTTTTCGTTCTTATTTTAGCGAAACCAGATGTTTTAGCGAAAAATGATCCCGAATCAGCTATATCGATACATTGAATATCGAAATCGACAATAACGATGTATCGAAAAATCCAAATAGTACTAACAAACATTATTTTTATGTATTTACCAGGGCACTAACACACGGGTGGCAGGGTTGTTCACGACGTATTCAAACTAAAAATAAAACAAAAGCGACTAGTCTCCGAGAAAAAGAACCAAATGGCACACCGAACAGGTAATTGTTACTTTAAGTTTGAAATTTTTTCTTGTCATTCCACTCAGGTCTTTGCTAAAATTTGTGAGAACCGACTGCAGGCTGACAACCCAGAAAGCCCCGTGATCCAAGTGTTCAATTCCTCATCCACCATCTTCCGAAGATCGAGTCAGGCTCGGACTAACACATCCAAGGTCACGTGGCAGTTAACAGAGTATGGCAGTTAACTCTTTTCGCTAATTAAAAAAAAAACACTTTACTTTTATTTATTTTTTAACGTACTAGAATAGAAAAGCAGACTTATTTTGTACTCGATACAGACTCGATATAATTCTTACATTTACCACTCCGTCCCCTGGCCGGGCCCCTTCCGAGCTTGGGGCCCTAGGCATTTGTTCAGAGCCATTAAAGTTTAACCTAAAAGGCTGAAACAGGACAATCTAGTTACGAGGCCCGTATCCAGGAATTTTTTTCGGGGGGGGGGGGGGGTTGCCTTTCGGGGGGATTTTGCCTGCGGGTCTGACAAAAAAGCACAAAAAAGACATAAATAAGAGGGAAAAGCCTATAAAAATGATAATTTGTGTATGTTTCGGGGGGGGGGTCAACCTCCTAACCCCCCCCCCCTCCCTGGATACAGCCTTGCTAGTTACCCATCACTTATTCACTTAAAGAGGCTTGAAGACAGGATGAAAATGCGTTACTTCGTTGCTCTGCTATTCACGAATAATTGATTTTCATATAGTGGAATTTCCCTGTCGGATTTGTGGTACATCTGTACGCTTGTACCTGGGTTGTATGCTTGACGGAAACGGCTTACGAAAAATAAGTTTTTACGCAGTGAGCTACCTTCCGCGAGCTGATCACTAGCCACTGAAAAGCCGCGTTTGTACTGAGATTAAAATTTTTCGTATCATAGTCGAATTTGGACGGCTTTAGATATTATGGCGATTCTGGCGATCTCGTGGATTCGCTTGCCGAAAGGCAAAGCGAGAATCCGCCGAGTGCAAGAACAAACGGAAAGTCGTTGCGCCTCAGTTGCACCTTTACAAATTTTCGCTGACTTACCGAAATCACTTTCCACTCGCGAAGTGGATTTGCTTTCCGAGTGCTGTCGGAATACCGGAGCGCGAGAACAGCTCTGGGAAGCAAAGCGAGTTCCAGCCGAAGTCGCAAAAACAGCCAGCGTGTAAGCTCGGGAAGCTTTCCAGACCGCCAGAATTGCCCTGTTCTGAACGTCGTCCTAGGGCAAACAGGAACAAAAAAAATCCCTGAACACAATCTAAACAATGCAGTGTATTCAGTTAAATGAACAAAAATAAGTTGTCTTTTCAGTTAAACTTTAATAGTTGGCACAGTGCAAACAGCAACATTCTACTACTATTATCGTGTAACTATTCTATCTGAAACTCGGGCGTTCCTTCGGGACTTAAAAACTTCTCAAATTCCGCCCATTTCTAAAATGTAATTTGGCACCCATCTCCTGCATAAATACATGTCTTTTAAATAACATTCAGATCTTCGATGGAGATATATCGAATGACCTGGCGTAAAATTTAAAAAGCCTGTATCATGTTTATTTATCTGTGGGAACAACCGGGCCTCTATGAGAATGTGATGCGGCGTTTTTCTAGCAATGAAAGGTGTACTTTGATTGACGCGATAGGTAGGCCGGTATTTATAAATGGAAGCATTTTGCTCGATCTGGTCAAAGGTGAAGTTTGATGGGGTGCGAACCCGGGCTAGATTCTGTCCCTGATATGTCTTACATGACTCAGCTATGGGATTTTTCTTGAAGGCATGAAGCTTGGGAAATTCTTGCGTAGTGTAACACCCAGTGTTAATAATTCTTACTAGAAATGATGTTTTCACGATGAAGTGGCTAAAAAATACTATTACTTTCTACGTTGAAATAACGATTTTCTTGTTAGCGCTCGTCGAGTTCATCCATCCTTCCTCCTCAATGTCACGCCAGCTGGACGCAAAATATTTGAAAACTGAATGCGCCGTTGGTAAAAAGTTCGTAAACCAAGCAAAACAAAAGAAAATCAAAACATAAGATAGACCTGACGGTCTATCATATCGTCCAAAATGAAAACTACACTTTTTAATATTTTCATATCCTTATGTGAAAGAGTATCGGCAAACCTTAAAGCTTTTGGGGAAGTTTGCGTTGCGAGACTGGCAAAACTCGGCACGGTTGAAAAAGCTTTATGACAGTATCAGAACCCGGAATACTACTCTTAACCGCCAGCTTCTGCTTGACATAACCTATCCTTTCTCACTGGCTACAAGCCAAGATTCAGACCCGAAACACTCCTGTCCTACAGAGCGGCCGATTTCGGCAAGAACTGAAACAGAAATGAAAGGAGGCGCTGGAACTATTTGCAAGGCGTACTTCGAGGCATTTTTTAAAGTGGGTGTGGGAACCTAGAATATTATGCTTTTTCCCAGGAACGTATCTCGCCTACCTAGTAACTTTTTTTCGGCAAACATTTTGAAGTGATTAAAAAGAATGCGCTTATGAGGTTCCTTTGGTTCTCTGTGGAACCTTACAGAGACCTGCATAAATTTAACAAAGACAGTATTTTAAGCTGTTCATAGAGATAACAATAAAATAAAAGAAGTAAATAGGAGATAAACAAATTACCAAAAGGGGGGCACCGACTCTGGTAACTGCCTAAAGGCCCTGGATTCCCATGTCAGTGCTTGACCGTCTTCTATTCATGTTGTCACTATTCGTCATCTCAAGATATTCAAGACAACCTGCTGGGACTACCGGTCACCTAGAAATTAAAAGACAGGTGGTTGACGATGGACAAAAATCACGGAGTCTTCCCACTAAGCCATAGACTAGTAAGTTTTTTTGTTTCATCCCATAGGTTTGGTCATTGCAAAAGAATGGATAAAGTACCGCTATGGAGTCTTCGAAGAGACGGGATTCGACGGCGACCTCCAGTACCCGGGGATCGAGACTGACCTTTTTTCGGTCGTAAACAGGTAAGAAGACTTGCTCCTAAAATAGGACCTATTGTACTAGACTGGTTTTGACAGATGACTGTACATATCCATCACTGTTGTGCCTGACTTATTTCTTGATGACTTCTTCCTAATTGTACCCCCCGCTGCCACCAGATTGATTTTCGCAGCATCCCTGTTCTAGTTGATAAAGATGTCAGAATCCAGCGCCAAAATCACAGCACATTCCGCTGCGGGATTCCGGCAAACATGGCGAGCCAGAGATTTGTAAACAAAAGGCACATTAAGTGCACAAGTATGTAGATTGATAGTGATTTAATGAGCGTGACGGTGCGCACACTTGAATCCGCACTGTGCATAAGGGAACCGCCCGCTTCTCATTGTTCGGAGGTAGGACTCTGGCTTACTTCATTTCTAATTTGGGCAAAAAATTATCGCTAACTAGTTCTCAGTGATGATATGGTAAATTTGTATTGCTGCAGGAAAGCCAAAGACAGCGAACAAAATGAAACACATTCTTCGTGATACCATGGCAACTGGATCTGCATTTTGTCGTTTTGCGGTTTGATACTACGGTTGCTTTGTAAAAATTACAATTGCCGAATTCACGATTTAGAAGGCTCGTGTGTTGGTGGTGATGAAAGTGAGATGACTTTTTTCAAGTACCACGGTCAGTAAAATAATGCCTGAGCCCAAGCTGACTGGGAAACATATATTCATCCAATCCATGGATTACGTCTAACGTTGTCCCGGACGTTCGACGGCCTGACGAGGACCTTTGCCAAGCAGGGCCGAAATATCGCGCCAAGCATCGTAGCTGGCGTACCCGTTTTATCCGTTGATTGAATGAATACACGGTCAGTTACTACGGTCAGGATCGTGATATCTGGAGATTCAAAACCACGCTGGCTGGCACATTCGTTTATACCTCGTCGTACTGCAAAAGTCGGTAGCAGCTCCATCCCTAACGCTGTGTCACTCTTGTGAAAGCCTGTGCAGATTTTGGGAACATTTTACGATCCCATTACCTATCGCCGGTTGTTTTGATGAGGAATAAGCGGTGAAGACACTCCGCACCTTGGAACTTAGGCGATCAGTGGTGGAGTATAGTAGCTTGAAACTCTTAAACTTAAAACGAGCGATACGAATCCTATAGGATTCCTATAGGAAACCAGCTCTATAACCCTGCTAGTATCACGGAGGGGAGAGACATTTAAGAGCTGAGATCTAGCCGACAGTCTCTAACATAGGCTCAGTGATGCTTTTTTTTTGCTACGAATTGGCAAACTATCTGTGCTTAAACTGGGTAGAAAAAAAAAAATCTTTCTTCCTTAATCCCATCTTGAAATTTACCTACTCCCCCTACCGTAATATGCAGTTACAATATCTATTTATTGAGCAAACTTTCTCTCCCCCCCCCTCCCCTTGGGATGGTGAATAAAGTTGTTTGGTGCAGACGGCCGACCATGTTTTCCGGACGGATTCTGTCTATTTCCGTCAGTTCCGCCCGCAAAAGTTAAACAAACATCAACTTTCCGTACGAATTGGTGTTGATGCCGAGTGGATGAAATTACGAATATAGCGAGGGGCTACCCAGTCCATGGCAACTGCTGTATACCCTCTCCCGGTACCGACACGAACCAGCGGCACAGGTACCGTATGACGGACATAAATTAGGCTATTCCCGCTTCTAAACATGTTGATTTTATTGTTCTAACACGTGTGCCCATTGTAGTAAGCCGGTGCCGTAACCGGACACTTGGTGTACACACAACTCGAGAGTGGCAACCCCTCGGGACATCGCTGGGTCAAATGACGGGTGGACGAGCTGTCGTATGTTTGGGGCGAAATGATGGGTGCGCGAAATGACGGGATCTTATTCTGTACAGTTCCCGATGAAAAATTTATCTCAGAATAGTAGTATGAAGTTGTACGAAAAAGTAGCACGGAGTACCAACTGATGCTACTACATGCTTCTACTTCAAGGCTACCGTGTTACTGCATTCTACTGCATGCTACTATTAGCAAGACAGGATGCACAGCTTACAGGATGCTAGTGGATAGTACTACAGTCTGAGGCACATTAAATGATAGTACTCTTTACGAGAGGGTTACTAGCCAAAATGTTTGGGGGGGGGGGAGGGACGAGGCATTTACCGACTGGCTGGTAATTTTTACCGACTTTTTCTGCAGAAAAAACGACTATTTTCAACAACAAAAATGACACATTTTTGAAAAAAATCGACTGATTTTCAGAAAAATTCACTGATTTTCAGAAAAACCGACTATTTTGACGAAAAATCGACCAATTTTCAGAAAAACCGACTGTTTTTATGAAAAAAATCAACTGTTTGACTAAAAATCGCTGCGCTTCGCGCCGACACGGTTATTTTTTACCAACTGGCCGACAGCATTGGGGAGGGGGGGCGCCCCCCCCCCAGTCGTGTCGCCCCTGCTCTTTACTATTATATATCACTAGATGCAACTTTTCCGTACAAGTATCATACAACTGCGCAGGCAACACATTTTTCATCGGGTTATGTTACCAAAACTCCACTTTTACACGTTCTTGAGGAATCGTAATTTTTGCGGTCTCATCTAAATCAGTGAGGAAAATCTATACACGCGTTACGTAACACCTATTTGATCTATTTAACCTCAGAACACGAAAAATTGTAGTTTATTCTTATCGGTGGATACATATTTGAATGTATATACATAGAGCTGAGTGGCCAGCGAGGGGCCGGTCGCGTTTACAAACCGTCCTAGGGACAATCAAATCCTGTGTTAGTCCCGCAGGACCTCAATCACATGACGTCTCGACTTATGGTATTCTGTGTTAGTTTAGACGACACCAATTTTGCAAGCTTGAACGCATAGGGCAGTAGGAACAATCTGGTTCTGGGTTTGTTAGAGGGAAACGGTGTCATTATGCAGATACATGTTACGCTAATGTCTAGGCCATTAACATTTAGAAAGTTGGAACTCTGCGACAGCAGATGACGAACCGCCTCCACGATGTCAACAAAGACGACAAGACGAGCTTTGACAACTCTGACATAAATTCGACATGAATCGATCGCACCCATCCCATTATCATCTTGAATGTCAGACCAGAAATCAAGTGACAACCGTAGAGTTGAATCACTTCTATGGCGCATGGGGTGATCGGAAAAGCTGTCCAGCGGAAAGTAGGTCTGCCGATCAAAAATTACAAATTTGGGGCTTTCACTTGCACCCTGGGATTGTGTTTTCCTTCGCGACAGAACCAAAGGCAGCAGCCTCACGCAGAAAACCATAGGTTTTCCAAATATATTCGTGTACATGCAGAACTCTGGATTTGATATTTTAATCAGTTCATTGGTGAACGATAAGTACATGTCCACAGATCGATTCTAGCGAACGAGTTTTTCTTGTTGTTTCACGAGGTCTACGTCCCTTAACCGCCAAGGCATTGGGGAAGTGGAATCTAGTCAAGATTCAGGGTTACTTTTATTTACAAGGGTAAAACTATATGGTTCAAAAGATTCCGCTGGTTAGAGCAGAGCTCGAGCGCAAACGAAAAAATAAAACGAAAATAGCTTTAATATAACTAATCACAGCCAGTCAATGAAATCTAACATCTTCGGAGACCAACACCAGGTCACGGTAACAATTAAACCTTGTTAATTATATAAGAAAAGCAAAAATAGACAAAGTAACCTCGCCAAGACAACCAGCGGCTTTGCAGCTGATAACTTACATAAACTCTGATTCAGTCCATTTCGTACTCAGATTTCAATTGAATGAGTTGGCCTAAAAGCCCATAAACAGTTAGTCATAGCAAACAGTATACAGATCATACAAGATGGCCTACTATCTAAAAACAGTATTCAAACCAAATTCACTTCTTTTCATTTCGTTCATTATCATTTTACTCAACGATAAGTACAATTCCCAACGACTATAAGCTGTAAAATACATCAACTAGGATCCAGACCATCTCATAAGTCACCAACTGCTAAACCATAAGTGCATATACTCAAATAGATTTTAGTGCTCTTGTAAATATTTCACTAAATGTCACAACATTCGAGTGGGGGCGTCGTTGGGGTCGTATCAGGTCCTACTGTGCCAAGGGTCTGTGAAAAGTGTCGTCCGTCAGCAGGAGGTCATAAAGTATAGTAGATGCTTGACATTTTTTCTGACAAAGCCTGAGTGGGCCCCTCTGGATTCAAGAGAGGCATACCAGACCATGTCAAGTGTTTGAATGGCATTTGGGAATTGAGTGATTTTAATTTGTTCTGCCACCGGGATATTAAGATTTTCTTCCAAACCCTTCGCGTGTGGCGATTTTCTTACCTATGATTTTCTTCCATAACGTTGATGTGTAGTTTGTGGGCCTATCTTTGCTAGTTCTTTTGTTCAGTATGGTACACATTAACTCTAAATAACAGTGTTCAGCGTAGGTCGACTTTCTACATCTCTTTCTTCTCTCTTTTTACTTTCAATGTTTTTTGTCGCCGTATCAAGGATACAAAGGAAATGAGCCGAAAACCAACTTTGACGATGTGAACTTTTTCGAAAATATTCCCACACTCCGGGTCATTACCCAATGCATGTTTCTCACACGTCAGCATGTGGTAACCGCATGAAAATCGCATTTTTGTTCACATATAAATATCCAACTTTTTTTTAAGATTTTAGCTAAGCTTACGGTAAAAGACTTGCGGGACCGTCGCGTCGGGAATGCGGGTAAAAATAATCCTTTTTGTGAAGTTTGTTGCCCTGTGAATTAATAATATGTTTTGTCGCATTTGTTAAACTGTTAAGAAAAGTAAATCAACATTTGTAATAGGCTATGATAATAAGTAACAAATCTAAATATGAAAACAGACGGGGAAATACAGAAGGGCTTATGAACGACAGAAGCAGTATGTGTGTCTACTGCTTTCGATCTCCCCTAGCAGTTAAGCAGTCCTTAACTTTCTGCTCATACACTCCTTGTGCCTACCCCTCCCGTCGAAAAAACATCGCATATCGTTTTCTAATTTGACCTGAAACAAGATATATGGACTATTTGGAACATTGGATGCAGGGGCGTCACGAATAGGGGGGGGGGGGGGCCCGGAATGTTGTCGACCAGTCGGTAAAAAATAGCCGAGTTGGCGAGAAGCACCGCGATTTTTCGTAAAAACAGCCGATTGTTTTCTTGGTCGATTTTTGGCCGAACAGTCGATTGAAAAAAAAATAAACAGTCAGTCGATTTTTTCTTAGAAATAGTAGTTTTTATGGCACTTGCCCTTCGGCCAAGTGCCATATAGCGATCGCAATTTCTGTCCGTCCGTCGGTCTGTCGGTCTGTCGGTCTGTCGGTCTGTCCAGGTTTTGCTAGTTCGGGCACTTCCACATAAGCTAGGATGATAAAACTTGGCAGGCATATCAGGGACCCCAAATGATTAAGTTGGAAATAGTCACTTCCCCGATCCGAGCACCGTGGGGGGAGTGGAGGGAGGGGGAATCCGGAATCTTGAGGTATTTTTAACTTTTGAACGGGTGATCGGATCTCGATGAAACTTGGTATTTGGAACGACCTCATGCCTCAGACGACCCACTTAAAATCCGGACCGGATCCGGTGACTTTTGGGGGGAGCTGGAGGGGGCAACCGGAAATCTTGGGAAACGCTATGAGTGGAGGGATCGGGATGAAACTTGGTGGGAAGACACCTAGCAAACACTAGATACATCGTTGACATAACCGAGCCGATTCGGGCACTGTGGGGGGGGAGTGGAGGGAGGGGGAATCCGGAATCTTGAGGTATTTATAACTTTTGAACGGGTGATCGGATCTCGATGGAACTTGATATTTGGAAAGACCTCATGCCTCAGACGACCTACTTAAAATCCGGACCGGATCCGGTGACTTTTGGGGGGAGCTGGAGGGGGCAACCGGAAATCTTGGGAAACGCTATGAGTGGAGGGATCGAGATGAAACTTGGTGGGAAGACACCTAGCAAACACTAGATACATCATTGACATAACCGAGCCGATTCGGGTACTGTGGGGGGAGTAGAGGGAGGGGGAATCCGGAATCTTGAGGTATTTATAACTTTTGAACGGGTGATCGGATCTCGATGGAACTTGATATTTGGAAAGACCTCATCCCTCAGACGACCCACTTAAAATCTGGACCGGATCCGGTGACTTTTGGGGGGAGCTGGAGGGGGCAACCGGAAATCTTGGGAAACGCTATGAGTGGAGGGATCGAGATGAAACTTGGTGGGAAGACACCTAGCAAACACTAGATACATCGTTGACATAACCGAGCCGATTCGGGCACTGTGGGGGGAGTAGAGGGAGGGGGAATCCGGAATCTTGAGGTATTTATAACTTTTGAACGGGGGATCGGATCTCGATGGAACTTGATATTTGGAAAGACCTCATCCCTCAGACGACCCACTTAAAATCTGGACCGGATCCGGTGACTTTTGGGGGGAGCTGGAGGGGGCAACCGGAAATCTTGGGAAACGCTATGAGTGGAGGGATCGAGATGAAACTTGGTGGGAAGACACCTAGCAAACACTAGATACATCATTGACACAACCGAGCCGATTCGGGTACTGTGGGGGGAGTAGAGGGAGGGGGAATCCAGAATCTTGAGGTATTTATAACTTTTGAACGGGTGATCGGATCTCGATGGAACTTGATATTTGGAAAGACCTCATCCCTCAGACGACCCACTTAAAATCTGGACCGGATCCGGTGACTTTTGGGGGGAGCTGGAGGGGGCAACCGGAAATCTTTGGAAACGCTATGAGTGGAGGGATCGAGATGAAACTTGGTGGGAAGAAACCTAGCAAACACTAGATACATCATTGACATAACCGAGCCGATTCGGGCACTGTCGTGGGAGTGGAGGGAGGGGGAATCCGGAATCTTGAGGTATTTATAACTTTTGAACGGGTGACCGGATCTCGATGAAACTTGATATTTGGAAAGACATCATGCCTCAGACGACCCACTTAAAATCCGGACCGGATCCGGTGACTTTTGGGGGGAGCTGGAGGGGAGAACCGGAAATCTTGGGAAACGCTATGAGTGGAGGGATCGAGATGAAACTTGGTGGGAAGACACCTAGCAAACACTAGATATATCATTGACATAACCGAGCCGTGCCTACTCGTAACAAGTGCCATATGAGCTCGTAGCTCTTGTTCTTAAAATCAGCCGATTTTTCGCTAACACAGTCGTTTTGTTCTCAATAGTAGTCGTTTTTATCTGCATAAATATGTCGCTAAAATGACCAGCCAGTCGGTAATACCTTGCCCCCCCCCCCAAAAAAAAAATAAATATTGGCTAGTAACACTTCTGACTACAGGATATTCTGTGAACTTTCCCCCAGCCCCCCCCCCCCACACACACACACATCAAGTAGATAAAGACTTATTTCTGAAAATAAATGCAATGGGAAAAGATGAATGGAGTTCCCCGAATATTCTAGAATAGCGCAAAGAATTTGGTGTCTTGAATAGTATTATTTTCCGCGAATTTCCATTGCGGGACTCTCCAATTCCTTTTAAAACGGACACGAACTCTAAACGAAAACGGACGAGATATAATTGGATTAAATAGACTATTACCACATCGATTTGTAATTAATTAATGCAATTTGAGGAATGAGTTCTAGAATGTCTTGAACAGGGACTGGCTCTAAGGCGTCTCCCGGGGTCGGGTTAAAAAGTCGCTCTCCTAGGAATTCTTGTCGCTCTTGCTAATGGGGTACTGAAAAAGGGTTAGAGGGTAGGCAAAGAGCTTACGCCGCTCATTGATGCTGTGGTCCGCCACTACTCTCCCGAGTTCCTAAGTGGGATTCGTGAAAGTAATGATAGTAAAGTCATTTGATTGGCTTGACCGCTCATTCTTCAAAAGAGCTGGGGATACATAAGTGGTCGTAAAATGTTGGACAGTGCAAAACGGATACGTCAGCTGAACTTTATAAGAGCTACATTTCGTCCTTCCCTGGCAAGGGTCCTTTTCAGGCTCAATCCGCTCAAACTGGAAAATGAACTGAAAAAAAACTAGAGACTCTAGCTTAGATCTTTTCAAAAATGATCGCAGTCAGCTTGGACTGAAGGAATATTGGGTCGTAAAATTTTCTCAAAATCTACACTGGGTGAAGTTTGTTGTTCCGCAAATCCAGTCAGAAACGGACAGAAACTCCAGATGAAAAGGGACGAGGTGTGATTGAGTTCAGTGACAGATCACCACTGACCCTGACCTGACCCCCATCGCTCCATGTGATTTATCACACATGACAGTCAAGCTTGTTTGACCAATTTATGTGACAACGTAGCGCACGGTAATTTAAATTTCAAAAGGCACTGACCCTGTTACACGATGGTTAATGTTCAAGACTGTCGCTAGGCCTCCTGTCGGGTGAAGCTCAGTAGTATGCTGTCAATGCCAAAGCTTTGGAATTACACTCGTGCGAGTAATAACAGTTTTACTTTTCCATCAGTCCTTGTATTTACGTGGTAAGTAAAGCCCGTATTCATACCTCACTTGTTAATCCTAATCCAGTGTTAATCCTAGTCAGCTTTTGCTTCATACAAACCCACCCTCTAACGCGGCCTACCATCAAGACGAGGCAAGATATCAGGCATCAAATGCTTCATCGATGCCTGAATCAGTGGCATCAATGGAGTACATTAAGGGGTCCTTTGAAATAGATTTAAAGGACACCTCGCACTACATAGTTTTCTTGTGCGACACAATACAAGAAGAAATACAAAATGATTGCAACGATTCACTGTTTGCGTCAAAACTCATGAATTGTTAGTTTCAAAACTCATGAATTATTAGTTAGTAATTATTTATAGATGATTCAGTAAGCATCATGGAAGGAATTCTGTCGTCGCCGAATCGGGATGAAAGAGAGACAGGCGGAGAACAAAAAGATTTAAGATTCTTTAAAAAAAATTTAAGGAAATATTAAAAAATACTTGAAAATACTAAAATAATTTCCAGAATGGTAAATTAGATTTAAAGGACACCTCGCACTCCATAGCGTTTCTGTTCAGATGGTCTCCGACAGTTACATAGCGACTTTACAAGTAAGCTATGCTTACAGAAAATTACCCACGCCTTCGGCTGTGTTAATCCTGTTTCCATGCCCCTTATCTTCGACGCCAGTCTAGCCAAAATTGGCATAACCGGTCTTGGTACGGATAAGCTCCTCGGAAACAACAGTTGGGCGCCTGATACGTCACGTTAGTAGGACCAACGTGGCAAGCCGGATAATCGGTATATTGCTAATAGAGGAGTTAGGAAACACATACGAATCAATATTCTTTAAGCCCAAGCTGACTTTGAAACATTTATTCAAACAATGTTTACAACGGATACGTCAGCTATGATTCTTCATCAGCGATATTTTTTACTAGGACCCTTGCCAAGAAGGGCCGAAATATCACTGATGAAGAATCATAGCTGACGTATCCGTTGTAAACATTGTTTGAACATACGAAGTGAAAAATCTCGGGATCGAAAATGGATGGAAATACCACGGAAGTAGAATGAATTACCATCATAAGTACGACGTGTCCTTCAACATACATTGATTGTACAGCGAAAACATATCGGCAAAAAGCAACGAGTCTATTATACTCAGCGATCACAAGGGAGAACAATATCTGCATACCATCCTAGAATTGCACCACCAGAGTAATCACAATGTACTCGGTTGCAGTGTTTTGACACATATTGATTACCACCCCATACCATGATTACCATGCAAATAAGTTTGGCTACCGAGTGTCACGGTAATATACCGGTATGATAGACAGTGTACCCTCCTGTTGTAATCAAGGGTGGTTGTATAGTCATAATATTAGAAGTGCTTTTATGAGTTTAGCATAATCATCTAAACTTGCATGATAGTTTGCCTCTGATCCGTTATGCATTTGAGGGACAGAGACGAATGCCTTTATAACTAACCGTGGTACCGTATTCATCATGATGTGTTTGCTACTCTCTTGGTCTTCCTGTACGTTGCCTACTGATGTGTTCCAACCCCCAACCGATAGTTGGTAGAAGCTACCATAGTCAATGAGTGCAAACCGTAATTGAAGTAAAATAAAGTCAAATTAAAGCCCCACGCTGTACTCTCTTTTAATCTTTTGCTTTTTCTCAGTTGCTTTTGCATGCTCTAATGAGAAAACCACGGCGTTCGTAGTGTTTCAAGGGGTTTGTATTTCTTTCACGAGCGTCGGAAGTATAACTTTCTTAAAGGAAAATCAGATGAAATAGAAGAAACTGATTTATCGAATTACCCACTTGACTGTTTTATAGGCGAAAAACAAAACCAAGGTGGTCCAAAACTTAGAGAATTGTTCGAAGAAATGTATCTTTAATGTATCTGCAAGCAGTAAACTGCAGTTTCTTCGTAAATATTTCCTCTTTGTCCAGTTTTTTTGTTTATTATAATGTTTTTTATTTTGTTTATGGTAAGTTGCACAGTAATAAATCAGTCAGTGGCGTTGCAGATTAATGAATCAATAAATCAGTGCCGTATTTTATACCCAAAGTGACGAGTTCTATGAGGTGGCAACATCGAGACAGTCGAGTTTGTTGGATGTTTTTATTTGCAAGTTTCAGTTTTCAAATATATCACCACATTTTTAAAACTGAAGGAGCTGCTAACCCGGACAAGTCGAAAATATTTTGACTGGGGGCAGAGATGGGCGAATCCGAATCCGGATTCGAATCCATGATTCGTCCTTTTTGCCGGATTTGAATCCGGGTTTGATTCTTCTGCTTGTCAGGCTGGATTTGGACTCGGATTCCAAACCCTCAATCTTGCGAATCCGCTAAAATTCCTAGGCTTCATCATTCCAGTTTCCGTTTTCCAGTTTTTACACAGTGTGCTTACGCAATTCAGCCTTTTGGTCTCCACCACCAAACATCCTCAGTAATTTATCACGTTATTTGATACCTTAGATATTAGTGCTTTTTCTCACCTCTGATTTTTAAGCCATAACCTTTCTACATCATTGTTATTTTTGTTAAGGTCGGATTCGGATTCGTACATAGCCCTGGATTTGGGTTCGAATCCTTTCATGATCGGATTCGCCCATCTCTGACTGGGGGTACGATATCTGTTTCGAAGATTTAGTCGACGTCCGTAGATGTCTCATCGTTATTTTTGGATGGACTCTGAAAGCTGTATGTCGTAAACTTCGGGACGAAACTGAAAACAACACTTTAGGTGTGGCACGAGCCCACAGATCAGATAGTTAAAGTGAAGATGCGCCACTTCTAATGTTACTTAACTCCGGACGTCGTAACTCTGTCTGGTCGGTAAGAGAGCAAGACTAAAGACTTCGGTGAGATCCAAGACGGATCATATATTTTACGTCTTCACAATATTTGTTGGTCGCAATTCCCCCCTTCTCGCTTACGGTAAGCACGCTAACTCTCCGTGGGTTTGAGCTGTTACGATATATTCATGCCAGCTGTTATAAAGTTCGATATCAATAAGCATCCATAGTATACCAAAATATCTCTTTAAGTATCCCTAAGTAGCTCTAAGTGAGGGGTTGCCAACTCCAAAATTGGGGTACAGGTGTGCCCGACTTTGCCCGATTTTGCCCCGACTGTGCACGACTGGGCTACCAAAGTCGTCGTTTGCGATCAAAATTTTGTCAAAACGACGAATCTGCAAATCTTGACAAAAGGCTCATGAACACAAAGTATATTAACTGTAAATGAACAGTAGATCAACGTAAAAACATATTACAAACAATAGGCTACACAATATATACAACCCTTGCAAATTAGTGAGCCCGGCAGTTATTCGGTGTTGTGGGAGCTGGGTTGTATCACATCAATTCAAAAGCAAATGATTTTACCGGTGTACGACGAATAACCCTGACGTATGTTCAAATAGTGCATAAAGGGGTAGGTCAGCTACGATGCTTTGGCAACGATATTTCGGCCCTCACTCGCAAGGGGTCTCGACAGCCTGGCGAGGACCCATGCCAAGAAGGGTCGAAATATCGCTGCCAAAGCATCGCAGCTGATTCGTTTTATGCACTATTTGAATATATGTTTCAAAGTCAGCTTGGGCTCAAGGACTTTTCATCCCTGACACCATTTTTTTCAAGAATATGGTATTTTTTTTTCGCTGACAGATTAAAGGCAGAGATTCTAGATGTTAGACTCACAACAATTACGGAACCTTAAAGAGACGTCTACTTCACATTACCTTGTTAGTCTTCTTGACACTATTCTTAAAAAACTTGAAGACCCTGGTACTTGGCATGCTTCTAAACAAACTGCTAACCGAGTTTCGAATGAGTCCTGTCCCTGGATAAATTCTCGGTTAGCAGTTTATTTACAAGAATATTCACAAACTTCATTATGAAACTTCTGACAGTGTAGTTCATAGAGGTTTAAGCTCGTGTTTAACCGACATCGCGGTTAATATCGGAAAATTAAACCCGAGACGGATATTTAAACTAATCTATCCGAACCGAAGGCGAGATAAGTCACGAAAAATATCTACCGAGCGCAGCGAGGTTGATATTTTTAAATGGCCGTCGAGCTTGGGATTCCGGTATCAAACGAGATAAAGGTATGTTAAGTTTATAAGTATATAAGGGTGTGGACATGTACAGTTGAGATATGCTTATGTGAATGTCCCCTAACAGTGGGATGTCCCCTAACATGTTTTGATGGGATCCAAAGAATTTAATATTTGATCCAGACAATTGGGTCTTGTAGAGATCCATTCTTTGCTAGACTCCTTGAGCACTTTACTAATAAAATTTAGAAACAGATTAAGGCAAATGTTAATCATCAGAGAAGACCAAGTTCAAATAAGGATTCAGCATGTGTGTTTACCTCTATAGCGTGCGTCATCTCGACTTTAACAAAAGTTCCTGCCTTACATCTGCCAAATTTCCGATTTTGGCCGGATTCCAGGCGAACTACATGTCTTTAAAAAATTTGTCATAAGCGGATTCAGCTTTACCGCTCTGTCGAACCTCTAATAAACTTCAGATTAAACTTTTATTTTTGATAACTTTTCCGGTTTTACTGGATTTCGGGTGAATTACCTGTCCGGTGAGAAAATAATTTTCATATTCGGATTCAGCATATGTCCTTACCCCTAAATCGGACATCTAGTCGACTTCAGATAAAACTTTTACTTTTAACAAACTTTACTACTTGTCCGGCGAGAAAATGATTTTAGCCCCTTAGCCCCTTAATCGACTACCTCATTAGCTTTTGAAAAATATTTGTTTCACCCCTTAATTCTTAACCCCTCTCCCTCCTCTAGTTATAAAGCTATAGGGCCCATCTATGAACCCGACCGCTATCTTGACCCAAAGAATCATTACACCAAGCTTCATCAAATACCCCGTTCCCTTCGAGAGTTATCGTGCTGACAGACGGACGGACGGACGAACAGACGGACAACTTTTGCGAAGTCATAGATATCCCTACACTTACCTTTTGGGATCCCAAGAAGAACCGCATGTGAATTCAAAATGAAAAAATTTATTTCTACTCAAAGCTAATGCTAGGCCCTGAAATAGTTGGCTATTAGCTAATTTCAAGCTTGTTACTTTTCCTTTCCATTTGACTGTTTTATAAGCAAGTAAGACAGCAAGGGTAGTGAAACAGTTAGACAAGTGTTCAAATAAGCATACCTCTACAGTATCCTATATATGCACTAGCTGCTTTGAACCAAGAATCATCCAAGTTGGTCTAGAAATGGTGGTGGAAACAAGTACAATAAAGGAATGCAGAGTTTTGAAATTTATTGAAACCAACAGAAAACTAGCAAAGAGAGATTTTAGACTTTTTAGCTTGTTTGTTTTACACCCAAGATGTTGAAATTTTCTTCTTCATCTTCTTCTCTAACATAGAATGCGAAGATACTAAATTGTCAAAGTCGCAGCAGAGTCGAGCAAATAATGGAGCAAAATTTGCGATTGTGCCCGACGTGTCACCGACTCCCCGGTACAGAGTGTGCCCGACAGTTGGTAACCCCTCGGCTCTAAGCATCTCAATGTATTTCTAAGTATCGCAACGCATCCCAAAGCAGCTCTAACTATTTCAATGTAGCTTTAAGTGTCCCTGGGTATCTTTAAATTGTCTTTGCTAAAAATAGCAAGTCGTAACTCGTACACCCTGGTTCTTGGTGACCAAACCAATATACCGGACTGAACTAGTGTGTACCAAAGTTAGAAAAGGCCTTTTTATCTACCCTGAAATGTCCGGTAAATCGAAGCTTTCATTGAACAGTCTCTGACAGGCACGTGGTCAGAGCTAGTCGAGAGCAGCCACTCTGATTTCACAGCCCTATCACCTGCGGAAGAAATACTAGCCTACTACTACTACTAAGCCCAAATAAGATTCTTTTCCTTCTAGGCCAATAGACGAAGTTGTCCAGTTTTATATCATTTTAGTACATAAATGAATACTTCAGATAAAATACGTAAACCTTGCAAAGTTTCGGCTTTAGCTTTATTGAGTGATTTTCTCTTCCTAATTGGCGAAGTGATTAGAAATTTGTAGCTTTGCGAATCCGCCGCAAAGCACGGCCCGTTAACTTCATGAAATGCATTATAACTTACTTGCCAAATCCTGTATGGTTCACCTACCAGTTTTAATCGTTCGGTTTTAAGGTACGACTGAGGAAGTGGTTCTCAAAACCCAATCCAGAATTTTTAAAGGACATGTCGCTGTGGGTCGAAGTAGGTAGCCTACTGTTTTATGTTACAATTTACCAGCGCAGCACCGTTCTACGTTTTGTAAGATGTTGGCGTTTGGAAGAAAGAATCTTGGAAATAAAGCCATCGAACCATGGAAAAGCCTCCCTGAAGATGACGTTGATCAATTTGAGTTGACCAACAGCTTCCAAGTGTTCTAAATTCCTTTTTTGATGTTTAGAAGTGAAAGCCTTTTTTTAATGACATAAACAGTAGAGGTATTATTCTTTGAACGTCAGTTAACTTTGAGTGCCATTTCCACCTGCTGTGACACAAGTAAAAAGAGTAAAATATCACACTGTTAGAAGTTTCATAACAGATAACACAGGGATAAACAGTTTCAACGGGCAACATTTGGCAACATCACTTTTGAAAACGTTATATATTAAATGTTATGCATAACATGCATTGCCAGGAAGAGTCGAAAAAGAATCTTCGGGCTGTTTTGTTTGTCGTCAAGATATCGGAAACGTCAGCAAATTCTTTTTCGGCGTTTTTTCGGCTCTTCCTGGGAATGCTTGTTATGCATAACGTTTGCAAAGTTACAACAGATTACATCCCAAGTGTTGACTGTTGATACTGCTCATCCTTGTGTTATCTGTTATGAACCTTCTGACAGTGCAATCAAACAGTTTAACTAATTAAGGGCTCCTAAGGAGACCTGAGTGGGTGTTTTGGGTCTTTATTGTACCATCTAGCCCAAAGCTGCACTGTTCAAAAAGGACTAACGCTCAAAGTAACTGCTTCGAGTTTTCGAGTCGAACCGAAAGCCTTTTTTAAATAAAGAACACCACTGTTATACGCATTTGTTCAAGTACGACCTTCCTTTCATTTGGGCGGCAAGTTTTGAGATTCAAAAACCTGTCAATATTAATTAAGGCAATGATGATCAAACATCCCTACTGAAAACGCCAGCCTGTATTTGGAACTCCTGATCGATGTGACGCTGGAGTGGAGATGATAGTTTTTGTTTGGATGAAAAGTTGATGGATCATTTGGCCCAATTACAAAGTCTGATGAAGCCACGTGGTGAAAATGTGTGGTAGTGTTGGACTAGCACGTCTTTAATGTGCTCTCGCTTTTCGTTGGATTGATGCGTTTTGGTCTGGATCTTCGAGTTGTATAATCTTTAAGGCACTCCTCGCACTGTTAATGTTCCAGTAGTTGAATACTTCAAAACTAGGCTCTGCTTTTATCAAATTACCAACGACTTTCGCTGTTCTAACCCTTTCCCCAGGCCCGTTGACTTTTAGTAAATTACGGATCTGTTTTTTGTCTGACGAACGAGCATTACATGAGCAGTCGTTGAGGCCACGATATTCATCGAAACTAGCGAAACACGGACAATAAAATCCACTGTGGTGTGGTTAGGGGGGTTAGCATGTACTGTACGAATTTCTGTAAGAATCGATGGGGCATAACTGAGGTCGGTTGTATTAATATTAAAGGTACGACGGGTCTTTTAGCATCTTCGTCCGACGACACGTGTTTCTCTGTTTACAATTTTCTTCCTATTTTACAGGCTACGCTACCCCTCCCTGTTTTACAAGCTACACTTCTCGTGGTTCTCCAGATTCTTCATTTTTTTTCCCTTTTCGGTAAATTTCGGGAGAATATTTGCTCCCTCTGCTTGTCATCCCCGGGGAAACCTCTATTGAACTGCCTGTTACAACTGACATATCTTTTCTAGTTCTTTGGGGATAGACGAAGAAGACGTCCTCCGAACAGAAGATGATCACAATGAAACTCGTTTATCCTTGGACCTCGGATTGAAGGTTGGTTTAGGTCTCCTTACTTTGCGTTTACCGGTCGCTGCTTCTTCTGTAAACCGCAAAACAGGGTTGCCTGTAGTAGACGGAAGATTCTAAACTTGACAGCACTGTAAAAAAAAACTTCCGGTTTCAGATAACTTAACCTGCAGTATTCTGCATTCTAGCGTTTTAATCCTACATCGGATTTTAACTGTCCGAACTCGGAACAAAGTCTCCGAATTCGGTAATTCAAAATTACTGTAGTCCGGTGTAGTTTTTCTAGGCGAAAGTCTGTTTACTGCATTTCTTTCATCATTATTTTTTTCCTTACCCACACTGTGAATAAGCATAAATAGTGCTGCAATAAAATATACAGTAGTATAAAAATAAAGAAACAAAGAAGAGAAAAACATAAAAATCAACCGAAAATTTGGGCAACACTAAATGTTTGCGATCGCTGATTAGCGATTTGAGAAAGATGCAGATTGGTGCGGTTTCTCAAGTTTTGATGTGTTATTATTTGTTTTCTTATGAATAATCGCGTTACACGAAACAACGAGTACAACAGAGATACACTGACACATGTAAGCTCGAATGTACCTGTGGGGAAGGAGTCAAAATAAATGCTTACATTAATACACCAGACAAGAATTTGCATAAAATAAGGAAAGAACACTGAAAGAGAAGAAGAAGAAGAAAAAAAAGGTAAAAAATGAAAAACCATGCAGCCGTCTCATGCAGTGGCGCCGTTTCGGTAAACCTTGGGGAACGGGGGGGGGGAGTAAAGTCATTGCTCTGGATTTTGATTTTGACAAACGTCATCAGGGAGGAATATTTTTAAATCTTTGGGGGGCATGCTCCCCCTCCTCCCCCCCCCCCCCCTGTGGCACCCATGGTCTCATAATCAGCAACACAGAACAAAGATTTATTCTTTCTCTATAATTTATTCTTCTCCCTTTCCCAATCAATATTTCGTTTAAAGGAATAGATTTTGTTTTTGTTTATGTTAGGACTATGTTAGTTGTGTGTCGTGTGTATCAACAAAAAGAACCTGAACTTGAACCATGTCGAGTCTGTATTTGGCAGACGTCACCGAGCTCAACAGTTGTCTACAGTTTCAACCCGGATGTTACCAAACTCATTACTAAAAGCAGAATTCCGCTCAGTGGTAACAGATTCCAGTAAGTCACGCTTGACCACATACTGAAACAAGAAAAGCGTAACACACGCAATATCGACGGAAGACCAAGTTAAGACGCCGTCGTTACGGTCTTGCGTTGTACTCCTTTCAAAATCAGAGTTGCTTGAAGAGGAAACAATACCAGAAAAGATTAAAAAGCGAGGTTGGCGGATTTCCCGTTTGACAGTTGGTAGACAGGAGGATGTCAACTTCCTATTAATTTGATTTCAAACTTCAAGTCAATGGTCTTTTCTTTACCCTCGAAGTTACAGCGATTGAATTTTATTTATAACCCGTCTAGGTAGGGACGAAGTATGGTAATAAATGAAACAATAAAGCTACAACAACAACCACAATAATCATAAGACACTAACCCGAAACATCATGGAGCTCCATGGGTGATTACAATTTTGCTTCATTCTGTTGATGTGTCTCAGGACACCCGCAGACGGATCAGCTATACGGAACTTTTCAGTGAGATGGCTCTTCCTTATCCAGGGAGTGAGACATAGCAAATATTTGGAAAATCTTATCTTCACATCTCTTATATTATTAGCTCGGTCTCCACCAGAAAATCACCAACTTCGTCCTCGACCAACCCCTTGATTAATAGAGATTAAACCGTATTTGGTTGCGGTTTAGGTCCTATTCGTCCCCCATAGAGATCACCATAATCATCGTTTCTCTGAAACTCTGCTAGTATATGTCTTCAGTTGTATTCCTATAGTCGAAAAAAGACGCTAACCGACGAGTCCGAAAAATGAAAGCTTGTCCTTTCTGTTAACTTATCGATCTGTTGCGTGATTGATGCTGATAATGAGACGAGCAGGCGCAAGTAGAGACTATTCCCGATGGAGAGCCGAAATGGTATAAGGCCAATTGCGTTGCGCTTTCCCACAGACGCAAAAGCTGACTCGACAGTCACAGATCGACAGAAACGCGGTGTATATCGGCGAAGAGTGACTACATTTTTGTGTTGGATTTCTGGCGAAGATTGGGTTCCCATGAAGTCGACTGCAACTCAAAATCCCCAGCTCAATCCTCTCAGCGATATTCGCGAAGAAGACCGAGCACCAAATCTACAAAGCCTAGCCAGTACCATCCTGGAGAAGAAAATCTACCAATAAATACGATTACGGTGGTAATCTGCCCTATCCAAAAGAAAGGCCGAAAGAGACCAACGTTGGAACCAGTGGCTCTACATTTTGGGTTGGATTGAAGTTTAGGTTCCTGCCCTGAAGTCGACCGCCTGAATTCGGCTAAGTAATTCGATTCAGTCTTAAAGGACCTGTCATAATCTACCTATATTACTGATGCACTCGACGCCTCTAATGGTTCCATCCTCATTTCTGAGATCTTAGATGTCATTCTTATCAATCAATCAATCCGTTTTATTTCAGCTTACGCCATAAAAAAAAACCCACATACTACTCGAAACAAACAATAGAACACACGGACGACCCTAATGCTAAACTATCCATAAGACTAGCAACTACTGGTAGTGACGTGAACAGTGGATCAGCGGCCAGTCTAATAAGGCTATTCTCTGATTTCTGGATGCGCAGGAAGAAGCTCCACCGCGCCTTCCGCATTATTTCCCGGAGAGTACAGCAGCGCCTTCCCACTAGTTCAGCAGACACACTATATATAGGCGGTAGACGAAAAAACCTACGTGCTGATCAATTATGCCCCACTGTCAGTGAAGTTAGCGTCGTACCTTTCAGATTCGTCGTCAAAGCAAGGCCAAACAGTACCAGCCTGATGCCACTAAACCGATTAGTCAGGCTTCCGCTTACTAGTTTATTGTGTTTTCTTTTTGTTTTGTTGCCATGACGCCATGGTTTTATCCGTGCAATAAATTCATTCATTCATTCATAGAGCTCAATGGTCAGAAAGACCGGCTATGCAATTTTCTGCGTGCAAAGCTAAGGGGGCCGCACGGCAACAGCCATGATGGGCCTATGATTTTTTTTAAAACACAGCACAGGTTAACGGAGTCAGCTATGTTAAAATAGCGGAACAGAAGCTTTATCGACTTTCACTTGTGCTTTAAGTAAGGTTCGCTAGTAACCGATTTAGTTAGCCTTTTATTTTTTCAGGGGTCTCTCCAGCACACCTCTGCGAATTACAACAGATACTCTCTGACGAAACAGAACATCATGTGTCATGAAAAAAGTGCTTGGGAAACCATCCAATCTCACCCGGATTTCAGCCCAAAAAAGTAAGTATTTTTATCCTCCTCACTGTCAAAATTTTCATAAGAGATAACACAAGGATGCGCAGTTTCAACGGACAACACTTGGGAAGCTATTTGTTATGATTTTGGTAACGTTATAAATTAAATTTTATGCATAACAAGCATCTTCACGACGTGCCGAAAAACCGATGAAGAAGCCTCAGCTGACTTTTCCATTCTTATGACGACAAACAAAAAAGTCAACTGATGTTGTTTGTCAATTTTTCGGCTTGTAATGCTTGTTTTACATAACATTTAATGTAAGTTTTTAGAATGACAACAGATTACACCCCAAGTGAACAGACAACAGTGTTGTCTGTTGAAATGCGCATCCTTGTGTTATCTGTTATGAAACTTCTGACAGTGTTCTTTCTTGTTTTTTGGCGACTCACTCGATTTCTTTAAGGAACCCCGAAAACCAACTTAAAGATCCAAACCCAAATACTTAATGTCCGTATCCAAACATTAATTCTAACCACATCTTCAGCTTGTCCTTCATGCAAACCGACCCTCTGCTCCAGTCTACGGTCAAGGTAATAGAAGGTTTCAGGAGTTAAATTTGTCTACCATAAATTGCAAGTAATTTCGATAAAAAGGATGATAAACATGAAAGAAGGCATTCGAAGTATTCGTAAAAAAGACATATGTAGCCGACTGTATCGGAATCTCATAAACATACAGTTGCTAATTACTAACTGATGATTCGTAGAATCTGAGAATCCAGGGGTCGCGGGACTGTAGAATGAAGAGGAAGGTGACGAGCAAAGGGGTTAGATACTCTGCAGTTAGCAAACTGGACGATTGTTTGCCACCTGCCGAGTTTTTCACTATTTATGAGGAATTAATAATCGTAGCGTCGAACACGGACAAAATAAAAATGATAGGAGACATAGAAGTATTTGCAAGGATGAACTTACTGCATGTGGATGTTTAGAACTGGCAGACTTTACATTACGAATTATTCAGCGATGATTAATTATGCTAAGAAAAGAAATTTGAGTGTACTGGCGAGTTGGTTTTAAGCAAAAACAGCGTATTTAGTACCGCAAATGTGATTACTCGCGTTCAGGCAGGGCTCTGGGTATTAAACCCTGTTAAGGTTTGAAAATAATCGTCTGTCAATTGAGCTTTAAGGGCCTGGTAGTTCGTAGCCAAAACCTCGGTGATGAGGAAACTCGGAAATTCCCCGGTGCGAACAGTCTTAAGACATTGGTGAAATAGGCAACTACTAAAAAGATAAATCAATTATATAGTATTCAGCGACTGATTTGTGGCTTTATTTTAAATGAGATTAAGATTAAACTAAGTCAATTAGTGTTCCAACCGTTAGCCCTTTAAAAAAAAAGACGTTAGATGAAAAAAAAATAATAAATTGAAATCGTGTTATTTGTTACTATTTTATCATGAGAATAATAGTATGGATGATGATAAAGTTACTGTTGAGAACGTATGTGAGCAGAACGCCCTGGCCGCCAAATAAATATCTTGCTAAATTAGTTTTCAAGGTCGTATTATTCTTGATCAACTACTAAAAAAATCTCGTGATCGAAAATTCGGACATATATTTACGGTATCATCACTTAAGCGCTTTACAAAAAAGATCATTGCGATTTTAATGAGATTCTGATCCCTTTTTCATCTCTGAACGTTAATTAAATTCATATGATAGCATGAGCTTTTCATGATACATGTTAGGATGATTCAGAATCGGTATTTGCGCATGCGTAATAATTTTTTTATGGATCAGAGTTGAAGATGGAACGTAGAAGTTGAGGAAGGAAAAACGAAACGAGCGCCAAAGTTTGAATTCTAATCAACATGTGATTTATGTACCAAACGTGTGTGGATTGGATGGATCCGTTTGGAGATAAAAGATTGAATTAAAGGTTGAAGCATAAAAGATTAAAATCCAAATTAAATTGCGAAAGTTTGAGCTTCGAGAATATAAATTTTATCGGATGGATGCTTTACCCGTTCTTATGAAACGAAGAAAGGTTACTGTCCTCATGGGCTCAGAATCCTGCCGGCCCCACTGTTTTGCGGTAACATGCAGATGGATTTCAGGGGGTTGCTCAATCTGCGGAAATCGCCCAATTCATGACCGGCACCGGTGCCGGGAAAGAGTGTACAGCAGGTGCCGAGGAGTGGGTAACTCCTCGGTTGATTTCCGTTACTCTTAATGTCGTAGGCTATGTCATCGGTAATGTAAATTCTTCAGAACCTCATTAAAAAGCTGTATAGTTATGTGGATACACCAAAAATTGCGTGCAACGTCTATACATGTGATGAATGCGTAGTGTAGGAATTTTGCAGGCTGGACCAACTAGTTCTCCAGGCCCTTATCCAGAAATTTATTTCGGGGGGGGGGGGGGGGTGGCGGTTGCCTGCTGGTCGGACAAAAAGTACAAAAAACACACAAATCAGACGGAAAAGCCTATAAATGATTATTTTTGTATTTTTTTTTCGAGGGGGGGTCCCCCCCCCCCTGGATACGGCCTTGCAGTTCTCATATAGGATTTTCATTTCTTGGTTCAACACTTGTACCAGCAAAGATCTCAAGGGGATCTAAAGAAATTGATGGAATGTTTCTTTCCCAAATGTACGACCCTAAATGTTTCAAAAGAACTTTGTGGCCTTTTTTTTGCAATATATTATTATTATTATTAAAGCTCAAAAGTACGCACAACGGCCAACGTTATATCGATATTTTATGCATACACATTACATAGGGATAGGGACTATTGTGCTCCGCGGATCGAACTGAAGATGTCTGTTCCGTAACAGGATTATCCGTTCTTGTCTCAGCGCTTCAGCCAATCTCTCTAGGGAATTGTGCACAAGTGCCACACATTATCTTTAAAGCACAACTCTTACTTTAAACGATCTTTTCCCAATGAAATGAATGAGGAAAAACTCTTTTGGAAATACCATTACTTCCTACCTAAAACAAGCGATTCTCTTGTTAGCGCCTGTCGAGTATATCCAGCCTTCCTGCTCTCCGACGCGGCGGCTGGGCGCAAAACATTTGAAAACTGAACCGTGCCTTGGTTAAGAAGTGGGAAAACTAAGCAAATAAAAGAAGTAATAAAGAGGGGAGTATCACATACTTATATGTGAAAGAGTTGTCAGCGTACATTGAAGATTACGACAAACTTTTCGTTGGGTGACGGGAGAACTCGGAAAGGCCAAAAAAGCGCTAAAAATTCGTAATTACGAAACGAAACAATAGAGAAAGGTGGGGATTTTAGAAGCTTATAATTCCATATGGGAGTTAAGTATACTATAAAAGGCAGAATAAGCAAGAGGGGTCCTTTAAGTCCTTTAACATCTTTAACAGGATTGGCTCTTGTCTCAGCGCTTGTGCCAAGCAAAACTCTCTAGGGAATCTGAAGTCAAAGGTGCGCACAGCGGCTACACGTTATCTATAGGCTGATCAGTTATCTCTAAGCATAGCATAGGGACTAGTTGTACCGGTCATGCTTTCTGTGGCGGCCGTCACCATATGTCACGGACGGCGCGTGATATTCAAAATGCTCCTGGATTACTTAAACTGTAACTGTGTCAGCGGGTGTTCAATTAGCCGTTTTCATTAATAAAGGCACTATAACGGCGTGACGACACATGCGTGGGTGATGCACGTTTTACAATCGCCACATGTAATTTTGTTCTCTTGTTTAACTATTATCGTTATTACAATTGTTATTATTGTTACAGTAAAACACCTAATACAGTACTGCGCACTTACGTACAGACACCAATCCCAAGTATCTTAAAAACAAATAATCCTTAAAGGAGCCTTGCCAGAAACTAACTAGGCTAAGTAAAAAGCAAAATTTGATATCAGATAATTTTTGATGAATTCTTAAAAGTTTGGTGTTGAAAATGAAACCATTTGTTAGGCTAAACTGAGTAAGTTCGGCTAAGACATTTTATGTTTGAAGTTTAAAAATTATACTTTATTGGCAAAAATCACATTAGAATTGCTATTCGGGTGTTCAAAACGAAAAATATATGAAGATTTGAGAAACTTGAGGATTTGAGAAACTTCCATTTTGCTCTGCCCTAATAAACTTTCTCATGCTGTCTGTCAAGAGCTCACGTTTCTAATTAATTCAGATATCAGTTGTCCTTAGTTTTTTGCAATTCGTTTTTTTCCTGCGTGTTACTGTCTTAATGACCATTTATGACCGGAAATCATTAGTGCTGTGTCTTAGATCACGTCGGAATGAAAGTCTGACCACAGGGCGAGACGACTTTGCGAGTGCTGAGATACATTAGGGTAAGCTTAAAGCGCGAACACACAACCAGTATTTCTTGGCCGGATTTTCTTCACTTTCATCGTAAAGTTGAAAAAATAACAACTTTTCCACTGGAAGTCTGGAAGTAATGATGGTTCCGAAAATCCGGGCAGGAATTATACCCCACCCGGATAGTGTGTTTATACTGATACTTGAACGTCGCTAATGACAATCAGAGTCGTGTTTGGACTCGGGGTACGTAACTGTAGCCTAGCTCCATCTCGACTTTATACACTGTAAAAAGTTTCTCCGAGTAAGGATTAAAGTTAACTGCAGTATTTGCTACCGCTATTAATCTTATTATCTGTACTGAGATGATATTAGACAAGATTAATCCCAGTAGCATATACTGTAAGATTTTTTTTTACAGTTTAGACGTCTAAAAATACGACTTAGATTTAACTCAGACGTAAACTGAAAGTGTATTTAGCTGTTTATTATGGTTGCAAGGACACTTGGAACTAAGATTGTGCAATTAATTTCAGACTAGTTAAACGCTTTATAGACTTGACAAATTAATGCTTGAGGATATGACTAGAACAGAAATTTCATGTCTGGCGTCGAAGAGTTGGAAGTATAAGAGGGCAAGCGCTGAAAAGTATTTTGTCTGAATGATGAAAAAGCGTTAGCTGGTTACGAAGCGTTGAGCTGAAGACGGTAAAAAGGGTTGCAGGTACCTAAAAGGATAACATTTGAAGGAAAAGCCGAACAAGGGCGCAGATTAATAATAAATTAATTATACACTTCCATAACTTTTTATGTGTAAACCTCCCAAAGATAATGCTAGTTTACAGAAGAGTATTAACTCTAAATGAGCCACAACGTACACAAATATAAAACAAGAGTAGTTGTACACAAAGGTTGATAGCTTCTAAATTATTAATAATTTAACCCAAATTTTTAGACCCCTAGTTAAAAAACTCTTCGGAACCATAAACTGTCTTACGGTTTCTGTGAGAGCTATCTAGGGAGCCTACAATTTTGGCAAGCTTAGCCTGTGGTTCTAAATGTGATTAGCTATGTAGCCTGGTGACCGGCAGATTTCCTGGAAGCAGAAAACTTTGGGATCGACTAAAAAGAGACACGGCGCAGGAGGCACGAGTAATACAAATAGATTAGCAAGTAGTAGAAGTAGACAACTGAGTGAGAGTTCGTAACTCCACAGCCCAAACGAAGGCACGTTAGAAGATTGTTCCTGTACCTCACTCTGTAGTCTTTTTAGTTTTCATCCCTCCTACACTATGCCTTGCAGTGCCGTGCCTCTTTAGTCGATCCCGAAAACTTTGAATATCGCCGCTGAACATGGAACTTGAAAAATTATAACAGACAGCTGTCAGCTCCACCGAAAGCTTCAAGGTCCGCCAGCCAGTCTTTAGAAAAGTGGACAAGCGCCATCAGAAAATTGCTAATTTCATGGTGCTTGACATTTTGGAAAACGATTTTTCTGAACCATTTTGTCGTTAAAAGATCACTTCTTGTAAAAGTTGTGTTCTCAGTATCGCTGGAACTTGAGAGGGTATCGGCAGCCCCGTATCCAGGAATTTATTTCGGGGGGTGGGCTTGCCTTTTTGGGGGGTGGGGGTCGCCCGCGGGTCAGACAAAAAAGACATAGATCATAGGGAAAAGCCTATAAAATGATTTTTTTTTTATGTTTCTGGGGGGAGGGGGTGAACCCCCTAACCCCTGGATACGACCTGGGTACCAGGTTCTTGGGCCTGCACGAGTTTTTGTTTTTAGTCCAATAAAAAAAGGAGACGGCCGAACGTCTTTGGGTGTTAATCGATACAAGTCAGAAGTTTGATTTGCTGCCATTCAGGACAGAATCAAGCATACCCTAACCCATAAATGTCGCTCCATGAAAATTTAAACCATGTTCTACTCCTCCCCAATCCTGACCGCTTGGTCACTTCTGATTTTGCCGAAGTGATAATTACCCGATTACGGAATTATAGGGATAAGATCCGGGTATGATGAACATGGTATTAATCGAAAGATGCGTCGTGATTGGTCCCGCCCATCCGCGCTCCCTCGGAATTAAATGGGTAGAGATTTTAATTTTCGGAGAATGCTCAGGTTTGTGGTGATTTAGTAGTCAAGAGGTATTCCAGCTGAAAGGTTTTATTATTCACCCATATTCTAAGATTTCGCCTTAAAAGGCGATTAGAAGGTAAAACGTTATAAGGAAAGGAAACATAGTCTAAATTCAACTCATAAGTAGTATGGAAAACATTATAAATATTAAAAGTAAATGCTATAATAAAATTGTGTTTCAACTTATTCACACCTGACAGTATTGACACTATAAATTAATTGCGCATTTGCATATACCATGGTATTTACTGAATAATTTTAAGTTAAAAGGTGGTTAGAAGATACAGCCACCCACAGGATTTTTGTCTTTTATGTGGTTGTTGAGTTTTTTGTATAATGTAGTTGTGTGTTTTTTGTGAAGTAAAAAATATCTGAATCTGAATCTGAAATCTGATACCACAGTGATTGGATCTGCATTTTGTCGTTACAGTTCCCATAGTATCTGATACTGCGGTTGCGATTTAAAAACGACAATTGCCGAATTCGCGCTTTTAGACTTTCCCACCAATTTGAAAAAAAACTAGGCTCTTCTGTTGGTGATGATAAAAGTGAGATGACTTTTTGAGATACCACGGTCAATTACCAAGATCGGGACCGTGTTATCTGATACCATGATAACTGGCCAGATACTCAGTAACTTCAAAAACGACTTTAGACCATGGTACCAGATACCATGGTATATCTGCAAAAACGCAGCTGTTGCCACGAAATTCGGGAAGGAATCCGCAAGCTCTCATGCAGGCGTGTCTTCGGCCATTGGTGGGTTCTATTATGCATACTTTAAAAGGGGACAGACATCGGACTTTTAAAATGTATTTTTTTTTTCATTCCTTCTTTTTTCATGTCTACTACAAATGGCTTAGCTACTATTTGTGCATTTGTTCATGACTGGCTTTCAAGAGTCTTTTTGTTTACTAAAGATGATTTTGCTACTATTCATGAACTCTTTTGTTGCCGTCTTTTAAGGGTAAAGCAGTAAAAGCACTCGTGATTATCGTTGTATTTCTAATTAGGAGCTAAACAGAAAATCTGGAGATTATATGAGCTTGGGAAATTCGTTCTCTGGGTGTCGAAACCCTCAGAAATCCTCTTTAGAACATTCTGCCGACATTTCAACTCTCCTGTGTATTTTATTGCTACCAGAAGATGGTCTCCGAAAGTAGTGGCTGCTGACAGATCTTTCTGTCGTGTTAGTGTATGAAATGTCAACTATTCCGCGTTTTAGTAAACAAGAACACATAGTTCGTTTGCGGTAACTCTAATCTGACGCGCGGTCGGTCTCGACGATTAAAAAATTTGGTAACTCAAGTGTAAAGTAGCACACACATAATTGAGGGACGCGGCATGTCCGATTTGCTATTAGTTTTGTCGAATTCCGTCGGAAATGGAGCGAAAGAAATAACTTGATTAATTAATTGACTTGTTTGTTTCCGGTGAAGATTTTTTTTTGCGATTAAGATACAAGTAAACAATAATATAGCAATGAATAAAAAAGTGAAAGAAATACAAAATTAACATTTAAATAATATGGAACTATAGATTAGTTTTTCGACTTGATTGTTTCCGGCGAATATCTTCTTGTGCGATTAGAATACAAATAAAAACATTCATACAATCGACGAATACAACAAAAAATTTGCAAAAGGATTTAATAGCCTACTGTGACAAATACACCAAAGTAATTTTGAACTAAATTTAGAAGTCTAGGACTCCAGTCTAGGACACTCGCAGAGATGTCAGGGACGAAGATAATCTTTCAGTTCACGATTTAACAAACAAAAAAATTCGGAATTCCGAATTTTCTTTACTTTATTAGTTATGTTTTATTTATTTATTTAGATTGTTAAACACAAAAATGAAATAGTGCGCTTTAAGGAAAGGAAAGGGAGTAGTTACACTGTGTTTTCGACAACGAGACAAATGGGCAAGATCAAAGAAACGAAAGAAAAAAGTATAAGTCTGGCAAAATTTTCTACCTTGATGGCAGCTGTAAAATTTATAAAGAACGAATCAAGGAGGATTCTAGAACCATTGAACCAAATAGCAAGCTTGGATTGTCGTCGGAACAAAAAAGAACAAAAACACGCAAAGCAAAAATATTTCATCTTCTTCAAATTACCATAAATCGCCTTTTCAAGCAAACGTTACTCCTGTCTAGTGTCAATGGCACCTATTGATCAGATCTAGGATAATTACACATCTATTTAAAACGCATACATAGCCTGGATACTTGCCTAAAGAACTGCAAGCGTGTGGAAATTCTTCTATTTTTGCATTCTGCTGTACCAGAAAATCCAGCCCTCCGGGCTTAGGCCTACTATTACGTCAAGTTTAGCCCCAAATTGAATTTTAAGATGTGGCTGATCGGGTTATAATTACCGATTATTATTCTTAATTACGTTGCATCTTCTCACGTTTTCGAAGATCTGATGCGTCGCTGGTACATTCCTCTGGTTGTTAAAGTACCAAGGATACTAAGATGTTTCTTGTCGCTTTGTGTAGTATTTGATGTCTTGGTGGAAACAGTAGTTTAGCTTCTTTTAATGACTTTGCAGGCAGCATTCTGTGAGGCCTTTTCGTCACTGTCTTAAAGGACCTCTTGCTTTTCACTATTTTCACACCCCGAGTGGCGACGTACGTGGTCTTCTCACCTTCGAAATCTCTCATTTTGCAAAATTCAGGGGGAATAGTTTATTTGAAATTTCGACTTATCATTGCTGGTCGAGATTTACCTAGGTTGCCGGAGAATATCTTTTGTTTTAAAAGATAATTTCGTAAACCACATTGGCCCGACATATCACAAAAAATCAACGAACAAACCAGTGAATTATATTTCAGTATATTCGTTGGTGCTTTTGGGCAGCGTTTAGCCACCGCGCATTTCCTTTAAATTTTTCACACCAGACAAACTGAGTATTTTTACGCGAAGCCCGGCCAAAGTCGATAATTGCTAATAAGAAAATCCCTAATTTCACGAATCAGGTGTGAGTACTTTTGAAAACAATACTGTAGAACCTTTTTATCCTGAAAAAGCCATTTCTAGTAAAAAGCTGTGCTTTAACAGTATTCTTTTAAAGTATGTATGAATAATCCCGTAAATCGCCAGCAGGACAAGAACAATTGAGAACGGACAACCAAACTAAAACACAGAAGATATTTTTTTTTTTTTTTTTTTTTTTACCGGAAAACATGATATTCAGGAATCAGTTGCAAGTTTTTCTTTTTGGGATCCCAAAACGTAAAAGTCAGCCCGTCCATCTGTCAGTATGCTCTCAAAGGGAATGAGACATTCTGGCGAAACTTCATGTGAGGATTTTTCGGATCAAAGGACAGGTAGTGTTCATAGCTGGGCTCTCTAGCCCTATATTTAGGAGTGGGTTTGAAAATAAGGGTAAAATTATTTTTTTTTTTAACAGCTAATGAGATAGTCGATTTAGGTGTAAGAAGACATGCTGAACACGTATATAAAAATCATTTTCTTGCCAGACAAGTAGTTCGCCCAGAATCTGGCCAAAACCGGAAATTTTTAAAAGTAAATTTTTTATTTGAGGTTGATTAGATGGTTGATTTAGGAGTAATAATACATGCTTAATACGTATATGAAAATCCTTTTTTTTCTGGACAAGTACTTCGCCCGGAATCCGGCCAAAACTGGAAAATCTGTTAAAAGTAAAAGTTTTATCTGAAGTTCATTAGATGTTCGATTTTGGAGTAAGATGACATACTGAATCCATATGTGACAATAATTTTTTCCCGGACATAGAGTTTGTCCGGAATCCGCCTGAAACTGGAAAATTTGTCAAAAGTAGAAGTTGTATCTGAAGTTGATTAGATGTCTGATATAGGAGTAAGGAAATGTGCTAAATTTGTTTTGAGCTTTAGTTTTTTGCCAGAGCAGTAGTCCGCCCGGAATCCGGCCGAAACCGGAAATTCGGCAGAAGTAAGGCAGGAAGTTCCGAATTTTTAATCTGTTTCTAAATTTTAATAGTAAAAATGTTCAAGGAGTCTGGCGTAGACTGGATATCCACGAGACTGGATCAGATGTTAATATTTTGGGATCCCATTGAAACCTTTGGTCTTGTTTCTAATTGCAAAGTTGAAGCAAAAATAAATTGTGACGAGGGAGAGATGGATGTTCGAATACACAGTAGCATATAAGTTCTTGCTACTATGCACGAACATTAGAAACCTCGTCTCAAAAAACCGTTGTCAAAAACCTGTTACAAGAAAGGTCACTGGGATTCGCAAGCATCAAAATTGCTTGAGCCTTTGCTACCATAAACATGTTTTAACCAAGTCCTTAACAAGTAGCTCCCACTGCTATCTCCTAATCATAGTATCATTGTCTTCGCCGTGAGATCATTAAAATTCCACTGACAACATCAGAAATGGTGTTTTGTAAAAATGTAAATAGGTAGTCTGCTCCCGTGCTTGGGTAGCTACTTTTTGGGGTGACTGGACACGCGTTAAGGAAAGAAAATTGGTATCATTTGCTACCACTCGTTTTGTAGTCAGCTCTTGCGCGTTCTTCGGGGGTTGCCCACTCTCGATTTTGGTGTACAGCAAGTGCCCGGTTCCGGCACCGGCTGCCACATGCTGGAACATCAAAATTAGCATGTTCTGAAGCGGAATCGCGTATTTAACGGCTGAAAGTGGTGCCGACACCGCTAGTTTCGGCCGATGCCAGACAGGGTGTACAGCATGTGGTGCAGAGTGGGCAACCCCTCGTTTAAGGTAAGTTATGCTGGATTTCCGGACGCGGAATGAGGCTTTCATGGTACCGAATTGCGAATAAGCCAGCGAATCCCTTCAGCTGACCTTTCCGAAATACCCACGCCTTGCTTTAGGCCTCACTGTACTCGCTTTCTCCGACGTCGTTCCAGACGATTCTAGGACAATTGTTCACAGGAAAATTCGTCACACGGACAGTTAGTCACCTGGACAATTGGTCACACGTCAATTTGTCACACGGAATGTTCATCACAGGACAATTCGTCACTAGGATAGTTCGTCATATTTTATAAATTTGCTATTACAAAGGTAGTTTGGAAAAAATAAAAATGCCAGCCCTTCACAAGACGTTGTTGAATCAAAATTTGAAACCATTATTTTTAATCCTTGCTCTAATCTCCGATATTTAATGATCAGTCTTAGTGTTATATATTCTCAAGGAGAGTCAAGGTGTTATTAGTTAAATATAGAACTCGCAAAGACTGAGGGATGTCGTTAAAAACTCTATTATTAAGGATTCTCATATACCAAACAGAAATTCAAGCAAACAGCGATGTTCTCCAGAATTATTCGTCTTGCAGCGATTTTGCTCTCACCATGAGAATGCTAATAGCGTTGGCTTTTCTACCAATGGTGGGTATCCCATCAGCGTTCGACCGCTATGTTTAGATCTGTCCATCTGAAATATATCCAATCCTCGACTACTTTGAAGAGACTTACATAGGAAGTAGATCACAGGCCATCAGGTCAAGCAGAAATGCTCTCTTTTCTATCCCTGTCTGGAAGTCTTTGAGCGCATCGCCGAAGACCTTCTTAGGACTAACAACAGTTTGGACTAACATTCAGCATATTACGAAAACTAACATGCGACTGAAAACCATATTAGGGAGATATTGGTCTAGTCAAACTGAGGTCCTCGATATATACGGGAAATGTTCATAAATGCATGTTTTAATGTATTATTACTATTTTAATGTAGTTGAGTATTTAATAATATATAGCTTACAAACGAAATCCAAACTTGAGATCAGCTCTCTGTGACGAAATGTCCGTATGACGAATTGTCCTAATGACGAATTGTCCGTATGGTGAATTTTCCTTGTGACGAATTGTCCTTGTGACGAAATGTCCTCGTGACAAATTGTCCTGTGACAAATTGTCTGTGACGAATTGTCCTGTGACGAATTGACCGGACACCGTTCCAGACATAGAATGAGGCTTAAAAGGTACCGAATGTTGAGAATACGTCACTGAATCCCTTCAGCTCGCAAGACCCGAGTCCTGCTTTAGGCCTCGATATACCCGCTTTCGACTCCACTCTCTTCTTTACGCCCATGCAGTTTTCAGAGTAATTTGCCAAGGAAACGAAATGTCACACAAGCTCTGTGGTCGAGCAGCTTGTTAGTGTATAGAACTTAAGACAACACATTACATAGTTTACATCATATTTTATGCTATAAAAATTATAATGATGTTTTTTTTGTTTATAGTTTTCAAACTATTGTGTCATCACAAGATGAGTCCTCCCCCTTCTTTATGCAAGAGGATGAGCGAAGGAGAAAACGACAAGCGAGCGACAACTTTGAAACGGAAGCAACCGCTAACCAGTCGCTGGAAGAAGTAGAAGAAAAATCCAAAATTGTGTCAGGTCGAAAGTTTGAATATGTGATCCGGCGGAAGACAAAGTTGGTGTTCGTTTTGGATAGAACAAAACGGATGGAGACAGAGGTAACTATACTTTTGAGAGGGAGTGGGGCGGGGGTGGTGGGGTGGAGGGGGGCGAAAGACTTAATGAGATTTTGCTAGAATAGGTCTGCCACAAATGGCTTGTGTTAAAATAGGCTATGCTGGATGCTCGAGTATGTTCCAGGATTCAGCATAGCCGGTGCCTAAAGCTGCTAGAGATCAGTTTATCAGGATCGTTGAAGCACCCTAACCTCTTGCAAGATTTGTTTCGAGGGCCGGAACCTTAGGACATGCTTACCGTTAGTAGATGAATTGACCACGTGACATAGATAATTAAAGCCATTTATAGCTCCAGTCCGAACCTAGCCGTGGGCAAGTGCCGTATGAGGGTCTAGATATTAAGCAACTAATCTTGACTGTCATTTTAAAGCAGTTTCACGAGAAACGCGGAAAAAATTACATAGCCGGTATTTCTGACCAATGAGTTCCTCGAAAGCAATAAGCTGGACTGGAGCAGCCTCAAAAGAGCAAAAGACTGTTCGTACATAGTATCAACGAATTTGTTGTTCCATGCAGTAATTAATGTCAAATTTTGAACGTTTCGACTGCTTAAAGTTTGCTCGGCTATTTGTCTAAATTATTGTTTGATTGAACTAAGATATGATAGTAAAAATTTACTGACGAGTTGAAGAGAATTTAAAATTACGAACTCTCACTTACTTGTCTACTTCAACTACTTGTTAACATCTTTTTATTGCTCGTGCCTCCTGCGTCGTGCCGTGCTCTTTTAGTCGATCCCCTAATCCGAATTGTCAGAGAAAACGATTTGTAATAATCTGGATTATCGGAGGAAACGCATTTCTGAGAATCTAGATTGTGAATCGTCAATCTGGATTGTCACAGAATAACGCCTTAGGAGTCTTCTCGTCATTGACCTAGGGTAGCCCCCCCCCCCCCCCCCCACACACACACATATTCAGGAAGAAGGGATCGATCATATTTGACGGTGCAAAATGGATAAGTCGCAGCTACATTTTATAAGAGCTATATTTCGGCCCTTCTTGGCAAGGGTCCTCTTCAAGCTCAAACCGCTCTGATAAAATGTAACTGCCATCCGTTTTCCGCCGTCAAATATGATTCGCAGTCAGCTTCGGTTGAAGGAATATCAAAGGGGTCGATGTATTAATTGTTACTAAAACATTTCTTTCAGATTCGCTGGACGTTGATTCGTCGAGCCATGTCACGTGTTATTCTCTCATTGACGGAAGGTACAGAAATCGCCATTGTTAGCTACGGACCGGGCGCAACCATTTCTCTGCCACTGACCACTGTGACGTTACTCAATCGGGAGGGTTTGATTGGTCGAATCCCAAGGAAGGCGTCCCAGGAGGGGGAGTTTTGTCTGGACTGCGCAGTCTCTGCAGCCAAAAAAGTAACTTTTTTCTTTTTTTTTCAGAAATAGCTAGGATAGGTTATTATAAGTAGAAAAGAATAGTATGTTTATTTGTTTTTGATCCTTCAGAACAGAAGAGGATAAAATCGAAAACAGAGATATATCTTTGGTCAGAAGCAAAATAAAGACAAATATTCCTTCCGCCCAAGCTGACTGCGAATCATATTTGACGGTGCAAAACGGATAAGTCAGCTACATTTTATTAGAGCTATATTTCGGCCCTTCTTGGGCCGAATAAAAAATAATATAAAATATATTATTTTAGAAGCTCGAAATATAGCTCTAATAAAATGTAGCTGACTTATCCGTTTTGCACCGTCAAAAATAAAGACAAAGTAAAAGTTATCAGTGCAAAAAAACAAACAAGAATGGTTGTGGTTCATAATGATAATTTTGATTATTTCGGTAATGGTCAAACTGCTATACCAAATACCCGCAGACCAGATAAGCCAGATATGGTTGAGACTTCGTATAATTGATATTATTATTAAAAATTCATGCCCGTAAGACGGAGTTATACAGTTAGACAAGAAGAAATATTCAAATAAAGCACACTAGATCCGTGGGAAAAAAATAATTAAATGACACTTCACACATATGACAGTAATTCATTCAGCTTCAGTAGTATTTCCGTCATTCTCGCTCCCGAGATTCTTCACTTCATAAGATTATCCTATCTCCTCTATTAGCAAAGACACTGATTATCACGCTTGTTTTCTATACGCGATGCGCCGATTATTGTGTTCCCAGAAGCTTATTCATCCGGAGACGGGTTGTGCAAATTTTGCCAAGATTGTCTTCCAAGGAACCTCCCACTGAAAACCATTTCAGAAGGTCTGAGCAGAAACACTATCTAGTGCGAGGTGTCCTTTAAGAGCCACTACCACCTCTGTTTAAGCTGACACCCAGCCCAGATGACAATCAGGAATCCTTACCACACCTTGTTTTTTTCTGGTCGTATCAGAGATGATCTTGAGAACAAGTTGTAACTCATAGCAGAGGTTCATAGAAATTGGCAAGTCAGTTTGTGAAACCAAGAGTATTTAAGTACTTTAATCTCTGGCACCGTTCCAGGAGGTTGAAATGAAGCACAGCTTCGTCAATTTTGTCACCTCATGAGGGAATTCGCGCGTAAATTTGACTTGGAACATGGTGTAGTATTTAGTTAAATTTTAATTAAATTAAATTAATGGTTTAACCATGAATATAAATTCACTTAAAGGTCGGTCATGATTTGTTCAGGGTCATTCGTTTTATACCGAGCAACTTGCCATCTCTATTCGTTGTTGGTTGCCGAATGTACTGGAGTTCATTGTTGTCAGGGGGTTGGAATGAATTAGAGCTTCGTCACCTGATGGGGGAATTCACGCGAATTCCAAAATTTTTGATAAAATTTGACTTGGAACATGGTGTGTAGGATTTAGTTAGATTTCCTTTTACGTTTAGATCATTGTATAAGTGTCCTGTAGTTTATTCTAAATATTTTAGTTTTGTTGGTTTGTAGTTGTGACATGGCGCAAGGTTTAACCATGAATATAAACTCATTAAAGGTCGGTCATGATTCATTCAGGGTAATTCGTTTTATACCGAGCAACTTGCCATCTCCATTTGTTGTTGGTTGGTACCGGAGTTAATTGTTTGTATATTTGTCATACATTTGTGGAGTCAAAAGCCTTTTTGCTACAGTTATAATTATTATTATATATTTATCCAACTGAGTATGGAACAAAGAAACTCCTTATCAGTCTGGTTCTAGTGTAGATTTTGATTCTATATTGTCGTTTTTTTTCATCGGAGGGAGACGGGGCCTGGACGGAGGACGGAGAATTCGTCCAGTTCCTTTTTCTTTAATGGCAAAACCGCCACTAACTAGATTAGGCAGTCATTGCCTAATCTTTCAATTGCCTAATCAATTGCCCCATTGCCTAGAAATGGATATATGTCATTCATGCATTCTTCCTTTTGTTTCGTATCAAACAGTTATAAGGGGATTCTTAATTAAAGTAATTATTAGGCTAGAAGGTAAGCTTCTACCCAAATTTTTCGTCTTGTCTAAAGTGGACAACAAAAATAATATTGATTTGAAATATAACGGTTAAAGTACTAGGCGTCTATAATCTCTACTCTACTATGTAGCCATCGCCTTTACTTTCTGTATTTAATATAGTAACGATAAATGATAAAGAGTTTACAACCCTTTTTAACCTCAGCTGTCCTTTTTCTAGGTTTTGCGAGATACTCAATCGTCCGGGCGTATAATCGTCATCACCGGATCTGACGAGAACCGGATTGCGGACGAAATCGATCCGGAAACCTCAGTTGTCATCTTCCCAGCGGGAACAGCCTCGTCAACCCTCCTTCGTTTTTCTTACGCCCACAGCGTCTTGGAATCGGAGAAAAGTCATTCAGTGACCCAGCAGAGACTTACCCAAGCACTCACAGATGCGGTGAGGGAAGTAGGAGGAGTTGACTCTTACCAGGTAAACTTCGTTTCTTTAGGTTTCCTCAACATTCAGTCGAAAGGGTACCTCTGGGCTTGGGTAGCCTGTTTCGGAAACGAAAATTGCTTCTATTTTTGGGTGAAGAACAAGTCTTACTGTACTTAGTTTAATTTTCCGTATTATTTTCAAACATTTTTATTTTTAATTTATTTTAAAACTGCAACGACATCTGAAATTAGTTTTAGTGTCAAATTGGTTCAAACAGTTATATGCCCATCCCTTCCGCTTTTAATACGTGGGAATTTTGACCTGATTTTGTTATCAATCGTCTTGAGTTCTATTGGTGGAACTGACACCTTAAAGTTAGTTTTCAAAACATTTAGAAAGCGTGTTCCACCCTACTCAACGCATGATGTGAGATCCTGGCTTCTTCTAACGACCAACGAGAAATATTACGATTACCCCTTCAGGTCAAGGTGGCTGCGAATCAGGCTGTAAGCTAGAATTTAGAACCTGCTGTATTGCTGTTTATATAGCAGGGGTGTCCAGCGCCGTCTGTCAGAATATAATATGCCTTTCATTTGTGCTTTGTCACTTTTTGGCTTCCGGGAACAAAATGTGTACGTTACAGACGAGGTTACTATGAATAAGGCTGTAGTCGGAAGTTAGAACCTGCTATTTAGCTGCTTATATAGCAGGGGCATTTAGCGCCATCAGTCAGAAATGATATGGCATTCGGTTGTGCTTTAACACTTTTTGGCTTCCTCGATCAATTTATGTACGTCGTGTGAACCATAGCCTAATACTGGCTACTACTTGGAACTGGGCACGGTAATACTAGGTATTGGGTATATTACCTTTAGTCACCCAGATCCATGTGATGTCATTTTGTTTTCACGATCAAGTTAAGCACGTTAACGCACCGCAGACTGAGAAATAACAAGGCGACTGAGAACCAGGCTGCAGCTAGGAATAAGAACCTGCCGTATAGCTGCTGATTTAGCAGGGGCATTTAGTGCCATCAAACAGAAATAACATGGCTTTCAGGTGTGCTTTAACACTTTTTGGTTCTCTGAACAACATATGTACGTTATAGTATGAATCACAGCCTAATTCTGGTTACTACTTGGTACTTGCCATGGTACTGCCAAAAATAATAGCCGTCAGTTCTGCCTTAACACTTTTCGGCTTCCTTGAACAACATATGTACGTTATGTTGTGAAGCATAGCCGTGACTGTTCGGAAAAAAGGTTCTTGTAAAAATAGCCTGTTTTTCTTAAAAATCGTCGAAATTTATCGATAGCCGAATTTTCGTAAACAGTTTTTCTGGATAATAGTAGTTTTTTCTGAAAAAATGACGAGCAAGTCGGTGATTACCTTGCCCCCCCCCCCCAACAGTTTCGCTAGTAATGCCTTTGTTATTTTTTAAATCCTGTTTGACCACTGGACATTTCTCATCTTTCTGAAGTCTGTTATCATCCATGCTAGAAAGCAACAAAGGGCTGACAGCTAGATACATTTTTATACTCTCCAGCCCAATAATGTGATGTTATTATTTTTCGGCTACTAATTGTACTTGGCATGGTACTGCCAAAAATAATATAGCCTCCAGTTCTGCTTTAACACCTTTTGGCTTCCCGAACATATATACGTTATAGTGTGAAGCATAGCCTAATTCTGGTTGTTACTTGGTACTCGGCATGGTACTGCCAAAATAATATGGCCTTCAGTCGTGCTTTAACACTTCTTGGCGAACAGCATGTGCTTTACCGTGTGAGCTACGTGTATGGCTACTACTTGAACTTGCGGTACTGGGCATAACCTTTAGTCACCCAATTCTACGAAACGTCACTTTTTCTCACGATAAACTTCGGCGGAAATTGTCGCCGCGTATCACACTTCCCATAGCGCAAAAATGAGAAAATTAAATTCAGTCACCTTTAAATTTATGTTTGACCTTTAGGTTAGTGAAATATTATGCACAGGATGTTTTTTTGTGAGAGTGACAAGACCTTTGAAAAAAAAACGTGGGAAGGATGAGACGTGAGAATAACATTACCGATATTGGCGAATAATCAGTATCGTTAATTAGATTTAGACAATGTCACTCGTTTGTTAGTCTGAAATTCTACACAATATTCCCCTGGGTCAACACGTCCGAAGTACTTGACGATAAAGATCCCGACTTATAATACAAAAGATGAAGTGAACTGCAGGGCCAAAAAAGGGAAATACAAAAATATGTTAAGAAAGCAAAAATAATCGATGTGTAGAAGAACGGATGGCTTGTTGCGAGGATGTTCTCCAAAGAATTTCTCAATTGCCGGTTATAAATGAGCACGATCCCATTGATTGTAAACTGCCTATTATCAAGCGATACATCCCACCAAGAGTACTAATCTTTCCAAAACGAATAACAAAATTTTGAAGCTTCTCAGGGCCCTATTTTTTAAATTATATGTTTCAGAAGCTTATAATTCCACACTGTCAGAAATTTCGTAACAGATAACACAGGGATACGCAGTTTCGACAGACAACACTTGGGATGTAATATGTTGTGATTTTGAAAACGTTATGGATTAACTGTTATACATAACAAGCATTTTCAGGAAGATCCGAAAAACTGTCGAAAAGCGCCTGGTGACTTTTTTGTTTGTGGTTACGATATAAGAAAGTCATTCTCGGCGCTTGTTCGGCTCTTCCTGACAATGCTTGTTATCCATAACAGTTAATGCATAATATTTCAAAATCACAACATATTGCATCCCAAGTGTTTTGTGTTGAAACTGCGCATCCATGTGTTATCGGTTATGAAACTTCTGACAGTGCATAGGGGAAGTTACGGATAATACAAAAACAGAGAGATCCGTTAAGAAAACTCAACGCTTAGTTCAGTATCGATTTAGGTCCCCAAAAAGCCACCGCATACCTCTCTTCACGTTCGGGAATTTCCCTAAAATCTCAGTTGGCAGTTTCATCCCACTACGTTTAAAAAGACTTTGACTATAGGTCTTCTAAATTACGTTTTTAGGAGGGTCAGAGCACGTAATAGTGTACGCCATGGTTCTAAATCATAATCAATAACATGTATTTTTAGCCATTGGATATTCCGTATTAGGTCATCGTAATGACAATACGAAGCGGTATCGCCTAATCACGTGGTAGATTATATCTTGCAATAATATCTTAGTCATTGCCAAGTAGTAATAGTGTAAGAAAAACCCGGGAGCTATCAAGATCAGGAACCAATTCTGAAAAGCGCTGTGAAACTCTCCCCCTACCAAAGGCCCAGTCGAAAGGAAAGGTGGGAAAGATAACTGAATTAATGAATGCAGTTTGATTGCCTATTTCACTTGACGGAGTAACAAAAAAAAGCCGAATCTGGAAAAAAAGAAAAACAAAGACAACAGCAACGTAGACATAAAAGCAACATAAGAAGAAGACATTGCAGAATTCTCCAGAGGACGATATTCGTCAATCATATTCCCGGAAATCATGTAAAGGTGCCACTGGGGCTGTGTAGGGGATACACTTTAGTGGATTTTATTGCGTTTATTTTGTGTTTTTTCATAGCCGTTGGCTCTTAGAGCAAATAAATCTTATCAAATAAAAGTATGACTCACACAGACAAATATCTTGTTCCATCAGGCCAAGCTGGCTACGAATCATGTTTGTCCAAAAAGAATATGTAAACTGATTTTTTTTTTTTTTTTTTTTAATAGGCTCTTCTGCCTTTTATTGCAAGGGTCTTCTGCAGGCCGTAATCAAAATCACTTATAAATCTGTGTGGTAAAAAATATTTCTTCAGTCCAAGCTGACTGCGATTTGGCGAATCTGAGTCCACTTTCCAGCTTGAGCCTGAAGAGGACCCTTGCCAAGTAGGTCCGAAATATCGCTCTAATAAGATTCAGCTGAAGCGTTGTCCGTGGTGGTGAAAAAAAAAAACACCTGTGAACTTGTAAATATGGGGGCTCAGAACAATCTCAGTATCCTACACGGAAAATGAACCAGAGTCCTTTTCTGATGAATAGTTAAGGCCGTCAGTTGTGCTTTAAATAGTTCGAATTTCTTCCAGGTATTCGAGCGGACTCACTGGCGGAAAGATGCTTCGACCATTACCGGAAAATTTCTGATTCCGGAAAATCTAGGAACAAATACTTTGGTTGCCGTTCACGCAGCGGACGAAGGTGACGTCGAAGCATTTGAAATCCGGTCTCCGTCCGGAGAGGTTGGCGAATTTCCGAGATTCGGCGATGGAGTGGTCTACTTTAAAACAAGTGATTTGGCCGAGGTTAGTTTGTCTATGTTGTTACTTTAAGGCTGTCATACTAAAGTCATAACTCCTGCACTGTCAGAAGTTTGATAACACGTAACACATGTCTACTCATTTGTGTTAAAGTTTCGAGAATATACCGTTAATGACCCTTTTAAGTGTTTTTGCACGAAAAGATTTTTGCGAAAAGATAACATCTGAAAGAGTCATAACAGATATGTTCTCATAACGTTTAACAGAAGGATGCGTAAACATGTGTTACCTGTTATCAGACTTCTGACAGTGTGGGACCATGAACCAACACGCCAGGAAGTACATTTTCCACCCGAGTTCAATCCAGTTTCGAACTTTAATCCACATTTTCTTATTTGACAACGCAAACCGGATAAGTCAGCTACATTTTATTCGAGGTATATTTCGGCCACTTTTGGCAAGGGTCCTCTTCAGGCTGAAGCCGCTCCAACGGCAAAACGATCTTTTAGCCTGAAGCTCATTTTCCTCCTAGAACGGCTTGGCCTGAAGAGGACCCTTGCCAAGAAGGGGACTTGAATAAAATGTAACAGACGGATCCGTTTTGCGTTGTCTAACATGATCCCCATTCAGCTTGGGCTGAAGAAATATTTATCACAGTTTCTTCTTTGGCCGGCGACATCCAAACATAGTTCATTACTATACTATGACCCCTCTCGGACGCCCATATTAATTATTGAGACATTGATCCGGCTTCACCGAGATCTACTAAGTGGTAGAAGCAAGAGAAAATGCAGCCTTATGTGAGCAATATATAATTATTTTTTTTTCTTTTCTTTTTTTGCTAATGAGAGCCCGTGAAAGTTGTTCGTGGCGTGATGGTATTTTTGAAAACACAAAAATATATCATCCGACCATACGAAAAATGGATATAATGGATCTAACATAAGTACGTGATGAGTTTCGTTTCTTTGACTTTGCGTTCCATGCTTACCCAGTCCACGTCACCATCCAACGGGCCAGATGGTCTTCGTAAGAGATGGTATAACAACCGCTAGACCGTTTTTTTTCCATAGGCTGGTGAATGGTCTTACAAACTCAAGCTCATCGGAGAACGCTCCACAACTGCCGCAGTTGTCGAGGTCGTCTCTGAACCACGTGACACAGATTATGACCAATTGGAGGCCATCGTTTGGACTTCCAGCTCAGATGGACCAATCAACGCGTCTGTCACGTCTTTGGTTATATACGCAAAAGTAATGCTAGGAAGGAAAGCGATCTGGAATGCTTCGGTGATTGCAGTTGTTTCCCGACCGGGAATGAGTGGAGTGGAAGTGGAGTTAAAGGATTCCGGTTTCGGAGGTATGTTTCTTTTCTGTTTTTGCGTTCTCTTCTTTTGACGGGGAGGGAATAATAAGTTCTAAAATTTGTTGCACCTGGTCTTCGTTACTCGAGTGTCGCATTTTTGTTCGCATCGATCGTTGCTGTTAGATCCGTTGCTGTTTAGATCCGAATCGTTAGCATCGAATTGCAGTCCTTCGGTAGATGTTTGTCAGTACAGTTATTACTCGGTAAACTTAAGGGATTTCTTTCAGTATTGGTAAAGGACTATTGTATTTCTTGAAATGCAGCTTACTGCATTGTTTAAAGGACCCGTCGCACTACTTAGTCTTTGAATTCCAGTATTTTAAATAATTGAACAATTTACAACTAGGCTCTGCTTCAATAAATTGCCCATGGCTTTGGCAGTTTTAAGCCTTTTTCAGGCCCGTTGACTTCTTGCAACGACAGTTAAAAATTTTCACAAACAACCGTCGACAGGCAAGTGAGAAAATCAGTAAGGTATTGTGTGTGTGTGTGTGTGTGTGTGTGTGTGTGGAGGGGGGGGGGGAGTTAGAATGTACCATATGAAATTCGAGTCTCCGGGTTTATGGACGGATGGAGCGATTAATAATTTGGCTGTAGTGTTCTGAAGGTCTTTTTTCTCTCTAGATCCTGACATAACCAGAGGCGATGGAATTTATTCAGGCTATTTCACCCATTTCACACCGACCCCTGGCTACTATTCCGTTCGTCTCGTTGTCAGTAACAAGGATCTAACAGCATTGGTAGCGGAACCTACGGAGATGTTCGGTAAGTTTTCTTGGCTCTGAATTTGTAGGTGCAGCATACGAAGAGTCGTGTGTTCGGCCAATCAGAAATGACTGAGGCTTGGTTGTTTCGAGTCTAGCAAGAATTACTGTCTATGTAGGAATGAACAAATTGAACTGAATCGGTATGTCTGTGAATTCCTACAGGGATTTACATTATGAAACGTTATGAGGATTCCGGACTTTTTGTACCAGTTGGAATCTTGTCATAACTAATTCCCGAGAAGATCTGTATAATTTGCTGTTGTATATTGTGTTTCTTCCAACTTCGAAATTCACTTCAGAACTTACTTCTGGTCTATTTGTCAAGGTATTATACCTGTACAAGTCCCTTGAGTAACGCGCCATCTACGTAATATCTATCTAATCCGTGACATGGGAATGTGAACTGTTTAGATGAATTTACCTTCGGCGGAATCACTGATGCTATTGCACGCTTCTATCTGACTATTGTAGTGGTTGACGAGCTATGTTCAAAACACCCTCCGCAGCTCAGTGGTAGAGCAGCGGCTAGAAAGCTGAAATCCGTGGGGTCGAATCCCGGCTGAGGAGTTTGCAGTTCACAAACTTCGGGTTCCATTTTCTTTAAAGAAAAGTCAGTAGCCTACTTACGGTACTGTACCCACTCTTCTTCCTCGTTTGCTTGAGCCATTATTGTCCTCGAAACTTTAAAATTGATACGATCGGTAAGGAATACCCTAAGCCCCTAATGACCCTTTTCCAGAAATGACATGCTGCGGAAGCATCCTGCCTTACCAAGGGCTTACCCGACTGGAAGACTTCGAGCTTACCGGAATCACATCTACTTTCTATGTATCACATGGCATTGAACAGAACAAGGATGTTTATCCCCCGGGTCGCGTCATGGACTTCCACGTTTCTGCTGTGTTGAACGACTCGTCGGAGGTGGAGTTGACCTGGAGCGCACCTGGTGGCAATTTCGATCATGATAGAGGTAAGAGAAAATTTACAAGGTTCAAGCCCATCTTTACAAATTTTCATAACCTTTTCACAAGGATGCGCAGTTCCAGCAGATATGAGATAACCCGCTATCTGCTGGAGTTACAGAATATTTCCGTTATGGCCTTTGAAGTGTTATTCTTTCATAGAAAGTACGTTGCAAACTATGTGTATTAGGGTTATTTTTACAGACGCGTAACACTCAAAGGCGCTTTATGAAAAACTTGTTGGACCTAAAAAACGATTACTAAGTGCGCTCTCAGAAATTTGACAACAGATGTCACGTGTTTGCGCATCCTTGTGTTAAACATTATGAGAATGTATCTGTTATAACCCTTTAAATGTTGTATTTTCGCGATACGTCTGTTGAAACCGCGCATCCTTGTGTTATCTGTTATGAAACTTCTAACAGTGTATCGCCTAGAGCCCAGCTGTTTAAGAGCTCTCCCCTTCGTCGCATTAGCAAGGTGTTTGACTTTATAAATATCATGTAATGTGTAAATGAATTTAATGTTTCGATCTGTTATATCTAGCCTTTTACCTTTGGGGGGGGGGGGGTCCAGTTTGTGCCGACGGATCAAAAAAATTGCTAGAAAGGTCGGTCCGAGAGGAACACTGGCAATCAGTTGTCTCCATATCCTGGTAATTATTTTGCCCAATTTTTAAATAGTTTCATCCCATCATTTATTTCTGGACATATCTTGTAAGTGTATTAGTTAATTTGTTTCGTTTTTCTAGCTTTAAGCTATTTGGAAATAAATTTGATTGATTAATCTGACTTGATATTGCAAACCATCTTAGACTACCGCATACGAAGAAAACTTGCCAATGTGTAATGGTATGGTTCCATTCACCGGAAACGAGCTTTAGTGGTAGCGCCGTCTACTATGCTCGGGACGTCCAAAGCGAGACAAACTTGTGGGTTTAGAAAATTGCTAGTACAGCTAAAATGCTGTCTGCACACATCGAGAAAACAGGGGAGGTTGTTTTTTGTTTTTGCTCTGTCGGAATACGGAGGAGTCGGATCCAGCGCTGGTGCAAGACTGAATGAATAAATGAATTTTATTACCCGTAAAGTGTAAAACACAAAATACGGAGTATTATGAAAGAAACAAAACGATAAATAACGAAAAAAAAAAACAATAACAAACTAAACGAAACAACATGAACAAGCGAACCAGTATCAGTTAGAAAGAATGTACGCAGAGAGTCGTAAGGGTGAATCAAGTTAACGGTCTTTTTACACAAGTACTGAACCCGAGAGGGCACGTCTATTAGTCCAAATCGAGCAATGACTTTTCTGTTTCGGTGCCATCTAGGGAGCCGGAGGAGGAATTTACAATATTTGAAATAAGCCACTGACGGAGTCTGGCGATCTTTTTTACGAAACAGATGAGCCATGCCGGCTAAAAACAGAAGCACAGGGGCGCAATAAGCGTTGTAAAGCGTACAAAGACCATTGCGGTTATAACGGCTTTTGTTTGGGTTTCTGATTGAGTTTCATTACGTCCTCTATCGCTAGTGGTGCTAGTATCGCTGCCCTTCAAGTGTTTCTCACTTTTTTCAATTCTTGGAGTTCAACCAGGAGTTGACCACTCAGCCTGCTATCTCTGACGGAACCTGTGACATTCTGGAGCCTACGAAACTTGGTTTTTCTTAGCAACTATTAACGAAAAGTCTCACTTTTCAGCATAGTAATCATATGCTTTAGCTTTTTTTACGGTCTTATGGTCGAATCGCTTTGTCGAAGAACCTGTACAAATTGCAAAAATTTGCGACCGATGGCAACGCTGACTAACCCTGATCCCTTTTCAGCAAGCCGATACGAGATACGCTGCTACACCGACCGAGAGTCTTTGAGCGATGCAAACTTCGAAACGAAGGGGATCCTAGTTCACGCTAGCTCCACTCCTGAACCTGCCGAATTTGGAACCGAACAGTGCTGCCGCGCCCAGGTTCCGTGGCCGAATGAAATCTTCTACTACGCTCTCGTGGCGGTGGACGTTTCGAGCAACCGCGCAAGAGTTTCAAACATCGTCCCCGTGTTTATCTACGAAGCCCCGCTCCCACCCTCTACAACCACCGAGACTTCCGTTGTGGAAAGTGATAATAGTGAGGAACTGTGGCTAGTCTCCTCATCTAACGCAAGCTATGCTAAAGAGTTACACCATCTTGAGTTATACGAGGGAATTAAGAATACTGAACTCTACGCGCTGATTGGTGGAGTAGCTGGTGGGGTATTACTCCTGCTCAGCTTATTTTTCATTGCCATTTTATGCCGGAAAAGGGTTAAAAACGAAACGGATAAAGACATAGAAAAGACAAAGGAAGCCACCCCAAAACCTGAACATGAATCGGAGCGTCCCATCTACCAGATTTATGTCAATAACGCCTATATTCAAGAAGAAAACGGTGAACTGAAAATAATGACACCAGATGGCAAGACTGTCCAGCGCAGCGTAAGCCCATCATGGTATGCCACGATGCCCCGGAATAAGCGACCCGTACCCGAGGAACCCAGCCAGAACTATATCTCTTCCCTACCCCGCTCAAAAAATGTGAATCGGCAAAATAAAGTGCTAACGAATGGTAGTATTATGACGGCTCAGGCTACTACCATAGTTGGTATAGTCGGGGACGGCACAAGCATTTCGTCAAAACCTTCGGTGGCGAGTGATGATACGGGCATTGAGAGCTGCGAGGAGAGAAACTCAGAGACTGTCAACGAGGGGTTGAGCTATGGGTATGACCGGGGTATTAAGCTCGACCCGACGAGACTTGCTGTTACTCACGATTTAAGCTATAGCTCCGATTCCGTGAGAAATTTGAGCCCACTGGACTTGGCAAGTAACCAGTTAGGGATTCCTTCAGCTTATGAGATGACTCACAGTTTGCCAAATCCGCGAAAAAGTTTGCAAAACTCGTTTTTGAGTTTTCGCGAAACGCGCCTGGACTCCGTTCCGTACGCACAGTCCAGTCCTTTAAATGTAAGAAGTTCAATGCATGTTCCAAAGAAGAAGCGACATATTTCTTTTGTTTAAATTACAATTTGTGCATGTATTCAGTGCAATTTTGCAGTTTTCCGTCTCCCTTAAAACGGCTGTGATACTCATTCTGTCCAGATTTGGTATATTGTTTTTGTATTTGTAATTACATCTGCGTTTCTATTAATAAGCGAAACCCTGAGTATTTTTGTAAACTTCCTAAACACTCTAGAAAGGTCCGAGACGTATATTTGACGCTATCTTGCTTGCTTTTCGAAACTCGAAGTGTCTTCAATTTTAAATAATGAATTCAAGTAAAGTCCGGTCTTCACCTCCCGGAACTCCCGGAATCTGGGCTTCCAGATCATTCTTTGACGTCTTCTGTAAATTGCATCTGGAATATGAACCGGTCCAAACGTATATCAAAATAATTCGGAAAAAAGGGGCTTTTGAACTTCCAGATTTCCGGAATTTTCAAGTATCGCAGAAGAAATTCAAAAAAAATCTCGAAAAATCTGGGAACCCAGATTCCGAAAGGTGAAGACTCACCTTAATCTTTCTCAGCCGGGATATGAACCCAGGACCTTCGGCTTTCAAAGTAATTGCCCTGCACCGAGCTTGTCTGAGCTACTAGGGTGGCTGACCGGTAGAGCAGTGGCTTAGAACGCCGAAGGTCGACATGTATTCAGTTCAAGGGCGCCTACCCCATCTAATGAAATCTTTAGTTTTCCCCAATGGGCTTCGCCATGTAGGCTTCTACGAGTCTCCGACACTGGAATCCTATAGTTTCAGTCCAGTTTCAAATTCAGGTAAAAATTTACTTCTGGTTTATTTGTCAAGGTGAAATTCACTTGCATAACATTCTGTCGTTACGTAATATCTATCAAAACATCGGTTATCAGTTTTAGATGGCTTACCTTCCTTTTTAATTTCAGCTGATCAATTGCAAAACGGATCCGTCAGATACATGTAACTTATAGAATTATATTTCGGCTTTTCTTGGCAAGAATGAAATCACAGTACCAGTTTTAACTCTTAAGCAATTTTCTTGACGAAATTCACAAAAACAGATCGTAAAATAAGAATCTTCTTTTCTCGACTAGTTAACTTTCTAGCTTGAGCCTGAAGTGGACCCTTGCCAAGAAGGTCCGAAATATAGCTCTAATGAGCTGACGTATCCGTTTTGCAGCGTCAAACATGATTCGCAGACTGGCAGTCAGCTTGGTCTGAAGGAATCTCTTGATTCTATACCGTGCCCCTTTTCGCAAATTCGCGTGGCTTAACATTATTTGAAATTTACAGCTTCCGTGGTATCTACCAGTTTACGTGAAACTACATGCTCGATTTCTGGCTAAAATCCTATGCTTCCCAATAAGTACGGTAGTTGCTTTAGTTATCTCGGCGCACACGCCCTCTATTATACATTGGCTAGAACAAAAGGTCAATCTCAGGCATGTAGTCTTTGCAATCATGCAATAGATGGCGAGACGTACTCAATCGGTCTGACTTGTACCAAGTAATGGAAGAGGAATTCCGGTCGAAATCGAAATCAACCCGAAGGCCAGAATTCCAGTCGATCCGAGGAAGAAACTAACCTGACATTGCTTCGAAGTCTGTTTTATGTGTTTGGTTCGATTTCTGGCCTGAAATTTCAGGACCGGTAGGTCCCGCAATAGCCAATCAGAAAATGATCCGATTGTCTAGCAGTAGCACCCTCGACAGTTCGATTGACTTCAACAATTGAAAACAGACGATCACAGGGTCGGAAAAGTTTTTTCAGCGACTTTCAAAGGTTTGTCAACTTGAAAATCCAGCCGGGGAAATCCTGATCGTGTGCTCGCACTATTCGAAACTGGCACCAGTCTCCATTACGAAAGGCAGACACCCACCAGAACGTCGGTCTCGTAACGATTTTCAGAACTGGACGGGACCACGTGTTAACCTGTAACCCGTTGTGATGGTCCTTGTGTGCCTTTCTTCACTCGATGTCGGGTAGTTCTCCGCCATTGATATAATGGTGAACGTTCAGTTCAGGCAAACACATTGGGACACGTTTCTCACAGGTCTATTAAAGCACAATTCTTAGAACTGATCTTGTTTTATCTCCATTCTCCCTCTCTCCGACGCGAGGCTGGACTCAAAGTATTTGAAAAATTGGTTAAAAAGTGGAAAACCAAGCAAAACAAAATACGACTTTGCTTTCCGTCACTTTCGAAGCTCGGCTAGGGCAAACTCAGGCCGACTCGACAAAAAGCGCTTTTACCCATGTTTTGATTTATTCTGTATATGCATTCCAATGAAATTACGTTTGAAGTAAAGTTTAAATTCTCCCTTTTTTTTCAAATCAATTAGTAACTAGTGGTTCTATTAATGTTCTCAGGTTAAATTCGGCGCATGCGCTGCGAAAGTTACCTTTTATGAATAAAACTCTACTCAAGTCTACTCAGGTAGTCTACAAAACGAAACAATGGCGAAAGGTGGGGATTTCAGAATATTATAATCCCATACGTGAGCTAGGGATAATATGAAAGGCAGATGATGTTCCAGATAAGAAAGCAGAGGCGTTACTAGACAAAGCGCTGGGGGGGGGAGGCAAGGTATTTATGATTGTTTTTGCAGAAAAACGACTAATTTTAAGAAGTCCTCCTATTACGACGACAGTATTTGTGAAGGTGCACTCTCAACCTGATGTTATGGCGTGGGGCGTAGTAGGCTGCAGCGCGACTCCCTTTCTGTTATTACGTTTAATCTTTTATACTGTCTGCAATCCGTACTCTTGTATTATTTGTTAACTCCTGGTTATTATGACTCATGCCAGGAGCACGAGTCACCTTCTTCTATTCTTCTTTTCCGGGTCTCGACCTGTAACAAAACCTCCCTCCCCCATACGTGACTCCCTGTAGGCAAGAGGGGTATGCTGGGGGTATGTTAAGCATGTAGTACGCAACTAGGTTACTTGTCATTTTATGTCGTAGCTCTCGCCTTGCTACGAAAAGGAGCTTAAGACAGAATGGTAGCGAGAGGTGCGATAATCAATGACCGACGTTAAACTGAACCTTATCTACCTCTTGAATGTCTCCCACATTACCAGCTTTTTTAATACTATTTATTTTGATATCTATGCATTACAGATTCAATTCTGCGGCATACAAATATTCATACGCAAGCATATGAGGCACAAAGACAAAGAGAAGGGCCTCAAGTAAATTTCACGTTGCATCAAGAGCTCATGGTTTCTCGACCATACCCCACGATTGACAGAGCATGTAACTGCTCAACAATCTTCTTTTCCCGATTAAGTTTTTTCAATCCCAGCGGATGACATCTTCGGAAAAGTACGGTCGTTCGGACTACGTTTATAAATGAGCGAGGACCGCGCGATAAGCGCCATGGACCAACCGTGTGTGAAATAGGTCATATTCCTGTTCAGCACTTCCAAGCGGATTAGTATCTGTTAATCCCCCTATGCCTCACCGTCAGCACTTGGATCAGACGTGATACAATAGATCCACAGGTTACTGAGTGGAAAACCTGTCATCTGTGTCCCAGGTAATGGAGGTTTTGCATACGTCTCAGCAGCAGAAAGTGAAAGTGACCCACTACTCTATGGATCCGACTTTTTACTATGTACTTAAGTGTTGGTTATGCGGCAGTGGGGGACTAACAGGAACTAGTCCGCTTGGAGCGCTGAACTTTAATAAGGCCAATTAAAAACCATATGGGTGATGAAGAAGGCTGGCAACATCCCAGCATAGGGAGTGGCATGCCTCCAGAACCACGCGTGATAAATCGTGGACCCTTAACTGTATGGTGAAGATGCATGCATTGGCTGGAGATACCGAGGAAGAAATAACAGATTAAAAAACGTCACTAATGCCACGTTTGCTAGTACAGAACAAGACCAAAAGTATCGACGGGATCCCACATACTGAATATTTATTGGACTACTTGATCCAGACAAGCGAATCTCGTAGATTTCCGGCATAGCCAAACCCCTTTAACATTTTGCTATAAACTATAACCAAGTACAGATATGAATTCAGCATGCATGTTTATCGAACATCTCATCTCTCATCGACTTAAGACCAACTTGGCCACTTGACTAAATCCCTCCGTTTAGCAGTAGGCTACTCTCGGCGAACTGCGTGCAGAGCAAAAGAGCTGGTGACACTGAGAGGCGGACCTTTCGATCAAAATTTCCTGGTTTTGGCAGATTTAACCGTTCGTAAGGCAGAAAAAAAAAAAAAAAATCATACATAGGTTCAGCACGTCTCCTTAATCCTAAATCTAGCCTTAAATCAGCTTCAGATTAAACTTTTACTTTTAAAAAAATTTCTGGTTTTTGCCAAATTCCACATTCAGATTTAGCATGTTTCCTTACTCCTAAATCGACTATACCATTTGCCTTTAAAAATATTTTTTTTTCGCCTCTTAGTTTGAAACCCCACCCACCCCTAAATGTACGGCTACAGAGCTGTACATTTAGGGAACAAGACCTAGTACTTAGACGCACAGAGTCCTCATGCCAAGCTTGAATAAAATACCTCAACCCCTTCGAGAGTTATCGTGCTAACAGACGGACGGACAACTGTTACGAAATCATAGGTAGCCCGTCACTTACGTTTTGGGATCCCAAAAAGGACAAAATACAAATTGCATACTCATCCAACTAAATGCGTTGCCGGGTGTAGAAATACTCCCTATACAGTTTGAACATATTTACACAATCTTTAAAAGACACCTCGCACTATATAGTATGTCTGCTAAGACGTTCTGGGATAGTTGACTACTTTAACACTTAGCTATGTAAATTACAGTAAATTACACAAAGCTTATCGCATGTTTAGCCTCTTTCAATGTCTGTTACCATAGATGAAAACGTGATTAAATTTGCAAAACCGATTTTGTGACCAATAAACTTATCGGAAACAATGATCGGGAGCCCAATACTGTAAAGAGAACGCAAGCGTGACAGTCAGTGTATGCCAATAGAGGAGATAGGATACACAATCTAGTGAACGAGAATGGCTGGAAATGCTACTGAAATAGAATGAATTCCATTTATTTGTAATTTATTTTGTGAAAATAAAATAAAAAATAAACAGCTTTGTTTACCGCATTCTGTGCCGTTACTCCAGAAGTGCTTCTGGACCCGTGGATTTTCGGACCACAAATTAAAACTTCATCAGAAACACCATCTTGTGGCCAAAACTCAATACTTTATTGCTCGTTCAGTTTTCGTAGGTCACGTAACCGAGCCGAGCAGGACACTGTGTTTGGTCGTCATGCTTGGTCATGGTGGCTTTTTGAGGCCAGAAATCTATAGGTGAATGCTCGTTAAATTTTCTTCAGTCGATAAATTTTATAAATATTTACACGCAAACAATTAAATAGGAGTAGACGAGCAGAGCGAGGCCCTGTTTGGCATCGCTTTTTAAAAGCGGAATTTTACGCGTTTACGCTATCTTGACATGGTTTTTGTCGTATGTATGCGATCAATAAAGTATCGATTTTTGGGGACATTTCTGTCTTTTCGACAAAAAAAGGAAAAAGAGAAACGGTTTTCTCCGTTTTTTTACCGTTTCTATCTCGGTTCCATTTTTTTTTTTTTTACCGTTTCTGTTTTTGTCAAAAACAGAAACGGTGTCGATCCCTACTCCAAAATTTGTTTTGTTACTAATATGAGGACATTCGGCCAACTTTTTTTTTTCTATCAAAAACTTCTGGCTAAAGTTACAAAATTTGCCAAACGACAACGCGTTTTATTATAACACTACATATTAGAGCCGGATTTTCCTCCAGCTAAATTTTACAAAAACGTGCTCAATGGGAACGTTCTTTAACAGTAAATTTCTGAAGACCTTTATTTAAAAAAAAAAAAAATCGCTCAATCGCTCAATTCAACACTGCAAATTTCTGTCGTTTTTTTCTCTAAATCTTACAACAATTTGCACCAGCGACAACTTTCTTTACCACAAACTTCTGACAGTTTTATTTTTGCTGGCTTAATTTTCTAAGAAGTTTTTTAATGACAGCTTTCACCAAATTTCTTTAAAAAAAAAAAAAAATTCGGCAAAATTTTTCAACCCCGTGAGAATTATATGGTACAAGCCTGCAATATATTTGGTATTCTTCACTTATAAAGTACGCTAACTACCTTCTGACTTTACTTTCTCTTGCCTCTTGTACCTTGATTTAATAAATTCCTCAAGGATTTATTTTCCGCAGTAACCTTCGCCTCACGAGACGGCTACACTGTCAGTATCAGAAGAGGATAACAGCAAACACAAGGATGAGCATCCCTGTGCTAAATGTTACGATGGATGCCAAAAATATTTATGTTATAGTCCTTTTTAGTTCGTTCGGTTCAATTTCCTAGTTACAACCTGACGAGGCCCCTCGCCAAGAAGGGCCGAAATATTGCTGGAATTCATAAAGTTAATTTTTATTTTTCGCCGGGCTCACAGAATTCTGTGAGTACGATTTAGATAGTGCGACTAATACAATGTCTAACAAATAAACCTATGCCCGTAGCTTACATCTTTTGCTTATATCAATAGCTTACATCAATTGCGGAAATAATTTCAAGGGGAATGTTTTCAAATCAAGGGCACCCAGGCAAGAGGAATGAATATATATCTGTCGGCGTGAGATGCTGCTTCCTCCTTTGCCAATTTGCTGGAAAAACAACCTCAGTTCCTACAGAATTTCAAAACATAACACGATTACTTCAGAAGTAGAGATATTTCCACGTCTATTACGAGCTAAACTAAAAACTTTAACTAACTAAGGACTTTCACATGTCCCTTGTTCGTGCATAACACTATTCCAGTCGACGTGTGCGGACTCCATTTCAGACTGTTGAGTGACCAGGGTATAAGGGAGTCTGAGGACCGCTCAATCTCCCGGACGAGCTGAAGGGGAGTCCCTGGCTTTTCTTCTGGTTCTTCCCTAAGAGAGTTGTTGTGTTAACGTTTTTTTTTTAAACTCGCACCGACATAACTATTTCATGAAAGGTTTTTTCTCCGTAAATAAAACACAAATTCGTTTCTTGCCTTTTACCTTGGGAGTTACACTGCAACGGCCACTTGTTTGTCTGTCCAAGCCGTGTCCCGAAGGGCTTTTGGGATTCGACCACGTGATGAACGTACGTCACAGTCAGTTAGGGTCGTCAGCTAGCTGATAATGCTATCGCACGGGAACAACTGGGCGGCTAGCGCTAACAAAGTCGAAGTTTCAACCTCCCTAGTTGGACTAATACTGCAAACGACGTGATTCACTATTTTCTGACTGACAAGTAGTTTTGAAAATCAAATTTTGTGAAGTACTTCCCTATTTCTTTTAGTTGCTCGCCTCTCTTAAAACGGCAGCTCTTAGATAACTAACATACTTACTTTTTTTTCGCGTTTTTAGCGATTCAATAAAAACAAGACCAAAGGTCTCGATGGGATCCCAAAAATTCAATATCTGATCCAGACAACTGGGTCTTGTCTTAGCCAGATCCAGTCTTCGCCAGACTCCTTGAACAGTTTTACAATTAAAATTCAGAAACAGATTAAGGCCAAATAGCTAATCACCTGAGAAAACCAAGTTCAGATTTGGATTCAGCATGTGTGTTTACCCCTATAAGTCATATCTGTTTTGACGAAAACTTCCTGCCACTTCTGCCAATTTCCCGGTTCCGGCCGAACTCCAGAACTACTTGTCCGGCGAAAAAAGAAAGCTCAAAGACGAAATCAGGGTATCTTCTTTCCCCAGTAATGAACATCTAATCAACTTCAAATAGAAATTTAGCTTATAACAAATTTTCCGATTCCAGCCGGATTCCGGTCAAACTATATGTCCGGGTAAAATACGATTGTCACACAGGGACTCAGCATCTCTTCTTACCCCTAAATCACGTATCTAATCAACTAGAAATAAAACTTTGACTTCCAACAGTTTTCCGGTTTTGGCCGGATTCCGGACGAACTACATGTCCGGGTAGAAACTTGTTTTCACATAAGTGTTCAGCATGTCTTCTTGCCCTAAATCGAACATCTAATCAACTCCAAATAAAACTTTTAATTTTGACAAACTTTCCGGTTTGGGCCGGATTCCGGTCGAAATACTTGTCCGTCGAGAAAATAGTTTTCACCATCGTCTTCTGCATGTCTCCCTACCTCTAAATCGAACATTTAATCAACTTCAAATAAAACTTTTACTTTCAACAAACTTTCCGGTTTGGGCCGGATTCCGGGCGAAATACTTGTCCGTCGAGAAAGTAATTTTCACCATCGTCTTCAGCAAGTCTTCCTACCCCTAAATCGAACATCTAATCAATTTCAAATAAAACTTTTACTTTCAACAAACTTTCCGGTTTGGGACGGATTCCGGGCGAAATACTTGTCCGTCGAGAAAATAATTTTCACCATCGTCTTCAGCATGTCTTCCTACCCCTAAATCGAACATCTAATCAACTTCAAATAAAACTTTTACTTTCAACAAACTTTCCGGTTTTGGCCGGATTCCGGGCGAACTACTTGTCCGATGACAAAATGGTTTTCACCATCGTGTTCAGCATGTCTTCTTACCCCATAATCGAATATCACATTAGCTGTTTCAAAATATTTTGTTTGTCCCTTAATTTGAATCCCCTCCCCCACCCCTAAATGTAGAGCTACAAAGCCCATCTACGAACTTAACTGGTCCGACGACCCAACGAACCCTCACACCAAGTTTCATCAAAATATCTCATTCCCTTCGAGAGTTATCGTGCTTACAGACGGACGGACAGACGGACAACTTTTGCGATGTCATAGGTATCCCTCCACTTACGTTTTGGGATCCCAAAAACAATATTGTCTGAAAGTCTCTTTTAGCGCATTCTTTGTTGATCGACAGTACGTTCTAAAGACCAACATCAATCTCTGTGCCAATACTGTTGGTTGATTCGACCAACAACTTGTTGTTCTCTGTTTATCGACCAACCCTCTTTGTCAACAGAAGAACCACAAAAAGACGCTTGATTTGGTAGGGCACATAAAAATCGATATTTTTGGAATTTCTAACAGCAAAACATAATAGTTTTTGCTTTCTAATCCAGAGACAGTGCAAAACTTCCACTGCCCATGGAGCCGGTTGCAGATTTTCTACTCATCCAATTGTGGACTCATCCAATTGTGGACTCATCCAATTGTGGACTTATCTGGCACAAGTAGGCGTCGCAAGCTGGGGATGCAGCACCCCCCCCCCCCCAACTTTTTTAGATTCGTTAAAAATTTTAGACATATTTTGACAATTTTGGGCCGTATGTCTAAAATTTTACTAAAGTTGTTCGGTATTTTTTCGATACCAGAACTATTTGGTATATTTATGGGAATTTGGAAGTTGGACAGAATCCAAAATATGCTATCGCTACAAATCTATTCGGTATATTAATCGGGATTCGGTATAGCCTATACTTGCCAAGATTCGGCAGTTATTACGAATTCGGTGAGCGAATTTACTGAAATTATTTGGTAATCTTTCGATGCCAGAATTATTCGGTATCATGATTGGGATTCGGTAATTTATTTGGTACAATTTTCAGGATTCGGTAGTTTTCAGGAAACTCCGCTATAGTTCCAGTTTCGATGAAATTATACTGAATACGAATATTATTCGGTACATTTTCGATACCAAAACTATTGGATATAATAACCGGGATTCGTTAGTTACACAGAATCCCGAATAGGCTATCGGTTTAAACTTATTCAGTATAATAACTGGTATTCGGTAATATACTCGGTACAATTGCAAGGATTCGGTAGTTGCCAAGACCGTGGAAACTCGAAGAGGTCGAGTGAAGCACTGGTCGCAGACAAAAGGACTGATATACGATTTCATCGGTAGTCCTTAATTTTATTTTGTTTCAAATACACGCTCTAATCATAAATGTTTCGAAAATTCCGCCTATGGCGCTTTTCAGAATACTCTCTATTTTGTGGAAAGGCGCGTCATTTAAATGGGGTTTTAAGCCAGTTTTAGAATTCGGATCTGAGAAATATTAAAAGGTAGAATCTGGATGTAAACAGTCAAATTTGGCAGCAGAAAAAGCGAAGTTAAAAAAAAACCGCATGCGGCGCTCACTTTAGGTAATAATGGGGAGGATTAACTAGTCTTTCAGTTGCTGCTGCGGGGGGGGGGGGGGGGGAGGCTAAGGACGTCACTCCATTCAGTTTCTGGAAATTCTTGGGATATCGGTGTTTAATCTACGGTAAAAGATAGAATTTGTATGAGAAGCAGTTGTACAAATTTCGCTTGCGGCGCTCGAATTAATTTTGTCTTCGGTGTAATAAATATAAGCTGCTACTCGTGCCCGGCAATAATATTGTCCAAGTGAGCTTCGCCAAAAGGACGCCTAGTAGCTGGCTAAATCATCTCACATGCTGCCCTTAATGTTACTCTTGTACGTAATCATTTCTATTCAATAATTTAAAATACAGCAGAGGTATTCTTATGTGAACGTTGGTTGACGGTGGACTTTTCTATTTTCATGCACTTGCTGTATTTATAGCAAACTACCAGTTAGCCAAAGTAGGTAATTAAGGGCTTCTGAGAACACCTATATAGGTATTTTGCATCTTCATTGTATGATTTAGCTCAGAACTGCACCATTTACATTAAAGTAACTGTTCACATAAGCATACCTCTACTGTACTTTAAAGCTGTACTTTCGCTTCCTGCTGGCGATTCCACGCCGTGATCGTTCTACTCAGCGTTGAGTCAATTTTGTTTTATTGATTTCTTTTATGGAAGGGTCTGGACCATTCGATGTTTTGGTTCTGTCCGGTTCAAACCCTGAAATAATTTTAAGTGCAGAGTATCGTATTATTAATGGTTATGTATCAGTTATAGTAAGAATAAAAAAAACCTTGAACCATGAACTCTAATTCTCAGTTTCTATAGGATTCTGTAAAATGTTTGAAGATTCGGTAAAAACGTTTGACTGTTCACCCCCCCCCCAACAAAAATGCACTTGCGACGCCCCTGGCCACAAGTGTTGACGATGAGACATAGGAGGACTTTCCGAAACTGATCCGCTTCGAACACATGAACTGGCGAACAGCATCCAAATTTCAAGGAATTTGTTACCTGGTTTGGGATGGTTCGACTCTGAAAATCTTGGCAATCGTTTGCCTGTCATTTTGATGACTGCCAAACATAGCTCTGGATCCTGTAAAACCGGCAATGAGGTAGCGACTGGATGGCGAAAGACTCAGGCAACAGACGGAGTTGTTAACAGACGTGGTGAAGAGCAACTGTCCCAGGGTCTTGCGGTCCAGACTGTAGATACCTACAGAAAAGAAGCTCTTAGAATAACTCCATAGCTATAGTCGCTGTAACCTTAAAAAATATTGTTTTATTGCATTTTAGTTTTGTAGTTTTATTACTTTCCGAGTTCCGACTCTAAGTGTCTGTTATTTTTTTTTTTTTTTTTTTTAAATATATTAAGGTTTAATTAATTTCGGTATTTGATCATTTATTATATATTCATTTTTTCTGCCTTCGCCATTTCCATGCGCAAATTAGTCGGTCCGCTAGATCGGAGTTTGTAGTTATTGTGTAGTATTTAGTTCGGTTATCAGTTCTTGATTTATTTTTACTATCGTTAATCTGGAAAAACGTTCATACCGAATCACTCAAGGGCACATCCTTAGCTACATGAATTCGTAAGGTTATCGAAAAATAGACTCCTTATTTTTTTTTCGCCATCTTTTATTGTTTTCAGTTCGCAAATATCGCATTTGCACTTTTTTGCGAAACGCGCTACATGGCATGGTAAAGGGGAGAAAAAGGGGAACATGGGTCGCCAATTGGGCCTTAAACTTTTGTATCAAAGTTCAAAGGACAGATCCAACTACCATGATCTCAGACCACAACATCCTAGTACAACGTAACACAAACAAAAAATTCCGACTCAGAGACGAATTATATTCCTACGTACCGTAATGGCTTATGTTGTTGTCTGCCATCCTCCGATTTGCTAGTTTTGGCAAATATAGGCGGAGTTTCCTTTGTTTTATCCGTTTTTCGTAACGATACCAGATTATTTGTATTACTGACACTAATTCTAGATGGTCTTAAGTGAGCGTTCCTTGTAAATTTTAGACCACAAATATTTTTTTTTTTACTCGGGAATAGCTGAGCGATAAGGTAACGCATTTTCATCGGGTTTTCAAGTCTGTTTGTGACGCTCAAAGCACAACTCTTACTAGAAATGATCTTTTCACGATAAAATGGCTCAGAAATATCGTTTTCAAAAATACCATTACTTTCTATGAGAAATTAGCGATATTCTTGTTAACGCTTGTCCTGTCTGTCAAGCCTTCCCTCTCTCTAACACTGAGGCTAGAAGCAAAACTGTGATGGTTTTTATGGTACTTGACCTTCTGCCAAGTGCCATATGGCGATCGCAATTTCTGTCCGTCCGTCGGTCTGTCGGTCGGTCCGGGTTTTGCTAGTTCGTGCACTTCTACACAAGCTAGGACGATGAAACTTGGTAGGCATATCAGGGATCCCAAATGATTAAGTTGAAAATAGTAATTTCCCCGCTCCGACCATCGCTGGGAGAGTGGAGGGAGGGGGAATCCCGAATCTTGAGGAATTTATAACTTTTGAACGGGTGAACGGATAGCAATGAAATTTGATATTTGGAGAGATCTCCTGCCTCTGACGACCCACTTAAAATCCGGACCGGATCCGGTGACTTTGGGGTGAGCTGGGGGGGGGGGGGGGACCGGAAATCTTGGGAAACGCTTAGAGTGGAGGGATCAGGACGAAACTTGGTGGAAAGAACAAGCACACGTCCTAGATACATCAGTGACATAACCGGACTGGATTTGGGCACTGTGGGGGGAGTTGGGGGGGGGGGCGGAATTCGGTGTTCCCGCGAGTTCGGTACTAGGGCAATGAAATTTGGTAGGCATATCAGGGACCCGAACAGACTGCCTTAAGAATAGTCGTTTCCCTGATCCGACCATCTTAGGGGGAGTGGAGGGATGGGGAATCCAGAAATTAGTAGCATGCATAACTTTCGAAGGGGTAATCGGACGTGCATGAAACTTGACAAGTGTCAAGAACAAGTGTCTCAGATGTTCCTTTTCAAATCCATACCAGATACGATACCTGGGGGGGGGGGGGGCTGGAAGGGGGCACCGGAAATCTCCTGAAAGGCTCAGATTCGAGGGATCGGGATGGAACTTGGTGGGAAGAAGCTTAAACCCTAGATACATTACTGAAAAAAACAGGACTGTATCGAGTCACGATGGGGGGAGTTGGAGGGGGTTTACCGGAATTCCGGTGATCTCGAGTTCGGGTACTTCCAGATGTGCTAGGTCCATGAAACTTGGCAGGCTTTTTACGAATTCTACCATATTGACTTGAAAATAGTCCCTTCCTCGATCCGATCATCGTGGGGGGAGTAGAGGGGTGTGGAATCCGGAACCTAGTGACATTCACAACTTTGGAATGGGTGATCGGACGTGCATGGAACTTAGTAAGTATTAAGAACAACTGTCTTGGATATTCAGTTTCAAATGTGGACCGGATCTGATCACTGGGAGGGGGGGGGGGGAGCTGAAGGGGGCACCGGAAATCTCGTGAATCGCTTAAAGTCGAGGCATCGGAGTTGGACTTGGTTGGAAGAGCAAGCGTAAACCCTAGATGCATTCCTGACAAAACAGGAGCGGATCGTGTCACGGTGGGGAAGCGGAGGGGTTTCCCGGAATTCCGGTGATGTCGAGCTAGGGTGCTTCCAGATGTGCTAGGACCATGAAACTTGGAAGGCCAATTAGGGACATATATGTTCAGTTTCAAGTCCGGTGTGGGTCTAATCACTGGGGGGGGGGGGGGGTCGGGGGGTCCGACTGTTCCGACAAGTGTCATATGAGCTTTCAGCTCTTGTTATATATCTTTTTGTTTATCATCTTTCTTCTCTTCTACTAATCACTTTCGCAAACAATATTTATCAAGTGTCACACCTGAACCAAGCATGAGCACCCGCGCAATCAAAGTCATTGATAGCTCGGTTCATTCATGCGAGGCTATATACACCATTCATTGGCTGAATAGCCGTAGTATTGTACATATAGTGTTATTTTGCTCTGACTGTACCAGACTTAAAAATAATGAAGATCACTATTTTTCGCCACACAGCATTTCTCGTCTCTCCTCTTGACAAAAGTTGTCACAAAAATCCTTGGTTAAAAAGTGGAAAAAACGGTGACAAAATTGAAGAAAGTGAACAAGTCCGAAAAGGAAGGTAAACGGCCTGATGGTCTACACTGTCTATCTAATACTTTGAAGATTCTCATGTCCTAATTTGTGAAAGTGTCGTTGACGGGACTTGAATCTTTCGGCGAAGTTTTCGTTGCATGACTGTCAAAACTCGGCTGGGCCGATAAAGCGCTACAAAGTCGTAGGTGCGAGACGAAACAATTGAGAAAGGCGGGCATTCCAGAATCTTGTGATCCCACAAGACAGCTAGGGATAATATGAAAGGCAGAATAAGCAAGACGAGGTTTCAGTATTTCAGGCCTGTTCGTGTTCAAGTTCAAGTTTTTATTTTTCAACATTCACAAATATATAAATAAAAACAACACTTTCGCGCTGGAGAAAAGACCTATGAGGGTTTGCATTCACGCGAAAGTCCACATAACTACTTCCCTATATAAAGAAAAAAAGAAGAAAAAAAGTCCAATCTCTCTCATTCATCAACACTCAACTCCTCAAGTCATCCTGAATAATATCACACCGCGGTGGACATTCCCCAGCAGGCGATGTAACCACTCGTTACCGCGGCGCAAAAGTGGATTACCGGCGTACCGACACGAAGAAAACGGGAAGATTCTGAGAAATTCTGAGGGTAAATAATTAATTTTCCCAGTTTCGATTGAATATCCGCTAAACTATTAAAGAATCTGAAGAAAAAGTGTGTCTTAGCTCTTGAGATAGACCGCCTTTGAGCACGGCTCAGTGTTTGTTTCAAGCCCTGATATCATGTGGTTCTTAAGTTATAGGTGAGAAACCAAGTATTTGTTGAGTACTATAGGTGGGAAACCAAGTAGAATTCGATCTTTAGTTTCATGCACATAACTTATGACTGGGAGTGAGTGTTGGTCATGGAATTGGTGACATCGTAAAACACAGTCATCTCAAGGGACTAGGGTGGGTACCTTGTCTCTGGAACAACCCCCGAATGAAAATTCTGAAATTTCAATTTTATGTTTTCCCGTCATACTTGGTTTCTCAGCTATAGCTTGAGAACCACACAATATCAGGGCTTGAAACAAACACCAAGCCCTTCTCAAAGGTGGTCTCAAGGGCTACCATGAACTTTTTGTTTAGATTTTTCAAGTTTCTGTCAAAAATTCAGAAATTTGAATTTTCTTTTTACCAGACATGCATGGTTTGTCACCTATAACTTGAGAACCAAATGATATCAGGGCTTGAAACAAACACTGAGCACTGCTTAAAGGCGGTCTCAAGAGCTAGGACATACTTTTTCTTCAGATTCTTTAACAGATTCTTTAACTTTTAATTCAATCGATACTGGGAAAATTACCCTAAGAATTTCTCAGAATCTTCCCGTTTTCTTCTTGTCTGTACGCGGGTAATCCACTTTTTGCGCCACGGTAACGACACGTTATACCCCCTGTTCCCCAGACAGCGTCACTATTGGTATAAGGTTTGAAGACAAGCTGACCATTCATTACAAAAGAAATAGAAAACCGTGATTTTCGGATTTTTTTTTTCTTGATCAGCTAATTATCCCTCCAGGATGATGTGCGAGGGATAAATATAAATTCAGATATTTCGCTTGCACTTCCGGCAAACCGTCCTAAACGAAAAAAACAAAAAACTAACAAATCATGAAATCCAACACAATAACAACAGAAAAACGATGCGGAACCAACAAAATATACAACGACATGTAACTAAAAACCAGAAGAAAGATGCGGACTCAACGACAGATAAATTCAGATAAAATAACGAATATTAAAATGTGCGTCCTAATAGTGCATGTGTACAAATCTGTGATTATTCTACAATTCTGACTTCTGTGTCTATTTACAATTCACCAATTCCCTGAGAAAGCGCAGAGTTTCTTTTAAGACGCACATTTTAATATTCGTTATTTTATCTGAATTTGTCTGTCGTTCAATCCGCATCGTTCTTCTGATTTTTAGTTACATGTCGTTGTATGTTTTTTTGGTTCCGCATCGTTTTTTTGTTGGTATTGTGTTGGATTTTATGATTTAGTTGTTTTTTTTTCGCTGAGGACGGTTTGCCGGAAGTGCAACCGAAATATCCGAATTTATATTGATCCCTCGCACATCATCCTAGAGGGATAATTAGCTGATCAAGAAAAAAAAATCACCGTTTTCTATTTCTTTTGTCACTATTGGTCGGGGAAAGAGAAGAAAAGACGTCTAAATACAGTTCACTCACCTATGCCAACGGAACCAGAGGGTTTCGAACCAACGGCCACCAAAACATCCCATTTACTGGAGACGTCGATCCAAGCGTCACCGTGGACCTTGCAGCTAGGAACGACGACGTTTTCTTGCGCTGGAGGCAGAAACAAATTTGTAACGACACGAAATGTTCAATTCCGAATGTTTATTACAACTTTACCAAGTTGTCGAGCGCAGGGTTATTTTATCGCAGTGCTCACAGGGCCAGTTTTTTAGAATTTCCGATTAACCTTAGGTGTTAGTTAGCCCGGTTACGGCTAGTTACGGCGACTGCGGTGAGACGGACCTACGCACTCCCCTAGATCACCCTAATTTCCCAGGAACTAGCACTTAAAACCCGCGAAAGTCCCTTGAGCAGTTGGTTGATTCAAGGGACTCTCGCAAAGCACCTTTTTCTCGCACAGCGCACACAGTTGAACTACCTCACGCAGTGCTAGTTTTTGGGATCCCAAAACGTAAGTGGAGGGATACCTATGACATCGCAAAAGTTGTCCGTCTGTCCGTCCGTCCGTCTGTCCGTCCGTCTGTAAGCACGATAACTCTCGAAGGGAATGAGATATTTTGATGAAACTTGGTGTGAGGGTTCGTTGGGTCGTCGGACCAGTCAAGTTCGTAGATGGGCTTTGTAGCTCTACATTTAGGGGTGGGGGAGGGGATTCAAATTAAGGGACAAACAAAATGTTTTGAAACAGCTAATGTGATAGTCGATTATGGGGTAAGAAGACATGCTGAACACGATGGCGAAAACCATTTTGTCATCGGACAAGTAGTTCGCCCGGAATCCGGCCAAAACCGGAAAATTTGTTGAAAGTAAAAGTTTTATTTGATTAGATGTTCGATTTAGGGATAGGAAGACATGCTGAAGACGATGGTGAAAATTATTTTCTCGACGGACAAGTATTTTCGCCCGGAATCCGGCCCAAACCGGAAAGTTTGTTGAAAGTAAAAGTTTTATTTGAAATTGATTAGATGTTCGATTTAGGGGTAGGAAGACATGCTGAAGACGATGGTGAAAACTATTTTCTCGACGGACAAGTATTTCGCCCGGAATCCGGCCCAAGCCGGAAAGTTTGTTGAAAGTAAAAGTTTTATCTGAAGTTGATTAGATGTTCGATTTAGAGGTAGGAAGACATGCTGAAGACGATGGTGAAAACTATTTTCTCGACGGACAAGTATTTCGACCGGAATCCTGCCCAAACCGGAAAGTTTGTCAAAATTAAAAGTTTTATTTGGAGTTGATTAGATCTTCGATTTAGGGCAAGAAGACATGCTGAACACTTATGTGAAAACAAGTTTCTATCCGGACATGTATAGTTCGTCCGGAATCCGGCCAAAACCGGAAAACTGTTGGAAGTCAAAGTTTTATTTCTAGTTGATTAGATAAGCGATTTAGGGGTAAGAAGAGATGCTGAGTCCCTGTATGACAATCATATTATACCCGGACATATAGTTCGACCGGAATCCGGCTGGAATCGGAAAATTTGTTATAAGCTAAATTTCTATTTGAAGTTGATTAGATGTTCATTACTGGGGAAAGAATATACCCTGATTTCGTCTTTGAGCTTTCTTTTTTCGCCGGACAAGTAGTTCTGGAGTTCGGCCGGAACCGGGAAATTGGCAGAAGTGGCAGGAAGTTTTCGTCAAAACAGATATGACTTATAGGGGTAAACACACATGCTGAATCCAAATCTGAACTTGGTTTTCTCAGGTGATTAGCTATTTGGCCTTAATCTGTTTCTGAATTTTGATTGTAAAAATGTTCAAGGAGTCTGGCGAAGACTGGATCTGGCTAAGACAAGACCCAGTTGTCTGGATCAGATATTGAATTTTTGGGATCCCATCGAAACCTTTGGTCTTGTTACATTTACATTTACGTGATTCAAGGGACTCTCGCAAAGCACCTTTTTTCTCGCACACCGCACACAGTTGAACTACCTCACACAGTGCTAGTTTTTGGGATCCCAAAACGTAAGTGGAGGGATACCTATGACATCGCAAAAGTTGTCCGTCTGTCCGTCCGTCCGTCCGTCTGTAAGCACGATAACTCTCGAAGGGAACGAGATATTTTGATGAAACTTGGTGTGAGGGTTCGTTGGGTCGTCGGACCAGTCAAGTTCGTAGATGGGCTTTGTAGCTCTACATTTAGGGGTGGGGGAGGGGATTCAAATTAAGGGACAAACAAAATATTTTGAAAAAGCTAATGTGATAGTCAATTATGGGGTAAGAAGACATGCTGAACACGATGGTGAAAACTATTTTGTCATCGGACAAGTAGTTCGCCCGGAATCCGGCCAAAACCGGAAAGTTTGTTGAAAGTAAAAGTTTTATTTGAAGTTGATTAGATGTTCGATTTAGGGGTAGGAAGAAATGCTGAAGACGATGGTGAAAACTATTTTGTCATCGGACAAGTAGTTCGCCCGGAATCCGGCCAAAACCGGAAAGTTTGTTGAAAGTAAAAGTTTTATTTGAAGTTGATTAGATGTTCGATTTAGTGGTAGGAAGACATGCTGAAGACGATAGTGAAAATTATTTTCTCGACGGACAAGTATTTCGCCCGGAATCCGGCCCAAACCGGAGAGTTTGTTGAAAGTAAAAGTTTTATTTGAAATTGATTAGATGTTCGATTTAGGGGTCGGAAAACATGCTGAAGACGATGGTGAAAACTATTTTCTCGACGGACAAGTATTTCGCCCGGAATCCGGCCCAAACCGGAAAGTTTGTTGAAAGTAAAAGTTTTATTTGAAGTTGATTAGATGTTCGATTTAGAGGTAGGAAGACATGCTGAAGACGATGGTGAAAACTATTTTCTCGACGGACAAGTATTTCGACCGGAATCCGGCCCAAGCCGGAAAGTTTGTCAAAATTAAAAGTTTTATTTGGAGTTGATTAGATGTTCGATTTAGGGCAAGAAGACATGCTGAACACTTGTGTGAAAACAATTTTCTACCCGGACATGTAGTTCGTCCGGAATCCGGCCAAAACCGGAAATCTGTTGGAAGTCAAAGTTTTATTTCTAGTTGATTAGATAAGCGATTTAGGGTAAGAAGAGATGCTGAGTCCCTGTATGACAATCATATTTTACCCGGACATATAGTTTGACCGGAATCCGACTGGAATCGGAAAATTTGTTATAAGCTAAATTTCTATTTGAAGTTGATTAGATGTTCATTACTGGGGAAAGAAGATACCCTGATTTCGTCTTTGAGCTTTCTTTTTTCGCCGGACAAGTAGTTCTGGAGTTCGGCCGGAACCGGGAAATTGGCAGAAGTGGCAGGAAGTTTTCGTCAAAACAGATATGACTTATAGGGGTAAAAACAACAGGCTGAATCCAAATCTGAACTTGGTTTTCTCAGGTGATTAGCTATTTGGCCTTAATCTGTTTCTGAATTTTAGTTGTAAAAATGTTCAAGGAGTCCGGCGAAGACTGAATCTGGCTAAGACAAGACCCAGTTGTCTGGATCAGATATTGAATTTTTGGGATCCCATCGAAACCTTTGGTCTTGTTACAGTTACATTTACGTGATTCAAGGGACTCGCGCAAAGCACCTTTTTCTCGCACAGCGCACACAGTTGAACTACCTCACGCAGTGCTAGTTTTTACAAAAAGTGTAAAACCAGGAATATAAGGACCAATGTGTATGTATTAACGGAGTCAATAAGAGCCAGTAAAAAGTCAGTAGTGATTCAGAATAGTTGGATTTAGAGTGAGTAGAACATGTATTCAATGTACTTCACTATTAAACTTAAGTGTGTTTCATAATCACTGCTTACTGAATGTAGGACCCAGCACCCACCGTCCGAAATTCCCCCTCCACAATTACGAACCAATCCTTTGGGAATACCGCTAGGACCACCGGTATAGTCCAAATATGTACCAACCGCCCGAGTACACGCTACATGTATATTAGATACTCGGTTTCGGACAACAAGTTAATATAAAAATACAACAACATACATAATTTAACAAGTTAAAGAAGTGCCATGAGTTCGCGGAAAATGTTTTCTGGTCAGACAGATGCCGAGAGATGTAAGGGTAAAAGGCCATGCTGAATCAGAAGGTGCTTTGTAGTTCTCTGCCTAGGACGGATAGTTCGGCCGGAATCCGGTCAAAATTTACGAAATGATCTAATTGCCGGACAGATCTGATTGGCAGTCCACATTAACTTAAAGGACTCCTCGCGCACTATTTTACTCTTCAACCTACAGTATTTCATAATATTTGAATACTATGAAACTAGCTCTGCTTTCAACAAATAACCCACGGGTTTGGCTGTTTTAAGCTTTTTACGAGGTCTGTTCACTTATTGTAGCGAAAACAAGGAAACAATTAACATAGCCAGTTTTTCTCATGGAAAAACTTCTCGCAGACAATGGTCGACAGTGTGATACACTTCAAAGGTAGGCAAAATACGGCAAGTGAGAAAATCAGCGTAGTTTTGTCAGAGGGGTTCGAATGTACCGTACGAAATTGGGTGGTTATGGAAGTAGGTTGCATTATTATTATAGCTAAGACAGGTCCTTCAAGAACCGCATGCTGAACCAGTATATGTTGTTTAATTTCCGGATCGGATACATTATTCAGCGGAAATCCGGCAAAAGCCGGAAATCTGAGAACGAGCGAAAATTACAGAGGAAAAGGAAAATAACCACTGCACAAGTTAGAAATGACATAGTATCAGCTTTCGGTTCGGAAGAACAGTTCGGCCGAAGTCTTACTAAAACCAAATACCGTTAAAATCAAGTCAAATCATAGTAGTCATGTTTAAAGTATTTACAAAAACATGTTCAATCAATTAAATTATATTGAACATGGTTATGAATAGAATAGAATAGAATGTAATTACCGAAAAAAGCCCGAGGGCCATGGCAATACAAATTGTAAAAATTGAACTCACATACACAACTAACACACAACTCCTATTCTAAAAATCTCCTTCTATGCTCCATCGCAAGCCTCAAGTAACGTCCAAGTGTTATTACAGTAACAAAACATTCATCCTTCATCATCCTTACCATCCATTCTTCGTTAAACACCCTCTCACCAAATACCTCCTTTCTCCATCATTCAATTCCACACAATCACACATCAAATGAACTACGCTTTCGTCCTCATGACCACACATAGGACAGAAGTAAGGACCAATTCTCTCGTTTACCTTACCAATATATTTTCTCCTTGCCCCAAGTGGTAAACTACCAGCCCTCATCTCAAGAATATACTTAATATCCTCCTTACTTAACCCTGCTTTAAATATAATTCCCTCACCTCAAGTCTTTTTGGCCGCCTAAAAAAAACGCAGGGACACTGGAATGCCCATCTGAAATTGCCAAGTTTGGATCTCTTGGTCTTTTAACCTGATACTCACCATTTTTCCTAATTCTCCAAACTCCATATCTGTCCCTAGCCCCCCATTCCAATATTCATCCATACCACAATCCTGCAAAATTTTTCTAAACCGCGGCCACGTTTTTGGTGAAGCCTCCAAGTACGCTGATTTTAGTACTCTTATTCTTGGCACTCTCTCCCAAAATCTTATCATATTTACTAGCCTAGCATTTCTTAAAGAAAATAAGCCTAATTCCCCTCTCACTGCTAAACTGTTCGTATACTTAGTTAGTCCTAACTATCTCTTAAAGTAACCTAGCTGAATTGTCTCTATTTTTTCCCCTTTCTCATGTCCCCACACCTCAGACCCGTAATGCATAACTGAAGCTACCTTACTTCTAAATATCTCCTTCTGAATTTTAATATTCGTAATTTCCCTCAAATGACTTCTTAAAATTAAATTTGAACACTGTCTACCTTTTTCAATACTTTTCTCTAAATGACTTCCAAATATTTTTCCTTTCGTCTTGGACCTAATTCCTAGATACACCCATTCTTCTTTAACTTCTATATTTCTACCTTTATATGAAAACTTATCATCTAATTTAAGTTTTCCTCCTTTTTTAAACACCAGAACAACCATCTTACTTACATTTAACTCTAGTTTTCTTTCTCCTAAATACGTCTCTAACAAATCTAATAACTTCTGTAATTAAGTTGCGAGAGCAACACTTTGGTTTTGTCCTCGTTTTTTTTTTTTTTTTTTTTTTTTTTCCTATGCCGCCGATTTCAATTTGATTCCTGGTAACTGGGAAGGGTCTAACCTGTGCGGTTTTTACGGAAAGTGTGGACCTTAGGCCGGATTGATGAATATGACATTACATTTTGGAAAGCTCCGTAGAACTCTTGCCTGGGGCCAATAAGGATGGTTTTTGCTTGTCCTCGAGCCAGAGCCTACGGTGTGCGAAGTGAAGTGGAGTTGTATAGCCTATGTCAGAGAGGACTATACGAAGTTGTGTAGCGAACCTTTCGTTTCATCAAACCATGTTTCTGCTTTCGAGTGGAAAGCTCCGTTCTAGCACGCAAGCAGGCAGGCACCAGTTTCTAATTGAAGATGGACTAAAATCTATAAGTGTTAAATATATGCGGCAGTTACCCGGCCCCACAGCCAACATATCTTCTTTGAGTGATTAATAGAAAAATCTACAGAGACAAAAAAGTGGCTTTTTCCCACGGGTCCGAAAGTGCTGCCATCTATTGTTTCTGTCCATGTCTGCGACGATTTCAGCTGAGTTTGTCATTTTTTTTTTTTTGCACCTGGGTTTGCGGTAGAGTAACGGTATCACATGTGCCTCTTAAACTTTAAAAGTTCTCTCATTGCTAAAGAAACTAAAGCTTATCCTTTGCTCCTTTCTAAGTCGTGACGTTAGAAAGTTGGCCTACGGCAAAAAAGTCAACTTTTGAACTAAGACAGGTAGAATCGACGGCAATCGATAGCCATTGATGAGCTGATCAAAGTATATGTCATCCATTTTTTGGTACAAAATTTCCTTCATGAGATACAACAGTTTGAAAATTTCAAAGGGGTTGACAACTTCAGTAGTAAGGTACATTGAAACCAAAAATAGGCGATACCAGTTATGAGACATGTAGGGGACTTTTAAGCAACAATCGATTGTTAGCTCATAACCGTCTTCGGTAATGAGGGGTTTGCCGCTTTTGCTAGTTGGTGTACCTGTTATTTGTTTCCGGTGTATTCGATGGTAAGAACAAATTGGTTCCCAATGGTAAGATATGCAAGGGACTTGTAAGTAATAATCGGCTGTTATGCTACAATCATCTTCTGCGATGATGGGTTTGCAACTTTTGCTAGCTGGTGTACCCATTATTTGTTTTCGGTTAACTTAATGTACATCACGGGAGAGGGACTTGTAAGTAGGAATCGGTTCACGAGGGGCTAGGAATTTTTGCAAATGGGTGCACATTGTATTCGATTTCTATAAATCTGACGGTAAGAAAGTTTGTGTCGATGGTCTATCACTGTAACCTAGGATTAACTGTTTACACAACGGATACAAACGAAAATGTAAAGCAATGAGGTAGTTTCATAATAATTAATAGTGTCATCTATGGTATTTTAATCCTGAAAAGTTACGGATAGCTTTCTAATACCAGCTAGATTATATAAGATATTGTTCCAAGTTTTCATCCGTCACGATGTCTACGATTGAAAAGGATAAAGTTCAACTGACTGCAAAGTTAATTTAGTCCCTTCCTATATTATTTTGTTGTTTTTTACAACGCTGAAGAATACCTTTTGATCATGATTAATTGTTTTAGAACATCCCGTTTAAAAAGCTTATGCTATAATCATTTTCAGCGATAAGGGGTTTGCAACTTTTGCTAGCTGGTGTATACAATATTTGTTTCCGGTGAATTTGATGTCAATCACGGGAGAAGGACTTGCAAGTAAGAATCGGTTCACGAGGGGCTAGAAATTTTTGAAAATTGGTGCACATTGTATTCGATTTCTGTAATATGACGGTAAGAAAGTTTGTATCGATGGTCTATCGCTATAACCTAGGATTAACTGTTAACGCAACGGGTACAAACGATACGGTAATGTAAAACAATAAGGTAGTTTTGTAATAATTAATAGTGTCATCTATGGTATTTTAATCCTGAAAACTTACGGATAGCTTTATAATATCAACTAGATTATATAAGATATTGTTCCAAGTTTTCATCCGTCACGATATCTACGATTGAAAAGGATAAAGTTCAACTTCGACGGCATCGATAGCCGCTGATGAGCTGATCAAAGTATATGACATCCATTTTTTTGAAAAAAAATTCCTTCATGAGATACACCAGTTTGAAAGTTTCAAGGGGTTGACAACTTCAGTAGTAAGGTACACACTGAAACCAAAAATAGGCAATACCAGTTGTGAGACATTTAGGGGACTTGTAGGCGACAGTCGACTGTTAGCTCATAATCATCTTCGGCAATGAGGGGTTTGCAGCTCTCGCTAGTTGGCGTACCTGTCATTTGATGAACAATTTGGTTCCCAAATGTAACAAATGCAAGGGACTTGTAAGTAATAATCGGCTGTTATGCTGAGGGGTTTTCAACTTTTGCTAGCCGGTGTACCCATTATTTTTATCCGGTGAACTTGATGTCTATCACGGGAAAGGGACTTGTCGGTAGAATCGTTGCACGAGGGGCTAGAAATTTGTGCAAATTGTTGCACACTGTTTTCGATTTATATAAATCTGACGGTAAGAAAGTTTGTATCGTTGGTCTATCGCTGTAACCTAGGATTTACTGTTAACGCAACGGGTACAAACGATACGGTAATGTAAAACAATAAGGTAGTTTTGTAATAAATAGTGTCATCTATGGTATTTTAATCCTGAAACGTTACGGATAGCCTTCTTCCGATATTGTTTTGTTGTTGGTTTTACAACGCTAAAGAACAGCTTTTGATCATGTGATTATTCTTTTTAGAACATACCTTTTTAAAAGCTTCGATAAGTTGACAATTTCAGCATTTAACCGACAGCGAAGAAACAAAACCAAAGTGTTGCCCGGGCAACGTAGGTCTAGTTTATCGCTAGATTCTGCTACTAACGCAATGTCATCTGCGAATAGAAGCATACATAGTGACGATACATCCATATTCAACATAGGGGCTCCGCGTTCCGTCATATACCTTACAATATCATTTAAAAAAATTCCAAACAATCTTGGCGACATAGTACAACCTTGTTTTACTCCTTTTTTATACTGGACTATCCTTGACAACTCTGCTCCTACCCTGACCACTAACCTAGTTACCCTATAAATTTCTAGTAAAACTAAAACAAAAATACTTGGCAAGCCTATCCCTAGAAAGCATTCTATCAGTAATACTCTATCCAAATTATCAAAAGCACCTTTTAGATCAATAAATGCTACACATAATCGACCGTTCCTAGGCCTAGTGTATTTATTTATTAGAACCTGGAGACTAAATATATGATCTACTGTACAATATCCTTCTCTGAACCCTGCCTGTGCATTATTTAATATCTCTTTTACTTCCAACCACTTTTTCATTCTATTGAAAACTACCTTACAAAATATCTTTGAAACACTGTTTTCTGAGTGGATACCTCAGTAGTTTCCATGGTCTTGTTTGTTCCCTTTTTTGAAAAGTGGTGTCATTAAAACAACCAGTAAAACAAATAAAGAGCGCGACGGTCCTTCCCGACAGACTACGACAAGACAAAACAAAAAGACAACAATAACTACGTAATCGCAGGAACAGAGGAACATTCGTGATTAAGTTCACTCGCGGAAGCTTTAATTTCGATAATGGCAATAGCCATCGATAATTACAGCAAAAGAGACAGTCTGACGTTTGAATCGGAACATTGGCCAATTTTTAGCTCAGCCACAACAAAATAATACAAAAATCCAGCGACATACTAGCATCTGCATGTCATGTGCATTTACCCCTCACGAGCGAGCCAACTATGGTCGTGAACTTATGATGTAAAAGCGGAGATTCACTGGAATCAGATTCATTCGAGTCCGCGTTAAGATTGGGATTTATTATATTACAATAGCTACGGATCGAGTGTCGTTCCGCTTTTACTACCTACTGGGCAAGTTCATTAATAAAGCACACTGTTTCATAATTGGAGGTGAGACCATGAGGTATAACGAGAGTAAGGTAGCGTTCCAGTGAGTTACTGCAAGTTATAATGATAATAGGAGGGGCGAGCGCCTTCTTGTGATAGGTATAAGGCTTTCTGGAACGAAAATAATAGCAACGCGGACATACGTCATCACTCTTACCGGGGTCCTGCAGAACCGATAGTTAATATCACATGGTCGCGACCATCATAAGTAAATTGTAACGACCGCAACAGTCGTGGAACGAAAATAATAAGAAGGAGGGGCTAATTCACTTATTACGGCGGTATTTGGAACGGGAATAATAACAAGAATAGTAACAATCGTAACTAATAATAAGTCGCTGGACCGTAACCTAAGTTTACGGTCTGACGCGCTACCCTGGTTTAACCCGATCCGGATACGATCAGATGGTTTATACCGCCGTACCCAGGATACCCTAGGTAACATACAGTAAAACGTTCAGAAGCGTACAAGAACGACCATTGCAGTAGGGGTCGGAGATCAGAAATTATTCGCATAATAACGTTTGTTTTATTGAGCCAAAAGGCCATACATCACTAAACTCATGTTTCACTAGACCAATAAACTGTTACACCTCTAGAACCACTATGCTATGTAAACAAGGCTATGACATATTTACATACTTCTACAATGAAGTCGGGGTTTGTAGATTTCAGACCCACCCAGAATTGCAAAAGCGCTTGGCACTCTAAGAGGAATTGGTTCAAATCTTCCTCCTGGAACTTGCAAAGAGGGCACAGGTCACTATTGGCCGTTATGGTCGACCTAAATCGGGGAGGGGACTGACTGGACTGTTGGAAGAACTTACCATTTGTCAAGTTGGGTAGTTCAAGCGAAAAGTCCCAGTACTGAATTCGACAGGTTGGCATGGAATATTGACACAGGAACTCCTGGCCTGAAAGGGGGACTAAAATAAAAAGAAGTAATTACTCAACATAAGAACTAGAATGCCTTCTACGTATCTAGTTAAAGCACAGAACTTCTTTCTACTCTATATGACTTAAGTCTAAGACACGCCAGCGAACCTGGGGAAGAAAGAGAAATGTTACCCGGAAACGGTGACTCGAGTCCTGTCAACCAATAAACGGCGTTGGGGGACAGCAGTGCTGAGGCTTCCGGGTCTTCCGCTAGGTCTACGGCGATCCCTAGTCGGCCCGTTCAGTTAGTCATCAAGTGTATTCGCTTCATGTCTAATTTTCAGAAAGGTTTCGGCGAAAGTCTGTGTTTCTTACCGACCAAGACAACAAATGTATAAGCTGGAGTAGAGGGGAAAAGACAAGAAAAAGGATGAGAAAATACGTCTAAGTACTGTGGAAAGAATCGGGCGAAGCGCTAGAGACAGCCGTAGGGTCACATATCTTGCATCTGTGGTATTACTGTTCCTAACGCATAGGGGAAGGCCTAAATTAACTTCGCATATCCATAGTAAGCTAGCTTTCAGCAAAAATGACCAGCCAGGTGGAGAGGCTTAGTGCCTGAACACAATTTTTATGGCACTTGAGCTTACTCAAGTGCCATATAGCGATTGTAATTTCTGTCCGTCAGTCGGTCTGTCGGTCCCGGTTTTGCTAGTTCGGGCACTTCCAGAAAAGCTAGGACGATGAAACTTGGCAGGCATATCAGGAACTGGACCAGATTAATTTAGAAATTGTCGCTTCCTCGATCCGACCATCTGGAGGGGAGTGGAGGGAGGGGGAATCCGGAAAAAATAGGAAAAATGATATATTTTTAACTTACGATCGGGTGATCGGATCTTAATGAAACTTGATATATGGAAGGACTTCGTGTCTCAGACCCTCCATTTTAAATCCAGACCGGATCCGGTGACACTGGGGGGAGTTGGAGGGGGAAACCGGAAATCTTGGAAAACACTTAGAGTGGAGGGATCCGGATGAAACTTGGTGGAAAGTACAAGCAAAAGTCCTAGATACGTGACTGATATAACCGGAACGGAAAGGCTCACTTTGGGGGAGTTGGGGGGGGGGATAAGTCCGAATTTGTAGTGATCCCGCGAGTTCCATGCTTCCTGCTGTGCTGGGACGATGGAAATCGACAGGCATGTCTGGGACCCGACCAGATTAAATAGGAAATCATCAATTCCCCGATTCGACAATCTGGGGGGGGGGGAGTGGAGGGAGGGTGAAGCCAAAATTTGAGGTATTTTTAGCTTGCGAACGGGTGATCGGATCTTGATGAAAATTGATATTTAGGATAACCTCGTGTCTCAGACATCTCACTTTAAATCCGGGCCGGATCCGATGACACTGGGGGGAGCTGAAGGAGGGAACCGGAAATTTTGAGAAACGCTTAAAGTGGAGGGATCGGGATGAAACTTGGTGGGAAAAACAAGCACAGGTCCTAGACACGTCATTGACATAACCGGACCGGATCAGGGCACTGTGGGGGAGTTGGGGTGGGGGCCCGGATTTCTAGCGATCCCGCGAGTTCGGCATACTTCCTGATGTCCTAGGGCGATGAAACTTGAACAGCCGTTTCCCCGACCCGACCATCGTGGGGGGAGTGGGTGGATGGGGAGTCAGGAATCTAGTGGCGTGCATAACTTTTGAACGGGTGATCGGATTTGAATGAAACTTGTCTGGTGAGCTATCGCCTCGGACGTTCAGTGTCACGTCTGGGTCGGACCTGTGAGGATGGGGGGGGGGGGGGTGTAAAACTCAAGAAACTCTAAAAGCAGAGGGATTGGGACGAAACTTAATGGATGGAACAAGCATTAGGACTAGATGAAATTGACCATGCCAGATGGTTTCGGGGCTCTGTGGGGGGAGTTGGAGGGGGTTTCCTGGAATTCTGGTAGTCGTGAGTTAGAATAGTTCCAGATGTAAGACGACAACGAAACTTTGCAGGCATATTAGCGACCCGAATTATCTTGACTTAAGAACCTGACACAACATACCCCTGGAAACTTCCGTTCCTAGATCCGAGCATTTTTTGGGGAGCAAGAGAAGAGAAATATGGAAATTGACTTCTATAAATTGCGAACGAGTGGTCTGATTCGAGTGAAACTTCATGGGTGATACGAATCGATGGCCTCGACATGTAAAACATGCGTTCGAACCATATGCGACCACGATTAGGGGAATTGGGGGTGGGGGGACCTTTGACATGCACAAAAACCAAACGGATGGACCGAATGAGATGCAAATTCGACAGTGCCGAGTTTATGCGGCCTAGATTTGTTATTTGGCGTCCGGGACGGATTCGGCCAAGGTAGGGGGGGGGGGGGGGGGTACTGGAAACTTGCAGATACGCTATGCTCCAATTTCAGTCAAACTTGATGGACAGGAACAGGGAATTAAGAGATTGGGCCCGGACCGGCTCCAACAACGTTGGTGGGAGGGGGGGGGGGGTACCGGAACTTTCCAAAAATGCTCAGATTCGAGTGAAACTTGATAAATGGTATAAAAGAAGATGCTTTAGGTGGTCGATTTTTTTTTATTCCGAACCAGATTCGGCCACGGTAGGTGGAGATAGAGTGAGAACCGGAAATCGTGTAGCACGTCTAAGGATCAAACAAATGGATTTATTGGGATGAAAGTTTGAACAGTCATGTGCATTTGCTACAGACAATCGAGACGATGCCGGAACTGCTCAGAAATGAGTGAAACTAAATATCCTATTTCTATTTCCGAACCGCATTTTTGGATGGCGGGTGTATTTTGTGGCGTTCTCATCTACTTTCTTGTACAGCCTACTCGTACAAGTGCCATATGAGCTCGTAGCTCTTGTATTGTTCAAGCATACAAGACAGGTACAAACGCATTCAGGTAACACAAATCCGACAAGAAAAGTCCACTATCCAAAAATCGACATTTGTGAATGCGGAGCAACGAAGCATTTTTTTTAAGCATTTCCATCGGGTCTTCAGGATTTAAGTGAACAAGTGATGAGTAAATCTAACCTATTGTCTTATCTCAGCCCTTTTCGGTTAAACTTCAGTCAAAATCGGTCAAGACTACAAGTTCGAGCAAACTTTCTTCTACGGTCCAGCTTGTAAATGTAAAACTATGACAGTTTATGGCTTTATCTGATCAAGATAGGGCAACGAACTAGCGAGGTAAAGGAGCATTAGCCTTGACAGGCCACAGCCATACTGGCGGTTCTGATTTCGGGTTCTCTGTTACACCTTGCCCGTTACACCTCCCTCAGCCAAGAGGGGTTGGGGGCAAGCCATTCTGGTGCTATCGCGCACCCCTCCTATCACATCCTCAGATTTCTCCCCCGTCGCAAACGAATCGGTTTACACTACCCAAGACTCGAAACTGCGTGCTAACCACCTGGCCAGGACGGATACGCATGTAACGACTAATTACGATCGTCGGCTCGCAGGCGAACTCGTTGCAACAATCCCAGCAACCTCAGGGCCCCCGATTCAAGAAAGACGTCGGCAGGTGGAATTTTGAAATCGCATCGTGGAGACGTCGCACCAACTTCCGTCCGTTGCCAGCCCACCAGCCGACGCCTTCAAAATCCACATGATGAACATGTAGGAACAGACGATTACTATTTGAAAATTTTCGTAGAATTCTGTAGAGGCTTGCACCTTTTTTTTCTTATTAACAAAATTTATTAATAACTTAGAGACTAGAGAAAAACGAGAAAAATCTCACCTTCGATTACCCCACGTACGGGCACAACTATGGCATTTTGTCGAACGAGCGGACGAGGACCGGACAAACGCGGGTCCGAAGGTGGGCTGTCAGCCCTAGTCGAATCCTACAATAACAAGTGACTTTACTTACTCAATGAAAGGAGGCTTTCAAAGCCCCCCCCCCCCCTCCGCCGCTCCCGGGAAAGACAACAAGAGACATCACCGAGATCGGAAAATAGCGGAACTTCTGCGAACTGAACTATACGATCATAAGAATAGAAAAGAACAGAATAGTCTTTACCCATATCGTTGACACGCCAAATACGGGGTTCTCGTCATACAGTAGTGAGTAGAGGTATGCTTATGTGAACAGTTTGTTTAATGTGACAGTCCAGTTTTGGGCTAGACGGTAGAATGAAGATCCGAAATACCTATATAGGTGTTTTCAGATGCCCTTAATTACCTGCTTTGGCTCGCTGGTAGCTTTATACACAGCAAGTGCATGTAAATGGCAAAGTCCACTGTCAACAAACATTCACATAAGCATATCTCTACTGTACAGTAACGATTCCTGTCAACCAATTCATCTTGCATAAGCCCATATGCGGTCGGACTGCGATTTTGGGAACAACGGACTATTAATAAATAAATAGCTTGCCTGGATCATTTTAACTTTGCCATGGTCTTACAAAATTTGATTTATTCAAACAATGTTTACAACGGATACGTCAGCTCTGATTTTTCATCAGCGATATTTCGGCCCTTCTTGGCAAGGGTCCTCGTCAGGCTGACGAGGACCCTTGCCAAGAAGGGCCGAAATATCGCTGATGAAAAATCAGAGCTGACGTATCCGTTGTAAACATTGTTTGAATAAATGTTTCAAAGTCAGCTTGGGCTCAAAGAATATTTAAAATTTGATTTTATTTTAAAACGTATGAAATTCCACGTATTCCTAAACCGCTCAATGGCAGAGAGCTGGTTCGATGGCCAGAGAACAGAGGTGACCGAATTGAAAAAATGGGTAGCGTATAGTCCTAGCCGGTATTAGGTTAGGGAAAAGAGGGTCTTTGCTAAAGTAAGGTCAATATCTACGTGGTTTTGCCGCAAAGCTATTGCTAAAGAGATCTTCAGAGACACATATGTTCTTGATTTTTTTTATACGACTGTTGCACTTCCTCACATTCTTTTTCCGTCTGCTTTATTTTCTTCTCTTCTGAACATTCTACATTAAAAGTTACTTATTACAAAATTCTCTAAATCTCTTCTTGGTTTCCCTATTTCTGCGAGAACTCTTTCCTAACTTCTAATATTAAAGTGAAGAATCCTTTGGAAACTTTGAATAGTAAAATCCAAAACTTTCATAAAAAGGCTTACATCATTCTTGTTCATCACAACCTTTTTACTTTTTTCACAAAAAGTGCCCGGATAATTTTTTTTATCTTTGTTTTTTCCTTCGTATTTCATTGTAGATGTAGTAGGCTAATTAGCTTTTAACTGTCATCTGTTTATTTGTATGTAAGTGTTTGTGAGTTTGATTGACATGATGTTGTTTCTTTTTATACGTTACTCTTTAGTTTTGAAGGATTCAAATACATACTAATAAATAATAATAATAATAAGACACTCACCTGTCCAGTCGGTCTCATTCCTGCAGGCAGGACTCTTCTTCTCGGTATCCCATTATTATCTTGGCTCTCAAGCCTCAGCCTCTGTGCTTCGGATCGCCAATCCCTCAGCCTCTCTCGTAGTGATTGCACTTCCCTTATCTGACTACCGCCGCTCTGGGCAACCGAATTCTCGCGCTCTTCCGTCACATTTCCACGGGACTCCACGGGAGTACCGCGCGTTCTGTCCGCCACGGCCTGCCGCAAATTCTGCAGCGTGGCCTGACGCTCACGAGCTCGTTCGTCCGTAGTTCGCGAAAGAAAAGAATCGCGCTGCATGTCACTGTCGTTGATACTCGCCGCTCTTTCACGGCTCAAGCTGCTATCCGCGATTATGTCACGATTTGCGAGATCGGAAAGAAGTCGCGGGTTCTCAGCCGCCTCAGACGATTGGCTGCGCATTACCGCTTCCGTCGCGGAAACTGGTTCCGCATCGTTACTTGACTCTGTCGCACCGCGCGCCCTCTGCGCGCGACGCAAGCGAATGTGTTCCATAAGGATGTCAGATGGGATACTGTCGTTTCTTAGCAAAGCCTCCAAAACCGGGCGAGGTTCCGACAGCGACTGGCGGTTGTTTAATAAACCCGACGGGGGGGCTGTGCCAGCCGTATTTCTTCCATCCGAATCTGTGATAAGGCGTGGTTCGGTTTGTGCAGCATGATCAAGCCTTCTTTGGCGCATATGCTCACTGATTATACTCTGCGTCTCCGCCACAAGAGCGCGACGTTGAAGACGCGTCAATTCCTCCGTCGACTGCGCTTCGCTAGCAGCATGAGTGCGTATCCGGTCACGAAGATTGCTCAACCAACGCGCCGGGCCTTCGGTGAATGGCTGTTCCTGAGCTTGTCGGAACGCGCGATGCGCACTTTCTATGCGCTCAGCCTGCACACGGAGTTCCTCATAATCTCGTTCATGCCTACGAATTTCGCTTTCAACTTCCTCGCTAGACGGCCGCCTGATTGGTACAGATGTCCGACCGACATACCACGGCGTCCGAACCTCTCGGACATCAGCTGCCAGCTCCTCAGCATCAGCGCGTCCAAGGCTGTTCAAGACATCCTCGACAACAGGAGCTAGGTCAGGACCTGACTGAGCCCGAAGACGCTCGTTTCGCAAGGTTTGCCGATCGATTTCCAAGTCCCACATGCGACGGGGGGCGTCAGAAAGCCTTGGGCGCTGGGCCGGTGGCAGAACGTCAAACAACGAACTTCTAGACGTAGATGTCTCTGGTCTGCTTGAAGGAAGTATGTCACCAAGATCCAAGCTAGGCGACGCGACACCTGTTCGTACAGCTTCGTCGAATATCTCTCTACCCGTTCTCGGAGTAGTGCCATCCACTTGCGCCGCAACCGTCCGGCGAGCTACCATTTCCTCAACGAGCGTATCGAGATGGCGTCTCAATGCGGCAGTTGCTTCCGTAGTGCCGCTGCCTGGAGCTGCCGCATTGGCTGATGGGGGGGTGCTAAGCGCATCTTCACTGGCCGCAGTGTCAGCCAATCCAGTTAGCCCGATTGTCGCAGGTGTTTCAGGCGCTCGAATAGCACGGGATGCTTCCATTGCTAGCTCGTCTAAACGCGGGATGACTCGACGCAGAGGATTTCCCTGAAAAGAAAACTAAAGTGAATATTCTAATGTTCTTGACGCGGGTCCGAAAATTATAGGGAAAGATATGAACAAGGGTCCCGAGTTCAAATCCATGGGCAGATTACTGGTTTTTCAACAGAATCCGCGGCTTGGCACAAACCCGCGGAATACCCAGCTGTAAAACCGATGCCTGGAGAAACACAGGGAGAAGACGGTAATGTACGATGTGCTATGAAAAGCCACATTGCTAAAGTCTCCCCAGCATGATAAAGGGGTGCTGAGAGTGAATTTAAAAAAAACTAACCTTCTGCTAGGGATTTCCCCACCTTGAATAAATGGCAAAAAAATTCCATGTCCAGAGGCTAACTTGTAGGCAACTAAAATAACGCTAAAACATCAAAGATCACAATTTACTTGAAAAAAGGAAAGTAAGAAAAAGAAAAAAAAAGAAATGAGCTTAAAGGAGCCTAAGCCCCCTTCATCTTACTAATAAATTTCATCCTCTGTCTGACACTAACCCATCTTCTGACCCAGTTCCTTCTGAAAAGACAAAAGGTTTGAGAGTAATTTCCCCATGCAGAGTTTCATCCCCCTTGCAATCTGAGTCAAAAAGTAAATCTTCTTTAGGTTATTTTCCCAACCCATTTTCGTCTACTAATAAATTTGAAGCTTTACAAGATCTCACCGAACCACCTGATTTGACGCTAGGAGAAGGGCTAGCAAATTGTTTAAGTTCTTCTGGACCACGTGCTCAACCGAAAGTGAAAAAAATCAAAATTGTTGAGAAAGAAGTCCCCCAGAGTCGGTTTAATTTTCCTCATCTGCTTTCTTTGAATGCTGAAAGTCTGAATGCTGATAAGATGTGTGAACTGGAAGGATACGTCAAAGTTACTGAAGCTGATATAATTGCGGTTACAGAAGTTCACAAACAAAATATAGACCATCTAAAAATCAAAGGTTACAAACAGTTTATTAAATTGAGGAATGATGACCATCCTTTGGGTAAAAAGGGAGGCGGAGTTGCGTGTTTTGTTCGAGAGGAGCTACCGATGCGACCCCTGCAAATCCCCCATATTGAAACCCATGATGAAATAATGTGGTTTTTGGTCCAGCCTAAAAAGCTTCCAAGGTCAGTAAATGGAATAGCTCTCGGTGTATTTTACTGTTCGCCCAGCCTTACGAGTTCCGAGAAAAAACGATTTGCGGATAAGCTCGAGTTATGTGCTGATTTTATAACTTGCAAATATCCAGATGTTGGAATCTGTTTGACCGGGGACAAGAACGATTTAAAAATTGATTATTTTCTAAAAAATCACGGGTTAAAACAGGTTGTTAAGTTTGCGACAACAAAGGGCAATACTAATCTTGATGTGATTTGCACAAATTTTTCTGAGTATTATGATGAGCCACAAGATCTTCCCCCACTTGGCGGAAGTTACCATTACATGTTAAAGTGGTCCCCTCTACCGTCATATAAAATAAAATATGCAATTGAAAATGTGACTTATCGACCTCTCTCAGACAGTGGTCTTCTTGGTTTTGGAAATTGGATTTCATCGGAGACTTGGACTGAATCTTTGAACGCCATTTCAAGTGATGAAAAAGCAAGTATCCTGCAGGAGAAACTCCGACAAAAATATGAAGAATTTTTTCCCGAAAAAACGTTTAAACGTTGCAACACCGACCGTCCCTTTATCACGCAAGAAATCAAAGATCTAATCCGTTACAAGATACAACTTTTGAGAAATGGTAAAAGAGAACAAGCTAATAAACTCCGAAACAAAATCCGAAAGATGACTAGAAGGGCTGCCGCTGATTATTATAATGAAAAAATCCATAACTTATTTGAGTCAAAAAGTAGCAAATGGTACAAAGAAATCAAGCGAATGTGCGGGAAAACACCCTCTGTTGTTGATTTTAATCTAGATTCTGATGATGTAACCGTCGCAAATCAGCTAAATTCCCATCTTGCCAAAATTGTCCAATCACTACCTCCGCTGGATGGAAATGAAACTTCAGAATTTTCGACTGAAGGAAATAATGTCAAACTTATCAGCGAAGATCAAGTTTGTTCTAAATTGAAAAAGCTGAAAAGAACAAGCATAACACCCATTGACATTCCTATTCAGTTAATTAAAGCGTTTCCCGATAAAATTGTAAAACCTTTGACAAATATATTCAATTGTATTTCTAGTAGTTTAGAATACCCACAGGTTTGGAAAACAGGGTACGTCACACCAATACCAAAGAAAGATACTGAGTTGGATTTTGATGGCGTAAGGCCAATTACGCTGACTCCATTATTCAGCAAAACATATGAAAGTTTTGTTGCTGATTGGCTCAAAAAAGAAATAGAACCTTTGCTTGATCATCGACAGTATGGAAACCGAAAATGTACGTCAACTTCCCATTATTTAATCAGTCTACTCCATTTTATTTTTCAGCATGTTGATGAGCCCGGTAAATGGTTGAACCTGATAGCAATTGATTTTAAAAAAGGTTTCGATCTCATTGACCACAAAATTTTAATTTCTAAGCTTTATCATATTTTTAATGTTAATACCAGAGTAATAAAAATAATTCAAAGTTTTTTAACAAATAGATCTCAGATTTTAAAGTATCGTAATGTTTATTCTGAACCAGAAGCGGTACTTTGTGGCGTGCCCCAGGGTACCATTCTAGGTCCAATTTTGTTTTTAGTTATGATTAATGATATAGCGGATGATTTTGAGAATCGTTGGAAGTATGTGGATGATCTTACACTTGTTGAAGTTTGTCACAGAGAGGATTCGAGTCAGGTTCAAGATATCGTGACTAAAGTAAAAATTCAAGCTTTGAAATCTAATATGACTGTAAATGACAGTAAATCGTGCACTATGACAATTTCATTTTTTAAGTCTTTCATCCCTACTTTTTCACCTGAAATTTCGGATTCTTTGAAAGTGGAAAAACTTAAACTCCTAGGGATAATCCTAACTAATGATTTAAAATGGGAAGCGCAGACGACTAGCATGATAAAGCGAGGGAATGCCGGACTTCAAATGCTAAAGCTCATGTCTAGGCATGGGGCACCCACTACACACTTGTTCCGAATATATGTTTCCTTTATCCGACCAAACCTAGAATATGGAGCACCTGTTTGGCATTTTGGCCTTACGGTCGAACAGACCGCTAGACTTGAAAAGATTCAAAAAAGAGCCCTGATCATAGCGTCAAAGGTGGCCGAGAGGTCTTATGAAGAGTTGCTGCGTGAATTTAAAATCACTTCTCTACACGATCGAAGACTGAAACTCTGCATGGAGTTTGGTGTAAAATCCCTGAACCACCCAGTCCATAAAAATATTTTTCCTTCTAAAAGCTGGCGAGAAGGCTCCCTCGCAAGGTAGCTACTGCGGTTGAAAAATTGCAGCCAACTAAATGTAACCTCCAGAGGTTCGAAAAGAGTTTTGTTCCGTCTTTTGTGAAGTTGTTTAATGAGGTAAATTGAGATGTTATTCATTTTTAATGTTATTTATGACTGTTAAAGTACGCTTACATATTAACTGACTATACCAAACAAATTTGGCGTTAGCCACGATAAGTTTTTGACGAATAAAAAGATTTATCTATCTATCTATCTATCTAAACAACACAACAACAAAAAACTTCCAAACCAACACACTGCTGACTAACATTATCGACAATGCAAAACGGAGGGGTTCAATGCCGCTTTTACAGCTTGGGCTTCAGGCTAAAGCTGGAAATGAACTTGTCAAGTTGTTGAGCCTGAAGAGGATCCTTGCCAAGAAGGGCCGAAATATAGCTTTAATAAACTGTAGCTGACGTATCTGTTTTGCATTGTCAAATATGATTCGCAGTCAGCTTGGGCTGAAGGAATGTTTAACTAACCTTTTCTTCAAGCTTCAAGCGACACAATTAGTCTGTGAATCATGTGAATGCTATCGTCCAACTGATTTTCACTTTGGTTTATTGATAGCTTTTTTTTTCACAAATGTATAATTTAAATAAATAAAAAATCATAACCGTAATAAAAGTATTTTTCTCATAACAATCTTACACCAGAATTAGATCAATACTAATCACAGGAATTCCTTTATAATCCCTAACATCTCTTTTTCAAAAACCCACCTCACGAGCAACCCTCAAAATGAACTCCCCACCAAATCTGAAAAGAATTCTCTTTCTGATGATAGTAATGATATTCTGAGTATCCCCTGTCCGTGGGGGCTCGCGAGAATGCGAGAAGTAGGTCCCTAAGACGAACAAAAACACGGGGTCTCCGCTGAGGGAAGCCCAGGGGAATGATGTGAGTATGCCTTAAAGGACCTCTCGCACTATTTACTCTTATATTCCAATCTTTTAAAATAGCTGAATCCTTTAAAACTATGTTCTGTTATTAAAAATTATCCACGGCTTTGGTTGTTTTAAGCCTTTCTCCAGACCCGTTGATCTCTAACAAAACCACGGAAAAATGTATGTGACTGGTTTGTCTGGTGGATGAGCTTCTCAGAAACAATCGTCGGGATACGCATCGAAAAATAACAAAACAGGGAAAGTATGAAAAACAGTCAAGCGTCATTCGGTGGGCTAGAATTTACCGTATGAAATTCTGGTCTCCGGATTTAAGAGCAGATGCAGCGATTGCGGAAGTAAGTTACATTGGCAGTATAGGTACGACGGGTCCTTTCAGACATTTTTGTGACTATTTTATTCCGTCTTTCATAGTCATTTGTTTAGATGAAAATACAAATACTGAACTTAAACAAGCGATTTGGGTTTGTTGTACAACAGGAAATAGAATGCGTACCTCTTGCTGGGAGGTTAGCCCCTCACTCGCTAAGAAGTGCTGGATGAGGGACCTCAGGGAGTGGATCATATCGACAAGCCCCTGTCGCGAGTCCGATGATTCATCGTTATTCTGAAGCGAGTAGACGCGCAGGACGCGTGCGACGAAGTCTAGTAGGCACTGTGCCACGCTGAACAGAAGTTCTTGAAGGGACGATACGTTTTCTGAGAAAAAATGGGAAGAATAAATGTCAGTTCAAGGACGATGTTAAATTCAATTTCATTGCAGCACCAATTACGGACTAACCGAATAGCAGGTGATAAGACTCAAGTCTCAAACATAAAATAAAGACTAGCAAAAAATAGTCAGTATAAAACCGAACGTGGTCGAATTATACATAGACACACAGAAGACACAACCAAATTCACAAAGATAAAGATTGGGGTAACAAACAACGGGGGGGGGGGGGTCTAAGGAAATAAAGAGGGGACACAACTATTCTGGTATCTCACATGCCGGCAAAAAAATGGTGGAAGGTTTGGGACAGGTTCGGAAACTTTGTCTTTCAGGCATTGCCCTTTCTGTAGCAAAGTCAGGAGGCAGGATACCGCGACGGACTGGGTTCAGAAGAGTCTGTTCACCAAGCTGTATGGTAATGTATATGAATATGTGTGGTAGCAAATACTTTGTTGGTACTTAAGTGAACTATATGAAAATATGAAAAAAAAAAATCATAAAACGATGCGGAACCAACAAACAATAAAACGACATGTAACTAACAAGAGCTACGAGCTCATATGGCACTTGTTACGAGTAGGTGGTGCGAGAAACGAGAAAGTAAGTCGAGCATTTTTCCGGAAATTCCGGTAGCCCTTCCAACCGTGCTCGGATCAGGTCTGGACCCTAAAATGTGTTATCTAAGGCATACGATCTCTCTACTTTCCAAGTTTCATGCAAATCACCTCACTCGTTTAACCCCTAATCGAGCCACAACATTTTCGGGACCCCCCCCCCCCCCCCACTGTGGTCGAATACGACTCGGACACATAAACTTCGCATCCCTAACATTTCCTCTTCCCTTCCATCAGGTTTAACTCAAATCGGAGCATATCTTAAATTTTCCGGTTCCTGCTTCATCCTCCTCCTACTTTGGTCGGATCCGGTTCGGACGCCAAATGACGAATGTAGGCCGCATAAAGTTAGTACAGTCCAACTTGCACCCCTTTCGGTCCATCTGTTTTGTTTCTGTGCATGTCACAAGCTTTTCTGACCACATCTCTCCTCCCCCCCCCCAAAAAACTCCCCCAACCAAGGCCGCATGGGGTTGGGACACATGCTTTGCATATCTAGGTGATCAGTTATTATCACCCATAAAGTTTCACTTGAATCGGAGCATTTATTTATTTGGATCTAATACCGGCCAACTAGGGCCATTATACAAAAAAAAAAAACACTTTACAAATTTACATTTTACACACTAAGTTGGGTCAAACCCACAATATAGCAACTCCCCCCATTTCAGCCATATGGGAAGAGATAGCCGCATGTGCGGCCCAGAGAGAACAGCCAACAGAGGGTTCTGGGACTCCAGAATTCTATTCTGGAGCGAAAAACAAGCTGATCTACGGACTTCAGAGAAAGATGGGAGACCTTCACCAACAAAAATTGCCGAGGCACTACAATTCCAAGGAAAACCGTGCAACCACCAGAGGGAGTTATTGTACAGAACACAGAAAGTATGAAATTCAGGTCTCCGGATTTAAGAGCAGATGGAGCGATTGCGGAAGTAAGTTACATTGGCAGTATACGTACGACGGGTCCTTTCAGACATTTTTGTGACTCTTTTATTCCGTCTTTCATAGTCATTTGTTTAGATGTAAATACAAATACTGAACTTAAACAAGCGATTTGGGTTTGTTGTACAACAGGAAATAGAATGCGTACCTCTTGCTGGGAGGTTAGCCCCTCACTCGCTAAGAAATGCTGGATGAGGGACCTCAGGGCAACCTAGGGAAGTCAGTAATTTCCGGATTCCCTCTCCCTCAGCTCCCCGAAAAATGGTCTGACCTAGGAACGGAAGTCTTCCTAGGACATTGTGTCGAGTTCTTAAGTCTATTTGATCGGATCACTAATACGCCTGCCAAGTTTTATAGTCCTTAGCGTATCTGGGACTATCCTAACGCGATCACCGGAACTCCGGGAAACCCCCTCCAACTTCCCACACAGAGCCCCGATACGATCTGATTTTGTCAAATTACGTATCTAGGGCTAGTGCTTGTTCTTCCCACCTAATTTCATCTCGATCCCTCCACTCTAAGCGTTTCGAAAGATTTCCGGTTCCCCCTTCCAACTCCCCCCAATGTCACCGGATTCGGTCCAGGTTTAAAATTGGTCGTATGAGACACAAGGTCTGTATATCAAGTTTCATTAAGGTACAATTACCCGTTCGTAAGTTAAAAATACCTCACTTTTCCGGATTCCCCCTCCCTCCGACGCCTCCCCCCCCCAAGATGGTCGGACCGGAGAAACAACTATTCTCAAGTCAATCTGTTCGGGTCCCAGACACGCCTGCTAAGTTTCATCGTCCTAGCACATCAGGAAGTACCGAACTCGCTGGATCACTACGGTTATTCGGATCCCCCCCCAACTCCCCCACAGTGAACGGATCCGGTCCGGTTATGTCAATCCTGCATCTAGGACTTGTGCTTGTTGTTTCCACCAAGTTTCATCCCAATCTCTCCACTTAAAGCGTTTCCCAAGATTTCCGGTTCCCCCCTCCAACTCCCCCCAATGTCACCGGATCCGCTCTGGATATAAAATGGGAGTCTGATACCCGAGGACTTCCTATATATCAAGTTTCATTAAGATCTGATCACCCGGTCGTAAGTAAAAAATATCTAATTTTTCCGGATTCCCCCTCCCTCCACTCCCCCCCCAGATGCTCGGATCGGGGAAGTGACTATTTCCAACTTAGTCATTTGGGGTCCCTGATACGCCTGCCAAGTTTTATCGTCCTAGCTTATGTGGAAGTATCCGAACTAGAAAAACCTGGACAGACCGACCGACGGACGGACAGAAATCGCGATCGCTATATGGTTCTTGGCCGACGGGCAAGCGCCATAAAAACCAGAAGAACAATGAGGACTGAACGATACCCAGATAAAAGTAAAATAACGAAAGATAAAATGTGCGTTTTCGAAGTGTATATATGTAAATCTGTGATTATTTACAATTCTGAATTCTGTGTATATTTACACACAATTTTACACATAAATAGGCTATACTATCAATAATATACATATCTATGTCAATACGTAATATCCTTGTAAATAATGGCCTTCTCTACCTCGATTAATTTGATTTCCACCAGGCGCATTGAGATGCGACACGAAAAACTGGATTTGGAGTGGGTACGGCGCGGTGCAAAATTATGGCATGGTCAACCGAATTTTGTCCGCTATAGCGACACCGAATTCGGCTAACCTGGGTTCTGTGAATACCAGGCTTCAGCTTGGACTTTAAATACAGGACGGTTAAAGCCACAACTGGCTTACAACTTAAACGTTTTTCTTTCCAATCAGCCAACGTAAACATATTATTCACATAAAAACTGGCGAGATTTCCAAAGAACCTGTCCCTTACATTTCCAGAAACTGAGCGGTGAGGTCAGATCCACTCCGGACTTCGGCCTCAAGTACGCCGTAATTTACAAGTTTACGTCACTTAAGTCAGGCAGTGCAATACTTTTCCCGCAACCTCTTCTTCTTCTACAGGTTTCATTCAATTCCGGAAGATGACTACTTTAACAGTCAGGGAGGTCTGACGGCGTTTTAAGCGGAATTCACACACAAGGCGTCTAAATATTATCCGGCAAAAATACACTTCGCGACGTCTAGGCGAAATCGCAGGGTGTGACAGATGAGAGCGAATTCGTCCCAATTCGATTTCCAGAAATACGAAAAGGAAAACTACAACTTGCACTTGGGATAGCCGGGGTGATGTAAAAGACAGAGCAGGAGTCGTATCCACACTCGATCTTTGGGCTGTTCTACATCCAACGTTTCTGCATTTCAAATTATTTGCCTGGCGTTGCGAATTTTTCAGCTCGGAGCAGAAGTCTGCCGAAGCGTCTTTTTTCACCCAACGATGTGTTTTTCCAACGCATGTCGTGACGGATATCGCCCGGCGTGGCAAACTTCGCGCTCTGTGTGAATTGGGCTTCATCCATGAGGGAAACGCGGGGAACTAGCGTCACAGCAGAAATTGCGAAGTAATAAAAAATTACTAGAGCAATCAAACGCAATAATAGCCACTTACGGTCCATACCAGGATCTTCGTTTGGGTTTAAGCCAAATCCGCTAGCAGATGGTGCCGTTGACAGTGAGTTGTCGATCTACGAAAAGAAATAGATGGCTCAGTGACAGTTTTATTACACGACTTGACTTCATTCCATTTTTCGGCGAATCCTGCATATTCCAGTGCAGATCCACCATGCGGTTTAGTTCCTATTCGCCGACGTGTCAGCACCACGTGTTACTCTTTGTACGATCTTGGGGAATAATCTTCTTTCTCACCGAAGTTTTCAGCAAATATTTCCGTCCCAATACTGCCATCCCCATATTGCCGACTAAAACCTTGGTCACCTTGAGCTAAAGCACAGAAAGTTCCGGTTCTCAACCGCATCAGTGCAAGAGCCGAGCGTTAGAAAAAGAGCCGTGTGCCAGCGTTGGTTGAGCTCTTGAACAACTTATCCCCCGTAATGTTTTGACTGTTCAATGCATCATTTTGATTGGCCACTTATGTTGAGTATTGCTTCGATGTACCTTAGTACCTTAAACACGGCAAGTTCGGCAGTCTAATACTGTCAAAGTTCGTTTTACAATAAACTATCAGTATCATTATTTGATGATTGCCGAAAGGGCAACTATAAACCAGCTGAAAACCAAAATAATGATTACATGTCATGAATGCTTTAACCGTGACAATTTGGATTCGAATTTGTACAGTCAAGGGCAGTAATGGTATCACCTCACTGATTCGTTTAGCAAAACCGAACATATTTTATTATTTTTTAATAAGACTGAAAAACAAACTTTTAAAGGTCCCCACGCACTATTTACTCTTCAACTTGCAGTATTTTAATATATTTCAATACATTAAAAAATTAGGCCGTGCTTTCAATAAATAACCCCACGGTTTTGGCTGTTTTTAGCCTTTTTCGAGACCCGTTGATTAATAGCGAAAACAGGGAAACATATACTAGCCGATTTTTCTGATGGAAAAACTTCTCGCAGAGAACCGTCAACAGCTTGATACACATCGAAGGTAGCAAAACAAGGTAAGCGAGAAAACCAGCGTGGCTTTGTCAGAGGTATTAGAATGGACCGTACGAGATTGAGGTCTTCGGGTTTAGAAATATATGGAGTGACTATGGAAGTAAGTTGCGTTAGTATTATAGGTAAGAGTCCTTAACCCTATTTTAAACCAAATAAAAGAGTTGGAACCGTGGGAGTAAATATGGCGAACTCTTACCAAGGTCGAAGGTTCAGCAAGGCTCTGCGAGTCACTGCTCACTGCTTCGCCCGCAGATCGTTTAGTCGCCCTTCGCTCTGTCGTCCCACCTGACGTGGACGGCAGGTCAAGGGGCGGAGTTCGGACAAGAGCGGGCTGTTCGGTTGGTGATGTTGCCTCAGAAACACGTATGATTGGTCCGTCGACAGGTGAATCGCTCTCTGATTGGTTGGGAGCAGGCGGTTGAGGTGGTGGACTACCGGGTGGAGGAGGAGGCGGTGGGAGTGAAAGCAGTTCTTCTGAAAAAAAAAAAGATTAACTTGACTCGAATAGTGCGATCCGCTTCCGGTCGTTTCCTTTTTACATATTGTTGCAGCTGAGGGAGGGGGGGGGGGGGGCACGTTTGGCAATTACCTTTTGCATCGACGATACGTAAAAAACATCACTTCATCACCTCGAAATACAAATCGCTACTGTGGATGAAACCCCAATTCATTGGTTTTATTTTTAAGTTTCGTTACTATCATACGACCCGCCAGCAGTATTATAAAGTTCACCATCCGAAAATAGTGCAAAACATACAACAGGGCAATGCTCATTCATTAATAGGGTACGTTGTTGACCCTATTACCCCTGACTGTTGCTTCTTTGTAACCCACAAAGGGCTGAGGAAAAGTAACATGCACAGCTAACGGAGCAAGAATTTTAGCACCTATTTTAAAGGGGCGGCCGTAACACCTGTGGTGTCGGTCTGTCGGGTTGACACAACAGTTGGGCCCACCTGAAATAGACTACTTCCAGTGCAAACGAAAAAAATTTCAAATACAGACCATCAGTGGGGGAGGGGGCGCGGCCCCTTCTTCGGTACGACCAACGAGTTATTCCCCGTCTTCTTAGAGCTGGTGACATCCGCTGATTTCTATCAGCAGACTCCACAGAGAGAAAGCTGTCAATCTCATCCGATACGTCATTGATGGCCATAGTGAGTGACTGAAAAAAATACTGGTAATCAGGAGACCCATAGTACTTATTTTACTGATCCCTTTGCATTCTTTGCATTCATTCTTATTTCCAGGATCCCGGATTTCCTATGAAATTTTCCACGATAACGAACGACCGCTGGACAGACTCTTGTATTCTCCGTGTTCGGCGCTTTTGGAGCCACATCAGGCACCGCGTATCGCTTCCAAGGGCTGATTGGTCAGCAATACCGGTTGTGCAAGTTTATCCGTGTTTCTCATCAAATCAAGGGGGCTGTGTGAGGCTGAAAGGCGTCTTTGTTCTCTTTCGGAAACCTAGCAGAGTTTCAAAGGAGTTACGTATGTTAGAATGTTGGAGCAAAAGTATCTAATGCTACTAAAGTAAGTAAGTAAGTAGGTAATTTATTTATAACCCACCATTTTGAACAAGAGCTGGAAGCTCATATGGCACTTGCAAGGCCGGGTTAGATGGAAGTGATGGTCAACAGTATGTTTTTCACTTTTCGGTTAAGATGCGCTAAACTTGCAAGGCTGGGTCAGAGGATGAAAGTGATGGTCAAAAGTTTTTTTTTCACTTTTCGGTTAGGATGCGCACTTTGAGGGTGCTTAAAAATAATTTATAAGCAAAACCCTTGAGGCAAAAAGGATCATGTGCTCATGGCGATCGTGAAGAAGTAAATTTTGCCTAAAGTATTTTTTGTATTCTGTGGTTAAGATGAGTTCTTTAAGGGATGGTCGGATCGAAGAAAGTGACGATTTCTAACCCAACGATGTAAAGTTTGTATTGCTCCCGCAAATTTGTATGGTCCTAGCACATCTGGAAGTACCTTAACTCATGATTATCGGAATTCCGGATACCCCCTACAGCTCCCCCCCCCCCCCCCGCTCGGTACCTGAATCCAGTCCGATTCTGTCACTGATGCACCTAGGACTAGTGCTTGTACTTCCCACCAAGTTTCATCCTGATCGCTCCACTCTATGCGTGCAGTAAGATTTCCGGTTCTTCGCTCCGACCCCCCCCCCCCCCCCCCCCCCGCTCCCCCAGTTCATCGTTTCCGGCTCGGAATCAAAATGAGACACCTGAGACATGACGTCTTCCAGATATCAAGTTTCATTAGGATCCAATCACCCATTCGAAAGCATTTTCCGGATTCCGCCAACTCCCCCTCCCCCCACGATGGTCGGATCAGGCGAGTGACTCTTTTCAAGTTAATCTGGTAGGGTCCCTGATATGCCTGCTAAGTTTTATCGTTCTAGCCCACCTGAAAGTACATTAACTACGGATCGCCGGAATTCCGTAACCCCCCTCCAACTCCCCCCACAGTGTCCGAATCCCATCCAGTTATGTATCTAGAGCTTGTGCTTGTTCTTCCACCAAGTTTCATACTGATTGCTCCGCTCTGACAGTTTCACAGGATTTCCGGTTCCCCCCTCCGACTCTCCCCCAGATTCATCGGATCCGGTCCGGACTTGAACTGAGACATCTTAGACACGAGGTCTTCCAGATATCAAGTTTCATTAAGACCCGATCACCCATTCGAAAGTTATGCATGCCCCTGTTTTCTGGATTCCGCCAACTCCCCCTCCCCCCACGACGGTCGGAACGGCCAAGTGACTATGTCCAAGTTACTTTGGTCGGGTCACTAGTATGCCTGCCAAGTTTCATCGGCCTAATCCTTCTGGAAGTACCCTAACTCGAAAACAGTGACCGACCGAAAAGTGATCGGTATATGTACCTACAGTACAACAGGGTGCCCCACGATAGATCTTCTGCCGCAAGTGGATACTGTTGTTGCTAGCTGCGCGTTATCTAGCGGAAAGCGGATGAAACTTATACAGGGGGAAAAGATCGTCCGGAGATCATGCTACCTTGCGAATATGAACAACACATCTTGAGTAAGTAAGTACGATAAGTAAGTAAGTAGTTTTTCACTCGCGATTTTGAAAGCGGAGCATAGGAAATAAAAGAAAGAAGTAAAACAATACAAAATACATAAGATAATATCTTCGGTCAGGAGACAGGATAAAAGGTCAGCGCTGGTTGGATCCAGTTGCTTATGATTCTCGGTAGAGACGAGGAGACTTTGCAAAGGTTAGTACTTGCACCCTGAACTTGAAAGATATCCGTTAGCGTGTGGTTGTGGCATAGTTCTGAAAGATGGAGCGCTCAGTACATACAGAGGGGTCAAGCGGGGTTAAACTTACAGTGGCACTTGTCCGGGCTCTTAGTGTAGCTTCCTGGAGGCGACGCCTGTGAAACATAGCCCTCTCCCCCGAGAACGGCCTCCGGCTATCTGCAACACTACCTAAAAGTAAGGTATAAGTGTAATTTATTATTTATGAGCGGTTGTTGTAAAATAACCCGCATTTATGTGTATTTGTTATATTCCATGTGAATGAATGGATGTCATATATCTAAATGTAGTAAGAGTGACCGTTACCAATCTCCGAATGATCCGCGGAAGAAGACGAAGAAAAATAAATGTATTAAAATAAGGATTGAGAAACCCGGATAGGTTAGTTTATTTAATTATTAAGTCAGAATTCGGATGTTGGTCTAAGTGAATTTAAATAGGATAAGATATTTACGTTGTGAAGTGATTAAAATGAAAAAGGATAAATATTATGTTTGTGTTCCTTTTTCAGGATTTGTATGTTTGTACTCAAGAATAAAGGTCGTTCTACTTGACTGGTTACCCACACCTAACAATAGGCTCACAATCCTAACAGCCGTCACAAGCTGAGGTAAGGGATGGACTAAAAATGTCATTCACTCAGAAAAAGAAAAAAAAATCCAGAGCTCCCTTTTTATTGTTATACAAATAATTTTGACCTTTCGATTTTTGACGACTCTTTTTTAATGCTGTGTGCTGTCCATTGTTATTAATTTGTTTGAGAAATATTAGAATTGTAATTGCATTACGACGAACTACATTTTGCAATCCTTCTAACCTGTCATTTTTATTCGTGCTCGACATTGATGAACCGTACTTTAAAATCTTGAATTATATATGATATGATATGATATTTATTTGCCTTAAACGCCCAAGGGCCATAATAAAGAAACATAAATAAGTACATATAAATAAAAAAAAATAAACGGTCACACTACTATTTCACACTAAACCGTACACAAACACTTTTCCCTGTGAAGACTGGCCACTCTGAGGAACCTCGCCTCGCATATATAACGAAGTTTACAGTCGAAAATACTATATACTAGATCTCTTGGTTGATCCATTCAACTGTGATGCCATATGCAGCACTATTTTGTTTTTGTAACAGATATAACGGATCAATAAACCGAATTGGTTGTAATCCGATCTATAAACTGCTTATTCTTTAAAATGACACCATTGATTTCTCTGTAGATGGTGAAGATTTAAATAATTTCAATGAAACTTTATACGCTCTTTTGATTGACATAAAAGGAGCGTTTGATAACTTATCTCACGCTTCAGCAATCCTGTCTCTTCTTTCTAGGGGTATTCCACTCTCTATTTGTCGTGTTTTGCGTTCTTGGTATAGCCGGCTGTCGGTTAGGGTATCTTTGGGTTCTCTTCTGTTTTCTTCTTATTTGCCAGTGGGCAGAGGGGTGAGGCAAGGTGGTATTTTATCTCCTTATATATTTAATGTTAGCCTAGCAGAGTGTCTCCGGTCAATCCGAATATCCCTGATTTCGGATCTTCGAGATGTTTCTTACCTAGCTTATGCCGACGACATAATTTTACTGAGTAAATCAAAAACTGCGTTGGCTGAGAATTTTAACCGTCTTGCCAGTTCTCTGTCAGCAAAGGGTATTTCCGTTAGTGCTGGTTTTTTGTTGTAAATAGTACCGTGGAAGGGAATAAATGTCTTGATTGCGGTAATGGGATTATTTTTTTAGCTTATGATATAGTGACGTACTTAGGGATCCCATATGCATCGTCAGCTAAGTAAGTAAGTAAGTAAGTAATTTATTTATGACCCGCCATTTTGAAAAGGCGGAGTAAATGACGAAAATAAAGAAAAGAAACAAAACAAATATATACACACAGAAAAAGACACTTAATTTTTAATCTTCGGTCAGGAAGCAATGAACGACATCGTGTGCTGGTTGGGCCTTGTTGTCCATGAGTATTGAAAGTGATGACGAAACATCCAAAAGGGTAACACTTGCATTATGAATTCTGAATTTCTCCGTCAATGTATGGTTATGACATAATTTCGACAAGTGGAGCAGGTGGTTTGCATATTTAAAATAACATGAGCTCATCTTTTTAATCTCCTTCTTTCGCAGAACATGAGTGACGCCAGAACGAAATAGTATAGAAGGACCGCAGAATGTGCTGTACAAATTTACCAAAGCTTTACGATTATAGCGCCCCCGGTTGGGGACGATGCGCCAATAGGCGCTACGGATCGACTTATGAACTTCTTTAACAACCGAAGAGCAAAATTTTGACAATGAAGATTTGAATGTTATGCCGAGCCACCGTAGAGAGTCTGTTGATTTGACGATGAACGATCCAAGAGATATAGAAGCTTAAGATGAACTCGAAACAATTTGACGAAGGGTTGAAATGCTGGTACTCGCATTTTTACAGATTAACTTCAAGGCCAATTTTGAGAAGTTCCGACGACAGCTTACTTACTTTTTTGTGAGTGTGGATCGGCTACGGCTTACTAGAGACAAGTCGTCCGCGTATGCTATGTAGCTGAAGGCATAGTCTTTATAGAAGTAAACAGGATGCAAAGAATCGAGACAAGAAGATATGGCCGATTTGAAGATGTAGGGAGATAAGACTCCCCTTGGCGAACACCAGTTCGGGCAGAAATAATCTCTGACAAGCTACCTTGCCATTTGAACCTTGCTGAAGAATGACCATACCAAAATTTTAACAGATAGACAACAGACAGATTCACGCCAGAAGTAATGAAAGAAAATAGGGAAATAAATAAATTATTAAAAATAATTTCATCATTTTTGTCAGTATGTGATGAGCGTGCGCACAACTGGCGCTCGAACGGAATCCAAACTGCATTGAACCAAAGCTACATTTTTCAACTAGTTCTGGAAGAAGGGCGTATTCCAGGATTTTGCTTATGGTACAAGAAACTGTAATTGGCCGATAGCTTTTGCAAAGGTCCGCGCCTTTCCCTCGCTTGATTACCGATGTTATAGTACCCAAGAGGAAACTATTCGGAACCAAACCCTGGCATAAACAAATTTGAAATAGCAGCTGAAGGAGTTGTGTTAAAGCTGGACACTCAATTCTGAAAAAATCGGCACTAAAGCCATCGGAATCTGTAGAACCAGTTCTTCTTAATTTTCGGAAAGCAATTTCGATGGAAGAACAAGTAACTGGAAGAACAGAAGGTTGAAACATTCTCCTTGGTAGGTATTTAAGAAGTAAATTTTCAAAGTGCTGCTGAATCTGGTTTTTGCAACCACTGAATAGACCACGGTAGTGGTTGGTCCAGTAAGCCATAGATAGCGCGGAAGGAGGTACAGCTGAACCTTTATCTGTACGAAGGACCTTTTGCCACGCTTTTTTGTCACTGGGAGCATCTAAGCCATTCAAACGAGCATTTTTAAGTGAAGATTTGTATTCACGCTTCGTTATAGCTTTAAGATTAAACTTTAAGATTTCCAACCTTGATCATTTGATTGTTTCTGAAACAAGTCTCATTGACGGTACTGTTGAGGTTGATGAGGAGAAAATTGAGGACGACCATCTGCCTCTGTCTTTCTGTTTGGTTGTCCCTGTTGCTCGAATCAATTGTATAGATACTGTGCTCTACATTTCTACATTAACTAATCTTCTCTCGCTTTTAAAAGTTCATTTTTGGTGGTGCTGAACACTCGCTGGCTCGAAGAAAAATGGCTAACCCACCGGAAGGACGACCTCTAGTTTTCACTGCCGGCTGGATGAACACAAAGAGCTCAGGAGATTGGCGCAAAACTTTCGCTACTAGGGGCGGATAGCAGATGCTCTTGAAGACAAAGAATGTCCGAGCTGCCTAGCAAATCATCAAGTAAAAGATCTTTGTCATTTGTGCCATTTACATTTAATGACACACAGCGCAGTTTTTTTTTCCCGAAAAACCATTATTTGCCAAGACCCACGGCCTTCCTCATAACGCTGCATCTGAGGCTAAAAGAGACATGACAGCCGTCACAACTGGCACACTTTGGAGGCAGTGAGCAAGGGGTCTTTGCTATAACTGTGGCAACCAGCACAACGAGCACATTTTGGAGAATCGGACGGATGCGTGCATTCGGCTACACCATGGTTTGGGGATTGACAGCGAAAGCAGCGCTTGCGCATTCGGTGGAATTCATGAACACGAAAAACTTCATACCCGACTTTTAGCCCGAATTTCATAGCTGTAAGGAGACCAACTTGACTTTTGAACCCGATTTTGAAAGAACGAGAGCCCGAAACAGGCGCGACTTCACAAAAATCAGGAATCAGGGTCTTCAAGGCGTCGGCCGTAATGGTGACTGGAACAAAAAGCTAAGGTTTCTCAGTCTATAATTGTCAATCATATACAAGAAAGAATTAACAAGACATTTGGACTCTTAATTCGTGTTGTGGGCGAATTGCTTTACCTCATGTTCTTTTTGCTGCGACAATCGTAGAAAATTTTCGAATTTGCGACATATCTGCTATTAAAACTTCATATTCAAATTTTCCGAATTTCTCCTTGGATTCCCCATTTCTTTCAGTAAATTCGCAGTTGGTTTCCAATTTTAAAGTAAAAGACCCATTCAATTTTGAGGAAAAAGATGACCAACTTTTATAAAAAAAAAACTTCGGTAGCCCTCCAAACCCACAACCTGTACCCATTTTTTAACAAGTGAATAATATAGTGCGTAAATAATTGTAACTTAGTTGTCGAAATCGTGTGTATTTTTTATAGTATTTATGTGTTAATGAATGGACCAGATGGTTTAGGCATAGTTCTGTGTTATACATTATTTTGTACTCCTCAATTCTGAGGGAAATAAATAAATAAATAAGTACAAGACATTTCATCGTCATAACTTAATTTAATTTGCCACCTTTCACTATGGTTCACTGTTAAAAAAAAAGGTTAAAATTAAGGTTTCCCGTTTCTCTACCTTAAGCAACGCGAAAAAACTTCACGGTCAAAGAGTTAGGCCTAAAGTGCGTGTTTTGCATAATGAACTATTTGGTAGTCGTAAGCATTTGATAGACGAAGGTGTCGATGCCGTGTCCCCCTAGCTTAACCCCAAGCATTTGTGTTTAAGAAAGATAACCGTGTTGTCAAACTGCTACAAAAGTTGCGTTTATGTTCGCCTTTTCACTCGCCGTTTTTGCGTAAATAGTCCGAAGTACTGTTTGACAATTTCCCGTTTTCGTCAAATCAGTAAACGCTCACTTAGCCTTTTCGCTTGCTTTTTCGCAAAAAGGGAAACTTGGTAGCTGAGCAAGAGGCGCTCTCCTTTTGGCTTTTTGCCCAAAAGTCCCCGAATTTTGTACTTTTAACCCAAAATCCAATTAAAGATGGATTTGACTCGAAGTAAAAAGTGATAATCAGTATTTGCAGACTGTCCCGTATATTGAACATGAAAAATGTACGGTACAAGTAAAATACAAGTAAAACGGCTTTTGTCAAAACTGCATTTTTATCCAAGAAAAGCGGAAAGGCCTTTATGGTAACGACGACTTACAAAAACGCGAAAATATTCAAATGAATGAAAAAGGCTAAAAGCTGGACGAAAAGGCAGCTAATGTTAAGGGTCTGTTGGGTAAATAAATTTTGGTTTCTGTAGATCGAATTGTGAGTGTCTTTTTTTATACGATCATTTTTCCGTCATGTCACGATATTTTTGTTGTGAGATAGTTGAGATTGGTACACTGGTGGTGATATAAAAGACCTCAAAGTTTTCCAACTTGAGCGACTATAAATATACGCAAAAATACAAATATGACAAATATGCGAACAAAAGACGCAACTCACTTTCAGAAGAGTCAGGAACAGTTCGTAGTTCATATCTCAACTGGAAGAGCATCTGCCTGACCTGCTGAAGTCGGTCGATGAGACTCCTATAAGACTGGTGGCGGTGGGGTACCTGACGACGGTACCTGCGAAAACAAATCAATCCTTAGTATCAGAAATCACTATCCAATTCGGCGACAAGCTAAACGCTTAACGCCAATAATAAAATAAATGAGAGTACACAAACTGCAACCAGTCAAACACAAATACTCGATTCTGGGGCACAAGGAACGTTATCTATTGGCTGTCTATTGCTGGTAGATTTCTTAGCTCGGATGTGGGATCAAGTAGGGGAGAGGGGGGCAGGTCCGTCATAGGGGCAAGTCCGGACATTTGCTCTGCAAACCTCGCTGTTTGAAATTTAAATTACGCGAAATTGTTTTTCAGAGCTGTTACACTTGTACGCTTCTTCTGTAAAAAAATTCCCGCGGTTACACTCGTGCTATAATAGCGAAACGATGCTAGTGTCACTTTTTTTTGCGCGAAATTGAGTTCTACGTCATGGAGTTGGCACCTCATTGATGATGATGATGATGATGAAATTTTATTTACGCACTTAAGAAGAGAAAAATAGTGCAGTATAGACAAAGAAAAGGAAAAAAAAAATACAGTAAGCTTTCAATAATGTAGTAAATGCATGAGATCATAAAATAAACATTTAAAAAAAAGAAAGAAAAGGGACTAATCGGGTCTAAAAAATCTTCTTCTTAGATGGAGTGCGGAGAAATGGCCAAGGGCAGAAATGTGAAGGTCTTGGGCAATTGAAGATAACTTTGCACAAAGGGTCAGAGGGCAAAAAAGTTGCAGCTATACGGGAATTCCTATAACGTCGAGGAAGGTACAAGAGAATATTTGAAATAATAGGTCCTGATACGTTTTAAATCATTTAGCCTCAGAATACCAAAAATTCCGGAAAGGTTGCAGACATTTTGGTAGTCCCGAACCCACTTATATCGTCGGTGATTTTTATTTAGGTAGTTTAAGATTGTCTCCACCATGTCGAATAAGAATTTCCGTGATTGATACAAAAGTATGAGAGTTACAAATTTATTTCCGTGAAAACAGCACCAGGGGCAGGTCCGGACAAAAACACTTGAGGCAGGTTGGAAAAAAAACTGAAGGGAAAAAATAAAAACATAATGAAAGAAGATAAAAATCGGAAAAGGGAAGGAAAAAAGCCAGCAAAAAAGCTCAGAAAGCCTTTAAGATACATTCAGTCATATTCAGACCCAGCGGTAACAGAATATACGGATGATAATAAATTGACGGTATACTTGTGCAGTTTTATCAAACGGAAGCAAATGCACGAAACTGAATTGAGGCAACGAAAGCAAATGAAAAAATGTGTACACAACTTTCTTGATAGTCCTTCCTGGGTTAAACAAAAGATGTCCGGACTCCGGAACTGCCCCAGCCATGTCCGAACCTGCCCCCGGTTTGGGGGCAGGTCCGGACGAAAGTAGCTAATAGGATAATAAGATTTGCAAAGAAAATGTTACAGGTAACAAGATTCTACAAACTAACAATTGCAGCTAAGACATGATTCTAAACAGTCGAAAAGGAAAGGAATCAACAGACCCTAAAACAAAATCTTGGTATGCAAAAAAGCAAAAACGTAACGAACCAGCCGCCCTCTCCCCTAGTGGTTTTTAGTTTTATAGGTTAATATGGGTTTTTGGTTTGGCTTTAAAGAAATGACGATCTGTAACATGGTAAAAAGGCTTAAAACAGCCAAAGCCGTGGATAATTTGTTAAAAGCCTAGCCTTGTTTTACAGTAAGTAAGTAATTTATTTATGACCCGCCATTTTCAAAAGCGGAGTATGCACAAGAAAAGAAGCAAAGAAATACAACACAGCAAAAACACATAAAAAAAATACAATGTTTCAATCTTCGGCCAGAAAAAAAGTGAAGAACTATGTGCTGGCTGGGCCCAGTTGTCCACGATTTTTAGCAGAGACGACGAAATTTCCAAAAGTGTAACACTGGCATCTTCAACTTGGAACTGCTCCGTTAGGACGTGGCTATGGCATAACTTTGACAAATAACGCAGGTTCTTCGCATACTTAAAAAAAGCGCTTTCTCATCTTTTGTAGCTCCTTCTTAACTCATATAGTGTTGAAGACTGGAACAAAAAACAGTAAATAGTGCGAGGTGTGCTTCAAAGACAATGCAAAGACGCTTACACAGAAAGCCGTCGCATGTTTTCCAAATCGCTATCTAAGCTGGCAGTGAATGAAGCTGGCAGTCTGCCAGAATCCTCCTGGTCACCCCTGGCCAAACGCTCGGGGTCCCATCTCTCGTATCGTCCTCTCGGGAGTCCTCTGCGCGAGGGCAGCAATTCAGTAGATGGCGCCGGTTCCTCTGTTGGTGGATAGGGGTCAAACCGGTCGTGTCGGCCTCTGGATCGCGCACGAGAGGCATGAGACCGAGTCCAGAAGGTGTAAGCTGGAACGAAAGTCCAGTCATGACTACCAGTTTAACCACCGTAAGTTCAGCTTACTTCTTTATTTCCCTCAAAACTGAGGAGTAACCTAACATAAAATATAAACAACGACATTAACTACATTACATTAACAATAACAACATGGTAAATCGAGAAAATACACAAGGTTTAAAAACTAAATTAAGAGGATTGACGTCTTACAAAATGACCTTCACAAAATTGAACTTTGGATGCAAGTGTGGCTGATGGAAGTCTCTCACTCTAAAACTTTCTATACTTTCAACGGCCTTACAATACCCGAATGTATGACCCAACCGGTTCTAGCGGTCATGATCAATGGGGATCTGCGTTTCTCTCAACACTACAGCCTTACCATAAAAAAGTGCGATAGAATCCTTGGTATAATTCGAAGAACCTTTACATTCAAGAAGGGTGGTTTGTTCTCACTGATGTTCAAGTCGATGGTTCGCCCGATCGATGGATATGGTCACACCAGAGTGAGTTCATATTACAATTGTGATATTGAGGATTACGACAGACTTCAACGGAGAGCTACCAGGTTCGTTCCAGATCTACGCGATCTCCCTACCAAGTGAGATTAGCCAAGTTCTGCCTTCCCTCCATCACATACAGATTTTTCAGAGGAGACCTGATTGAAATATTCAGATTAATTATTGGAAGACAACTTTGAAGTGACCAATTTCGTAAGATTCAGCATTAACCGGTATCATCGGGGCACGCGTACAAGCTTGCAAGGGCGTTCGGGCGTCTTGGTAATAGAACTGTCGATCCTTGGAACAGAAATACCGAAGATGCGGTTAATGCTGAATCGATCAATAGTTTCAAGTGCATTACTGATGGGAATTTTAACTCTGATCAGTTCAGTTCGGTTCGATTATTCAAAATTTCTCGGAGCTGTTGCTTTATATTATTATTCTTATTCCCTTGGGAAATAATGGGTGTAGGCTATGGATCTGGAGAGCTTCCGAATTCTTTTACAAAGTTTGTCAACTTTTTCTTCCCAACTCAAACTGGATCATTTTCTTTAAAGTCGAGCGTTCTCTACGACTGCGATTGCGCAAAAAGAGCATGAGGTAAAGCAATAATGGAGGAAGGAGCAATACTTGAGTGTATGAGAGGCGTTTTTCCCAGGCAAAAACTTTTTAATACACTTTTTTCTACACTTTTTCATGTTCATCACGGAAACAGTAGAGGGTGCGAGTTTTTTTTTTATATTTGATGTATTTCCAATTGGCTAAACATAAAAAGCTAGTAGCTCTACCCATACATTGAATTTTTCTTCTCCCGTTGTTTACTTTTTAGAATAAATAAATCGAGATATGGTTCACTGGATATTCTTTGCAATTTCGTATGTCCTAACGAAGTCATCCTTAATGACCCTTGCTTTGTTTTTTCCAAACTTTCAAAGATTCTGCGAAGTCTTCAATATTCCGCAGAGGTTTCCACTAACTTGGAATCACTTTGGAACTTGTTATCATCTGACGCTTGTGCGAAGTTACCGTACGTACGTACCGTACGATGAGTCCCTTTTCTTTTTCTGTGTTTGTTTTTATTATATCTTGTGCATCTTACTGCATTATAGAAAACTCAATGTAACTTTTCCTTTCCGTTTTTTGTACTTTCCCATTTCCCTTTTTTTGTCTACACTGTCAGAAGTTTAATAACAGATAACACAAGGATGCGCGGTTTCAACAGATAACACTTAGGATGTTAACTGATATGTTTTTTCACACCGCTGAAAAAAACATCTGCTGAATTTTTTGTTTGTCATCTTGATATCGCAAAAGTCAGCAGATGCTTTTTCGGCAGTTTCTCGGCTCTTCCTGGCAATGCTTACTATGCATAGCATTTATCATACAACATTTGCAAAACTATAACAAATAACACCCCAAGTATTGTCTGCTGAAACTGCGCATCCTTGTGTTATCTGTTATGCAACTTCTCATAGTGTAGTGCGTAAATATCATTCATCATCACTTTTCGGGAAAGCAGCTTCGGTTTCCAAAGCACCAGTGCGGAAAGTTTTGCAACCTACCAAAGCCGCGCGAAAACCATTGGGATGCGGTTCCGACTTAGCGTTCCAGCTCGAAAAAAACCTCCTCTACGCTGGCAATTGTATTAGTTGCGTTTTTGCAGCTATCATGGTGTCTGATACCACAGCAGTTCCCGTTCTGCCTATCCAGTTACCGTTAAATCTCAAAAATTCGTTTCACTTTCATCATCACCAACACATCCTTCCGGACTTCGTTACACCCTCTCTTGGCCCTAACACGCGAAGACAAGAAAAACCCGAAACCCAAGCTTCTTCCCCCGCCAACGCAAGCTTCAGAAAGATATCTAAAACGTTCGTTGCGTATTTCACTGAACATTTTAACTTGTACTTGATTTTATGTTCGTTTCATATTTGTTGTTTGTTAGTTTGTGTTTTATCTGTATTGTACGTGAGTGTTTGTTTTTCCAATTTCCACTCGTCTTAGCCTAGTGCTATTGATGTTAAAATAAAATTGATTGATTGATTGAATGGTTTAGTTTTTTTTTATGAAACTGTTGGGAAAAAAGTTTGGCACATGATGTGAGTGGAAATCATTATTTCTTTTGGGATGATAATGGCAACTGTAGCGTCAGATACCACCGTAACTGCAAAAACGACAAAAAGCAGGTCCAGTTACTGTGGTATCAGATAGTATGGTAAATGGAAAACTCGACTATCAACTATCGTAACAGTAGATTGGCGCTCTTTTACCTCTGCAAATACTTACATGGTCTCCTCGGAGGTTGTGTGACATTTGAGGCAAGCGTGCGACCTTCGTCGTCAGATGAAGATGGAGACTCGCTTCTGTAACGCCGTGGTGGTTGCGTGACCGCTAGAAAACTGAAATGTTAACACAAAACAGGTCCAGATTAAAATTTAGTCCAAATTGTTTGTGTTCATGTTGATTTTTCTTTGTGATCTTTTTCCTTTGTGTTCTCTTACTTGTCGCCATGCGCATTTGCTGGGTTATAAATAGATATGTGTATTTAACATATTTGATGGTGCAAAACGGATACGTCAGCTGAATTTTATTGGACCAATAAAATTCAGCTGATGTATCCGTTGCGAAGGGTGGGAGTTTTTTTTACCACGGCATGCAGAGTTTTGAAATATTTTGCGTCCAGCCGCCGCTTCGGAGAGCAGGAAGGCTAGACAGATTCGACAAGCTCTAACAAGAAAATTGCTAATTTCACTCGGCACGTATTCGTATTTTTGTAAAACGATGTTTCTGAACTATTCCATCGGGAAAAGAACATTTCTAGTAAGAGCTGTGCTTGAAGACTTCGTATACCTACATAAGCTTTCCTTAAAGCATCCTTCCTAGCTGTTCTTTCCCACCAGCCTCCGTTACAAGACCTCTCTCGCGTAGGCGACTCCGTTACTGTCTTTTCGTAATCCGGCACAAATAAATATATATAACATATATGTACGCCAACACTTCTTAACCAATCGTACTGTTCCTTCGTGAAAGGGCCTTTCCGAAACAGCCGTCACCAGCAAGACAGCGGGGTTCAAAAAGCGGATTGACGAAGACTGGCGCGCTCAATCGTGGCGAGAGGACGGAGCGCTCATGAAGTTGTAACCCGAAAATAGCCACCATGGTCAACTCGAAGCTATCCATCGAGACACCACATTCTTATTGCTTGAAGTGCAATTTGGGTAAATAATAAGGAACAAATGGAGTTTTAAAGTGTAACTGAAAAGTCAGCTTATTTGTGTAAATTCTTTTAGCTGAACTATATAAATTCTCTCGAGGTTCTTCAATTTTCCACAATAGGCTCTAGTAGGGACGTCGAGAACGTAGACGGACCCCCCTACAAGATCAGCCCCACAACTGAGCAGCTAAATCTAAACCAAAGATCAAAAGTGATTTTTCTGTCCTCTCCTTTAAATGATGTCGAGCTGCAAGGCTAAGGAATAAAAAATCAGATGTTCTAGGTAGCAGATGATATTTGACGATGCAAAACGGATAAGTCAGCTACACTTTCTTCGAGCTATATTTGTATGTCCTTTCCTTTAACTGATGTCGAGTGTATGTAGTTGACTTATCCGTTTTGCATCGTCAAATATGATTCGCAGAAAGCTTGGGCTGAAGGACTATCTATAACCACAGTGCGGAAATTCAAATCGCCCATACATGCCGCCGACAAGTATCCATCTTAGCTGGAAAGAAGAAGAGACAGGTGACTCCAAAATCAAAATGCAGAAGAATCTCTACCCTTTCGACGACCCAATCGAACAGCAAAAATAGTAGCCGTGTCCAGAACGAAATCACAGCACCAGCTTTAACTCCAACCAATTTTCAGAGAAGAAGTTCATAAAAATCAGATACTTAAGGAAAAATCTTTAATTGTTTTTCAAAAAGTTCATTTTTCCAGCTTGAGCCTGAAGAGGACCCTTGCCAAAGGGTGGAAATATAGCTCAAATAAAATGTAGCTGACTTATCCGTTTTGCATCGTCAAATATGATTCGCAGTCAGCTTGGGCTGAAGGACTATCTATATCAGATGATATTAGACGTCGCAAATATCGGACTGACAATCTACCATTTTTAGCACGCTTCTGATTCATGTATATTTGTCATGGGAATCAGTAGCCGTTGTAGTTGCTAAATATCCAAGGATAGAGGTGTACGCACACAGAAGTAGCACAAATCAGAAAGAGAAAATTCACATTATGAAAATCGACTATTTGTGAATTGCGAAACAACAAAGAATCGAATATCTATCGGCAGGGGCGTCACTAGCCTTTTACCTTTGGGGGGGGGACGTCCGGTTTGTGCCGACGGACTAAAAAATTTGCCGACAAAACACATTTCCCGCCAGCACAGAATAGAATCGGGGTAAAACTAACTGTAATGCATAAGTTGAGATTATTCCTTTGATTTAATTTCGTATTTTAAGTTCACTTATTTTGCTTTTCATTTTAGCCTTCGCGAAAAAGCGAAGCTTCCAACGACTGTACCAAGAACAAGTTAAACTGAGCGCCACATGCGAAATTTTTTAAATCTGCCTTTTTTTCCGGAAAAATTTAACTATACCTACCATACAAGCAGGGGCGTCGCAAGGGGGGGGTGCGGGGGGTGCAGCACCCCCCCACCTTTTTGAGATTCGGTAAAATTTTGGGCCGGAGGCCCAAAAGTTTACTAAAATTGTTCGGTATTTTTTCGATTTACGGGGATTCGGTAGTTATACAGACTCCTAAATAGGCTATCTGTACAAATCTCTTCGGTATAATGATCGGGATTCGGTATAGTTGCCAGTATTCGTTAGTTATCACGAATTTGGTGAGAGAATTTTACTGAAATCATTTGGTAATTTTTCGATGCCGAAACTATTCGGTATATTTATGGAGATTCCGCAGTTACACAGACTCCCGAATAAGCTATTGGTTCAGAATTATTCGGTGTCATGATTGGGATTCGGTAATTTATTAAGTGTAATTTCAAGGATTCGGAAGTTAACCACGAATCCTGACTTTGTTCCAGTTTCGACGAAAATATACCGAATATGAATATTGTTCGGTAGTCTTTCGATACCGAAACAATTCGGTATACTAACCGGGATACGGTGGTTATACAGAATCTGGAACACGCTATCGGTCTAAACTTATTCGGTATAATAACTGAGATTCGGTAACTTATTCGTTGTAATTGCCAGGATCCGGAAGTTACCACGAACCTCGAAATTCAGAAGAGGTCGAGTGAAGCACTGGTCGCAGACAAAAGGGATGATCTGTGATATCATCGATAGTCCTTACTTTTATTTTGAATCCCAAAAAGAAAATCTGATCATAAATATTTCGAAAATTCCGCCTGCAGCACTTTTCGTAATGTTCTCTATTTTGTGGAAGGGCGCGTCATTTGACGGGGGTTTTAAGCCAGTTTTAGGATTGAGATTTCGAAACATTAAAAGCTAGAATTTGAATGGAAATTAAATTTGGCAGGAAAAAGCAAAAAAAAATTTCGCCTGCGGCGCTCACTTTATGTTATCATAGGTAGTATATTGACTAGACTACAGTTGCTGCTGCTGCCGTAACGTCGCTCCTTCCGTTTTCTAGAAATTTTTAAGAGTCTCGGTATTTCATCAACGGTAAATGATAGAATTTGTAAGAGAAGAAGTTAAATTTTAGCCTACAAAAACAAAAAAAAATGGATTTCGAAAATTTTCGCCTGCGGCGCTCGATTTAATTTTCTGTTGGCTATAATATATAGTAGCTGTTACTGCAATCATACCCCGCAACGTATTCTCTATGTGGGCTTCGCCAAAACGCCGCCTAATAGTTGGCTTATCGTCGTTCATGCTGCCTTTTATTGCCACTCTTCCTACGTAATCGTTTCTGTTCAATAATTTAAAGCTCGAATTCTTAGTTCTAGGATTCGGTAAAAATTTTGAAAGATTCGGTAAAATTTTGACTCTGCACCTCCCCACCGAAAATGCACTTGCGACGCCCCTGCATACAAGTTCTAGCTTTTAACGTGTTTCAGCGAATTTCAATCCTAAAACGACAAGCTAAATGAAACACTGTTCTTCTAAATAAAGAATACTACAAAATGCGCCGCAGGCGAAATTTTGTGTGAATTAACTGTAACAACGCATCAATTGAGGTTATTCCTTTGGTATAATCTCGTATTTTAAAGTTCACATATTCGTCTTTTCATTTGAACTTTCGCTGGAAAGCGAAGCTTCCAACGACTGTACCAAGGCAAGTTAAACCAAGCGCCGCAGGCGAAATTTTTTTAATCTGTTTTTTTGCGGAAAATTCAGCTATAGTACCATACAATTTCCTGCTTTTAACGTGTTTGAAACCCAAGAATTATTATCCTAAAAGGAAAACTAAATGATACACCATTCTTCCAAATAGGGAATACTACAAAATGCGCCGCAGGCGAAATTTTGTGTAAAACTTACTGTAATGCATCAGTTGACATTGTTCCTTGATGTAAATACATATATCTAATTTCACATATTCGGCTTTTCGTTTCAACTTTTGCTAAGAAGCGAAACTTCCAACGACTGCACCCAGAACAAGTTGAACTAAGCAACGCCGGCGAATTTTTTTTTAATCTGTATTTTTCCGGAAAAGTTTGCGACCGGCAAATGTTTGCAGAATTTGATTTCTTACGTATAGAACACTCGATGTGCGGACAAGAACACCGACACCCGACAAAAGCATTCAGAATTCGATTTCTTCTGTGTTTTGCCCGACAAGATTGTCAAGAACGTGTATATAGAAGCCGTTGTACCGACGAGACTTGAACTTTCGGCATGCGCCAGATAAAAAGTTACAGAATTTGATTTTTTTTTTTTTTTTTTTTTTTTTAAAGAACCCGATGTGACGACGAGAATACCGACGCCCGACAAAACCATCGAGCATTTGATTTGTTCTGTGTTTTGCTCGACTAGACTGTACAGAACTTGATTCATACGTGCAAAAATAACCCCTTGTGCCAATGAAACTTAAACTTCCTGGGTGCGCCCGACAAAGTTTGCAAAATTTGATTTCTTACGTATAAGTAGAACCCGATATGCCGACGAGTCGACCGACGCCCGACAAAAGCATAAAAAAATATTTCTTCTGGATTTCTTTTCTATAAAAAGAACCCGATGTGCCGACGAACCGAGGCACGACAAAAGCTTGCAGAATTCGATTTCTCCAGTGCTTTGCCTGACAAATGTTTGCAGGATTTCATTTCTTGCGTATAAAAAGAACTCGATGTGCCGACGAGTCGACCGATGCCCGACAAAAACTTAATTTGTTTTTATTTCTTCTGGATTCCTTCTGTATAAAAAGCCCGATGTGCCGACGAGAATACCGAGGCACGACAAAAGCATGCAGAATTCGATTTCTTCAGTGTTTTGCCCGACAAACGTTTGCAGGATTTCATTTCTTGCATATAAAAACACCCGATGTGCCGACGGATCGACCGATGCCTGATAAAAAGCATACAAAATATTATTTTTTTCTATGTTTGCCGGCGCTTTTTGCGCCGACAAACAAGTGAACTTTCGCCGGGCTTCGCCCGACGAAAGTACTTTCTCAGGACCTTTAGGGGGGGGAGTCCCCCCCCTCCCCCCCCCCCCATAGTGACGCCCCTGTCTATCGGGTCGTGTAGCCTATTCAAGAATCAAGTGCATCAGTGATGGATAACTAAATTATCGATTCTCAGACCTTTTCGGTTAAACTTTAAGGAAATGAAAAATCCTTACCGTAATCCCTAATGCTGGTCTGCCTGCTACTAGCGGCAGCGCGGGATAGGATTCTCCCGAAAGGGGTCTCATCTGGGTCTGGAGGGTTGCGAGGGGGTAAAACAGCGGATGGTTCACCAAGACGAGCCCTCTCAGCGTTGTCCATCTACGTTAAAGTTTAAGCTTAATTAAATAGTGTCTAATAAAAATAATCCTTAGCTTGTGGTCGTTGTGGGCTACAAAGCTTCAAATAAGCTCAAGTTTTCCCATTGAACATTCGCCAATACTATGCTCCGAATTTACAGCTACTTCTTCAAATCCAATGAAATGTCTTGCATTTATTCAAATTAGGGGGGGGGGCAAATATTTGATTAAGCCAGTCGTTTTCACGTTGAAAATCTGCAAATACCATACTCCGAATTTACGGCTTCTTTTCCAAAAGACGTGTTTTTCAGTTGTTACATTGTTTTTCAGTCGCCACTGCAAAGGCTGCACAGACCGGATGTCATGTTTGCAGAGGCCGCGACTAGAATGGCCGAATTCCATGGTACCTGATACACATCGTCTGAGCTGAGTTCAGATTAGGAATTTTTCGATTGGTTAGGCTATACTCGATCCGTAGCTGTTGGCGGGATCTCAGTAGCACCAAACTCCCTATCGCCAATAAGTCAGTAATTTATTTATAACCCGCCATTTTGGAAAAGCGGAGTAAATGAAAGAAAATAAATAAAACACACAGAAAAAGACACTTAATTTTCAATCTTCGGCCAGGAAGCAGTGGATAAGGTCGTGCGCTGGTTGGGCCCTGTTGTCCATGATTTTTGAAAGCGATGAGGAAACATCCAAAAGGGTAATACTTGCATCTTGAATTTTGAACTTCTCCGTCAATGTATCGTTATGACAGAATTTCGACAAGTGGAGCAGGTGCTTTGCATATATAAATAATATGATCTCATCTTTTGAATCTCCATCTTTCGCAGGACATGAGTGTCAATCAGCTTCACACTTATTCATTTCCAGTTTCTAGCAAAAATTGTCATTAGCTGAGGAATCAAAATCTTCGATAAGCATCTGTCGTCGAAAATTTGTAAACACTGTGCTCCGAATTTACACCTACTTCTCCAAATCGACAGAGTGTTTTGCGGTTATTTCACTATTTTTGTTATTTTGCAGTCGCCATAGAGAAGGCTGGATGAGTGTGTGTGTGGGGGGGGGGAGGGCTACAAATTTTCGAATAATCCTCTAGCTTTCATGTTGAAAAATTTGCAAATACTACGCTCCGAATTGCTTCTTCTTCTTCTTTCCTCTGCAAAGGCTGACCAGGCCAAATGTCATGTTTGCAGAGACGGTACTTGAGTGGTATAAGGTGTGACGTGGTAGTGTGAATGAATGAATGAATGAATGTATTACCCGCAGCCTAGTAGTTAGGCATTTGCACAGTATACAAAAAAAAAAAAAAAAAAAGCTTAACAAGAAATCCACAAGGGCATTTGCACAACGTATACAACAACAAAAAAAAGATAAATAAACGCAAACAAGAAATGCACAATGAAACACGAAACGAATAATACATTTCCTAAATTAGCTGGCACATTGGGCAGTGTGCAGGAAAACGGTTGGATGATGACAGAAGCTGTTCACTTATTTCTTTTAGTTTGACAGTAGTGGCACTGGCTGTTGACGGCAGCTCAGTACCAAAACCACTATTGCCAACGTTGCACCAAGGAGTTCTGTATTACCAAATGGGTACAGTAGACCCCTGGGGCCCAGGCTACTGCGACAACGGATCAAATAATACGATCCAATCTTGCAAGAAAATTACTATAAAGCTTTCTTAAAATTATCTGGAGTAAACTACGACCGCGTTCCACCCTTCTAACAATAGTAACTATAAATTGCTATTTTCTTACAACGCTCGGGAGCGCAGTAAGCGTAGTAACTACGATCTCTGTGATATGGCTATCCTGATTGTCCCGTGGCACGATAATTTGCAGAAAATAGAAAAAATCGTTCCAGCCTTGACGCCAAGAAGCCAGAATCCGACGTCATGCGTACACTGTAAAAGTTTCTCCGAATAGGGATTAAAGTTAATTGCAGTATTTGCTAAGGGATTAATCTTATCTCTACTGGGACAAGATTAATCCGAATTAGACATAATCTTATCTCAAAAAGACATAATTTATCCCAGTAGCAAATCCTGCAAGATTTTTGTTTACAGTGTACTAGCTATGGCAAGTAGGGTGGAACGCGATCCATATCGAGCGGCGGCGCGCAAACTACTGGCTTTATTTTGCAAGGGGGCCCACTATTTTGACTGCCTGAGGGTCTCCACTGACCACAAAGATCAGTATTAGAACCTCTGCTTTTCAACACATGTGTGATTAATAGACGAAATGGGATTGCCATTTACTTATTATTTATCACCCTTAATTTCAACAACAAAAAAGGACCGAGTACAAAGGAAAAAAAACAAGCAATAAAAGAAAACACTAAACTTTCAGGCATTAAAAAAAAAAAATCAACAATTTAACTGAACAGGATTTTGATCAATAAATAAATAAATGTTATGTGATAAATGCTTTCACGCATCTTACTTCACACTTACTTAAAGACAAATTTGGTACCAGAAATCTAACTCAATCAAAAGTCTCTACGGAATTTCGAAACTGAAAACATGTTTTAAACAGCTTTAAAAACAAAGTGGACAAGTTTTGCGAAGCAAATAGCGACAAATTCCACACCTTTGCTGATGAATCAGAATAGAAGCCACATCAACCAACTATAAATTGGTCGAACAAATATAAGGCATCGAACAGGCAGGAGAAATTCCGGCTGGTACTGAACAACTTAAGTAACTTTAAATCACATATCCCTCTATTTCATGCTTACATTCCAATATCCAAACTATCTGAAAACTGTGGAACTAAGCTCTGCTTTTAACAAATTATCCACGACTTCGGCAGGTTTGAGCCTTTTCCAAGACCCATTGACTTCTAGCAAAACTTGACAAAATTCAGAAAATCGGTTATACACATGAATAGTATAATACTCGAACACTCGTCGGGAGCATATTGCACAGCCTATTAACAACTTTAAGTAAGTCATGTATGTCGTCCAGATGAAAGGTATCTACTGCTTTTTTTAATTCGTTGACCGTCTCCGCACCAACTACAGCGTCTGGCAAGGAGTTCCACGGTACAGCCACTCTGTTCCCAAATATATATATCTATGTGAATGAATGAATGAATGCATTTATTACCCATCAATTAAAAAGCAGATGGAGCACAACAAAGACGAAGCAAAAAAAGTAGAAACGGAAAACATTAATTCCTCTGACAACAACAAAAAAAGAACGATCACAACACCCAACAGCATATACAAACTATTGCTGCAGAATCATAGTATATATAGCGGTTATTGACAAAAACAGCAAAGATAGCTAGCAAAGATAAGTACATCTAACACTTTCAAGGGGAGATAAAATGGCCAATGACAAATAACACCAGATAAACACGACTAACGACGAACAAAGTTCGGCACAAACGACTTAACATATCTTTCAGTTGCATCCGATGGATAATTGGTTAATTTAGTTTTGTTTGAAAGGATTTGAGTACGCGCTGGTCCTGTTTTTATGACACTTACCTTCCGGCCAAGTGCCATATCCCAATCACTTTTCCGTCGGTCGGTCAGTCCGGTGTTTGCGAGTTAGGGTACTTCCAGATGTGCTAGGACGATGAAACTTGGCAGGCATATTAGGGAACCGAGCAAACTAACTTGGAAATAGTCACTTGACCGATCCGACCATCGTGGGGGGAAGGAGGGGAGCCGGAATCCGGAATTTAGTGAGATGCGTAACTTTCAAACGGGTGACAGAATCTTAATGAAACTTGATCTTTGGGAAGACTTCATGTCTCAGATGTCTCATTTCAAGTCCGGACCGAATCCGATAAATTTGGGGGGAGAGTCGGAGGGGGGAGCCGGAAGTCATGTGACACACTTAGAGAGGAGCGATCGGGATGAAACTTAGTGGGAGAAACAAACAAGCCCTAGGTACATCACTGACAGAACTGGACCAGATTCGTTCATTGTGGGGGGGGGGGGGGGTGGAGGGGTTCCAGAATTCCGATGATACGGAGTTAAGTTACTTCCAGGTGGGCTAGAACAATGAAACTTGGCAGGCAAGTCAGGGATTCGACCAGATAAACCTAGAAATAGTCAAGTTCCCGATCCGACCACCGTCGGGGGAGTGGAGGGAGGGGGAATCCGGAATCTTGAGGAATGCATAACTTTGGAACGGGTGATCGGATCTTAACGAAACTTGATATCCGGAAAGATCTCGTGTCTCGGGTGATCCATTTAAAGTCCAGACCGGATCCGATGAATGTGGGGGGAACCGGAAATCTTGTGACACGCTTAGAGTGGAGCGATTGGGATGAAACTAGGTGGGAAGGACAAGCACAAGAACTAGATACGTCAATGATAGAACCGGATCGGATTTGGGCACTGTGAGGGGAGTAAAAGGGGTGGGGTCCGGAATTCCGGTTATCGCGAGTTAAGCTGTGCTTACAGGACGATGAAACTTGGCTAGAACATTAGCGACTTGACACGATAGGCTTAGAAATTATCAGTTCCCCGACACAACCATCGTGGGGGACTGGAGGGAGGGGGAATCTGGAGTCTTGAGGTTTGTATAACTTTTGAACGAGCGGTCGGATCTTAACTAAACTTGATATTTGGAAAGACCTCGTGTCTCTGATGTCCCATTTTAAGTCATGACCTGATCCGATGAATGTGGGGGGGGGGGTCAAAATAGTCGGTTTTCTGAAAATCAGTGGATTTTCCTGAAAATTAGTCAATTTTGTTCAAAAATGTACTTTTTGTTGTTGAAAACAGTCATTTGTTCTGCAGAAAAAGTCGATAAAAATTACCAGCTAGTCGGTAAATGCCTCATCCCCCCCCCCAAACATTTTGGCTAGTAACGTCTCTGGATACATCAGTGACAAAACCGGAACGTGTTCGGGCACTGTGAGGGGAGTTGGGCGGGGGGGTCCCGGATTCCATTGATCGCCAAGTAAGGTACTTCCAGATGTAATAGGGCGATCGAACTTGGCTTGGACATTAGAAACTTGACAAGCCTGGCTTAGAAAATGTCACTTCTCAGATCCGACCATCCCTTAAAGTACTAATCCTAACCTTAAAGTACTAATCCTAACCACAAAGTACAAAACATACTTTTAAGCACAGTTTACAGTTTAGCTCAAGGGTTTTGCTCAAAATAGTTTTTAGCACCCTTAAAGTACGTTTCTTAACCGAAAAGTCAAAAACAATACTTTAACCAGACGATATATATTCATGATCCCCGAGGGTACATCGTTTGTGCTTCAAGAATGTTCATTCCAGATGAATCTCTAGCGCCCTTAAAGTGCGCATCATCACGGCCAAATGCAAAATAAAATAGTTTTACGGACAATACATTCTCGTGATTTCTAAGGACCCATGATCATTCTTATCTCAAGGGTTTTGCTTACAAATGATCAAAACAAACCCACGAATTGACGAGTTCCTACTTTCTTCATCTGACCCAGCCTTGCAAGTGCCATACGAGCTTCCAGCTCTTGTTATTTTGCTCAATATACTCAGGCAACATTGATCTGTGAAGTTCACAATTTAGACATTTGTGGCCAAAACTTGTTGTTAAATGGTGCCTACGTTGCTCAAGGGAAGGGAGACCGAGACTTGAAAGGCGCTCTTCATAACTAAAGTAGGCCTTCACTGGGCCCAGGATAATCTTAATTGCTCTTTTCTGGATTAGCTCCAGTCTACTGGATTGCTCTTTAGTCAAACCGGGATGCCATACCTGGCAGCAGTATTCAAGCCAAGGCCTGACATAACAGCAGTAAATTAGGACGAATTGTTTCACGGGAATCGCAAACCTCCTCAGGACCGAGAAAGATTTCAATGCCCAACGGCCGATATCTTTGGCCCATCAGATCCAAGAGACCAAGGATCCCACCGTGGCACTATAAAAAAAAAGTGGCAAGCGACTTACCGACACAGCCAGAAACAAGTCTTGATACTGTTGCCTCAGTGCCTCATATCGTGATAGTAAATCCTCGTATCGTGCATGCGCAGTACGATTATCGTCCATTTCCTGAGCTACGCGAACACGTGCATGGCCGTGAGTTCCCATTGCGTTTGCTATTGCAGTCAGAAGCCGGGTGCCAGTCGGGTCGAACCGAATGTGTCTGGAAGGCAAGTCAAAGAGTCACCCAGAATTATAGTAGGCTAGAACTGTGCCGATTACACTGAATTATAAGATGCGTTTTTTCGGATCTAGTTTGACGTAATTTTGTTTAGTTACGTAAAGTTTACCGTTTTATTTGTCAATCCTACATACTTTACTTTCATAACTAGAGTAAGTCACATTAAAGCGAAACTACACCTGAAAAAACACAACTATAGTAGAAGTAGGTTAACAGCCTTACCCAATATGAGGTTAATGCCGAATCGATTAACTGAACGTCACCTAATACTGAACGGCTCCGAGGAATAAGAAGAAATCCAAACCTAGCGCAGTAGGCTACTCACCGCAAACAATAACATGTATGTATGTTATAGTTTTGAATCGTTTGCTCTTAACTTGGTCGAGTCACTCCGGAATGAGAGAGCATCGAGACGATCCATAAGCCTGTTATGGAAGATAGACATTCAAACATCCTTGGTAAAGCGCAAAGCACTCAAATTAAACTCGTGCCAACACACATGCGACTGGTACTGAAGCTCAGAATTGCACTTTGTGCAATACTTTGCCCAAATTACGCACTCATTCCACAGTTCTTAAGTAGGCTGCAGTACACAACCAATTACAAGCAAAGTGCAATAATCAACTAGATATTTTTGTACTTACCTTATTTGCTCCCTCTCAATGTTAGTCTGCATTTTGCCAATGACTTGATTCTCCGACCAGTCCCAAAGATAGATTGAGTTGCCCGTCGCGAATGCAACTACCATATCAGTAGGGTGAAAACAAACAGATGTGATGACACTTGCATTACCACTTCTAACTGCAAACTTCTCGGATCCTCCCTGAGAAAACAAATACTGATAGGGTGCCTTTCTCTCAACGAATTTGGCACATTTCTCTTCTCAACGAATTTGGCCTCACATCTTTGTCAACCCGTAAAAACCAGCTTTCTACTAATTTTGGTGACCAACTAGAAGACCCATCCATCGTTCCATGCTTCCACTCCCCACATTCCCGACCATACACGACCACCGAGACTGGCAGCGCAGCAGTTCCAAAGATCTTACCGAAACGTACAACCCATGCGCAGTACGACACAAGTTTTGATCCCTACCTTCGTCGAATTTTTAAAGCAAAATTCATTTTTGTTTCTTTTTTATTTCAAAGTTTAGTGTTTAACTGTTGCAACTTTATGGTTTTGTTTATTTACTGAAGCATTTGACAAAAAAAAACAGGAAAAATTATCAATTACGTCGTAAAAAAATGTCACTTACGTTCACAATATCCCAGACACGAACTTGACCAGAGAGGCATCCAGAAGCCAGAAGTGTATTTGAGACAGGGTGAAAACTAATTGTCCATGGTGTCCGTGGATGTCCAGTGAGATGTTTAATCTGTTTCATGGTTCTAACGTCGAAAATTCGGATGTCATGATCTCCGTGAGATGTTGCCAAGGTCAAGCTAAAAAAGAGAAATAGCAGATGACACAGTCATGCCCACCTCTTGCCACCCCTAACCATAGTCTGAGGGACGGTATCCATCCCATCCTGTGCAGCTCCCTGACCCCACTCACTCCGTAACTAAAACTCATTTTTACAGAAAGGATTCAAGATTTTCGTTTAGCCACAGTCCATACTATCTACTTCTAAACAGCTAAGCTAATGGCAACCAGGAGCGTGTTCCACCCTTCCAACAATAGTAACAATTAATTACTATTTTCGTTCCAACCTCGTCAAAACTTACTACGTTGACTATTCCAACCCTTTCAAAATAGTAACTAGTAGTAACTATTTGCTTACCACGCTCGGGAGCGTAGTTAGCGTGGTAACTACGTACATCTGTGGCATGATCGACCAGATCAGTCCACGGCACGATCTTTTGACGAAAATTGAAAAATGCGTTCCAGCTTTCCCGCCAAGAAGCCAGGATTCGTGAAATCATCCGTAGTAACTACGGTAAGTAGGGTGGAACACGCTCTAGGCAACTATCCGAGTTTTGACGGGACTAGACGATAATACGTTTCATCTGCGATAGGGATCCTTCACAATCGGTACCCATTTTATTTCTCATTATTTCTACATCCCAAAACCTGTGCTGAAAAATCTGTACCTAATTCTGATCTTTTTATCAGGGCGAACGAGTAAGTGTACACAGCCAATGCAACTTACATTTAGACCAGTGATTCCCAACCGGTGGTACGCGTACCTAAATTGGTACGTGAGACACTCGCAAGGGGTACGCGAAGGTCAAAAATCAAGTTAGTCTATAGCTTTAACAGGGGCGTCGTTATGGGGGGGGGGGGTGCCTCATTTTAGTCGATCCCCTTTCGTAGTAGGCTTTATACACTGGAAGGGCGAGTAATTTTATTCCGGAATTTAGGTTTGGAATTTCGGGCATGGGCTACATTAAAAGCTAGACCGCATTAGGTTCAAGTAGTTTCCCGAAATCATTTCAAAAATTTCGCCAGCGGCGCTAATTTTCATTCCGTACGCTAAACAGTCGTTAGAAACTGATGCGGGCCGGCCAATTGGGGAAGCGAATTCCTTTTATTATGAATGATCTGGACCATAACCTTACAAATACTAGCTTAATGTTTCGTTAACTTTGTACAATTTCCCGCATGCCTTGCTGTGTTTCTTGGCTATTGTTTCTAACTGGTATGACTCTTGAGCGTTGATGTTTTGATGCAGTCACCTCCCATACCCAAACCCTTCAAATCGCCCCTGATCTCGGAGATGCGACTACTTCAATGCTTACAGTTATCACAAACTTTACGAAAAGCTGAAATGGGCGTCAGGGCGCCGGCGCCCTGACACCCCTCCCCCCTCGAGCTTTGGCTGGGCACGCCCTGAGCTTTAATAACTCGCTTCAGCCGTCCCCTAACCAAGTTTCAAGATCCTCGAAATGAGATACCTCATCGTACCAAGAACGATCGTACGCAATTTCAGATTTGGATGGCTTATGCCAATAGCCTAAATATCGTATTTTTGACATTCTGGTCGTGGTAAAAACTAGTAAAACAATAATTCGTCAAAAAAGGGGTAAGAAACCTTTTTGAACCTTGATTTCCGTACGCGGTACGGAAAAGTTTGGGAACCACTGATCTAGGCTAATGTTTAAACTGCAAGCTCTAGGGCTGGACTTTCCTAATGTCAATCCCAAGCAAGGTAGAGTGCAGGTGAAAAGTCTGTTCCAGCGTTTATCAGTAGTTACCACGAGACTATCTGTGACTTATCGTGAGGGATGGTCAAGGTCAAGGGTAGGACGGACTGGATTTCCAGCCAGGATTTCCGGCACCATTATCAAATGCCATAAGCAAAGGTCGGGATTTTTTTTTTTTACTTTATCAGAAAGAATAGAAAATCCGGCCGGAAAAACCGGGTCCCCTGTCTGTAATATTAATTTAAATTTTCTTAAAAACAGTTAATTTTTTCTTAAAACCAGTCTATTTTTCTGCAAAACAGACAGTGAAAATGACCTGCCAGTCGATAAATACCTTGGTCATCCCCGAAAACATCTGGCTAGTAACGAATCGGGTGGTCACTCAAACAAAATCATGCGACACATTCCCAAGAATGAATAATCTGAAAGTCCCCTTGATTTTCAGAGCTACCACTATTAAATGCTGACAACACAGTAGGAAAAACGTTACCAACGGTAGCCTAGCTGTGTAGAGCGTTCAGATGTTATATTGTAACTAGGTTAGCGGTTTGAGCCTGAAGAGGACCCTTGCCAAGAAGGGCCGAAATATAGCTCTAATAAAATGTAGCTGACTTATCCGTTTTGCACCCTCAAATATAACTAGGTACAGGCTGGAATCAAGATAGTACTAATCTTCTAACTTGAACGTCACCAGAAATATGCAAATATTCGAAACAAGAATAAGAGCATGACTCACCCATCAGGGCTAAAAGTTGCAAGGAACGTGGTCCTGGAGTCTGTGTCTGTATTCAAATCCTACAAAATCAAATATTAACAAAGTGAACAATAAAAACATAAATGCAGGCTAGCAGTCAGGAAAAAAAGCCTCTACCTACTTTCGAAAGTTGGACAGACTACTGTCAACCTTTGGAGGCTGTTCAGATAGCAGTGCACACCAAGGATGAGAATAATCGGGCTAGCAGGCTAGCAGTCAGGAAGAAAAGCCTCTACCTACTTTCGAAAGTTGGACAGACTGTTTTCAACCTTTGGATGCAGTTGGGAGAGCGGTGCAAAGTAGGGATGAGAATAATCCCACATTCTTAAAATTTACGAATATAGACACAATATCTTGGATTCTTTGCCAGGATTGATTTTGACAGAATTTCTTAATAACATTCAGTTTCTGGATGTCCAACGATGAATGCTCCATACCTTGGTATATCATACCTAAAAACATACCTTAGTTGTAACTTAGAATGATCATACCTAAAAGAGAAAAGCAAGTCCGGGTAAATGACAGAAACCAAAATAATCACATGTAACTTTTCTGTAGGAGACCAATAACATCTAGGAATTACTGTAGGGGGCTATATTTTCTCTGCAGAATTATGCTGCAGGGGAATATTCTGGTGAGAAAATATTCCCCTAAGAAGGATTTTTCTGGGTTTTTCTTAGTTTTCGTTTATATGAGGAGGGGGGCAGAGAAGTTGATTATTTTTCTTCGAATATTTCAGTCATAAAAATCACATGCATACAATTTCTTCAACTCTCGCCACTGTTTGAGGGAACCCTATAAAACTATTCACAAATTTACGTCAAAGGAAGCTGTGAGGAAAAAAATCAATGATTTCTGCATAAAACCGTCAGCTTACTCAATTATATATCACCATTTATTTGTATTATTATATATTTCTGCCTGATTTACATAATCTACTTTGATCTGTGTTATTCCTAGGCTAGGACAATCCTTCTTTTTCCAAAGACACCACCTCATTATTTTTGTAGTCAACACACCTTGGTTTCACTGAATTGTTTTGCATTATTCGGAAAATCATTCAAGGTACCAACAGGAATATTAAAAAACAAACCAGAAATCACAGAAAGATGATACAATTTCATTCTTGGTATCAAAGAAAGCTGAACAAATTGCCTCTTCTCTGATAGTAAGTTCTTTCTTTTTTTTGGGATCCCAAAACGTAAGTGGAGGGATACCTATGACATCGCAAAAGTTGTCCGTCCGTCTGTTAGCACGATAACTCTCGAAGGGGTTAAGATATTTTGATCAAACTTGGCATGAGGACTCTTTAGGTCAAAGTGCAGAGCCGCGTTCGATTCACTTTTTAAGTTAACTGAGATCGTCAGTCAGTCGTTTTATTTGCGATTCTCGGTTATCTGGGAGCGTTCGATTTATTAAAGTCGACCTGAAGGTTGACGAAAAGTTGACTTTCAACGACGGGGAGAAATTGTCAGTTGTTTCAAGTTAACCAAGAAAGAAGGAGGAAGTTTCAAATAATTTGAATCATAGAGAGATTGCAGCCTACACAACGAATAGAGGCAATCCACTCGAGCGACAGAACAAATATGCAAATGTAGGAAGGAAAGGGAAAGTGATTGATAGCTGTGACTGGGATGCAAGAGATATTTGAAATGCGAAGGGGACGTGTAGTAAATCTTGAAGAATAGCAAAAATGATGTCATCATTATCATGACAATCTGGGAGGGTTGGCTTGACTATGCGGATTGCGGAAGCCCCGGACATTTGGTAACCTGGAAGGTGAAGCCTGTCTTTTACTTCCATGGAAACTCTTTTGCAAAATAGAATTATACGAATTAAGGAATAGCCCAATGAATATTTCCAGCAAGTCCCTAGCTCAGAATGATCATCAAATGCTGATCATTTAATTTCAAAGTTGAAAGTCCTATACCTCCCAATCTTAAACTTTTTTGATCCCGTGATGATGGTGTAGCAATATCCGTTTTCTCGGGTAGGATGCAATCTCTCTATGGAGTATAAAGAGTATATGTCTTCAGATTTTTTGCCAGGAAGCGTTCGATTGGCAATTCTCTGTTGACTTGCTCGCTCGACTTCTTACTAAATAAAACGACAGCAGAGAAAAAAGTCAACTCTGGGATCGACTTCCGCTAGTCGAATCGAACGCGGCTCAGGTCAAGTTCGAAGATGGCCTATGTAGCTCTATATTTAAGGGTGGGGGAGGGGTTTGAAATTAAGGGAAACAAAAGATATTTTTTAAAAGCTAATGAAATAGTCGAATTCGGGGTAAGGAGACATGCTGAATCCGAGTATGAAATTTATTTTCTCGCCGGACAAATAGTTCACTCGGAATCCGGCGAAAACCGGAAAATTTGTGAAAAGTAATATGAAGTTGGTCGGAGGTTTGATTTAGGGATTTGATTTATTTAAACGTGCTGAGTCCAAATATGAAAATTACTTTCTCGCCGGACCATTAGTTCGGCCGGAATCCGGCCACAACCGAATTTGTTTGAAGTAAAACGTTTTATTTAAATTTTATAAGATGTTCGATTTGCGGGTAAGTAGACATGCTGAATCTGCATATGACAATCATTTTCTCACCGGACGTATAGATCGCTCGGAATCCGGCTGAAACCGGAAAACTTGTTAAAAGTAAAAGTTTAATTTGAAGTTGATTAGAGGTTGGATATTGGGGTAAGGAGACATGCTGAATTCGTTTTTGAGCTTTATTTTTTCTCCGGACAAGTAGTTCCAGAATTCCGCCGAAACCGCAAAATTGGCAGAAGTAAGGCAGGAAGTTTCGATCTGCTTCGTCAAAATAGGTATGCCTTAAAGGGGTAAACATACATGCTGAATCCATATCTGAACTGGTTTTCTCATATGATTAGCTATTTGGCCTTAATCTGTTTATAAATTTTAATAGTAAAAGTGTTCAAGGAGTCTGGCAAAGACTGGATTTGGCGAAGACAAGATCCAGTTGTCTGGATTAAATATTAAATTTTTGGGATCCCACCAAAACCTTTGGTCTTGTTTTATTTGCTATTTTAGGAGCAAGAAAATAATGGTTTACGGTCAAACAACAATTTACGGTCAGCAGTTTGACCCACCAATTTGACAATAAAATAGACTCTTGTGTTGGTGATGATAAAACTGAGATGGATTTTTAAGACAGCACAATCAGTTACCATGGACAGACTGTGGTATCTGAATATCAGTTACCATGGTGACTGGCCAGATACCACAATAACTGCAAAAACTCTTTTTGACCGTAGTATCAGATACCACATTAACTGCATAAATGACTTTGACCATGATATCTGCAAAAATACAACGAATACTTGGTTGAAGAAGTATTCAAACTAATCACACCTGTAGTACCTGTACACTGTACATGCTGATTTCTCTATGTTCCTAAATTCTCTTTCACACAGGACATTTTCAATTGCAAAGGAGATACTCAGGCTCTCGATAGTTAGGGCTTGGTCACACTGGGCTCAAAAACCAGACTATTCAACAAACAACTGAAAATCCCTTGGAGACACGAGATGTGATGGGCTTTAATGGCAGCTTGGGGATAATGAGCAGACTGCAATTAGGGCAGAATTAGGGGTCAATTAGGGTTCCCTTAACATAGTTATACATGCTGTTTCGCTCCAACTGATCTACTCAATTTAAAACGACAACACTCAGAATTAGTTGTATCTTGTTCCTTTTTCTTTTTTCTACCTGTGCAACCTTAAAAGCAGAAAATGAGACCAGTGTGACCAAGCTCTTACCTCTCATTTGAAACTGAATTAACAAATTAGGGGAGTCTCAGACTGACTGAAGGGAGCTTGCCTGAGACTTAGTGTCCCTAAAAAAGGGCAGAACAAATTCAGCAGGAATTAGTAATCTCTACATGCTTTGTCTAAGGTAAATGACATAGTATTGTGCAGAATATGTCACAAATTCTGCTTCTTCTTCTAACTTTTCCTGTGTATAGCCTACAGCACAGTTTTTTATTTTATTCAACTCACCGAAACCTCATATATCCAGCGATGTGCATATATTGGCTGTATCTCTCTTCTGTCTTTTCTATGTTTCACATATCACAGATGCGTTGTGATTTTAGTATTGTGCGCCCACACAGAATGGTATTTGCTTTTTGTGCCCCCGCACGGAAAGGTAAATGCTTTCGCGCATCACACAGTATGGTATTTGCTAGCGAGCATCACACAGCAAGGTGCAACTTTCTTTTTAAAACATAAAAGCACCGTAATTACCACTTGCCCCTTTATTTCGAGGACACCATTTCTGTTATTTGGAATTGTCAAGCTGCACGAAATGCAACTGGTGCTCTTGCGATACGAAACGGGCCATCTATCAGACATCACAAAAATGTATGGTTTTTCGTGCAGGCACATCTGACATTGTGAGTTCGAGATATGTCAATTACTTACCGAGAATTTACTTATATAACTAGAGCGGTAAGCTATTTTGCGTAGCATGCACTCATATTTTGCGTCTTGATGCTACCAATTCAATTTAATAAGCATAATTTTGCATTATTTGATGCTCAAGATACGAGAAAACTTACTTACCTCCCCTCTCATCCACTCTCATCATGGCCTCTGATCGATAAGTTACTGTACAATAAGCATGATTGATACTAAATTTTCACGATACTATGTCATTTACCTTACTTTAGTGGTATGACTTACAACTTCTTTGAATTCTTTTCGGGCAAAAAGTGATTCTCCATACTCAACAAGTCCTGATGAGTTTCTAAGCATAGTTGGCCCATGTCTTTCTTCCTTCTGTTTGAACCATGGAAAATTTAAGTAAGGTTTGTGTTTTCTAGCACCATTTGCCCTTTCCTCTTCATCTGAATTCGGAAGATCTTCAATCAGAACATCCATTCCAAAAACACATGCGGATTGCACTTTTTGAATAGATCGCAAAGATCAAATGTTAAATATCCTAGAGCACTTTCTTTGGTTCGCTCCAGTTCCTGGGCCGCTCAAGACGACGAAACAATTGGCGTGTTCTCGCCGTTCACCGAGGACTCCTCGGGGAATCGAAGGGAACGATGAGAATAGAGGGAGTCACTCCACGCGGACTCCGCGTACAGAAACAGCGAGAACACGGGGAATGCTTCCAAAACGGATTTTGTTAGAAAATAAAATATGCTGTTGACGAAGTTAGTCTGGATCCACTTCATTTTAGGTTTTGCTTAATCTGACTGTTTTATTTAATTTTACATTGCACCAACACCAGCAAAAATTGATTCCCCTCCGAATCTGAAAGGGAGTCCTTTTTTATGATGGTGATGATAATCGGAGCATTTCCAGCCCGTGGGGACTCGCGAGAATACTGGGAGTCAGTCCCTGGGACAAACAAAAACGCGGGGACTCCTCAAGTGGAATCCTCGGGGAACTGCGAGAATACGCGTAATAGGCGTATTCGTTAGAGCTTGGTCACACTGGGCTCAAAATGGCGCAGAATTCTGGGCTCAAAATGGCGCAGAAAATCTGTGCAGATTTCTGCGCAGATTGTCAAAACGGTGCCGTTTTGAGCCCAGTGTGACCAGGCTCTTAAGCAGGGTACGTGTGCCTCAAGTGTGTCTGGGTGTGCGAGTACTGAAGCCGGAAACGAGAGGCGAGCTTTTAGAGCAGCGGATCCCAACCGGTGTTACGCGTACCCGAAGGGGTACTCAAGACCCTTGCAAGGGGTACGCGAAGGTGAAAAAAAAATCCATTTAGTCTGTAGGCATGTAGCTTCAAAATATTGCCTCACTCATTTTCGATTGCCGAAAGCCGAAAACTACCAGCAGAGGAATCACTATCCAAAATGTTTTTTGGGGGGCAAGGCAACATGGCTGGACATTTTACCGACTGTTAGAAAACAAGAGCTACTAGCTCATATGGCACTTGTTACAAGTAGGTGGTGTGAGAAACGAGAGAGCTAATCTGAAATTTTTTCTGGGAATCTGATACCGACCGTGCTCGGATCCGGTTCCGACCCTAAGAAATGTCATCTAAGGCTTCACCCTCCCTAAACTCCCAGAAACATGGTCGGATCCAGGTGCGGAATTTTTCCTAGGGCAGTGCATCGGGTCCTTAAGTCTATTTGGGCGGGTCACTTATATGCCGGCCAAGTTTTAACGTCCTTAGCACATCTGGAAGTGTCCTATCTCGCGATCAGCGGAATTCCGGTTATCCCCACCAACTCCCCCCCAAGGAACGCCAATATGATCTGGCTTTGTCAAGGACGTATCTACTACTTATGCTTTTTTTTCCACCAAATTCCATCCCCATCCCTCGACATTAAGTGTTTCACAAAAATCCCAGTGCCCCACTCCAACTCCCCCCCAAGCATCCAATCCGGTCCGGACTCTGGAACATCTGAGACAGTAGCTCTTTCCCCTTGCCAAGTTTCATTCAAATCCGATCTCCAGTTCAAAAGTTACAAATGCCACTAGATTTTGGATTCCCCATCCCTCCACTCCCCCCATGATGTTCGGATCGTGCAAACGACTATTTTCAACGTCGCTCTCTTCGGATCCCTCATATTCTGCTGAATTTCATCATCCTATTACACCAGGAAGTATCGAACTCGCTGGATCACCAGAATCCCCCCTCCTATCTCCCCCCACAGTGCCCGAATCCGACCCGGTTATGCCAATGATGTATCTAGGACTTGTGCTTAATCTTCCCACCAAGTTTAATCCCCATCCCTCCACTCTAGGTGTTCCCAAGATTTCCGGTTCCCCCAGCTCCAGCTCCCCCCAAAGTCACCGGATCCAGTTCGGATTTGAAATGAGTCGTCTTAGACACGAGGTCTTTCCAAATATCAAGTTTCATTAAGATCTGATCACCCGTTCTAAAGTTAGAAATACCTCAAGATTCCGGATTCCTTTTCCCTCCACTCCCCCCACGATGCTCGGACCTGGGAAATGACTTTTTCTTACCTAATCATTTGGGGCCCCTGATGTGCCTGCCAAGTTTCATCGTCCTAGCTTAAGTGGAAGTGTCCAAACTAGCAAAAACCGGACCGACCGACAGACCGATGGATGGACAGAAATTGCGATCGCTATATGGCACTTGGCCGAACGGCAAGTGTCATAAAAACAAATAAAAAAAATTACGAAAAATCGGGCGCTCCAAGCCGACTCGTTTCTTCTGCCTGACCGACGACTTTTAGGGGGTGGGTTATAAGCTCTGATTCCAAGTCCTAGGGAAAGTCAATGGAATAATGTGTATGCCAAATCAGCTAGCCTACTGCCGTAAAATCTGTTCCTGTTTCTAACAATGCTGTTTCAAAAAGAATCGAAGACATTGCAAGTGATATTGTCAATCAGGTTGCGAGTTAAGCTAACAAAAATGTTTGCGATGCAGCTTGATGATAGCACGGAGAGAATCAAAACCAAATACATCAACAGGCTGACTGAAAAAAATATTGCAATTAATGAAGTCAAGCCGAGATTTGACAAAATTATAGCTACAAAGCAGCATCAAGTGTCTCATTGATTTTGTATATATTTCTACAGATGTATGCCAAATCTTTCATGATAATAAATATCGTCTTTTTCACGTTCTGAAAAAGGGGGTACGCCACCTTTTCGAACCTTGATTAGGGGTACACGGTACGGAAAAGGTTGGGAACCACTCTTTTAGAATATACTTGTCATACGCATCATGCTCCCCGAAACCAATCGAAGCGGTTCGAAAAACATGAATGGAACAATGCCGATTCAAAGGCCTTCTGAAGTGTTTGTGATGGTATACTCACTGAACTGGTATTGACTAAACTTTAGCCGATTATCTTGGCCTCTACGTTTTCATGACGACGACGTGAAAGAAATAGGAAAATTCGATTAAATTAATGTTGCAGAATACATATCTGAAGCTATACAAATAGAGCCAAGCGACCAGCAAGGCGCCGAATGTGTTTACACTTATAAACCGTTCTAGGGATAATCAATTCCGTTAGTAAATGGAAAATATAGACTTTATGTGTGCCGTCACAAGCCATAGATAATCGGCTAAAGTTCAGTCAAGACCACTAAACTACATACTGCGTCATTCCTCAGGTCTTCCGGTAGCCGAGGTCAGAATTCAGCTAATATTTTCTATGTCGAGATGAAAAGTGCGGCAACCAGAAAGGCTGGGTAGATGTAACAGATGATCGCAACACTAGTATGTAACGACAAGGTCTCGCGTAAGTGCACGATTGCTTAATGTATACAGAACTAGACCTACGTTGCCTGGGCACCGTGAAGTGTTGCGGCAACCTTTGTCCGGCTTCTCCGACTAAAGTGTCGCGAGAGCAGCACTTTGGTTTTGTTTCTTCACTGTCGGTTAAATGCTGAAGTTGTCAACTTATCGAAGCTTTTAAGACGGTACGTTCTAAGAAAAACACAATCAGTAATCACATGATCAACGGGTATTCCTCAGCGTTGTAAAAACAACAACAAAAGAATATCGGATGAAGGGACCGGAAGGGACTAAATTGACTTTGCAGTCAGTTGAAGTTTATCCTTTTCAATTGACTCTCTTTGAGCCACAGCGTGCTTCCCATTTCTCTGAGGAGCATATTGGTGCTCCTCAGACCGTGCATGTTGCTTCAAACGACCTAGAACTGATCAGTTACGAGTCAATTGCAAGTTGCAAGGCATATTACAAGACATATTTTAACTGAAAACAATAAATTTATGAAGCAACCGTTCCTATGTCCGATCTTTCCTGCTTATAAGTTCCCACATCTGTAATGCACACTCTGAAGTTGTTTTACCTCGATCATGCACCTGAAGATCGAGGCGAACATAAGGCCCATTCACAACGTGTTTTAGCTAATACTCAGTACCAGCCAGTTCCGGAAATCGCTATGAGACCAAGAATTAGTTGGGTTTCTGCGGTCGCAATTGATATTGGTGCCAGTTTCGGGTACCAGCTAGTCTCGGACCCAAGTTGAAATCAGTTCAACTTTTGTGGGTACTAGCCAATCAGATTACTTAGGGTAAGGTTTAGGAATATTCCGATTGGCTAATGCTGAACCACGTCAGACCGAAGAACAGTGACCTAAATTTACTTTCGTTTTCAAAACAGCAAGGAGTGGATGTGATTTTTTCTATTGGGCTTGGTTAGAAACTAGCCAATCAGAATAATCTTCAATATTCCCCAAAACGATTTGATTGGCTAGTACCCTGAAAAGTTGAACTGATTGCAACTTGGATCCGAGACTAGCTGGTATCCGAAACTGGCACCAATAGCAATTGCGGACGGCAGAAACCCAGCTAATTCTCGGTCTCACAGCGATTTCCGGAGCTGGCTGATACCGAGTATTAGGTAAAACCCGTTGTGAAGGGCCTTTAAATATCTGTGCTTGGGGGACCTTTTGTCACGGGGACGTTTTGATACGGGAATGTTTAGTCATGGGGACGTTTTGTTACGGGACGTTTCGCCAGGGGACGTTTTGTCATGGGGACGTTTCGTCGGTAAGCCGAAACTAAAGATCGAATTTTACTTGGTTTCTCACCTAATACTCACCGAATACTTGGTTTCTAACCTATGACTTAAAAACCACACGATATCAGGGCTTGAAAAAAACACTATAAGCCCTACTCAAAGGTGGTCTCAAGGGCTACCACGAACGTTTTGTTTAGATTTTCTCAAGTTTCTGTAAAAAATTCTGAAATTTGAATTTTCTTTTTTCTAGTTATGCAAGGTTTGTCACCTATAACTTGAGAACCACATGATATCAGGGCTTAAACAAACACTGAGCCCTGCTCAAAGGCGGTCTCAAGAGCTACGACACACTTTTTGTTCCGATTCTTTAATAGTTTAGCGGATATTCAATCGAAACTGCAAAAATTATTTATTTACCCTCGAATTTCTCATGATAAACATGGCGGGTATTTTTCCCCGGAGACGAGAGGGGAAAGTGTTCACATGGTACCCGGGTATATTTCAAAGGGAGAATACAGCTGTCAGTGGCGGTAGATTCCGAGGTTGTAAAGCTCAGGATATCTCTTTACAATGGACACCAACATGTGTCCATTTGGATCGCTTCTTATATGGACATAATCAAAATTATTTATTGAAAATCCGATTTTGTTGTTGCTGACGTCGAAGAATACCCTTAAGGATCATTTACACGGCGGGTATTTTCCCCGGAGACGGAAGGGGAGAGTGTTCACACGGTACACGGTTTTTGGGATCCCAAAACGTAAGTGGAGGGATACCTATGACATCGCAAAAGTTGTCCGTCCGTCTGTAAGCACGATAACTCTCGAAGGGAATGAGATATTTTGATGAAACTTGGTATGAGGATTGTTTGGATCAAGGGTAAGGTCGAGTTCGTAGATCGGCTATGTAGCCCTATATTTGGGGGTGGGGAGGGGGTTCAATTTAAGGGCCAAACAAGATATTTTTAAACAGCTAATGTGATAGTCGATTATGGGTAAGAAGACATGCTGAGCACGATGGTCGCATTCATTTTCTCGTCGGACAAGTAGTTCGTCCGAAATCCGGCCAAAACCGGAAAGTTGGTTAAAAGTAACTGTTTTATTTGAAGTTGATTAAATGTTTGATTGATGGGTAAAAAGACATGCTGAACCCGATGGTGAAAACCATTTTCTCGCCGGACAACTAGTTCGCCTGTAATCCGGCCAAAACCGGAAAATATGTTAAAAGTAAAAGCTCTATCTGAAGTTGATTAGATGATATAATTAGGGGTAAGAAGAGACGCCGAGTCTGTATATGATGATCATTTTTTACCAGGACATATAATTAGTCCAGAATCCGGTTGTACGCGCATTTTTTTTAAGTCAAAATTTTATTTAAAGTTGATTAGATTTCTTTATAGGGATAAGGAGATACGCCGGCTTCGTATATAAATTTTTCTTTTTTTGCTGGACTAGTAGTTCGCTCGGAATTCGGGCGAAACCGCAAATTTGGCAGTAGTAAAGCAGGGAGTTTCGGTCAATATCGTCAAAATAGATATGGCTTATAGAGGTATAGATAGGTAGATAGAATATCTGAACTCGGTTTTCTCTGATGATTAGCCTGGCAGACAAGACCGATTTGTCTGGATCAAATCTTAGATTTTTGGGATCCCATCGACACCTTTGGTCTTGTTTTTCAAGAGAGTAATCTCTTGTGGCAACAGATTCCAAGGTTGTAAAGCTCAGGATATCTATCTACAAGGGACAACAACATCTGTCAATTTGGATAACTTTTTGTATGGACATAATCAAAATTATTGCTCGAAAATCCGATTTGTTGTTGACGTCGAAGAATATCCTTCGACAGACAAATACCCCGGTAAAAAGTTCACGAAATTGAAGTCCAAAATACCCGCGGAGTACGGGTAAAAACCCTTCGTGTAAACGTAGCTTAAATCTAATCCTTAAAGCTAATAAACGTAGCTGAAAACAAATCCCCGGGTAAAAAGTTCCAGAAACCGAAGTCCAAAATACCTGGGTATTTGTTGCTCTTGCGTGGAAAAATACACGCGGAGTACGGATAAATACCATCCGTGTAAACGTAGCTTCAGAATCTTACCGCTTTCTTCGTGTTTGTACGCCAGTAATCCACTTTTTGCGCCGCGGTAACGAGAGGTTATATGATATGATATGATATGATATTTATTGCAAAAAGCGAACTGGCCATAGCAACTACCACAAAAAATCACTTACAATAAAACAAAACAACAAAAACAAAAAATTAGAGATTGCACCATACCCGACGAAAAGGGACGGGATCCGTAACGATAAAGTTTAACATTAGGAAGTATAGGACTTTCGACTTTGATACTAAATACCGGCCTTTGATAGCCACTTTGAACCAGAAACATGCAGGATCGATAATCTGTCTCCTTCTTGTTGGAATAATATAACTTTTGTTTATGAGTGTTCTTTTTTTTTATCAGAGTTTGAAGGCGTTAAAGTTTATAATCAAAGAGGGAGTCTCGTCCAATTGGTCAAATTTTGACACGTTTTTTCAAATCCGCGTCATCGCCGACCAATAGGAGGAGAGACTCCGTCTTCATTTACGAAAAAGAACATTCTTCAGCAAAAGTTTGATTATAATTATCAGCAAGAAGAAGCCAAATTAACGATCCTGCAATTTGCTGGCTCAAAGTGGCTATCAAAGGCCGGTAATTTAGTCTCAGTCGGAAGTAGTATACCTTGTAATGTTAAAAAAAAAAAGATGTGACGATCCTTTGATGATGGTGTAGAAATATCCGTTTTCTTCAGTTAGGGTGCAATCTCTATACACCCTGACCTGAGAACTGCCTGAGACTACCCCAGTCAACCACAAACCCCTGATTTTTTGATACCCTATGCCAAACGCTGGATATGTCTAGCGTTTGGTATACCCTATGCCTAACGCTGGATACACTATGCCAGGTGCTGGATACTGTAACCCAGTAAAATATTGATGATTTAAGTGAAGCTAAAAAATCAACCAATCAGAACTCCTTTATATTGAGGTCGGTCAGGGTAAGGTTACCAACAGGTATCCAACGTTTGGCATAGGGTGTCCAGCGTTAGGCATAGGCTTTGCCAAATGCTAGATATACCCTGCGTTTGGCATAGGGTATCCAAAAATCAGGGATTTGTTGTAGACTGGACTACCCTGCACAACATATTTCTGTTCATCCGCAACCGTGTTCGCAAGGTAGTTGAGTTCGCAAACTGGTGACGGAAATATAAGGATTATGCCCAACACTTTCATCATCCCAGCAAAAAAGCATCCAAATCCAATAGACTCAAAGAAATGGGTATCATTCCTGAAAATGAAACAGAATTGTATCAGTTTGTGTGAAAAACTAAAAGGATACATGATAGATTTCAGAAGCAAAACTGTGAGTAGCCAGTCTAAATGCTAAGCAAAAATCCTAAGCATGACTTTCAGAGCTTGGCAAGACTAGGTATAGCCAATAGAATAGAAGTACTGTACAGTAGCCTATAGGCAGCCTAGCCTACAGGAGAAGTGTCCAACCTCAGGCAAGATTTAAAATTATCAGAGAACAGGAGAAGTCTTTTTTTAAGAATAATCTAGGCTATCTGGCTTAAAAGGAACTAACAGATGCACAGATATGGCAAAGATACTGAAGCAGGATTGAAGCTAATTTTATGGTTTATATCAGTCATACACAAATCCTCAATTTTTTGGGCATGGTGCCCCAACGTTTGGGCATGCCTGGACGTATGGGCATGGTGCCTATACGTTGGAGCACCATGCCCTGGAGTATGGGCATGGTACCCCTGTGAAATTTGGTTAAACTGACACTGGCTACATACCTAAATAGGGCCTTCTTCCTTTCCTAGATCAAAAGATACCTGATTTCACTGTCTATCCAACCTCATTTTCCAGTTTCCAAAATGTTAGAGCACTTTCAAGATACAGAGAGTTTTGTGGAGGCCACTTCTTTCCCAGTGGGTTTACCCTATCCTTTTACAGGAAGTTTCCACTAGGTTACTCAATCCTTTTCCATGTTGTCAAAAAGTCAAAAGTCAGAGTAAAAACAGGTGAAAAAAAAATAACTCAAAACAAATACAATAAAAGGCTAACAATCTAAAGGAAATATTTGCTCCAGTGAACAAATTGAAAAGCTTGCCTCATCCATGCTACCTAGCAGCAATTTTCTGTAAAAGGATAGGATAAGCCCACTAGAAGAGAAGTGGCCTCCAAAAAACTCTATGTATCTTGGAAGTGCTCTAACATTTTGTAAATTGGAAAATGAGGTTGGATAGAAAGTAAAATCAGGTATCTTTTGATCTAGGACAGGGAGAAGGCCCTATTTAGGTATGTAACCAGTCTCAGTTTATCCAAATTTGACAGGGGTACCATGCCCATGCTCCAGAGCATGGTGCTCCAACGTATGGGTACCATGCCCATACGTTCGGGCATGCCCAGACGTTGGGGCACCATGCCCAAAAATTGAGGATTTGTGCATGACTGGTTTATATATTGGATAAATAAATATTGCTTCAGTATTTCTAGTTAAACCTGAGTTAAACATAAATTTCTTTCAAGACAAGATCCCTTCATTCTAACGTTACCTGGTTACCTCAATTCTGCCTCAATTCCCGGATTTGTCTCGATTGACACATGTCTCGACCACAAAATGATGAAAAAGGTAGAGACGTAGAGTAAGCAAAGTCAATAGGCTAGCCAGAAAATCCCTTTTCAAAGCAGCTTCAAAACAAAGAAAATGCACAGAGTTTGAATATTTTTGGACACATGACTGTTAAAAAAGTCATATTGTGCCTCTTGACTTGTCTTGACTGTCAAGACAGCATCTACATTTCATTTTAACAATTTTTAAACACAAATTGAGGTAGTGTAAAAATGAGGTCATGTACTCCTCCTGTTCTGGAGCCTGCACCATTTCCATTGGTTTCTATTTCCATACGCACCCTAAGGAATTAGTTTTCTACTCTAGCCACTAGGTTAAATTGGGTTATATATGCCTTACATGCACGCACAACCTGTTTAAACTAGTTGAACCTGTTGAAAGGTGTGTGTTTAAAATCATATTCACTGACAAATCTTTCTTAATTCAGAAATTTAGGCACTGCAGGAAATGAAGTAACTTAATCCCAAGTCCTTATAGTACAAGACAGTCAATTTCAAAGCCTGAAAGACAAAGATTTCTCTGTTTAAAAGAGCAAATGTTTTTCTTATACTGACTTCATGTTTGTATCTAACAATTATGCAATTTGCTTTCATATTTTTCCAACTACCTACGGTTAAACAATAATGTTGTGATGGAAACAAAATTCGGGTGACCCCCGTTACGGTAACAAATTCACCAAAAAGATGTTGGGTCCTGGCAGAAATTCGTATACTGGCAATGCAGCTTGTAGCCTACACTAGTATTTTGCAATGACGAAGCAGAAGGTGGCTTTCTTTGAGATACTGTTCACCTTTTTTTTGAAGTTTCTGTGGCGAGTTACAGACAACCAAAGCTGGGCAACATAAATCAGCGAGTTACATTATAATATGGGAATAGTATAGTCTCCAGTAGAGTTGTAGAGAACACTTTCTTGTCCTTGCTGCTAGTTGATTCAGCCATTTAAACCAGTGTATGCAAGAAACTGACGTTTTGAAATTTAAATAATATTTAAACACAACTTTTTCAATTTACTTCAGTGCAAGAATGATTGCTGACAGACAAACAGTTAGTTGGTTAGTTGTTAGCTAGTTGTAGTTGTTCACTGGTTCAGTGTCAGTAGAGACACTAGTAGAGAAATAAGTTTAACGAAACAGTTAAATGGCCAAAATGCCACCCTTTCTTCCAACAGATCTGAGTAGGCTGCAAAGTTTGCTTTTGCATCCTGAACATAAATCTCTGCTGAAAATGCTTTCCTTCATCATACCATTTCATTTACATAATATATGTATGTCTTACAAGGGAGGGGCATTTATTTGGAGCAGGTTAATTGAAGACCGATTGAGTTGACAGAACTATTAATACAATAAAATTTCCAGGGTGTCATGCATTCCTCTGTTCTGTTTTCCTTGTGAATATAAAAAAAACTGTCACAAAGCTACTCTGGTAGTTTTAACTTTCAGTTTCTATATGAACTAGTCCAAAATTTTGTGCCATGCAAAAACCATCTCTGCAGTTTCTTATTGGGTTATGCTTTACTAGTAAGGTAATGTAGAATTTTACTGCAACGGGAATAGCTACTAGACATACGGTTTGGGCAGGTATACAAAAGCTGAAAAAGAAACATTCAAGAGGGGAAGATAAAATATCTGGAATGAATCTTTTGCACGCTAGTGAAAATCTACTAGTACATCTTTCTCTTTTATACCAGATTATTTTTAATTGTGGGCTAGTTCCAGATATTTTTCCTACCGGAATTGTCACCCCGATCCTAAAGAAAGGAAAAGAACCTGGTCAATGTACGTCTTACCGGCCGATTTCTGTTGCTCCGGTTTTATGTAAGCTCTTCGAGCTTGTAATAATTGATGATATTAATCGTGCTTGTACTACCCCTGATAATCCGTTCGGGTTTAAAGCCACATATTAGTCGTGAGCATGTACATCGTCTTTTAGCTAATGTCCTTTATGATTTGATAAGCGTGGTGAGAAGCTAGTCCTAGCTGGCCATGATGTTAGCAGGGCATTCGACTCTGGTATACACGCCCATCTGCTGCTGTGTGTCTTCAAACAGGGACTTGAGAAGTCCATTGTATTACCTCTTAGAAATTTTTATAGTAAGCTCAAAGTTAAAGTTAAAGTTGCGTCAGCACTTGAGTCTGTTGTTTCTGAAGCCGTTGTGCCAGTCCGTAAGGGGATCCGTCAAGGGGCGATCACTTCTTCGCCAGTTTACAATAACAGTATAATTGATGCGCAAGAAGTAGTGCATATTTGTTGTATTTTTCGTGGTTTAGATATTTCTTTAGTAAATTCTGCGGATGATATTTTGAATCTGAGCCGGTACGTTAAGCCTATTGAAGAAAATTTTGCCGCCCTTTCAGAGTCTTATTGTAATATAGGTCTAACTTTCAACGAAAGTAAAAGCAAGGTGTTGATTTTTACTGGGGAAAAAGAAGCTGATAATATTTCTGTTAAGCTCGGCAGCCAGTATATTGTCCCTACAGGTTGCCTCACTTATCTTGGTCTGCCTTTCTACTCAGACCTAAAATCGACAAGGCTTGGTCTAGTCATCGACTTTTCTGAAAAAGTACGGAAGTGTTATGGTACCCTAGTTTTTTGTAAGTGTGTGTATAGCCGACAGATTCTTGCACGTCTCTACAATGCTGTGGCTCTGCCACATGTTATAGCTTTGGCACCACTTTGGCATATAATGCTACGATCCCAACGTCAGAATATTAGATCTTATTATTATCGGTATGCTAAGTATCTGTTGAATCTCCCCCCATGGGCAAAGAATACAAAAATCAGTACAAAATACCATCTTGCCGATCCTGTGACTGCGATTGAGGCAAGAATAAAGAAGTTTGAAAGTTCACTAAACAGATCCCACAGTTTACACGACTCATTTACGTGCTAATGTTTGTATTCTCTTAGATTGTTGTTGTGATAAAAAGTTGTATTGCGTGTTGTTGTCGTTTTTTTTTTTCTCTTCTTTTCTATTTTGTTTACTCCGTCTAGGTCCCCTCGGGCCAATTTTGATGGGAAATAAATTTTTTCATTCATTCATTTCATAGCACTAGAGTTGAAGAAAGTGCCAGACAGGCCAGTGCCCAGTGGCATACAAAAATGTTCTTTCTCCGTTCGATTGGGACGTTCCCAAGCGAACAAATGTAGACCGGTCAAGTTAATTTTCAGGTCCCCACTTGACCGCGATGTCGCAGCTCTATTTTTCATGAACATTCAGGACGAACTTAAAGCAATTATTCCGAATTTTCGAGTTGCACATGACAGAAGTGATGCCGAGCTTGCTGTTAAGAAAAAGTACGATGCCTTAAAACAGGAGCTTAGTGACAAAATCGGAGCGGGAGAGACAGGGTGGAAGATAAAAACACGGAGGAACGGGCCCGAACTAGTTCATGAACCGAGACCCTTTCGCGCCCAAGCCCAGCACGAGATGTCCGAGTGATAAGTTTCTAGTGATTTATACAAACGCGGATTGCTTGTCATCCAAGTGGGAGGAATTCAATCATTAGTTGCGTTTTTTGCCTTTTCTCCGTAGGTCGGTTAACCTACCTATTTGCCACTATTGACCGTTTTTTCGTCTCGCCGGTCGGTTCGACTGAGCTCTAAAAAACGGCTTATAAGAACAATGGCGCCTTCCCGTCGCCGGCGCCTATCTCTCCAATGAGAATTTTGAATTTCGCGCCATGCTAAGAGCGTAGGTCAGTTGGATGGAGCTCCCGCCTCAGTCCACAGGTCGGTTAACCGACTGGCGAACGGAGCCAAGAAAACAGCTTATAAGAACTTAGGTCGGTTAACCGAAGGAAGAAAACGACTTACAGTGAGAAATCTTGTAGGTCGGTTAACTGGATGACGGCAAAAAACACAACTATTTAGTACGAGACCGGAAACCACACGTGGTTGTTGTTACCGAGGTCCTACCTAAGAATTTCAGTGATGCTTCGGTTTATTTTCAGCAGTTACCGCATTATAGTCTAGTGTTTAATAAATTAGCAAAAAGAGGGATTTGTATTTATATTCATGATTCAGTTAAGTTCTGTGATGTTAGTGATCAACTGGTTGATGGAGTTTCGGAATGTCTCGCGGTTGACATCAAGCTACCTTCTCAAAGTAGTTCCCTGCGTTTGGTTGCTTTTTATCGTAGTCCTACTCCCAGTCCGACGAGCCCTGTTAATGATGCCAATATTCTAGCTTGTCTTCCTCGTCTTGTTACAACCAGCCAGAAATTACTTATTGTAGGTGATTTCAATTTACCGTGTATAGACTGGAGTACCCGTAGTACGAGTCAACCAAGCTCATCGTATGAGCAGCAGTTTTTAGACACAGTAGACGATCTATATTTATACCAGCATGTCGACAAGCCCACTCGAGCAAGGAGTTCTGCTATTCCCTCTGTGTTAGATCTTGTTATTACCAAGTCCGTTGATGACATTTTGAGTGTTGATTGTTGTCCTCCTTTAGGTAAAAGTGATCATGTTGTGCTCGAGATTTGTATGAACACGGTTGTTCAGCGTGAAGGGGTCAATACCTCCCGATATGATTACACAAAGGCAGATTATGGATCGATGAGAAATTTCATATCGTCCCTAAACATTATGAGTGAGTTTGAAAACGGTCGAGTGTCATCTAATACAGCTTTTGAGTTGTTGAAGGAAGCGTTGATTGAGTGTAGGAATAAGTTTGTTCCGTTGGTGAAGAGATTTGCCGGGGATAGAAAGAGACCTAAACTGCCGCGACACATACTACATGCAATTCGTGAAAAAAACAAACTTTGGCGGTCTTACATTGAGTCTCAAGGTCGGAAAGATCAATACGGTCAGCTTGATCCCGAGGTGGAAGATACTGATGGATGGTTATCATATACACGTGCAAGAAATGAAGTTACTAGACTTCTTAGGGCTAATCGTGAAGTGCTTGAGACCAATATCATTCAGTCCAGTACAAAGACACCTAAAAAGCTTTGGAAATACGTAAACAGAAATAAGCCTAACCTTGCGCCATCCACCTCCACATTCACACATCCAGACACTCAGCAAAACATAGACAGTAATTCCACTAAAGCTGAAATTTTCAACCAACATTTTTCTTCTGTTTTTGTTAAACCACAACAGACACATTCACAGCAACCTACAGCCGCATGCGAAGGAACCTCTATTTTACCGTCTTCATCACCGTACAATGATTCTGATTTTTCAGCGAGTGAAGTATATGACATTCTGAAAAATCTTGATTTATCCAAAGGGCCCGACATTGATGGATTCCCAAATACAATGATCAAGCAAATCGCTGCAGAAATTTCAGAGCCCCTTACATACATATTTAATGTATCATTAGCATCCGGTTCGTGTCCCTCGGGATGGAAGAAGGCATTGGTAAAGCCTCTTCACAAAAGCGGGTCCAGGTCAGATTTTTCAAATTATCGGCCAATCTCGATCACATCCATATTTTGCCGAGTGATGGAAAAGTTGATTGTTGCAAGAATCCAGAAATATTTTGATGCTAACAATCTTTGGAACCCTGCTCAACATGGTTTTAGGAAAAGAAGGTCTTGCAACACTCAACTTCTTGAAGTCATTACGGATTTTCAGCGTTTTGCGGATTTGGGTGTACTTTTTGATTGTATTTACATTGATTTCTCAAAAGCATTTGATAAGGTTTCAATACCGGACCTCCTTCAAAAATGTGCCCGTTATAACATAGGCCAGAAGACGCTTGCATTTATTACTGATTATTTGCGTGGGAGAACCCAACAAGTTATGGTCGGTGATGAGGTTTCTTCTCCAGTTGATGTATTAAGTGGTGTACCCCAGGGAAGTTGTCTGGGACCAATTTTATTTTGTTTGTTCATAAATGATCTGCCCTCTTCTATCAAACATTCCTCCATTAAAATGTTCGCTGACGACGTAAAACTGTATTTACCAGTGCAAGATCATACTGATGCGCAGCTTTTGCAAGAAGATCTAGATTCTCTAACCCATTGGTGCGAATCTAACTCTATGTTGATAAACCCGTCTAAATGTGTTGTACTTCATTACGGTCGTAAATCACACCCTGATTATAGTTATATTTTGTCTGGTTTAAGGGTCCCTTCAGAAGAAACGGAGTGTGACCTCGGTGTTCGTTTTGATACTCAACTAAAGTTTGAAAAGCATGTTTCGGAAATTGTGAAAAATGCAAATTATCGTCTGCTTACTTTAAAAAGAAGTTTTAGTAAGTTCAATCTCCGGAACTTTATGTTATTATACAAATCCCTGGTGCGCCCTATCGTTGAATACAACACTTCAGTCTGGTTTCCTTTAAATGTCACTGATGAAAACCGAGTAGAAAAAGTTCAGAGAAGGGCGACCAGGTTGATCCCATACCTTCAACACCTTTCATATCCACAGCGGCTTACTCGACTTCAGCTCCCATCATTAAAGTTTCGAAGGCGCCGTAGTGACATAATTAACGCGTTTCGGATAATTAAAGGAGCAGATGATGTTGACCCCAATTCATTTTTCAAATTCAGTCACTACCCCACAACCCGCCAGCACCCTTGCAAACTGTACCCTCCGAAACCACATAAGAAAATTGGCCAGTGTTCATTCGTCAATAGGGTAACGGAACCGTGGAACAGTTTGCCAGCGGAAGTTGTTGATTCAAGCAGTATTCAAACGTTTAAGCGTGGTATCGTCGACACCCCATTTTACTCAGTTGCTTTTGTAGTTTGAAAATTTGTTTACTTTTGTAGTGTATCAGTTTATGTGTGTGAAGTATATGTAATCTGTTTGTACTTGTGTAAGTAACGGCGACAAGCTAAAAGCTTAACGCTAAATGAAATAATAAATAAAAATGGCAATTAGTTCTTGCATTTATCCTTTACTTTTTTCCTTCCATGATGCAAAACAGCTTCTGATCGTTCTGGCTTAGTTTTCACCATCATTAAAGTGTAAAATGTCTGCTCCTTCTTATCAATCCTCTGGGATTGGTCCCTTTCTTTAATTGTTTTGGGTTACCCAGTTGACTTGATCTAATTAATAGGTGGGTCATCAATGTGTGGACTAACTCTAGGAAAGTCTGGGTCTAGTGATGTGTGGGTGAACTGTACAAAATGTGTGCGTAGACGCATGTGAGTGAACTGTCCGACTTCTTAAGAATAGGTGAACTGACGTGTGACCAACTGTCAGAATTTATAAGGGTTGAAGCCAAGCTTACCATTTTGCAAACAAAAATAGAAAAAAAAACAAGATTTTTGCTTTGTTTTTTTTTTATCAGCTGTTTGATGTGCGAGGGATAAATAAAATTTGGATGTTTTAGTTGCACTTTCGTCAAACCGTCCTCAGCAAAAAAAAAAACTAAATCGTGAAATTCACCACATTTACAACAGGAAAACGATGCAGAACCAACAAAGAATAAAACAATGTGTAACTAAAAACCAGAAGAACAATGCAGATTGAACGTCGTTGCAATCAAGAAAAAAACAGACCAAAGGTTTTGGTGGGATCCCAAAAATTTAATATTTAATCCAGACAACTGGATCATGTCTTCGCCAGATCCAGTCTTCGCCAGACTCCTTGAACATTTTTACTATTAAAATTCAGAAACAGATGAAGGCCAAATAGCTAATCATCTGGGAAAACCAAGTTCAGATATGGATTCAGCATGTGTGTTTACCCCTATGTGTCATATCTGTTTTGACGAAAACTTCTGCCACTTCTGCCAATTTCTCGGTTTCGGCAGAACTCCGGAACTACTTGACCGGCGAAAAAAGAAAGCTCCAACACGAACTCAGGGTATCTTCTTTCCCCAATTATGAACATCTAATCAACTTCAAATAAAAATTCATCTTATAACAAATTTTCCGACAAGCCGGATTCCGGTTGAACTATATGTCCGGGTAAAAAATGATTGTCACACACGGATTCAGCATCTCTTCTTACCCCTAAATTGGATATCTAATCAAGTACAAATAAAACTTTAACTTTTAACAATTTTCCGGTTTTGGCGGGATTCCGGACGAACTGTATGTCCGGGTAGAAAATTGTTTTCACATAAGTGTTCAGCATGTCTTCTTGCCCTAAATAAAACATCTAATCAACTCCAAATAAAACTTCTAATTTTAACAAACTTTTCGGTTTGGGCCGGATTCCGGGCGAACTACTTGTCCGTTGAGAAAATAGTTTTCACCATCGTGTTCAGCATGTCTTCTTACCCCATAATAGTCTATCACATTAGCTGTTTCAAAATATTTTGTTTGCCCCTTAATTCGAACCCCCTCCCCCACCCCTAAATGTAGGGGTACAAAGCCCATCTACGAATCTTGAACAATTATATAATGTAATTGTTAACTTGTCCGATGACCCAACGAATCCTCACACCAAGTTTCATCAAAATATCTCATTCCCTTCGAGAGTTATCGTGCTTACAGAAGGACGGACAGACAGACAACTTTTGCGATGTCATAGGTATCCCTTCACTTACGTTTTGGGATCCAAAAAACCAGAAAATCTCGGAAATTAGGAGTGGGTAAACTGATCTGTGGGCGAACTGTCTAAATGTGCAAGTAGTGACCTTCTTAGGTGAACTGACTCGGGGGTGCACTGGCAGGATCCCTTTCAAGCTTAGTTTTCATTTGTAGTCCCTAGCTCGGTAGGATTCTAAGGATTTAGCGAATTGACCTCCGTATTTGCTGATGTGTGGATGATGCGATAGGCTCCCTTTAAGTGTTGCATTAAGTGAAGTCGCTAGTTAAGCCAGATTCGTGGGAAACTGGTGAAAATGGGAAATTTGTCATCTCTGATTAATGTCTTTGTCAAGATGTTTGTATTGGTCTAGGCATGGTAGGGCTGATCTATCTGCCTTTCGTTTTCTACCAGGTAAAATGGTAGCCTACTATCGCATTCAAATCTAAACTGGAAATTTAGCAAATAACTAAATCTTACTATGCGGTAGCATGTATTTCTAAAAATAACATGTTTGATCAAGTGTTTTATGACGTTTTCGGCTGCACTGATATTCTGGTCGGACTCTGGCCTAGACTGGAAATTAAAGACAAAGGAAATACCTAATGGATCTGGTTAAGCAGCCGATTATGGATAAAAACATGCTGAGGGGACCTTGTGAAGATGGATAATCCACAATACCAAATTGTTTTAGTGCTACGTTTTCTTCTACCTTCTTTTCTGAGCGACTGGAACTGGAAGTAGTTGACATTGATTCATTTTTCATTTTCAGGTGCTCAAAATCAACTACCTCACCATTCTACCTACTTTAGCTTAGTGTTTGCCAATTTTCTTGCTTTAGTCATTTACATGTCCCAGTGAGATGAATCTTTGTGGAGCAGACAATGATCTGGGTGATCTCTTGGAGTTATATTCCGAATCTGATTTAAAGTTCAATGCCCTCGAAGATGATATTGAATCTGGAACTGCTTGTGGTATCTGCAGGTAAGTATCTTCAGTAGCATGTATGAAATATGTTTGCAGTGTCAGAGCAGTGGATCAGTGAATAGTTTACCAAACAAATTTTTTATTATGGGTTGACCTTGCCCTTTGAAGAGAAGTCCCGTCCGACTTTGGAGCTGTGTCTATGAGCGTGTCCCACCCTACTTATCGTAGTTACTACGCATGACGTCACGAATCCTGGCATTTTGCTGCCAAGGCTGGAACGATTTTCCTGTTTTCCAGCGGAATATCATGAAGCCAGGTACGAATCCGATCAATCATGTTACAGAGATGCATAGTTATCACGCTTACTATGCTCCTGAGCATGGTAAGCAAATAGTTACTATTTCGAGGAGGTTGGGACGGTCAGCGTAGTAACTTTACACAAGATTGGAACGAAAATAGTAACTAATAGTTACTATTGTTAGAAGGGTGGAACATGCTCAATAAGTTCAGATTTGATCCCTAAGAATGTATTCTGAGAAGAAGTTTCTCATCTTTCTTCTCAAGCTCTCAGCTTGTTCATGACTTCGGGTAAGAAAATACTTGAACACTCTATCAATAAATATATACTCCGGCCACCATTTGAGACGGCCTGTGAACGGCCTGCAAAAGCGGCCTCAGGGAGACCCCAGAACTTCAACAAATAAAATGTAACCATGTGCGGTATGAAAAACGTTTGTACCGTCATTTGTGAAATTTGTTGATATTTGTTAGTGTTTATGTTTTGTATATACCTACTCGAACACAAGTAATCATGGGAGTGGAGGGGAAATGTACAGAGGTGGCAAACAAAAAAACTCGTATTTCCAGTACTGTAAATCAGTCACCACAGGTGTAGAATCTAAAACTCATGAGCCACATACAAAATGGCCCTTGTAACGTTCTCATCGCCGTATGTCACTATTGCTTTGATTAACGGCAAATGTAATATAAATCAAATTTGAGGTGTGAAGATCCCCTTACCAAAGCTAAAGGATGACCTCCACCCCCCAAAAAGTTGTTTCTCTTGTTTTCTCCAGGTGTTAATTCAAATTCCCCAGCATATAGTCCCGAAATTGTGTCAGAAAGAGGGCGATTCTGGAGGTCTGGAAAGCTCGGCTAGTTTCTTTTGCCGCTGTTTTTGCGACCTTGACAAAACTCGCCTATCTTTCCAGAGCTGTTTTGGCGATCACCTACTTTTGGAAAGCGAAGCGAATTTCTGGAAAGCGAATCCATGATGTGGAAAGTGATCCTGGAAACGTTTTGATTAGGAAATTCTCAGTTTATTTGTTCGGAGATGACGTAATAGCTCGTCGTAATCGTATATGCTGCGTGACATTAGTTGGGTTTTTGTAGAACCATTGTATCTCATACCACCGTCTAAATTCGTTTTTGCAGTTACCGTGGTATCTGATACCACGGTCAAAAGGCGTTTTTGCAGTTATTGTGGTATCTGAAATAGTCATCAACACAAGAGCCTAAGATTTAGTTTTGATGTGAGGGGATATCAGTTTTTCTTTTTGGATGACTTATAAAAGCACAGATTCGGAATTCGCCTTTTTGCAAAGCAACCGTATTATCAGATACCACGCTAACTGCAAAAATGACAGAATGCAGATCCAGTTACCGTGGTATCAGATACCATGGTATCTGCAAAAACGCAGCTATTCTGTTGGTGATTGGCATATTTGAATAAAATGACGGTGGCGTCGGGAGGTGCTCCCTCAGGCGAAAAATGGAAATTGCCGGTGGCGAATGCCTTTTGTTGGGAAATTCTCCATTTATTTGTTTGGAGATGACATAATAGTAACATAATAGTAACATACATAACATAATAGCTCTTACATGCTCTGTGACTAGTGGTGGTCGGCCGAGCTGAAAAATTATGGTTGCGCCAACAATGCACATTCTCTTTGGCGAAAAAAAATATTAAAATTAATGCGACATATTCAGTAACAAAGCCCCAAAATATTGTACCAACTATATACAAACTCGTCGTTCGCTGTTTCGAGAGAAGAGCTGTAACTGTTCTTTCCACAAATTTTGTTAGGCTGGCTAAATACTCAGCAACCATGCAACAAAATGTGGGATCCGTTTACTGACGATGCAACTCATTACGATCACGTGAAGGTACTGGTGAGAAAAAAACGCGAAAGACGAAAGCCCTATTAGGCTCTCCTAGTATTATATTTATTTTCTATTTTAGTGAGAATCTGCGGATCCCTAGGATCTTAAGCTGCCTACATGAATTCTGTGAAGCTTGTCTGGAGGATTTAGCAGACGGAAGTGTCAGTCCTGAGCTTACCAATAGTATTGATGATATTAAAGAACTGAAAAGATCTAGCGATAGCCTGAAATGTCCGAAGTGTGAGCAGGTTACGAAGGTTTGTATAGCTGAATTTAATTTTTTTTTTTTAAAGTTTGTTCGTGATCCGCAGACGGTGGTATATGCAAAATAGAAAACTATTTCTTATTTGCTGTATCACCCACTGTCACAGTACTTTAAAAAAAATTTGACAAATAACGTGGTGGTGAGAAATGAATTATGGGGTCGTTTTGAAGGCGTTAGTACTAAATCAGTCAGAAAATGTAGTGATTGTGCTTTAGGATACTTAGCTTAGCGCTGTTGAACTGAAGTCCGAGCCTCAGTTAGGGCATACACATTTAAAGCTTGATTGGAGACAGTATTTTTATGCTGTGGGGAGGGATACAAGTTCTGGCCGCAAATGGCTCAACCCCCCCCCCCCCCTCGAAAAACAAATTGTGGCAAGCTGTTGTTTACAAATCCTCTTGGTTTGCTTTTATTTTTTGTTCTCTTACTTTCATCGTTAAACTTGGACAAAGTCCGAATTGTTTTCAGTTCGTTAGGGTGTAGCGTTTGGCTTACCCGAACAGATGTTGGTCATGACGACAGCGAATGCTTGTGTACCGAAGGTTTACCAAAGCATACCCAGGAGCAGGAATTCGTTAGCGTTTGGCTTAACCGAACCGAAGTTAGTCATGACGAGAGCAAATGCTTGGGTATACTGAACGGCAAAATATATCCAGTAGTAGGAATTTGTAATACTCTACAAGTGGGACCAAGATTTTCAGCTTATGTATATGTTTTCAGCTCGGCCCCAATGGAGTTAAGGGCCTGACTCTTGACTTGATCCTGATTGGTCCCTCAGAGGCTGCGCCTACGGATGCCAATGGGACTTCGATTTTGTGCGCAAGTTGCAAAGCCAAGGAGCCGGCCGTTGGCCGATGTGAAGATTGCTCGAACTTCTTGTGCAACAATTGCTTTATTGCACACAAGGTGAGGAATATAACTTTCGCCAATCACTGCAAAAAAAAGATATGTTGTATCGTAAAAAGGCTTTCGCCTTCTTATTTCACGAAGAAATTGGGAATAATTGTACAGAGCATAGTTGAAAATCTTATCTACTATACACTTCAAGCTGTTCGGTAGATTGTTAACTGGGGGCTATCCAGGGTTTACTGGATAAGGCCAGGTCAGACACCTAATATGGTAGCGTAGGCCGGATGAGCGGAACTTTGGTGGCGGGATGATACTACATCCCTAATGTGTGGCATAGAAGGGGATAAGGCGAACAACTAACTGCATTAAATTTAACTTGCTCTGCATCATTACCGACTGGTACATACAAATATAATCGTATCTTTTGATCTGATCTCACGGCATAGAAAGAAGTCCCCTTGAAAATCCCTGTTGTCTATCCAGTTGTGTCGCGCACCCCCAAAACCTCCTCGCGCCGGAAGTAAGAATGTTCCTTTGTCCAGCAGACCCCTCAAACCTGCTGGACGCGCGCTTGAACATTCGTCCTTCCGGAGAAACTCAAAACACTTGCATAGCAACGTAACAAGATTAAGCGTTAACTACAATTTTGGTAAGGTTGTTTCTCTCAAAAGGTAAGGAGCAGAAATGAGGACTTCATGAAATAAGCCGATTAGCAAATGAAAAGGCAAGCGATGAATGAACAAGGAATGTGCACTCACAATGCATTGAATGTACAAGGATCGACCCGGGGGGGGGGGGGGGGGTAGTAAATGGTTTGGTAGCCTTGGTTCTAGGTCTAACAGCCGGACCGCCACCGTCACGTCGAATAGTCCTAACGGGAAGTCAGTATAAGAAATATAGCAATGTTTTTTACTTTTTTTAAGTAGTGATCCAAGAACTTCGGCTCAGCCACTGCTTACCACTGAGCAACAAGTGGCCTGTGAAATATGTCGCATGTCACTAGAATAGTCAGATAGAAGCGGGCTATGTGGACAGGGGTTCGTATAAGCAGTCCCATGCACAGGATTGGATAGGAAGTCCTTCGTCTAACATTCCATCTCACTGTTACTTATTTCATGCCACCATATCAAACCTGTGTTTTGCAGTACATGAGGGTCCTGGAGAACCACCGCATCATGACGTTAGAAGAACTACAAGCCAGCGGTCAGGTTTCGCCTCCACCGAAGTATTTTCCGTGCCCTCGGCACCCAGAAAAACCTGTTGACCGCTTTTGCCTTCCTTGTCAGGTTGGTAGTTTTGTGTTTTATTTTTCCGGGGGGGGGGGGGGGGGGGGCGGTCTCAAGTCTCAAGTCTGTCTCAAGTTGAGAGGTAGCATCTTGCAAAATACCAAGCTCCGAGCCCCACGCAGCCAAAGGTTGCAGAGGTTCATTGCTGAACCTATACTAAAGTTGCAAACAGCTTCACATCCCATGCGTGAACCCTTTTTTTTCCGGGGTTCGTTAGCCTTTCCAACTCAGACAGGTAATAGTATATATTTATTATCTATGTCGATTTCTTCACTGTTTATTATTTGTATTATTTATTTGAATCCTTTAGAACTGAAGATTAATGTATAAAAAGGAACAACAACATGTCAGTCAATTATTTTGTTTAATTTTGACGAAACAGAATCGGCTAGACCGTGAAAGAGTACTGAAATAAAGAGACTGAATTTTAATGCCGGGTAGTCCGTGAACACTCCGGCCGGACAGGCTGTTATCTATCTTCCCTAGGACTACCCCTTGAACGATATGGCTTAAGGTGCTTTCACGTTGGCTGAAGTGGCATTCACACTTGTTTACTTGGTCACTAACAGTTGTCTTCACTTCATAACATAGGAAATTACGTAGCGTAGCTGACTGATGACGCATTTTGTAATTAGTCTCAGCTCTAGTGGCGTGACCCTGTTAGACAAGCCAAAGCAGAACCAGCTTCCAATGGGTATCGGGAAGGGTGTGAGAAAGCACCAGGATGGATTGCCCTCAAAGACCCGTCGCACCTCCTGACTGAGGGAGGAGAACCGGGGATCAGCACTGCCTGGCCTGTCAAGCTGATGCTGATACCTTTACTGTTTCTTCTCTCCATAGTTACGTTTTTGCAGATACCATGGTATCAGATAACACGGTCTAAAGTCGTTTTTGCAGTTATCGTGGTATCTGATATTCAGATTTGTTCTTGTATTTTGAAGAAGGTAATTGTTTTCATTTTTCACTCCCGTGTCATTCGTGCTTTGCCCTCTGCAGGGAGTACTTGTTAATTTACTCGTGTACAATTATTGAAAATAATAAATGAACCTGAACCTGCAGATACCACGGTCCGAGCGTGGTAACTGATCGTGGTATCTGAAAAGTTATCTCACTTTCATCAATTTTTGTCAAATTGGTGGGAAAGAAGTTTGGCAGTTAGTGATGTGAATGAATATCTGTTTTTCTTTGGGATGACCTCGAAAAGAGCAATTTCGGGAATTGTCGTTTTTGAAGAGTAACCGTATATCAGATACCACGGTAACTGCAAGAACGAGTAATTGCAGATTCAGTTACCGTGGTAACAGATACCATGGGATCCGCAAATACGCAACTCATGTTCCTTTTATCGTCCTTGGTGACTCCGGGGGCAACGAGGATCAGTTGAAATAGAGAACTACGAAAGTCAGAGCTTCATTGGAGAGCAAGTTTTACCTAGAGTAATCTCTGGAAGGTGAAATAAAGGGTGTACGAAAGCTTCAGAATGGCTTGCTCCCAAAGGCCCATTGCACTTCCTGGCTTAGGGCAGAGAATCCGAGACCATCGAGGCTGATGCTGATACCTATACGTTTTTATCTAACCATGCAGAGATGGGCGAATCCAGGATTCCTCCTTTGGCTGGATTCGAATCTTCTACTTGTCAGGCTGGATTCGGACTCGGACTGGGATTCCAAACCCTTAATCTCACGAATCCGCTCCAATTTCTAATCTTTTCCCAATTCGTACGCACTGTGCTTATATTGTTCTTAACTAGCCCCAGATTCATCCTTGGTTGCCGAGAGGAAACCCATCAGGGTTCGTGCGGCTCTGGAAATCAGGGAAAAGTCAGGGAGTTTTTTTTTTGGTCAGGGAAATCAGGGAAAAGTCAGGGAAAATCGTGAAAAGTTGCAGAAAGTCAGGGAAATTATTGGAAAAGTTCAGTCTATACTTATGCATCAAGGTTTTTTCTTTTACTGGAAGTTTCTTTTTCGTTGGTTCTCTGTCCAAAGTTTATGAGTTGATAACTCTGTTCTTTGAGCCATCCCAGTTTGTGGAATGAGGAATCGCATTGTTAATTTCTCGTACAGTTTGAACGGCTTAACGAAGCTGATGGATGTTTTGTTCAGTTTTTATGGCACTTGCCTTCCGACCAAGTGCCATAACAGACCCGTCGGTCTGTCGGTTGGTCCGTCAGTCCGGTGTTTGCGAGTTAGGGTACTTCCAGATGTGCTAGGACGATGAAACTTGGCAGGCATATTAGGGACCCGTCCAAACTAACTTGGAAACAAGCACTTTCTCGATCCGGCCATCGTGGGGGGAGGGAGGGGAGATGGAATCCGCAATTTAGAAACATGCATAACTTTCGAACGGGTGATCGGATCTTAGTGACTTGATATTTGGAGAGGCCTCGTGTCTCATATGTCCTATTTCAAGTGCGGACCGAATACAATGAATGTGGGGGGGGGGGGAGTAGAAGGGGGGCGGACCGGAAATCATGTGACACGCTTAGAGTGGAGCGATCGGGATGAAACTTGGTGGGAGGAACAAGCACAAGCCCTAGGTACATCATTGACAGAACCGGACCGGATTCGTGCACTGTGGGGGAGTCGGAGGGGGTTTCTGGAATTCCGATGATTCGGAGTTAAGTTACTTCCAGGTGGGCTAGGACTATGAAACTTGACAGGCAAGTCAGGGATCCGACCACCGTGGGGGGAGTGGAGGGAGGGGGAATCCGGAATCTTGAGGAATGTATAACATTGGAACGGATAATCAGATCTTAACGAAACTTGATATTTGGAAAGAGCTCGTGCCTCGAATGACCCATTTAAAGCCAGATCCGATGAATGTCGGGGGGGGGGGGACCGGAAATCTTGTGGTACGCTTAGAGTCGAGCGATTGGGATGAAACTTGGTGGGAAGTACAAGCACAAGAACTAGATACTCAGTGATAGAACAGGATGGGATTTGGGCACTGTGGGGGGGGGGGTTAGGGGGGGGGGGTCATGAAATCGGGCTATCGCGATCAAAGGTATTTCCGGATGTGCTAGGACGATCAAACTTGGCTTGAAATTTAGAGACTTGGTGGGATTGTTTAGAAATAATCAGTCCTCCGACCCAACCATCGTGGGGGAGTGGAGGGAGGGGAAATATGGAATCTTGATGTATGTATAACTTTTGAACGAGTGGTCGGATCTTAACGAAACATGATGTTTGGGAACACCTCATGTCTCGGATGTCCCGTTTTAAGTCCGGACCGGATCCGATGAATGTGGGGGGGGGGGGGGGATTTTGTGACACGCTTAGAGTGGAGCGATTGGGATGAAACTTGTTGGGAAGAACAAGGACAAGAACTATATACATCAGTGACAAAATCGGACCGGGTTCGGGCACTGTGGGGGGAGTTGGTGGGTGGGGGGTCCGGAGTTTCGGTGATCGCGAACTAAGGTAATTCCAGATGTTCTAGGGTGATGAAACTTGGCTTGAAAATTAGAAACTTGACAAGATTGGATCAGAAATTGTCACTTCTCAGATCCAACCATCCCTTAAAGTACTAATCCTAACCTTAAAGTACTAATCCTAAGCACAAAGTACAGAAAATGCTTTTAAGCAAAGTTTACATTTAACTCAATGGTGTTAAACTAATTTTTAGCACCCTTAAAGTGCGTTTCTTAACCGAAAAGTAAAAAAATATGTTAACCAAACGATATATATTCATGATCCCCAAGGGCCCGTGATCATTTTTGCCTCACGGGTTTTGCTTACAACTGAGTTTCTTAAAATACAAACAATAATTTTGAGCAAAATATGCGTTTTCTTGATTCCAATGAGCTTATCATCATTTGTGCTTCAGGATTGTTCATTACAGATGAATTTCTAGCGCCCTTAAAGTGCGCATCATCACGGCCAAATGCATAAATAAAAAAGATTTTACGAACAATAAATTCTCGTGATTTCCAAGGACCCATGACCGTTCTTATCTCAAGGATTTTGCTTCCATATGATCGCAACAAACCCACGAATTGACGTTCATACTCTAATCCTCTGACCCAGCCTTGCAAGTGCTATATGAGCTTCCAGCTCTTGTTTTTTTCAGTAAATGAGCTAATTTGTTCACTGAGGTAATCGAAAGGTGTTGGAAAACTGCTGGAAAAGGTCAGGGAAAATCACCTAAAAAGGTCAGGGAAGTCAGGGAAAAACGTGGAAGAGCAAGCGCACGAACCCTGGATAACAAGCACACATGAAAACCCAGAAATAGGGTTTACGTCGTCCAGTTAACCGTCTCATTTGCCCTAGGCATCAGTGCTTTTTTGTCACGTCTGATTTTTGACCTGTAACCTGTTTACATGATTTGATTTTGTTAAGGTCGGATTGGAATTCAGTTCCAAATCCTCAGCATGAAATGGTGGATTCGGATTCGGATTCATACCTAGCCCTGGATTTGGTTTTGAATCCTTTCATGATCGGATTCGCCCATCTCTGTACCCATGTTTCTTCTATCGTCGTTGGCGACGAAAGGGGCGACGAGGATCACTTTAGATAGAGAACTACGAAAATCAGAGCTTCATTGGGGAACTAGTTTTCAGTCCTATTCGGCTAGTACATCACGGCTCGAACAGTACTGAAAGGAGCAATAGATTGATATTTATTAAAACTGAAAGCCCTAAAGGCTAAAGGCCAGATAGATTGGAATGAGGAATAGACGAGAAACAAATAAAACGCGGCTGCTTCGTCCTTTTTCATATCTGTTTATTCGCAGGAAGCCTGTTGCAACCAGTGCCTTAACCGGGCCCATTTTGGCCCCGAACACATATGTGATTCCGCCCATGCTCTTAGCAACCGTTACCGCACAGAGATTCCCCAGTTGGGGAGAGAGGCCAAGTCCCGTTTGGACGACTGTCGGAAGGCTTCCAGGCAGTTAGAGGCCGGCTTCAGCCTATTAGAGGAGCAGAGAGAAGCAGCGAAGAAGACCGTCGAAGAGGCCTTTCAGGTACGGTACTTAAATAGGGCCGAGATACGACAGTTTAGTTACCCATCACTTGTTCACTTAAATAGGTTCAAAGACCAGATGAAGTTCGTTGCTTCGCTATGGATATATTCGATCTGCATCGAATGAACCTTTACTTTCGGATTTTTGGTACCTCTATGTCCATGTACCTCCATGTCTGAAAGATTTAGCAACTACAGCGGTTAGTGATTCCGAAAAATAAATCTTTTTAGGACCACACGCAATGGGACCCTACAATCTAGAATTGAACGTTTTCTGAGCTCAGCTTCATTTAACCGTTGAAATTCTAAACTCCGGATGATATAGAATGCAGTCTTTTTAATTTTTCTTATACTTATTTTGTTGTTGCAGGCGTTTCGTGCAATTTTAGAAAATATCAAAGAGTCAGTATTGACGAAGGTAGATGAGAAACACAAGACGAAGGAATTGAAAGTAATGGAAAATCTGAATCAGTAAGTATTTGTTTCTTCTTCGTAGTGCATAAACAAATGAGAGGACTTACGAAAACCATTTAGAGGCCAGGCAACTACGGGCCTGGCATAATCTTAGCCTCGTTTTTGTTGCAATGGCGCTGCCGCATCGCTGCTGCAGCACTTCTTTGCTTTTGCACATTATGCGTTTTTGGACTCACTTTCTTTTTGGTTGAAGCGGCAGCGCTGCAGCATCTTGCAGGGAAGCACGGACTTGGTCGGTGAGCAAGTCCGCGATTCTCGAGAAGCGCTGCCGTCTTCCTCGGAAGCGCTGCAGTGCAAAAACGGATGTAGAAAGAATCAGTCCGGAATCGGCCGAGAAGTGGACCTGCAGCATGCAACAAAAACGAGGCTCTTGTCGACAAGGCTCTATGGAATGAAGCAGCCAACGGTCGCGCCAGTCTTGGCAAGTTCAGAAAACCGGTTTTACGCGTCAACACCGTACTCGGAACACTGTTCGGGAGCATAATGCGCATGGAAACTAGTGCATCATGGGAAGTACAAAGTTTAGTGAGGTGTCGTTCGCGGGTTCAGAGTGTAAGATATCGAATTTGGGTCTACGGGTTTAAGAATTAATGAATGCAGTTACGGAAGTAGGTTACATTGGCATAATATGTACGACGGGTCCTTTAAGACTTAAATCGAATTTAAGTCTTCGAAGGAAACAGAAAAATACTATTTAATTTTAAGTTGGTTTTGTTTAATTTTTCAGGTTACAAACGCGCGTCAATAAGATCGAGATAGCTGAGGCGTTCACAGGTAGGATGGTCGACTTCGGGGCTGAGTATGCATCCTCTCTGGTGGCCATGTGGTCGGTCCTTCGTAATCAGCTGTTCGACTTGGCCGGGCCGGTAGAACCACTCGATGTCACGTCGAACCCAATCAAATTCGACTATGATACCACTACGTTTGAAAAGGCTGTGAAAGTAAGTAATAAGATCTTACCTTGAAGTTTAGTTCCTCCTAAACCGGAAGAAGCGCTTACAGAATCCAAGAAGACTCCCAAGTCCTTTCTCAGGTGGTCGCTTTCCTGACATCTTCTCATTAGACCGACTGGATGCGCTGGTTATACAGAGACCGATCTGTTGCTGAGCGGTTATTTCGCTGGACTCGAAGTGTTCCTGATCCCCTTGGGGCGCAGGTTCGAGTCTTGGTGGTGCCTACCGTTTGTTTAAGGGCCATGCTTTAGTGGCGAGACCCTGTAAGAAAGCCGAAGTTGACCCATAGCTTCAAAAGTGTGAGGACCTGTCCAGGCTGATGCTTGCAGATTAACCTTTTACCCTAGAGAGTGTTGTTCTTCGGCCACACTCTCTGACTGGGTCGTTCCCTTTTTCTACGGTTGTTATGGACCAAAGATTTATGTAGCGTTTACGCGGACAAGAAATACCGTCGAGTAGAAAGGAACTCCGGTTGACTCGAAAGGATTCCGTTCGCAAATACACTAGGAAAAAAGTCTAGCGGGACGAGAATCCTTTCATGATGAAAGGAATCCCGGTCTACTTGAAAGGAATCTCGTCGGCGGCGCTGGTAAAAAGACAAAAAAAGTCTTGCTAGCTTTTAAGAGCAGCAGTCATCAGTACTGCTAGTTAATTTATTTTTGTCAGATTTTCTGGTTTGAAGATTTTTTTATTCCCTCTGTAAACATAATCTTGTCATCAAGATCGGATTCTGTTCTCTGTGCTTGTAAACCCTGCATTACTCGGTCAGCTTCTCGTCTAGGATTACAAATATGAACATAATTGACAAATGGACCGCATCTTGTTGCTCATATATCATTTCCGTTAGGACTATACAATTTAATTCAATTTCAATTTAGTTTGTTCATTAAAAATCTTGATACGGCGGTAAGCCGACTAGTTGATTTTACGTCAACAATGTATACACTACAGTTACAATATTTGAAACTGAATAATATAAATAGAGCTAAATCACATATCATGACCCATAAGTGGCTACTATACCCCAAGTGTGTGATATAGTTTTCTCGGTGTTGGGGTATATTGCTTTCGATTTCGGGTATGCCTCAATGTTTTATGCGCGGGTGTTCAGCTGCGTGAGCACTATCTCTGTGAGCGCTGTTAAAGGAAAATTCTTTGATCACAGATATCAAGGTATGGCGGGAGTTGGGTGGTGGTGTATCTCTTTTCTTTTATTTAAGCAATGTTTACAACGGATACGTCAGCTACGATTCTTCATCAGCGATATTTCGGTCGTTCTTGGCAAGGGTCCTCGTCAGGCTGTCAATCCTCTAGTTCAACTTCAGGGAAGGAAACACACCTGTAATAAATAACTCAAGCTCCTACCGACTATAAGTTTCCTGTCATCGCCCCAATCGTGCAGTAAAAACAGCGTCCGTGTCAAAAATTGAATCTCAGGACTAGTTTTTTCATTATAGTGGTGTTTGAAGATAATTTACTTTAAAAGATATTGATAGTCGGTAGAAGCTTCAGTTATTTATTACAGGTTTGTTTCCTTCCCCGAAGTTGAACTAGAGGATTGACAGCCTGACGAGGACTCTTGCCAAGAAGAGCCGAAACTTTACTAAACCGTACCGTACTGTACCGTACTTTACTAAACACTTCAACCTCGATTTCAACGCCTTTTGAATTTTATATAAACTTTCAGCGCGTTTTATTTTTTTTTCGTTTTTGTTATATAATAATTTTGACCATTTGATTTTTCATGAACTATTTTTTTTTACTTTTGTCTATCGTCATCAACTTGTTTGAGAAATTATGTAATTGCAATAATGACATACTACTTATGGGATTCTTTCAACCTTTCATTTAGTTCTTGGTTGATACTGATGTCTTGTAATTTGATATAACTCTAAATATAACTCTTGGTTGATGCATCTAACTGTGATGACATATCCCGCACTATTTTTTATGTAAAGAATTTTATGGATCAATAAACCGAATTTTAGTGTGTAAATACAAGGTTATCCATTTCTTTCAGAGCTTCGTCGGGAGCTTTGCCGATGAAGAGTCCACCTCGGTTTCGCCAATCGTGGCCCATCCACCCATCAGCAGCCAATCAGAGGATCCGATTCGTCGCCTCCCACAGGGCCTCCTTCAATCAGACGAAGGAACCCATCGTCTACCGCAAGGGCTCCTACATTCAGAAGATTTAAGGGAGTCGCCGATTCATCCAGGGCCCATTCAACGCCCATCGCAGAGCTTGTCACTCTCACCCGAGCTGATACCCGGTCCTGGACCCCTACCGTCGATGGGGTCGTCGGTTAGGAGCTCGCCGATCGTTCCAGGACCCCCTTTGAATGATATTCAGGTAAGCGTTGGGTCCTTTTTTTCTGTGACCATAAAAATTAGGAGAAAATTAGTACGGTAAAGTGGTGAATTGACAGAAAAGAAATTGAAACAGAAAAGTCGGACGGTCCAGGACAAACCATGCTGGATTAGCCTCGTTCCTTGGAACATCCCGAGTCCTTTTTTGCTTCATAGTACTGTCTTAGTATACACCAGAGCTGGTGGACTACTCACATCGCTTATGGAGCAGGAATCAAAAACGTCTTGGCCTGGCAGGTTTAAAATCACAGGATGTCTTCAGCGTCCAAGTAAAGAGATTAGCCAAGTGATGGTTATGGAAGTAAGTAAGTATTTGATTTTTAATTCGCCATTTTGGAAAGCGGAGAATAAATAAGTTACAAAAAAATATACAAAATACAACAGTAAACATAATTTTTCAATCTTCGGCCAGTAGACAGTGTAGAAGGTCATGTGCTGCTTGGTCCAACATGTCAATGATTTTCGGTAGAGATAAGGGAAACTTCGGAAAGTGTAAAACTTCATCCTGAACCTGGAGGCTGGAGCTTAACCGTTAGTGTGTGGTTGTGGCATCATATTTAGAGATGAAGTAGGTGTGTCGCATATATAACAAGACCAAAGGTTTCGATGGGATAACAAAATTTTAATATTTGCTCTAGACAATTTGGTCTTGTAGATATTCGGTCTTCAACAAACTTCGTAAAAATTTTTACTTTTCAAATTTAGAAACAGATTAAGGCCAATGAATAATCGGAGAAGACCAAGTTCGTATTTGACAGCTCAAAACGGATACGCCAGCTGAATTTCCCATAGTTCAGATACCCATTTTGCGCTGTCAAATATTCAGATACGGATTCAGCATACGGTTTACCCTATAGCCTACGTCGTATCTCCTTCCTTCCTTACTTCTGCCCAACTCGGTCGGATGCCGGACAAACTACTTGTCTGGCAAAAAATGAAGCTCAAAAACGAATTCAGCAGGTCTCCGTACCCCTACATCGAACCTTTAATCAACTTCAGATTGAACTTTCACTTTTAACAAATTTTCCGGTCTTAGCCTGATTCCGAGCTATATTTACCTCCGGTGAAAATGATTGTCATATACGAATTCAGCATGTCTTCTTACCGGTAATTCGAACATCTTATCAAATTTAAATAAAACTTTTACTTTAAACAAATAAGGGTGAACTATTTGTCCGTAATTTTCATAATCGTCTGCTTGCCCTCTGATCAAATTCAGATTAACTTTCACTTTTCACAAATTTTCTGGTTTTCGCCGGATTTTCCGGGTTAACTATTTGTCCGGCGAGAAAATAAATTTCACTTTTTTTTTTTTTTTTTTTTTTTTACACAGACACGAAAAAAACAAATTAACTAATACACTTACAAGAAATTACCAGAAATAAATGATGGAATGAAACTACGTAAAAATTGGGTAGAAGATTTAGCGGGATATGGGGAAAACTTATTGCCAGTATTCCTCTCGGACCGACGCACGGAAGACGGGGAGGGGAGGGGGGAATAGATGGATTCAGCATATTCGGATTCAGCGTATCCACTTACCCCTAATTCGACTATTTCATTAGGTCTTAAAAAATATTTGTTTTTCCCTTAAGCTCAAACCCCTCCCCACCCCTGAATTTAGGGCTACATAGCCCATCTTCGAACTTGACCTGTACTTTGACCGAAAGAGTCCTCATGCTAAGTTTGACCAAATTCCTCAACCCCTTCGAGAGTTATCGTGCCAACAGACGGACAACTTTTGCGATGTCATAGGTATCCCTCCACTTACGTTTTGGGATCCCAAAAACTAGCACAATATTATCTTTTTTAGTTCCTACTTTCGCTGAACATGTGGCACGCCAGAACGAAATAAAAGACAAGGAGCGCAGAAACTGCTGAATGATTTTCCCAGTGCTGGAACTTTTAACAGATTAAAAAGGAAAGAAAAATATACTGTTCGGGCTCGGGGCGTGACTAGGTCTCTAAAACTTTTTTTTTATATTCCCCTCGTCTCGGTGGATTTTGTTCAAGACTCGAACTCGTCTCGTCTCGTATAGACACGCTGGACTCCTGAAAAGTTCTTCCGACCACCTGCTATCACCACTAACCAGGGGTGGGAGTGAGACCTAGATATCCTATATTTTAAAACGTGTCCTATAATATACTATATTGAGTAAAAAACCCTATATTCTCCTATATTTCAGCTTTTTGTTTTTCGTAAATTTCGAAGTTAATTCTGCCAAAACTTGGCAAAGGTCAAAGTAATTAATATTTCTGCAAAAGTGTTTTTCTATTTCGTCTGTATATTTCCCTTGTGAATTTTTGTTCCCATCAGTTGTGGCAACGCTGGGTTGCCCAATATCTACTGTGTGGTGGAAAAAGAGGCTTGTTGAAGCTCAGAAGAAAAATAATCCTGTAGGAATTGAATCTGCAAAAACTCTCATTGAGCTTTCGGAGAGCAAAGTGAGAGAAAGTGTTGCAGACCTTTCTGCCCTTCAGAAAAGAGGTAAAAAGCAGATGAAAAGCAAAGCGGTCTCTTACTCATGGTAAGAGACTCACTCTCTTACTTACTCGCTTTCTTCATTTAAAAGGGGCCGTTTTTTGTTTTTTTTTTTAAACGAACAAGTGTCAAATACTACTCCCAGCACCGGGAGATCCTGTGAAGACTAGGTACCCAAAAGCGTCCAAATTAAGCAGATCTTTGCCTGTGTAATCGAAATTCACCAATCCTAGAAGAAATTAGGATGATTTTTTTTTATTGTCGCGTAGTATCTTTTCCGTTCTTCCTGAGTAATATGATTTGGCCAGGTGACTACGCTTCCACTTTCCCTCGGTGACGCCAACGGTCCTAACATCTAATATTTTTTTTTTTTTTCAATGAACGACCTATATTTTTAGCGTCACCTACACTTTCCTCTATATCTACATTTGATTTTTTGATATTCTTTCTTATTTCCTCTTTTAACCCTTATTTCTCATTTTACCATTTTCAACACATCTTTAAAACTATAAAATTTTCTTTACTTTTCCTTCGTTAATATCTCTTTTCATTCATTTAAAAACTTAATATTTACAAAAATACTATCCCTCGTTATTTTTTTGCAACCAAACCAAAAAGGGGGGTTTGTCCTGGAGACATTAACAACACAAATTTTGTTTAACCTCTTCGCACTTCCTGCGTCAAAGGATGCCCTTCCGTCATAGGGAATCCCTTTTAAATCTTTTTCATTTCCGTCTCCGATACCAAAACCTTTTTTTTTTTAAATTAAATCTGTAAAACAAATAAAATCAAAATATAAAATATAATATAAGTAAATGTTCATTTGATCGTACTTTACATACAAAATTAATTAGTACGATTAAATGAAAAACTTTTAATAATTACCAGTTTTCTTAATATAAAACTACTTTGGTTACCAAAAACAACTTTATCCCTTTGTTTTTTAAAATTTACCATTTATATATAACTGTAATTTCCCGGCACTTATTATATTTTTTTAAAATTAAATTTCAAACTAAATCTTCAGTATTAAAATTTTATTGTAAATCATTTCCTACTTTATCTTTATTACCTTTTATTATTTTCCAGCATTTTTGAACTTTCAATAATACGGAATCATCACCTTTTTGGGATCCCAAAACGTAAGTGGCGGGATATCTATGACATCACAAAAGTTGTCCGTCTGTCCGTCCGTCCGTCTGTGCGCACTATAACTCTCGAAGGGAATGAAATATTTTGATGAAACTTGGTGTGAGGATTCTTTGGGTCAAGAGTAAGGTCAAGTTCGTAGATGGGCTCTGTAGCCCTACATTTAGGGTGGGGGAGGGGGTTTAATTAAGGGGCAAATGAAATATTTTTAAACATATACTGTGATAGTCTAGTATGGGGTAAGAAGTCATGCTGAACACGACGGCGAAAACCATTTTGTCATCGGCCAAGTAGTTCGCCCGGAATCCGGCCGAAACCGGAAAGTTTGTTAAAAGTTAAAGATTTATTTGAAGTTGATTATATGTTCGATGTAGAGGTAAGAAGACATGCTGAAAACGATGGTGAAAACTATTTTCTCGCCGGACAATTAGTTCGCCCGGAATCCGGCCGAAACCGGAAAGTTTGTTAGAAGTAAAAGTTTTATTGGGAGTTGATTATATGTTCGATTTAGGGGTAAGAAGACATGCTGGACAACTGTGTGAAAACAATTTTCTACCCGGGCAAGTACTTCGCCCCTAATCCGGCCAAAACCGGAAAAAGTTAAAGTATATTTGTAGTTGATTAGATATCCGATTTAGGGGTAAGAAGAGATGCTGAATCCGTGTATGAAAATCATTTTTTACCCGGACATATAGTTCGACATATAGTTCGACCGGACATATAGTTCGATTTGTTACAAGTTACATTTTTAATTGAAGTTGATTAGATGTTCAATGTTGGGGATACGCTGAGTTCGTTTTTGAGCTTTCTTTTTTCGCCGAACAAGTAGTTCCGGAATTCGGCTGAAACCGGGAAATTGTCAGAAGTGGCAGGAAGTTTTCGTCAACACAGATATGATTTATAGGGGTAAACACAGATGCTGAATCCATATCTGAACTTGGTTTTTGGGATCCCAAAACGTAAGTGGAGGGATACCTATGGCATCGCAAAAGTTGTCCGTCCGTCCGTCCGTCTGTCCGTCCGTCTGTAAGCACGATAACTCTCGAAGGGAATGAGATATTTTGATGAAACTTGGTGTGAGGGTTCGTTGGGTCGTCGGACCAGTCAAGTTCGTAGATGGGCTTTGTAGCTCTACATTTAGGGGTGGGGGAGGGGATTCAAATTAAGGGACAAACAAAATATTTTGAAACAGCTAATGTGATAGTCGATTGTGGGGTAAGAAGACATGCTGAACACGATGGTCAAAACCATTTTGTCGTCGGACATGTAGTTCGCCCGGAATCCGGCCAAAACCGGAAAGTTTGTCGAAAGTACAAGTTTTATTTGAAGTTGATTAGATGTTCGATTTAGGGGTAGGAAGACATGCTGAAGACGATGGTGTAAATTATTTTCTCGACGGACAAGTATTTTGCCCGGAATCCGGCCCAAACCGGAAAGCTAGTTGAAAGTAAAAGTTTTATTTGAAATTGATTAGATGTTCGATTTAGGGGTAGGAAGACATGCTGAAGACGATGGTGAAAACTATTTTCTCGATGGACAACTATTTCGCCCGGAATCCGGCCCAAACCGGAAAGTTTGTTGAAAGTAAAAGTTTTATTTGAAGTTGATTAAATGTTCGATTTAGAGGTAGGGAGACATGCTGAAGACGATGGTGAAAACTATTTTCTCGACGGACAAGTATTTCGACCGGAATCCGGCCCAAACCGGAAAGTTTGTCAAAATTAAAAGTTTTGTTTGGAGTTGATTAGATGTTTGATTTAGGGCAAGAAGACATGCTGAAAACTTATGTGAAAACAAGTTTCTACCCGGACATGTAGTTCGTCCGGAATCCGGCCAAAACCGGAAAACTGTTGGAAGTCAAAGTTTTATTTCTAATTGATTAGATAAGCGATTTAGGGGTAAGAAGAGATGCTGAGTCCCTGTGTGACAATCGTATTTTACCCGGACATATAGTTCGACCGGAATCCGGCTGGAATCGGAAAATTTGTTATAAGCTAAATTTCTATTTGAAGTTGATTAGATGTTCATTACTGGGGAAAGAAGATACCCTGATTTCGTCTTTGAGCTTTCTTTTTTCGCCGGACAAGTAGTTCTGGAGTTCGGCCGGAACCGGGAAATTGGCAGAAGTGGCAGGAAGTTTTCGTCAAAACAGATATGACTTATAGGGGTAAACACACATGCTGAATCCAAATCTGAACTTGGTTTTCTCAGGTGATTAGCTATTTGGCCTTAATCTGTTTCTGGATTTTACTTGTAAAAATGTTCAAGGAGTCTGGCGAAGACTGGATCTGGCTAAGACATGACCCAGTTGTCTGGATCAGATATTGGATTTTTGGGATCCCATCGAAACCTTTGGTCTTGTTCTCAGATGATTAGCTATTTGGCCTTATCTGTTGCTGAATTTTAATATTAATACTGTTCAAGGAGTCTGGCGAAGACAAGACCCAATTGTCTGGATCAAATATTGACTTTGTGGGATCTCATCGAAACCTTTGGTCTTGTTCTCTTTCTTTCAACGCATAATGACAATATGCCGACATCATGAATGTCATTGTCCTTTCTCTTTTTAATCCATGTTTACTTGTAACGTTTATAAGTCTATTTCTTCCTTTAAATGCCATTTATCTCCGTGTTCCATTAAAGAACATATTATTTTTTCGAATTTACATCTTCGATTTCATTACAGTTTTTTTTCTTTTCCCTTATTGTGTTCAGGGAAAATTCGGTGTTTTCTTTCTTCTGTTGGAAGAACCTTATGTATTTGGCAAAACGTATGAATGAACAATATAAAAAGGCGCTGTTGACACTCAGTTTGACGCGGTTGTGTGGTTTTCTGGTCCTTTTCTGAAGTTTTCACGAAGTCGATCAGTAGTGTGTTCATAGTTGTTTAATTTTGTATTTGATCTCTGTTCATGGATAAAACGTACCCATCAAAGTCTCGTCTTTGATACTATGTTTTTTGTTTTAAGGTGAGCTCCTAAGTTGTTTCACCAGAGTCGTCCTTTGTTATTTTGCAGAAGATGGGGTCATGAGATTTTTTAATCCAAATAAGCTGTTTTTTTATCCTATATTGTCCTATATTGTGATGTGAAAAATCCTATATCCTATATATATTTTAGCCTTAGGTCACTCCCAGGCTTGCCACTAACTCATATATCTAATCTGTCACTGGCCCAAGGTGTATTTCCTAAGTCATTTAAGACAGCGAAAATTATACCTTTACTTAAAAAGGAGACCCAACGCTGATAACCAATCACCGTCCAATATCCATTCTGCTGACAATTTCTAAGCTTCTTGAAAGAGCTGTTTATAATCGTGTTTATTCTTTCCTCGAAGCCCATACAAGAAGTGATGGAAGTCCGTTGCTTTCAATCCAGCAATTTGGTTTCCGTTCCAAGCACTCCACTATCCATGCTGTCTTAAACTCGGTCGAATTTGTGCTGGAGAACCTTCAATGCGGCAAGAAGGTTTTGGGGATTGGACTTCTGCAAAGCTTTCGACTTGGTTTCTCACGATATACTTCTTCAGAAACTGCATCGATTTGGTATCTTTGGAGTACCACACGCGTGGTTCAAATCCTACCTCAGTGACCGAAACCAATATGTTGAAGTACATGGAAATAAATCATCGTTAACCCGTGTTGCATCAGGTGTGCCCCAAGGCTCAGTACTTGGTCCGCTTTTGTTCATCCTTTACGTAAATGACCTTGTTAGTACAGCCGGATCTGAAGCTCGAATGGTCCTTTGCGCTGATGACAGCAACGCTTTTGTTGTGGCTGATTCCTATACGGAACTCGCGACCAAGTCCCAAACAGTTATCGACCGGATTGAAAGCTGGTGCTCCGCCAACGGGATGAAAACCAACGCACAAAAAACTGGCATAGTTGATTTTAAGATTTGTCGTAGCTGTTCAGACCCAGAGTTCACAATTTATACTGATGGATGTGCACTGCCATTTCTACATTCCACAAGATTCTTGCGAGTGATACTCGATGAGAAATTATCGTTTCGCCAGCAGATATCGCATCTGGCGTCTATGGTCTCTAGGCAGTCGTCAATGCTGCACAGAGCGAATCAGGTACTTGCTCCAGATGTCATGTTAATGTTATACAATGCTTTTCTGGTACCATACCTCATGTACTGCTGTCAATTTTGGGGAAATAGTACAAATCTTACTTAAAGCCTTTAATGACCGCACAAAACCGTTGTATCAAAGCAACATTTAGCCTTCCTAAACTGTACCCAACAGATCAGCTATATAATGACACGGGCATCAAACCGCTCAGCGAGATAATCACCGGTCAGACTCTTCGCGTGGCCCACTCTGCTTCACTGGATAAATTACCCGCTTCTCTCCAAAATTATTACGTACCTTGCCGTACTGTGCACCAAAATCGTTCCCTACGTTCTACTCTCCATCAATTTATTCTTCCTTTTAGACTGACAACTGCCTACCGAAATTCTGCCATACACAAAAGCATTAAACTATGGAACATTATACCCACACATCTACACCAATCAACAGATGTCAACACTTTTTTCAGGAACACCCGTACACACTTACTGGTTTTCTCTCAATAAATCTCTTTTTTTTCCTTTTTTTCTTTTTTTTTTCTTTTTTTTTCTTTTTCCTCTTTATGTGTCTTCTTCGGTTGTGTTTCATTTCCTCTAATGTTTAAGTTGAAGTTTAGCGAGGCCTACACAAGATTCTTTTCCTTCTAAGCCAATAGACCATGTTGTCCAGTTTTTTTATAATTTTAGTACGTAAATAAATACTTGAATATTCGAGAGCAGCTCTTTTATACACATTTTGCACTTGCAGGCATTGACCTTGACAATGGCATCTACTGATATTACGAACGGATACGCCCCCCATCGGACTCCCACGCCAGATATGACGAATCAGCTTGGACTTCGCTCCATTCATCAGGTAACCCAGATCGGACACCCACGAAATGTTAGAATGCTGACATTGGAGCATGGGTCTTGAAGGGGAAAATGTATTAGTGGTTGATGACCCCTTGTCTATCTTACTGGAGGCGTCTTTTTTCTTGAGTGTGCCAGGACCCCAGTAAATCACAATCCCGTAAATGGAACTTAACACTGAACTCCCTTTCCTCGAGTGATCCGTCACAATTTGTTTTACTTCTCGTGGGGTAACGGCGTTAGATAAAGCAAGAAATAAGTTGGGTTCCTTGAACTTGTATGTCCTTTTAACAAAACCCACTATTCATGTGGCTTTCACGATGATCATTCCTGCAGCCCAAGCTGACTGCGAATCATATTAGACTGCGTTAAAGTGATACGTCACCTGACTTTTTTTCTAGCTATATTCCGGCCCTTCTTGGCAAGGGTCGAGTTAGAAGAACGAGAATGTGATCGTATGATCTTTCTTGATGACTGTTTACTAATAAGTATTGAAAACCAGAGGGCTGAGTCAGCCCTCTATTTGAATCAGAGAAAAGTTGCTAATAGGGCTAGTATGCTATAGAGCGTGTTCCGTCCTACTTACAGTAGTTCATACGCATGGCGCCTCGGATCCGGGCTTCTTGACATCAAGGCTGTAGTTTCGTCAAAATATCATGCCTCCGGTTGATCGGGCCGTCACATCAGGGAGATCGTAGTTACCACGCTAACTACACTCCCGAGCGCAGTAAGCAAATAGTTACTATTTTGAGAAGATTGGAGCGGTCATCATAGTAACTTTTCACGAGGCTGGGATAAATCTAACAATTGTTGTAAGGGTGGAACACGCTCTTAATGTTATTCCTTCCAGGCTTATAATACTGCATCAGCTCAAGAGTATAACCTCGCATCACAGCTGGCGAACTATGCGGAGAAAGAGCAGCGCCCCGCTGCGATGGGTCGCAGTCTGACCTCGCCGAACTTGTGCCCCCCGGCCGGTGCTATGACTCTGGCCGACCTTATCGCGGGGGTTGAGTCGTCGAATCCCTCGCATGCCATGAACAACTTGCAAGCGCTTGTGCAGATGGGAGCTCACTCCGCGGGCCCCCCTCAAGGTAAGCAGATTCTTCCTTTCCAGTACAGAGGCGTCATTTCACGGAAATGACGCGGGCGCTGTCTGGCGCCCCCTCGTTTTCTTTAACGTCAATCTTACGTAGGCGAGACCGAAAATACTTAAGTGAATTAAGAACATGAACAAAGAGTAAACAATCATCAACTAGCAAATCAACCATTCTTAATTTTTTTTTTTTGTATCGTCATGGCTTTCAAGTTCGTAGTTGCACATTTCTGCGCAAGGATAGCAGGATCGAATAGAGTCCGTGCACTGGTGGAGATAGGTAATGAGTTCTTTTCTGTGGGGACCTCTGGGGGGGTAGTAAACCACTCCAAAGACTATGGATGAAACTTCTTTGGGAAGGTTTCTTGGCCTGGTCCACAACCATAAGACCTCGAAATCATGGTTTCGGGGGACCCCGGTTTCCAGTAAACGGTTGGGAGTCGTCGATCGGCACACGATCCCTACTCCTCCACCGTGGGATACTGGGTAACCATCCTTATTCATCCTCGGGAGAAAGTTCACGTCGTAGCCTTCAAAGTTCGTCACTTCTGTTGTGGATGACCAGGTCTCTGGGAGGCACGCTATGTCTATCGAGTTGTTAATCAAACAAAGTTCGAGCTCCTCGAGTTTATTTGAAAGAGATTGGGTGTTCGATAACAGCACTTTGAGGAATGAATACTGGAAAGGTGCTTTCACTGGAACAGCTCTTGGAGAGGGTGGTACCGGTTTTGGGTCGGTATAGCATAGGGATTCAGGCTGCTCATCGCTGGCAGCGGAGGGTGACGACAAAGGATCGGTAGGTTGTAGATCTGTGTCTGAGGGTGGAACCGGGGTAATGGAGGGGGTTGGTTGTCCTGGACAATTGCAGTTCGGTTGTACCGCGGGTACTGAGGTACTTCCGAACTTTGGTAGGGTTGTCGTGTTGACCGTTCGTTCTGCTTGTCTCGACTGTAATGAGTCTTGGCTTCTGGGCGGAAGAGTTTGAAATATCGGGGATAGGTGTTCAAAGCACGTGGAGGGTTGGGAATCATCATGTGCATGAGAGGCACAATTCTCTTCAGGGTTTTCGTTCGAACACTTGATTCTCGAGCCGGTTGCCGGTTTGTCGTCATAGGTCCGTTTTTTGGCTTGTACTTGTACTTTGGTGATTGGATCTTAATGAAACTTGATCTTTGGAAGGACCTCGTGTCTCAGACGACCCACTTCAAATCCGAACCGGATCCGTTGACTTTGGGGGAGTTGGAGGGGGGGGGGACCGGAAATTTAGGGAAACGCTAGAGTGGAGGGATCGGGATGAAACTTGGTGGGAAGAACAAGCACAAGTCCTAGACAGATTATTAACACAACCGGGCCGGATTCAGGCACTATGGGGGGAGCTGGGGGGGAGGGGGGTTTCTGGGGATCCAGTGAATTTTGTACTTCATGATGTAGTAGGATGATGAAACTCGGCAGGAATAAGAGTGATCCGAATTAATCGACTTGAGAATAGTCGTTTGCACGATTCGAACATCGTGGGGGGACTGGAGGGATGGGGAATCCGGAACCTAGGATCGCTTAGAACTTTTGAATGGGAGATCGGATTTGAATGAAACTTGGCAAGTGGAAAAAGCTATTGTATAAGATGTTTTATCTAAAGTCCGATACTTGGTGGGGGGGGGGGGTTGAAGGAGGCACCGGAATTTTTGTGAAACGCTTAGTGTCGAGGGATCGGGATGGAATTTAGTGGGAAAAAGAAGCATGAGCATTAGACAAGTTCTTGACAGAACCAGGTCATATCGGGGCTCTTTGTGGGAAGTTGGATGGGTTTCCCGGAATTCCGGTGATCGCGAGATAGGATACTTCCAGATATGCTAAGGACGATAAAACTTGGCAGGCATATCAGTGACACGACACAATAGACTTAAGGACCCGACACAATGCCCTAGGAATACTTCTTTCCTGGATCCGACCATTTTTCGGGGAATTGAGGGAGCAACATGACTTCCGTAGGTTGCAAAAAATGGTTCGATTCAGGTGAAACTTCACGGGTGATAATAACTGATGACCTAGATGTGCAAAGCATGTGTACGAACTCCATGCGGCCATGGTTGGGGGAGGGGGGGGGGGATGAACAAAAATATGTTATTTTTAACAATAATTTGAAATCGTTTGCATTTTTGTAATCTGTACAATTGACCATTTGTGTGTGTGTGGGGGGGGGGGGGGGGGAGGCAAACCCACTAAAAATCCTTTGACCCGTCTTCCAAAATCCACCCAAGCCAAAAACAAATGATCCAATAGAAGGCTTTGGTACCATGTAGCGACTATGGAGACCCCGACAAATGGTGGGTTTCCACACTGCGTAAAATCCTAACGTATTTTACGCACGTATTTGGGCTTGAAAGGATCTCTACAATACGGACGTATTTTTGTAAGAAACGAAAAGATTTCTCAAATACATCCTTAATGCTTGAGATCTTTTCAAGCCCAAATACGTCCGTAAAATACGTTGAATTTTACGCAGTCTATGAACCCACCACAAACTGAGCTGAGCTAGAGGTACTTGCTGAGCTTTCAGTTGATGCCCGTCTACTTCCCTCTTCGCCGCTGCGCAGGAAAAAGCGCAGCAGGCGTGTACGCTCTGCAGCGCGTCACATGTGACGTCACAATGGTGGACAACCAATCTGCATTTACTTTCGGAATTTCTTCTCCGGGGCTTTACTGCGATATAGCTGTGTGTAGAGCTAACGTATTGTGATGTTCTGCGTAGCTTCCACCCTCTGCACTCGCATTACTCGACGCATGATCGTATTACAGAGATAGAGAGACCGAGGTTCTGGTGCTTATTTGTTCTTGCCCAAACTGACTTAAAAACACACACACTTCAAGCCACATCGTCTGGATTTCATGTTGTGGATGACGTGGTTTTCTCTCTATCCTTAAGATATTATTAGTATTATTGTTTGTTGTCCCTGGAAATATACCAAAGGAACGCACAAAGAAAATAAATACCATAGGCGAGAAATTACATCACAGCCCAAACGCATGAAAACGTAAGATTATAAAAGTTTAACCAAACAACCAAGAAAAGATAAAAAGCGGGATGGTTTTCGCGCTGATCTGGAGAAATCAGTTAATAAATTGAAATATACCTTTAGCTCTGCTGTAAGTAAAACTGTTTTTTTTTTTAGCCAACCCAATTCTCGGAATGAGGAACGCAGGGCCTGGCCTGGGCTCTGCGTCACGTATGGGCATGCCAGGAGGCCCAGGATCCGGACCCGGTGGAATGGGGTCATACCCAAACATGCTCAACGGTAAGATACTCCAGCTTACTGGGCCGGGGGCGGGGATCTTGGGTTCGTTATGGCAAGATGGATTTATCTCTCTTGAGAAAGATCAGAGAATAATGGGTTTATTAAAAAAAATGCCAAAAAAAAAACCCAACTTTTCAGTGTCCAGAGTAAGGACCTGTAAGGGACCAAGTAACTCGAAAACACACCGATAAAACAAAATACTTGAAAAAGGAAAGAAAGGGAGGAGCTTGTCCTGATAGCACAACAGCCAGACATTAAAATAGGTCAATTCTGTAAGCGTTGGGGTTTACAGCTCCATGACTTTCTAATTCCAAAGTCGGAGCCGGGTTCGTTGGTAATTTGACATTCAAGTAGGAACCGAGTTTATTGACTGAATTCAAAACAAAGGACCCTGACTCAAAGAACAAGAAGAATAAATTCAAAAGAACAAGGATCCTGACTTTTGTTTTGCACGATAAAAGTCAAGATTTCTCCCAGGAAAAAAACTTTGGAGTCGGTGCCCGCATCTTCAGTGCCCGCATATACATTGTCAGAAGTTTGATAACACATAGGATACGCAGATGTCATCGAAGGTGAAGAGAGAAAATTGTTTTCGTCAACCATAACACTGAGATCGGTTGTAAGATGTATAGCAAGGTTTCAGCTATTATGTTTCAGCTGAAAGATGGCAAAAGTGTGATGAACAAACGGGTGCGCATCCTTGAATTAAATGGCATCAAGGATGTCGCGAATGTTTATGTTATGGCTGTAAAAGCGTTTTCTTTCGAACAACATAATACTGAACACAGTTTTAATCGGAGTAAAATGATCTCAAGTGTTGAAGAGCACAATAGAAATATTAGGAATGCGCATAGTTATATTAAAGATTACCAAGGATTCCCAGGATATTTGTAGTGATATTTTAATTGTTTTATAAATGAAAACAAGATAACACGTTCTTCTACTGAATGTTACGGTGCCTGTATCATATTGTTGAAAAACGCAATACTTGAAACCACCTTACAACCTAATCCCGGTGTTCGGTCTTGGGCCTCGTGAAAAGCTAATTTTTTTAACTTAACAACAAATATTCTTCATATCATGAACTTAAGAATGGCCTTCCTTGTGTTCTGGTCGACAAGCGACAGCTAGTCGTGAAAATTTGGTGCTGGCTTACAAAATCGTCACTGACAGAAACAGTAATAAGGTGAAGCACTGTTATGCCCACAATGCGGTTGCTTTTCGAAAGACTATCCGAGATCCATAATGCATCGTTTTGAGAGAGTTTCCGAATTAGGTAGCACCGGAAATAGAAGGTGATCGAGCAAGTTAATGGACTGTCAAAAGTTTCGTAACAGATATCACAAGGATGCGCAGTTTCAACAGATAATAATTAGTATGTTAGCTGTTATGTTTTTCAAACGTTACGCGTTGAAACGTTACTGCCAGAAAAACACCTGCTGACTTTTTTGTTGTCGTCATGATTTCGAAAAAGTTAGCAGATTCGTTTTTTTTTTGCTTCCTGGCAGAGGTTGTTATGCATAATGTTGAGTGCAGAACATTAGTAAAATCACAACAGAGGGATAGATATATCTACTGATACAACTCGTAGCGCCGAATTGGCACTAAAAATGTCGACCATTACATTTAACGGTTAAAATAACTTGAATATATTCAATCATTACACAAAAAAATGTCACTTGGGATCCATCAGTTTGGTAAAATATGGGACACAAGAAGATAACATCCCAAGTTTTATCAGTTGAAACTGGATATCCTTTTGTTATCTGTTAGAAATTTCGACAGTGTGGTTGATGCACTGTGTGTATAGTGTTGCAAAATCACTTCGTCGCTGGTAGCGGTGGAATAAATTCGCCAGCCCGCTTCCACATCATTTGACGTACTGTGTGTCCAACTAATATACTACAAAACCCGCCGTCGCCGGTATCTGTGGGGGATTTAACTACTACGCTTCCGTACTGTTCTTTAGAATGTCAATTAATGCACTGTGTTTCTAACTAATATACTGCAAAACCCCGCCGTCGCTGGTGAATATGCCTACTGTGATGGTGCCGCTTGTTTTGGAATAATTGCACGGTACTCTGTTGCTGGTTTGGTTGATGCTGATGCGAGCTTACAAAACTGTCGGTACGCGGCGCTAAAGGTTGTGCCGTTTAAGGCTGTGGACTTTAGATGCGGTGAACTTACGTTCCTGTTACACCGCGTTCGAAAAAGCTCAGTTCTCACTTCTGAAGCGTTCTCTGATCGGTCAGCGCTTTCCCGCTAGTGCTATTTTTTTCGCCAATTAACTGACAAACGATAGTAAAGGTTTCTTTGAACTTAGTTAATTTTGGACAGTGCAGTTTTGGGCTAAACGGTAGCGTGAAGACCCAAAACGCTCATTCATGTGTCATTAGGATTAGCTACTTTGACTGTCTGATAGTTGACTTGTGTCGCAAAATATGGATGAAAATAGCGCTGTTGAAACTTAACTAACATTCAAAGAAGACTAGCGAACTTGAGCGAAACCTGAGCTTGAACCGAAAATAGCCTTCAGCGGTTTGTGAATGCCTGTAAGTAGAACTGTGCAGTGGCGTTGTGAGGATTTTGTTTTAGGTAAGTCGCATGCTTTCTTGGGATGATATTTTGTAGCTAAACGCTTTGATAGATGGTATTGCTAGTTAGGTCTGATAAATGCATGCCATCTTCTTTGGCACGGTGTTGGAGGGGTTTGGTGACTGCCTTTAGATTTTGGGAATCCAGCTGTTGAATCAATTAGAGACCTGGTATCTCCATAACGGATTGTAAAGTAGCCGGTGCTATGGCTGATGGTGTGGTGGTGTTTGGGGAAGGATGTCGCGCTCGGTGTCGGTGATTATATTGTAATAATATTGGGAGGTTGGCGGAAATGCCAATCATACAGGCTAATGGGAGTCTACTGATTCTGTTACTCTATTGGCTAACGGGAGTTGGGTTCATATTTTAATTGGAGCCAAAAGTTGGCAACCGCCTGAAGGAAATCGGATGTGAAACCGGTTCAGACGTTGCTCGGATATCATCTGAACATTCTTCAAATTTCGCTCAGAGGCCAGGAATATAAATGGTTCGGGAAAATCGCGATTGTTTAAAGTCTATTCCCAGCTACGTGAATTCAGTAGTTTGCAGGGGATCCCGTTGATTGCAGGTTTGCATTCTGACCCGGAATTCCTTACCGGACAGAAGACCTGGCCAAGTTTTATCCGTTAAAGTCCAACGAGCTCCCGGTTCTAGCATACTGTCAGAAGTTTGATAACAGATAACATATGATTGCGGATCCTTGTCTTAGACGTTATGTTGGATGCCAAGAATATTTCTGTCATTTCCCTTTTAAGTGTTATGTTTCAAGACAAAACTTTCATCATACCCTTTTAAATGTACTGTTTCACAAAAAGATAAGATTTAAAATGGTAACAGATTGTTGATGCGCAAACATGTGCTAAATGTTACCAAACTTCGTATAGTGCACTAAGTCAATTTCCGTCCCATGTTGCTTTGGGGAGTTTTTAAGTTGCTTTGACTTGGTTTCCACTTAATCAGATTTCGCAATAAGACCCGAAAACATGCAGCCTTATTCTACCGTTGAGCTTATCCTACCATTCACATACGGGGTTGCCACCGAAACCTGATATTCGTCCGTCAGGACACATACGCCGAGCTTTTACCCCCCCCCCCCCTATTTCTGTCTCTTTTTCGCCACATAGAGATGACTGGTGCCTTGGGGAGGTTTATGGGGCCTAGAATAATTGAGGTCAAGGAATAATCTCCAGCTGCAAAGGCGCATCATTAATTTACCTGGCGTGCCTACTTTTGGGCGCAGCCCTGTCTCTTCAGGTTATGGCATGCTCTGCGCAGTTCCATTTTGAAGTTATTCGGATAATATTTGTACGTCCAGTTAATTCCCGGGAAATAAAAATCAAGTGCTGCGGTGCTCAGCCGGTGCCAACACCGGTTGCCAGGTTTCGGAACAAAACAGAATCAGCTTGTTTAGAAGCGGCAACATACTAATTTATGGCCGGCAGCGCTGTTTTGGTCGGGGCTGGGAAAGGGTGTACAGCAGGTGTCGGGGAGTGGGTAACCCCTCGGAAACCGAGTTGGACATTCTTCTCAGTACTTGTTGGGGCTTGGAAGTTCCGCATCGATGTCACACTATTGCAGATGGAATGAATGTGACGTATTCATGCTTACTTTAATTTTCAGGTGGCAATCCATATCGGTCCAACTATTATAGTAATAACTATACCTCGCATTTCTACTGAAACACATCATCTCCACGAAAGAACATGTTGTGATTGTCGTAGTACCGTGATTTTTTGCTTTCATTTCATTTCCTTGTGCGTACCTAACGAGGGTTACTGTCGCCTGTGAACTATTTTTACGCCACCCCAAGACCCAGAATTGAATGAATGAATGCATTTTAACTAAAATAATATAATGCAGACAGAAAATAGGCCACTGGCATCTACGGTGTACGTCAAGTCACTATCATCATACATTTGAAAAGAGAAAACACATAAAGACGGAAAGTGGAAGAAATAAATAACTATTTCCTACTAAAACGGTACCTTGTTTGATCTTTTCCTATAATTAAAGTACCAAACACAACAGTATTATTCCGACAATATTATTCTTTATTTCAATTTATCTCTTCTACTCCACACTCTTATGTTGTAAAACATTTTGTGGGTTATAAATACACTTACTTACTTACAATATTATTCACGGAGAATGTTCATGACAACGCGCAATACAGTGAGAAAAGCGGTAGCTTATCCACTATTCCACTTGTTAGGTTTATAAACAAATACATAAATAAAATATATCGTCTCTAGAGATGAGGCGGATAAGATATTGGGCTGAATATTTTAGCGCCGCGAATCCCGAAGGAAAGAGTAAAATAACAAGAATTATGCAGTTAACGTGAATTGAGAAATTTAATAGTTTTTCTGTGTGCAGCTTATGGTACATGCGAAGCCGGAGTTCACTCAATCAATCAGCTCGGTTTATGAAACTAAATATAGCTAGTCAGAATAGATAAAAGTTAAACATTGTGCAATTAATACCAACGCGAGCAATTGTATTTATTCCTTCATTTTAAACCTTCCTCCATCCCGATCAGTACGTCTCCATTTTTTGTAAATTGATTCCTAGATAATCTAACAATCAGTGTTTTTGCAACAAAATAAATCAAATCACTTCGGGTGGTATCTATTATGATCATGTAGTTTTATTGCGTCACTGTTTAAGAAAAGGTAATTAGTGCAGTCAAAAGATAGTAAAGGAAAAGAAAACAATACTGAGCTTTCAAAAACATTGTGAATGCGCAAGACAAAAAAAAAGAAACAGAAAAAAAATTAAAAAATCATACAATATATACCTCCTGGGTGGCAAGCAGAAAAATGGTAAGCGCAAAATATGGTAAGAAAAATGGCAAGCGCAAAATTAGAAGTTCCTGGGCAACGGACGATAACGTCACACATGTTTCAGCGGTCAAAAAGTTGCAGTAAAGCGGGGTTATTTAAGTCATTTGAAGCTTGCAAAAATAATTTCTGTTATCTGTAATTGTACTGCATTGATAGTTTTGAACATGTGCCAAAAAGTATGAGAACGAGTATCTAAAGTAATTTTGAGGGTATTTTAGGATTCTCTTTATCCAGTTAATGAACATTGTTTCATTTGGTAAAAAAGTAATGGTCACATTTAGCTCAGTTTCGTATTTTTAACCTGACTTGTGTCAATGAGCTTGAAAATCTTGTTTGCACTTGCAAATTTCAAAAGTTGGCGCCTCAAAGACATTCCTCTTAGCGTATAAGAGCCATCTGTAGTCTTAAATGAGTCTTTTTTACCGTTGAAGTTTTGGCGAAAGTAATTGTCCTCGAAAATCTGTTCAATCGCCCAAACTTGAGTCACTCTGGCAAAGTCAAGGACAATTGCAAACTGAATAGGATACGGGAAATCAGTACCAAAGCCCGATTTTAATCCTGTAGCTTAATTATCCTTCCTCTTCTCAGCATCTCTATGTCAATCCTGCCTTCAAAAAGTGCTTGTCTGTCAACATTCAAATATTCAATTCACATTAGACTCCATCTGGACGTGTGTGATCAGCAATGAACTTGGTAAGATGGTGACACGCAACCATGGAAATAGTTCACTGGCGATAATTGCTCCCTCTATGTAGTAATGTTTATTTTTTCGTTGTTTGTTTGTTATACCAGTTGTGAGAAATCAAGTCAATTTACAGGACGCCATATACTTGTCATACAAATAATCAGTCATTTGATAATAAATGATTTCTTTCATTTTTATTTGGTTTTGATGGGAATATTTTAGTTGTAATAGGTTACCTAACTTCGTGAACGTACCTGAACTGGATTTTTTTTCTAACGACAAATGGTATATCGCAAAGGGAATGAGAATCCTACCAGCAATATCGCTGCTCGGGAGTAGTGGCGCCATCTCTCTAAACCTTTGGGGGAGGGCATAGATCAATTTTGCAGTTTTATTATACAGGCTCAAATGTAATTACTCCTTTGGGGGTAATCTAAAGTAGATTTTTGAGTATACCTTAACTAAAGTCATTACTTTGCATTTTGTCTTCTGAAACCTATTTAGCAGCAAAAAAATAGCACAAAGGAGGAAGATTTTGAAATATGTGGAGGGAATCCCTTCCCATCCCCTAAATGGCGCTCCTACACAGGAGAGAGAGTGGCATGGCAGTAGAGGCTGTTAATGCCTGATCGTTTGAATATCAGTGTTGGCAGTTCAGGTAGTGTCCGAAGTTAGCTTCCTTGCACTGACGTCAATGGCTTTTCGCAGCAGGAAATCTGATGACGGTCGCGATCCAAAGAGCATGTCACTGGAAAGATTCCTCCGGAATCTTCTTTCTGTGCCCGCCAGTTTCGTTTAGCTACGGCGGATGACTCCTGTCAATAAACACACCTTCAGCGGTGACAGGGAAACATATGCTGCGTTCGTTGAACTCCGGGCTGTCTCTGGTGTTTTGTCACCAGTGTCCAGTTTTTCTCTTATAACGCGATTTTTGGTTCACCGGTGAGTTGATGAAAACTTACGAACTCCTCGGTACAGCCGGGCTCCCGAGCAGGTTCTGGTTAGTCCGCACCGGTGAGTTAAAATCGGACACAGGTTAGTTCAGAATCGGGATGTAAGACTGGTGAGTAGTCACAGTGAATGCAAAAACAGCTTATAAGAAAAACCGGAGACCACCGGTGAGAACTCCGGTGACAAAGAACGCAGCTACATGTTAAACATTGGCTCAAGGAAGAGAAAGCTATGATGCACGATTGCACGAATCTACGATTACAGGTTCGTTTCTTCCAGCCGGACGAGGACCCTTGTTAAGAAGGGCCGAAGTATCGCTGACGAACATCGTAGCTGACTTTTCCGGTTTAGCCATTGTTTAGTGTATCGTGTCAATGGGGTGCGGGCGTTCATTGCTATAGGGGAGTAGTGTGCAGAAGTGAAGCCCCACATGGGATGTTGAAGGTTGCAATTATTAACCATAGTTAGTGGTATGCAGTCACATTAGTGGCGAGGAGACGCACGCTTCAAGTTCAGGTAAAATTCAGTTTGCAGAAGCTTGAGAAGCACCACAATAGCACCCGCATCAACCAAATCAGCACCAGAGTTACCGATCTCCTCAGTTTGGGAAAAACACGTTCTAGCAATCCAACGACGCACCATCAAAGGCCAGTAATGATGACATTAAATTGCCGGGATTATCACAGTCCTGCCTTACGCTTAGTTACCTAAGAGAAACCGGATCTTAAAATTCGTCGCCACATCCGGAAATGTTACGGTTGCAGGAGACAGCGTAAAGCTGTCCGAAACGCATCCGCATTTACTACCGGACTGGGTGGAGGGCTTGGCTCCTGTGGAGGCAGAGTTCGCAACCAGATCTGATAATTTGCATCCTTGAAAAGCTATTCTGTGTATATAAACAGCGGTTTGGTTCATACAGAGACAGGATCAGAAAATTAGCCGTCGGATCCACGAAATCAGTTCCTGTCGAAATGCAACCGCATTTGCACCGGACTGAGAAGCTCAAGAGTTGTGCCTCGCGTAAAATTGTCTGGATGTCGGAAGAGTGTCGAAAAAGTTAATTCGCGATGTTCCAGTTGCAGCGCTTCCAAGCTGACTAGTTTCCATAGATCCCCCCCTCCCGTGTCTCATTATCAACACTTGTCCACAGACATAGTAAACTAGATCCAGAACTTGATGAGTAAAAAACCTGCGGTCTGCGTCCCGCCCGAGCAGTGGAAGTTCTGCACTGTCTTTGGAGAAGGAAGCGAAAGCTATTATTTCTGCTCACTACTTTATGGATCTATATTTTATTAGATATTTGTGTTGTTACTGGAAATCAGGGACTTTCAAAAACTAGTCCGCTTGGAGCGCCGAACGCTTAAGGCGAATTCATTAGAGTATTCGCACCGAACCCGTGAGCTGCGGGAACCTAACAAGACAGTTCGACTAGTACTACATCATTGCGTAACCTTTAGTTTGTTGATCCGTGTAGCGTAGACACAGTAAATCTCAGACTCAGGAGATTACTTGACAGCCAGATTAGAGAAACCTCCCACGCAGGAAACTACAACAGCGGTATAGAATGCCCCCCCCCCCCCCCCGGGTATGAATCAGGGGACCTGTGAAAGGTTCTACCAGTTTAGGCTGTGATTTACCATACGTTTCCTTTTAAATACTGTCCGCTTTGCGCTAAAAGTGGGCTCAGAACTGAAAATCTACTCAAGTAGCCACGACTATAAGAAATCTCCTTTAACTGATTCACTGGAAGTACCAAGGACTCGTTCGAACTTGGTCACAACTTGGGTTGCGTTCCACCTGTTAGTTGTGCACCATCAGTTGTGCACTGTCAGAAGTTTCATAACAGACAACACAAGGATGCGCGGTTTGAACAGACAACACTTGCGATGTAATCTGTTGTCACGACAAACGTTATGCATGAAATGTTATGCATAACATGCGTTGCCAGGAAGAGCCGAAAAAACGCCAGAAAAGCATAAGCTGAGTTTTTTGTTCATCGTCATGATATCGGAAAAATCAGCTCTTTTTTTGTCGTTTCTTCGGCTCTTCCTGGAAATGTTTGTTATACATAACGTTTTCAAAATCACACATAGTACATCCCTCGTGTTGTCTATTGAAATCGCGCATCCTTGTGCTATCTGTTGTGAAACTTCTGACATTGTATTGTTTTCGTCCCACCGCCAGGTGTGGTTCGAAAATTAGCCCCTCCCTTTTATGATTTTCGTTCCACAATGATTGTCGGGTCAGGAGCATCATAGGTCGTCAGCTGTTATTATTTTCGTCACAGAGAGGGTAGTAACTACCACAATAAAGAGCTGGCTCCTCTTATAATAACATGGAACTACTTTGAAAGGTAACCTTAGCAGAGCCATCTTCTTCCCATTTATTTTGCAGCACTAACTGATGGAAAAGTTAGTTTAAGCCACCGCCTGAACAGGGCCCTTTTCTAGTATGTCCGAAATTTCGCCGAAATAAAATGTCATCGTATTAATTCTTTAGAACCACAAAAAAAGCTGGTTCCCCCTGGCAATCGGAAGCCATCGTAACGTATAACCGCCATTTTGGGGGATTTCAGCCAATGAGAACACGCCGGGTCTGGAAGGCACGGTTACAACGGCCTTACGATTGCTGGTGAAGTTCCCAACTTCGTTATAGTGTGTCCACTTCCTGCTGGTATGCGTTGACGTTGAACGAACCTTTTCTGCAAGAACTTGTAATCAGTTATAACTGCTGAACTTTTCTTTTCTGGTCAGGTTGGATAAAGTATTTAATCCGTAAATTCCTATAAAACAATATCATCCCAGGTGATTGGTATTTGTGACAAGTGTGGAATGGAGGGATTTTACCCTACTGAACAAATCACTACTCAGCATTGGCAGTACTGACCATTAGGAAGCTAAGCTTTGACTCGGAGTTGGAAAAAAAACAGCCAATAGGATGCGAGATGGTTTTTGCGGTCGAAGTTTAAAGCCTCAAGACTTTATTTCTGATTAGACTCTGTTCCAGCGGTGACTAAACAGTTAAGAAAAGACCAAAAGTTTGTCGGTGATTGTTTCTTGCTCACAAAACAGTCAAATAAAAGCAAACATAACCAACTTGAATTCGGCTAGCAGTCGATTGTTTCAGCTTGATTCTGGCACAAATTTTGCAACACTTCCATTATTTCTGTTGACAGTAATGTTCTTTTCTTTCAGTTTTTTCTTGTTCTTTTTCTTCTTCTTCATTTAATTACTCCGTCTTTTTTTACGTTATTGCATTATGATGGGCTATAAATCTATTATTATTATAATGTTTTCTTATTCCTAAGTATGCTTCTTACGTTGCTGGCGAAAGACGCAATATTTTGCAAAACAGAAATAGATTCAGAATAAATGTTACAAAATTAGCTGGCATATGATAAACTGGTCGACTGTACTATAGTATTTCAGCGGATAGAGATTGCTGTTGCGCTACTCTTTTCGATGATCTTGTAGAAATACCCTTTTCGTCAGGCAGGCTGCAATCTCTGTTGAGCGCATAAGCCCGTCCTAAAATGACAACAGGCCGCCATATACGCAAGAGACGAAGACGCTGTATCGAAGACGTTGACTCAGTGCAAATCAGAGCGTGCCGCATTATGCTAGGAGTGAAATACAATGGTTACGAAACTTCCCTCCTCCTATTAAGACTTCAGCCACTCCTTGTCCGCCGGGAAAACTTAATTTTACGTTTTGGTCGATCAATCCTTGCCAGTGAAAAACATAGAAATATTCTGCCCGATCTAGCCCGGGTGACAGGGCGGATGCGGCACATCTCCTGGTGCCAGTTAGATGTCGCCCTAACTTGTATTCGAATCCATTTGTGCCATATTTTATTGAGAAAATTAACACAAAATGGGTGAATTTCAAGTGATTTATTTTCTTTTATGTAATAATTGTATATATTCAAGTATTGTAACACATTAAATGTAATGGTCGGCGTATTTAGTGCCATGTCGGCGCTGCGATTTAGATCAATAAAAATATCTATCTGTCTATCTAAGAGAAACAATAACAATCATGTTAGATCTTGGTATAAGATATGTGAATAGCCAAACAAACCTCGTTAAACGTACACCAAGAAGAGCGTATTGTAGCACGTGTCATATTCAGCCCGTAGTGTTGTGGTTGAAATATTCCAGCTGTCAATATCCTAGCCGTTACACTCCCTTTGAGAGTCCTACTTTTCAAGGTCTAACGAACCAACCTCCACCTCCCACAGTCAGGAGCGTGCGCCCACCTCTTCCCCAGGAGTCTTCCAGTGTTCTGTCCTCTCTTACGTCGACGTCTGTTGCTTCATCAAGCCTTGCTGGTAAGTTAAAGCACAACTCTTACCAGAAATGATCTTTCCATGATGATTGATGAAATAGCTCAGAAATATCGTTTTCCGAAAACACCATATATGTATTCTCCCCGTTCCCCGACGACTTCACTTGAGGAGTCCCCGCGTTGTGTATGTCCCGGTTACACACTCCCCGTATTCTCGCTAGTCCACACGGACGGGGAATGCTCCGATTACAACACCATCATCAAAAAGGATTCCCTATCAGATTCGGAGGGGAATCAATTTTTGCTGGTGTTGGTGCAATGTAAAATTAAATAAAAAACAATCAGAATAAACAAAACCAAAAATAAAGTGGATCCAGACTAATTTCATCAATCAAATGCATATTTTTGTTTCGAACAATACCAATTTTTGAAGCATTTCCCGTGTTCTCGCTGTTTCTGTACGCGGAGTCCGCGTGGAATGACTCCCTCTATTTTCGCCGTTCCCTTCGATTCCCCGAGGGGTCCTCGGGGCACGACGATAATACGCCTTATTACTTTCCATGTGAAATTAGCGATTTTCTTGTTAGCGACAAGCGCTAACAAACTGAATGCGCCGTGGTTAGAAAGCGGGAAAACCAAGCAAAGTAAAAGAAGCTCAATGCGGAAGATATACTTGATGACCTACCATGTCTTCCAGAATGAAAAACAACACTTTAAAGCTTATCATATCCTTGTGCGTGAAATAGTTGTCGGCGGACCTTGAAGCTTTCTCGAAGTCTGTGTTGCGGCCTAGCAAAACTCGGCTAGGCAGAAAAAGCGCTAAAAAGTCGTAGGTACAAAAGGAAGCAATGGCGAAAGGCGGGGATTTCATAAGCTTATAATTCCATGAGAGAGCTAGGGATGTACTAAAATAATAAATAATTACCGTGATCAGTATTCCTTCAACAGAGATGAGTTTCCAGAAAGCTTCTCTTTTCTGTTCTTATGGATCCTAGACCTGGCAAGGTTTATATACAACTCTTGTACTCATTATTGCCTATAGTTTATTAGAAGAAAATTCTGGATAGTTAGTAGTATATTATGTTAGATAAGAATGAGAAGATATGCTAAGATAAGATACTAAATTTATTTAAAAAATCGATTATCGTCCAAAAACAAAAAAACATGCATGTTTCAATATACTTAAAATATGTCAAGCTTCGTTAAAAAATTTCAAGAACTCTATAATAAAACTTTGTGCATATCTTGCCTGTTTTGCAGGTATAGGACAGAGTTTGGGTACCCTAGAACAGTGGTTCCCAACCTTTTCCGTACCGCGTACCCCTGATCAAGGCTCAAAAAGATTGCGTAACCCCTTTTTCAGAACGCGAAAAAGTCGATAGATATTATCACAAATGATAAGGCACATATGTGTAAAGATATATACAAAATCAATGAGACAATCAGTAGAGGCTGCTTTGTAGCAAAACATTTTCAAATCTCGGCTCGACGTCATTAGTGACATTTGTTACTGCCTGTTTTTTTCGACTTTAGATAAGAATGAGAAGATATGCTAAGATAAGATACAAAAAGTCGAAAAAGTCGATAGATATTATCACAAATGATAAGGCACATATGTGTAAAGATATATACAAAATCAGTGAGACAGTCAGTAGAGGCTGCTTTGTAGCAAAACATTTTCAAATCTCGGCTCGACGTAATTAGTGACATTTGTTACTGCCTGTTTCTGTGTTTGGTTTTGATCTTCTCCGTGCTTTCGTGAAGCTACATCGCAATATTTTTTGTTAGCTTAATTCGCTTAATAATCACTTGCAATGTCTTCGATTCTTCTTGAAACAATGTTGTTTGACACAGAAACAAATTTTACGGCAGTAAGCTAGCTGTTTTTATGGCACTTGAGCTTACTCAAGTGCCATATAGCGATTGTAATTTCTGTCCGTCAGTCGGTCTGTCGGTCCCGGTTTTGCTAGTTCGGGCACTTCCAGATAAGCTAGGACGATGAAACTTGGCAGGCATATCAGAAACTGGACCAGATTAAATTAGAAATGGTCGATTCCCCGATCCGACCATCTGGAGGGGAGTGGAGGGAGGGGGAATCCGAAAAAAATAGGAAAAATGAGATATTTTTAGCTTACGAACGGGTGATCGGATCTTAATGAAACTTGATATGTGGAAGGACTTCGTGTCTCAGACCCTCCATTTTAAATCCAGACCGGATCCGGTGACATTGGGGGGAGTTGGAGGGGGAAACCGGAAATCTTGGAAAACACTTAGAGTGGAGGGATCCGGATGAAACTTGGTGGGAAGTACAAGCGAAAGTCCTAGATACGTGACTAATATAACCGGAACGGATCCGCTCACTTTGGGGGAGTTGCGGGGAGGGGAGAAGTCTGAATTTGTAGTGATCCCGCGAGTTCCGCGCTTCCTGATGTGCTGGGATGATGGAAATTGACAGGCATGTCTGTGACCTGACAAGATTAAATAGGAAATCGTCAATTCCCCGATTCGACCATCTGGGGGGGGGGGAGGGGAGGGAGGGTGAAGCCAAAATTTGAGGTATTTTTAGCTTGCGAACGGGTGATCGGATCTTGATGAAAGTTGATATTTAGGATGACCTCGTGTCTCAGACATCTCACTTTAAATCCGGGCCGGATCCGATGACACTGGGGGGAGTTGGAGGAGGAAGCCGGAAATTTTGAGAAACGCTTAGAGTGGAGGGATCAGGATGAAACTTGGTGGGAAAAACAAGCACAAGTCCTAGACACGTCATTGACATAACCGGACCGGATCAGGGCACTGTGGGGGAGTTGGGGTGGGGGTCCGGATTTCTAGCGATCCCGCGAGTTCGGCATACTTCCTGATGTCCTAGGGCGATGACACTTGGCAGGTATGTCAGGGATCCAAACAGATTGACTTGAGAACAGCCGTTTCCCCGACCCGACGATCGTGGGGGGAGTGGGTGGATGGGGTGTCCGGAATCTAATGGCGTGCATAACTTTTGAACGGGTGATCGGATTTGAATGAAACTTGTCTGGTGAGCTATCACCTCGGACGTTCAGTGTCACGTCCGGTTTGGGTCCGATACCTGTGGGGATGGGGGTGGGGGGAACTCAAGAAACTCTAAAAGCAGAGGGATTGGGACGAAACTTAATGGATGGAACAAGCATTAGGCCTAGATGAAATTGACGTAGCCAGATGGTTTCGGGGCTCTGTGAGGGGAGTTGGAGGGGGTTTCCTGGAATTCCGGTAGTCGTGAGTTAGAATAGTTCCAGATGTAAAACGACAACGAAACTTTGCAGGCATATTAGCGACCCGAATTATCTTGACTTAAGAACCTGACACAGCATACCCCTGGAAACTTCCGTTCCTAGATCCTAGCCTTTTTGGGGAGCAAGAGAAAAGAAATATGGAAATTGACTTCTATAAATTGCAAACGAGTGGTCTGATTCGAGTTAAACTTCATGGGTGATACGAATCGATGGCCTCGACATGTAAAACATGCGTTCAAACCATATGCGACCACGATTAGGGGAATTGGGGGTGGGGGACTTTTTACATGCACAAAAACCAAACGGATGGACCGAATGAGATGCAAATTCGACAGTGCCGAGTTTATGCGGCCTAGATTTGTTATTTGGCGTCCGGGCCGGATTCGGCCAAGGTAGGGGGGGGGGGGTATGGAAACTTGCAGATAGGCTATGCTCCAATTTCAGTAAACTTGATGGACAGGAACAGGGAATTCAGAGATTGGGCCCCAACCGGCTCCAACAACGTTGGTGGGAGGGGGGGGGGGGGTACCGGAACTTTCCAAAAATGCTCAGATTCGAGTGAAACTTGATAGATGGTATAAAAGAAGATGCTTTAGGTGGTCGATTTTTTTATTCCGAACCAGACTCAGCCACGGTAGGTGGAGATAGAGTGAGTACCGGAAATCGTGTAGCACGTCTAGGGATCAAACACATGGATTTATTGGGATCAAAGTTTGAACAGTCATGTGTATTTGCTACAGACAATCGAGACGATGCCGGAACTGCTCTGAAATGAGTGAAACTAAATATCCAGATCCAGATAGCCGGTTTTACGCATCTGTAGCATGAGACGCGAAAACTCTTTCGGAGCATAACGAACATGGAAAATAGTGAAATATGGCAAATGCAAAGATTAGTGAGGTGTCGTTCTTGTACAGCCTACTCGTACAAGTGCCATATGAGCCCGTAGCTCTTGTTAAATCAACATTATTTCACTGACTTTCACTAGGGCTTGTAATCAGGGGAGTCACACATGGGTTGACAATACCCATCCCAACAAAAAGGTCGGCCAGACGATTAAAAAGAAAAGAGTCGGCGCGAAACCCTGCGATTTTTCGTAAAAGCAGTTACTTAAAAAAAAAACAGTCGGTAAAATTGACCTGTCGGCTAGTAAAAATACCTTGCCCCTTAGGATACATTTTGGCTGGTGATTTTGGCCTCTGCTGGTAATATTATGCTTTCGGCAATCAAAAATGAGTGAGGCGATATTTTGAAGCTACAAACTAAATCAATTTTAGTTCCTTCGCGTTCCCCTTGGGGTACGCGTACCACCGGTTGGGAACCACTGCCCTAGAATGCCATTGGTCCATTGTTAACGTTTTGGTAGAGGGGAGGGAGGATTTGGGAGTGGACAGGATGAGATACCATGGCTGAACCGATTAGCTTAGCTCTTTTCTGCGCTCCTGCAGTGTTTTGAGGTTAAAGAGTTTCAAAAGGTAAGAGTATGGAAGTTTGTATGATGATGATGTAGTGGATTAAAGTTATAAAGAGATTAAATGAAAGGTATAAATATTAAATGATGCTTTAGGATTTGTCTATTGTTTTTTTTTTATTCGTTGTCTCCAAAACGGCCGTTGTTCGCTTTCCAAAACAATTAAAACTTCATTAAAACAAAACTGCGGTATGCCTACTGATTTTTCACAAATGAAAAAATAGCTCAGATTATAGCCTATGTGATGGAGATCAGTCACTAGAAATCTAGTGGTGTAGCCTACATTTGCCCATGGTCACAGGAGTCTGTAAAACCATGGATGTCTTAAGCAGAGACTAGCTTGGTTGATTTATCAATCAATCAATCAATTTGTTTAATTAGTGATATTACACTAAAACAGGTCTACTAAACAGGTACACTAAAACAGGTCTATTCTTTACTAAATATATATAATTATTTCATCCATTCTTTGTCTCGGGGCAATAGCACAGTCGACGGAAGGCGGTAGGGACAGCCAGAACGGCATTCTGCATTCTCGCGAATTGCCTTTAAAAGTGGATTTTCGGAGACTTCTAACCTTGCAACAAAACTGACTATCGCTTTCAAAGGATTCAGTTTCATTTTCTAAAAATCTTTGACTAGCAGAGTAACGTCGGTTATATGAAAGGAGATGACAGAATGCATGGTTAAAACAAACTTTTAACTTACTCGTCGTCGTCTGAAGATATTTATCAAAAAGTGGGAGACAATATAGTTGCGTGCAATACGTCCTAAATAAAAGAATTCTCACCGACACAGTACAAAACTTAAAATTACGAATTAAGTGGTTCGCACGCGCGCAAAGACCCCGATACTGACTCGAAACTGCTGAAATGCCATACAATTGATTACAGGTCCGATATTGGGGTAAAAGTACTTGCTGAATCGATATCTGAAATCTATTAACTCAATGGACAAACAATTTGCTCGGAATCCGGCAAAAAAAGGAAATTTGGTTGAACTGAAGTTTAATTCTCAAGTTTATTAAAGCTTTGGCTTGAGGGTAAGAACGCAGGCTGAATCCACTGAGGTCCATATGCCTTTGTAGTTTTCACAATAGATCATTATTTTTGCCCTAGATGGGGAGAAGGAATGAAATACGTGATGCTCTAACGTCGGGCTCGACTACCCACACTTCCTGCCCGGTTCTGAATAATCGTTTTCGTTATGAGACGACATTTTTAAACGACTTTGTTCAACCCGACTCGTCCGGGAATCTGATAGAAAATACAGTAATTCTTCGATTTTCGGTTGTTGTTGGTGCAGTTCACAGATGGAGAAGGGTTACAGATGAAGTATAAGGCACTAAAAATCCTCCCATTCCACGCTCCGAGCGGCATACACTGCGTTTTAATGACGAAATCGTGCTTTTGAGATAAATCAACAAGGAAAGAAGGGAGAAATTTCGTTTGACCGTTTTGTAACGGGAAAATAGACATGCGTCGGTTGAATTCTAGAATGATGACTAACTCTCCCTGCCGATGCAAAATCTCCGGCCTCTCCGGGTATCTAGCGAAAGAAAGGCACAAGTGGTGTCAGAGCTGCTCCCAAAGATCGCGGTGATTGATTGACACACACATTCATTGATTGACACACATTTAATTAGGTAGGTAGGTAGGTTTTTATTTTTAACCAAAAACACTAAAAATAAAATAAAATAACACTACTAATATCCCATTGCAGCAAAAAGAAAGTCCTAAGGACTTGTGCTGCAATTTATTAATACTACTTGTATCTAATAAATAAATAACTAAACATAACAACTTATTATCCACCTAGCCTATGACTTAAATAACAAACAATTAAACGTGAACACTACACGCAACAAGAATCCTTAATATTTACTCATTACCAGTTTCAGCCCCACCCGAACAACTGTGAAAAAAAAGAAAGAAAAAAAAAGAAGAAGAAAAAGACCACATACCCTTCAACTCGTATTAATTAAGTGGAAAGTTTCTCAAAATTTCCGACCCATTGTTGACGCTTGAAGCCCTCTCCTATAATTTGCGTTCTCCGATTGGAAAATTACCTGTCGACGACCCCATCAACGTGATTCTAAATTAGTGAACCCTTATGGAAAATATTTGTTGAGTGTTTTGCGATTATTTTATATTTCTTTATCCTTTTTTACTGCACTTACGCCCTTGGGCAGTGCGTCATAAATTCATTCAGTCACAGGATTTGAGTCGTTGAGTTCGAGTCGTTACAGACACGCGTACTACTTCTTCCTGAGGATCACCGGCGTGTTTTGGATTTATATAGAGTATTGGCGTATTGCGCTCAAAAGTGCGCAGGCGCATTTCTCGAAAAACATGCGCAAAGCAATTTCAAAATGCGCTCAGATGAACAGTGGCTGCCATCTGTCGAATTCCAAGTAAATGAGCAGCTTTGATAGTGAATGCTAGCTGGCGCGAGTGGCGCTTTGTTTAAAGCACAACTTACTAGAAATGATCTTGCCTATGAAACGGACCAGAAAAAAAGTTTTTCAAAAATACCATTATTTTCCACTAGGAATTAGCGATTTTCTTGTTATCGCTTGTCGGCAGTAACCAGCCTTCCTGCTCTTCGACGCGGTGGGTGGGAGCAAAACGTTTGAATACTGAACGCGCCGTGGTTAAAAAGTTGGAAAACTCAGTAAATCAAAGAAGTAAACAAGAGCTACGAGCTCATATGGCACTTGTACGAGTAGGCTGTACAAGAACGACACCTCACTAATCTTTGCATTTTCCATATTTCACTATTTTCCTTGTTCGTTATGCTCCGAAAGAGTTTTCGCGTCTCATGCTACAGATGCGTAAAACCGGTTATCTGGATCTGGATATTTAGTTTCACCCATTTCTGAGCAGTTCCGGCATCGTCTCGATTGTCTGTAGCAAATGCACATGACTGTTCAAACTTTCATCCCAATAAATCCATTTGTTTGATCCCTCCTACTCCACCATCTCCACCTACCGTGGCCGAGTCTGCTTCGGAATAAAAAAAATCGACCACCTAAAGCATCTTATTTTATACCATCTATCAAGTTTCACTCGAATCTGCGCATTTTTGGAAAGTTCCGGTACCCCCACCCCCCTCCCACCAACGTTGTTGGAGCCGGTTGGGGCCCAATCTCTGAATTCCCTGTTCCTGTCCATCAAGTTTTACTGAAATTGGAGCATAGCCTATCTACAAGTTTCCAGTACCCCCCCCCCCTACCTTGGCCGAATCCGGCCCGGACGCCAAATAACAAATCTAGGCCGCATAAACTCGGCACTGTCGAATTTGCATCTCATTCGGTCCATCCGTTTGGTTTTTGTGCGTGTCAAAAGTCCCCCCACCCCCAATTCCCCTAATCGTGGTCGCATATGGTTCGAACGCATGTTTTACATGTCGAGGCCATCGATTCGTATCACCCATGAAGTTTCACTCGAATCAGACCACTCGTTTGCAATTTATAGAAGTCAATTTCCATATTTCTCTTCTCTTGCTCCCCAAAAAATGCTCGGATCTAGGAACGGAAGTTTCCAGGGGTATGTTGTGTCAGGTTCTTAAGTCAAGATAATTCGGGTCGCTAATATGCCTGCAAAGTTTCGTTGTCGTTTTACATCTGGAAATATTCTAACTCACGACTACCGGAATTCCAGGAAACCCCCTCCAACTCCCCCCACAGAGCCCCGAAACCATCTGGCTCCGTCAATTTCATCTAGGCCTAATGCTTGTTCCATCCATTAAGTTTCGTCCCAATCCCTCTGCTTTTAGAGTTTCTTGAGTTTTCCACCCCCCCCCCCCCCATCCCCACAGGTATCGGACCCGACCCGGTCGTGACACTGAACGTCCGAGGTGATAGCTCACCAGACAAGTTTCATTCAAATCCGATCACCCGTTCAAAAGTTATGCACGCCACTAGATTCCGGACACCCCATCCACCCCCTCCCCCCACGATCGTCGGGTCGGGGAAACGGCTGTTCTCAAGTCAATCTGTTTGGATCCCTGACATACCTGCCAAGTGTCATCGCCCTAGGACATCAGGAAGTATGCCGAACTCGCGGGATCGCTAGAAATCCGGACCCCCACCCCAACTCCCCCACAGTGCCCTGATCCGGTCCGGTTATGTCAATGACGTGTCTAGGACGTGTGCTTGTTTTTCCCACCAAGTTTCATCCCGATCCTTCCACTCTAAGCGTTTCTCAAAATTTCCGGCTCCCTCCTCCAACTCCCCCCAGTGTCATCGGATCCGGCCCGGATTTAAAGTGAGATGTCTGAGACACGAGGTCATCCTAAATATCAACTTTCATCAAGATCCGATCACCCGTTCGCAAGCTAAAAGTTCCTCAAATTTTGGCTTCACCCTCCCTCCACTCCCCCCCCCCCCCCCCAGATGGTCGAATCGGGGAATTGACGATTTCCTATTTAATCTGGTCGGGTCCCAGACATGCCTGTCAATTTCCATCATCCCAGCACATCAGGAAGCGCGGAACTCGCGGGATCACTACAAATTCGGACTTCTCCCCCCCCCCCCAACTCCCCCAAAGTGAGCGTATCCGTTCCGGTTATATCAGTCACGTATCTAGGACTTTTGCTTGTACTTTCCACCAAGTTTCATCCGGATCCCTCCACTCTAAGTGTTTTCCAAGATTTCCGGTTTCCCCCTCCAACTCCCCCCAGTGTCACCGGATCCGGTCTGGATTTAAAATGAAGGGTCTGAGACACGAAGTCCTTCCACATATCAAGTTTCATTAAGATCCGATCACCCGTTCGTAAGCTAAAAATATCTCATTTTTCCTATTTTTTCCGGATTCCCCTCCCTCCACTCCCCTCCAGATGGTCGGATGGGGGAATCGACCATTTCTAATTTAATCTGGTCCAGTTCCTGATATGCCTGCCAAGTTTCATCGTCCTAGCTTATCTGGAAGTGCCCGAACTAGCAAAACCGGGACCGACAGACCGACAGAAATTACAATCGCTATATGGCACTTGTGTAAGCTCCAGTGCCATAAAAACAGAACATTCTCATGTCCTTATGTTTGAAAGAGTTGTCACCGGATACTAAAGATTCCGGTAAAACTTGGCATGGCCGAAAAAGCGCTGAAATTTGTAGGCAGAAAACGAAACAGTGGTTGGGATTTTAGAAGCTTATAATTCCACCAGGGAGCTAGGTATACTATAAAAGAATAAGTAAGAGGGGTCCTTTAATGAAGTTTAATTGGGGATACTTCCCTGATGAAAAGGTAAAATGTATTTGGTCCAAGAACCAAAGGCCATAATAAATGTCGGAAATAAGCACAAATTCACAAAATTATAACCCCCTACAAGCATATATCTCTGTGTACGTGGCTTGGGCGGCCGTGACGAACCTTTTTGACTAGGTCAATATTCAATTGTTTGATTTTCAACGAAAATCAGTTTGATTCAGTTGAAGATATATATCATAACAATTTGGATCATCACAATCGTTTTTCGCGTGCGGAGGATGAGGAAGTATCCGCAGAAGGTGTACGGCACCTTCTGCGCTCCTTCTATACTATTTCGTTCTGTTGTCACTCATGTTCTGCGAAAGAAGGAGATAAAAAAGATGAGATCATGTTATTTTAAATATGCAAAGCACCTGCTCCACTTGTCGAAATTATGCCATAACCATACTTTGACGGAGAAGTTCAAAATTCAGGATGCAAGTGTTACCCTTTTGGATGTTTCCTCGTCGCTATAAAAAATCATTGACAACAGAACCCAACTAGCGCACGACCTTCTACACTGCTTCCTGGCCGACGATTGAAAAGTGTCTTTTTGTGTATGTTTATGTGTTTTATTTATTTTCTTCATTTACTCCGCTTTCTGAAAACGGCGGGTTATAAATAAACTACTTACTTACTTACAGCCGTACATGTGCTGCTTGGAAACAACGCAATTGTGATTGTTTTTTATTGGCATAACACCAATATTCTAGGCATCCATTTAACACATTTAACTGCCCATTCAACCCAGGCTGACTGCGAATCAGATTCGATCTAAACAGATCAGTCAGCTCCACTGGCATTCCACTTTCATTCCACTGACATTTCGGCCCTTCTTCGTAACTGCCAAGCTGTAGCTTATAGAAGGAAGCCTGCAATCAAAACCAGATGCGCAGGTTCGTTTCTCTTTAGCTACAGCCTGACGACGTCCCTTACCAAGCCGGGTCGAAATATATAACGAATATTAGCTGACTCATCTGTTTAGCGCCATCAAATATTTAACGCAAGGATGCGCATCTGTATGTTGAGTATTATCAAACTCCTGACAATGTGGCAGTTTAGGAATCTTTTGCATCTGAATGTTAGGCCACTCTCAATACGCCCTTCATACAAATTTTTCCAGATTAGTTTTTTTGCCGGTAGATGCGCTAGCACAAAATAACTAGTGACACGTACTTCTTTGTATAGGTTTCACCAGGTTTGTTTGGCTACTTAAGCGGCGGGCGCAGAACAGGGGACCATTGAAATGGGACATGACAGATATGTAAAAGAAGATCTTAGAAACAAAATATTTAGTTTTATTATAAATACTCGTAAAAATAAGCCCGCAACAATGAGTAAACAGGTGGACGCTTCCTTGCCAATTAATATGCATTCATACTTAGTAAGATGGTGGGTACTGCTGGGGTGGTGGGGATGGTGGCTGGTAAGAAGGTGATGGGTATTGTTGGGGTGGTGGGTATGATGGCTGCTGGGGTGGTGGGTATGATGGCTGCTGGGGTGGTGGGTATGATGGCTGCTGGGGTGGTGGGTATGATGGCTGCTGGGGTGGTGGGTATGATGGCTGCTGGGGTGGTGGGTATGATGGCTGCTGGGGTGGTGGGTATGATGGCTGCTGGGGTGGTGGGTACGATGGCTGCTGGGGTGGTGGGTATGATGGCTGCTGGGGTGGTGGGTACGATGGCTGCTGGGGTGGTGGGTACGATGGCTGCTGGGGTGGTGGGTATGATGGCTGCTGGGGTGGTGGGTAGTATGGCTGTTGTGGTGGTGAGTAGGGCATTGCAGGCATCGGTGGTGGTGGAGCTGGTAAGCTAGCAGACAAACTGACCTCCTTTTCCACATTGGGAGCCGTTGGGACGAGGAAGTACATTGGCTGTGGGGCAGCTGCGGCCGTGGAGGTTTTTCGGTGGTGGGCGATGATGACCTTCTTCGGCAAAAACCGGGCGACCCGTATGAGTGGCCGGTTGGAACTGGTGGTTTCTGAGCCTTCGAGCTTGTCTTCCATGTTGTCCGATCCTTTGATGTTAGCATCGGAAGACTTGGAAAGCGACATAGTCGTATCCGACTTTGTATTGGTGGCGTCAGAACGCTTCACTAGCTTATGGTTTTGTTGAACTTCCGGTTGGCTGTCGAGTAGGGGTTCAGATCTTCGCACACGAGCTGGTGTAGCATCTGGCAGTACGACGTCGGTCGCCTCATCGATTCCTTGTGATGACTCGGACCGTTTTATGAGGGGTCCAGCATGGTCTTCAGGCTCTTGGTCAAAGCAATCTGGGCAGCCATGTGTTGTTGCTATTAGCTGAAATGAAATGAAAATTAGAAAGAGCCTCTAGTATAGTTTTTGTTTTGCTTGAAGCACCCTTTGCGAAAGCCGCTCTGATCCTAAGAATCTGCTCTTCACTGCTTATGGAAAGGAAAGTTTCAACAAAGACCAGAGATCAATATCAGAAGCGCAGATTTCAGTAAAAGTTGTCCGTACGTCCGTCTGTTAGCAAGATAACTCTCGAGGGGGTTGAGACATTTAACTCAAACTTGGCATGAGGACCGTTTGGGTCAAAGTATAGGTCAAGTTCGTGATGAGCGCTGTATCCGCATATTTAGGGGTGGGGGGAGTTTGAAATTAAGGGGCAAACAAAACGTTTTAAAAAGTTAATGAAATAGTCGATTTAGAGGTAAAAGGAGACATGTTTGAATCCACATCTGGAACTTGTTTTCTCGCCGGAAAATTAGTTGGCTCGGAATCCGGCCAAAACCGGAAAATATGTTAAAAGTAAAAGTTTTATTTGATGTTGATTAAATGTTTGGATTAGGGGTAAGAAAACATGCTGAATCCATATATGAGAAAAATTTTCTACGCGGATATATAGTCCGCCCGGGATCTGGCCGAAACCGGAAAATTTGTTAAAAGTTACGGTTTATCTAAAGTTGATTAGAGGTTTGATATGGTGCATAGCCTACCTGAACTTGGTTATTTCTTCTGGATTCCTTGTGTATAAAAAAAAACCGATGAGCCGGCGAGAATACCGAGGCACGACAAAAGCATGCAGAATTCGAGTTGGTCTGTGTTTTGCCCGACAGATATTTGCAGGATTTCATTTCTTGCGTATAAAAAGAACCCGATGTGCCGACGAGTCGACCGACACCTGACAAAAGCATGCACAGTTGTATTTCTTTTGTGTTAATAGGTAGAAGTAAAAGAATTAAATTTCCCGGATAGTCCTATTTACAAGACGCAATGTCTGGATCAAATATTAAACTTTTGAGATCTCTTCGAAACATTTTGTCTTGTTTGCTTCGAATCGTTGTGCGAAAGCCGCTCTGGTCGTGACATGCTCATTACTAATCATTAATTTGTGGAAGAATAAAGATGTAGAAATCGAAAATTTTAACAGTTGGTTCTGAAACTTCTCGATCAGTCCTAAATATTGTAATAGGAACATTAAAGCAATTTATAAATGTTCGCGGTTGTTAAAAAGAAGGCCAGTACATACACGTAATTAAAATTGAGAAGGGTGGTAGAAAATACTTTTTCCTCTCACCACTTCTAGAATGAGTAGTAGTGTCAAAAGAAAGATAATAAAATGTGAACTTTGATTAACAATTGCCAATTATTTAATAACTACTAAGCTTTTCGACTGCTGTAGTTTCCTCCGAAACTAAACGAATCGTTTCAGTATTGTACTTACCAGAGCAAAGGCTATAAAACTTAGCTTCATTTTCTTAGTTGCTGAAGTCGAAGCACTAGTTGAACTGATGATTTGCTAAGTTGTGTCGACCACTTTTATACAGCTGTCACCGGAGCTAATTCGCCAGCGAGGTTAACGCGAGGTAATTAGGACATGGTGAATAGAGTTCATCAACAATGGATGTGTACTAATTAGCTATTTAAAACGTGAGCTTATGGGACTTGACCTTTCGGCTTGCACTGTATATTGATGTGTGTCAACAATTGAATAATTGCAGCTTATTATTCCAATACACTTGATATGGTAAAACAGGAGCTACGAGCTCATATGGCACTTGTTAGGAGTAGGTGGTACAAGAAAGTAGATGAGAATGTCATAAAATTCCCCCTCCCCCCCCCTAGGATCGAACCTAGAAATAAGGTATCTAATATCACGCGAGCCTGAGCATTTCTGGCATCGCCTCAAATAATCTAGGGCAAATGTTTCACCATATGTTTCACCATAAAACGAAAACTTACTAACTACTAAATCTTTGCGCTTTCTTTAAGAAATGGCTATAGCGGGAGCAACACTTTGGTTTGTTTCTTGACTATCGGTTAAATGCTGAAGTCGAGGGGTTGCTCACTCCCAAAAACGATGTACACCAAGTGGCGCGTGCCGCGGTGCCGAGCCGGTGCCGCGGTGCCGTGTCGGTGCCGAGCCGGTGCCAAGCCGGTGCCGAGGTTTTTTTTACTTCAAATTACAGTATTGTGATAAAGCACGATTTCTGATGTACATGTAAACAAATTTCATCAGATATTGGCCGAGAATGAAGTCGGCAATGTGTGTTGAATACAAGAGCTAGCAGCTCATATGGTACTTGCAAGGCTGGGTCAGAGGATGAAATTTAGGAATTTGTAAATTCTTGGGTTTCTTGTGTTTAATTATAAGCCATACCCTTGAAATAAGAATGATTGTGGGCCCTTGGAAATCAAGAGAATGATCTGGTGAAAAGTATTTTATTTTTGCACTTTAAGGGCACTAAAAATTCATGTAAAAGCAAAACCCTTTAGGCAAAAGTGACTATGGGCTCATGGGGATCACGTAGTTGTATATTTTGCTCAAACTAATGCAACCTATAATACTAATGCAACCTACTTCCGTAATCATTACATATATTTCTAAACCCGGAGACCCACGTTTCGTGCGGTACATTCTAACCCCTTTAACAAAACCTCGCTGATTTTCTCACTTGCCGTGTTTTGCTACCTTCGATGTGTATCACGCTGTCGACGGTTCGAGACGGTTGTCTGCGAGAATTTTTTCCATCAGGAAAATCGGTTATGCAAATTGTTTCCCTGTTTCGCTAGAAGTCAACGGGTCTCGGAAAAGGCTTAAAACAGCCAAAACAGTTAGTTATTTATTGAAAGCACAGCATAGTTAAAGTATTCAAATACTTTAAAATACTGTAAGTTGAAGAGTGATTAGTGCGAGGGGTCCTTTAAGGGAGCTGGAAATTCATTTTGAAGCAAAACCCTTGTTTCACAAATAATCATGGGCTCATGGGGATCATGAAAATATATGTTTTGCTCCAAAGTATTTTCTGTACTTTGTGGTTATGATGAGTACTTTAAGGAATGTGGTTGGCTCTATAAAAGAATTTATGAACCAATCTTTTCCTTCCTTGACTACCTACTTAGGCTAACTGGTACATATATTTAGCCACAGCAAGTGCATGAAAATGGCAAAGTTCGAAGCACGAACGTTCAAATAAGCATACCTCTATTGCACTCCCAGAGTGTCTGATGGGGAAATTGACTTTTTCCAAGTTAAATATGCCTGCCAAGTATCATTCTTAGCACACTCTACAAATATAAAAAAAAGATTGGTCGCCACTGAATTACCTTCACCAGAAGCAAAATATACTGAAGCTGACTCAAGTTTTGGGCGATATTCGATACCGATAACGATATATCCATGTATCGGACAAAATATCGACATCGAAAGTAAATATCGATATCGATAACGATATTTGTTCATTCGTAAAGATTGCAATTAATCCAACATAACCCACACTTATATATACGAAATTGGAGCAATGTGTATTCCGCAATTCCTTTCTTATTTATCCGGAGTTCGAGATGATCCAGTATGCGATATATCGGATATCGATCGATCGATATATCGCACCAAATATCGATATCGAAACGTAAATATCGCTATCGAAAACGATATTTGTTCATCGTAATTATTGTAAATAATCCGAACTAACCTACACTTATATATCCGAAATTGGACAATATGTTTTCCCTAATTCATTTCTCATTTATTCTGAGTTTGAAATGATCCAAGATGCTATTTAATGAAAATTTGGTTCTTAGATTTTGGCGAAACGAAGCATGGTAAGCAAATATCAATATCGATATATCGATTATCGAATATCGAAAGTGAAAATATCGATATATCGATTGTTGAATATCGAAAGCGGAAATATCGATATATCGATTATCTAATATCGAAAGTGAAAATATCGATATATCGAAAAATTCAAGTATCGCCAAGCACCAGTACCAAACCATGGTTGACCACTTTGCGCATTTGGTCAACAGCATCTCCTCATATCTAGTTCAGCTTCTTCTTCGGTTGCATGTTTTCAATAATTCTTTCATTCAAGTACCTTCGTTATTGGGCGCCAGATACCAGATACCAGATGGCGAAGAGTAATCTGCAGAAAATTTGTCCGTGGCCGGAAAAATTGTCGCCGGTGCCGTGCCGGTGCCGTGCGGTGCCGTGCCGGTGCCGTGCGGTGCCGTGCCGGTGCCGTGCCGGTGCCGCGGTGCCGGTGCCGTGTCGAGGTGTACACCGGTGGCGGAGAGTGAGCAACCCCTCGGCTAAAGTAGTCAATCCATCGTTATTTTCAAAAGTTTATATTCCAAGAAAATTTGTTGTCTGAACTGATGACGCAATCAGTAATCTCATACGCCGAGCTGTCCCTCAGCGAAAAAAAATCTATGGCCGGGGACGTTAGGCCAGGGGACATTTCGATCGGGGACGTTTCGTCACGGGGAAGTTTTGTCGTGGGGACGTTTTGTCATGGGACGTTTCGAATGGGGACGTTTTGTCGACAACCCCTGGAGCCGACTTCAGACGAAGGAACCGAAGAATGGTCCGGAAAGACCAGCAAATTCAAGCACTTAAAGAGAAGTTCCAAGGGAAGGGGGCTCAGTATCAGTCAGAAGCTTCCTCAAGAAAGCACAGCACTTTTGCGGCATCTAACCACGACGCAATAGGCTACAAATGTTTCTTGTAAATAATAATAAACCAGTGTTATATTTATAACTGAGATAATACAAGTTCATCAAACGACTATCGTCATTCTGATACTCGGTCTACTCCTCCCGTCACTCAATCACGCCTAATTACGGACTAAAAACCTCAAATTTATCCAATCGTGTGCATTTTGAGTCGTGGGCATTTCGAGTCGTGGGCATCATAAGTCGTGGGCATTTTGAGCCGTGGGCATTTTGAGTCGCGGGCATTATGATCGTGGGCATTTTGAGTTTTAGCCCCTAGCTTATATGGTCGTGGGCATTTTAAGTCGTGGGCATTTTGCTTATATGGTCGTGGGCATTTTGAGCCATGAGCCGTGGGCATTATGATCGTGGGCATTTTGAGTTTTAGCCCCTAGCTTATATGGTCGTGGGCATTTTGAGCCGTGGGCATTTTGAGTCGCGGGCATTATGATCGTGGGCATTTTGAGTTTTCGCCCCTAGCTTATATGGAATTGCCCGAACTAGCAAAACCCGGACCGACAGACCAACGGATGGACAGAAATTGTGCCATAAAAATCAGTATTGAAAAGAAAAAAGAAGAACACCAGTGAAAATAGAACTGTAACGAAGAACATAAGATTATGCTCGGTCTTTTTGCACAATGCTTAATCGAAAGGTTTCTGAAACAATGTAAAACCTTTTTTTTAACTATTTAATCAGGTTACTCCGTTTTGGGGTACGATCAGTCTACAAAACAAGAGCTGAAAGCTCATATGGCACTTGTAAGAATAGTTTGCATGTTTGACAGATACGGTTTGCAGTTTTCAAGGCTGGATCTCTCTCCCGATATTCGTTTCATCAGAAAATGGGCTTGATCTAGTAAATCTGAAATGGTTATACCACTCATCGGCAACTATTTCGTCCTCCAACGATGATCTGATCGGGGGAGGGACTATTTTTAGGCCAATCTGGTCCCTAACATGCCTGCTAAGTTTCACGGTCATAGCAAATCTAGAAGACCCTGATTCGTTATCATCGGAATTGTGGAAAACCTCCTCCAGCTCCCCCCACTGTGACACGATCCGGTCCTGTTTTGTCAATAATCTATCTACGGCTTACGCTTGTTTTTCCCTCCAAGTCCCATCCCGATCTCTCGACTTTAAGCTTTTCACGAGATTTCCGCCCCCCTCCAGCCCCCCCCCCAAATTATCGGATCCGTTTTGGATTTGAAATTGGTCATCTGAGGTACTTCTTCTTGACACTTGACAAGTTTCATGCACGTCTGATCACCCGTTCCAAAGTTATGCATCTTACTAGAATCCGGATTCCCTATCCTTCCACTCCCCCCATGATCATCGGATCGGGAAAGCAACTATTTTCAAGTCGACCTGGGAGAGTACCTAATATGTCTGCCAAGTTTCATGTTCCTAGTATATCTGGAAGTACCCTAACTCGTGATCGGGGAAATGATTATTTCCAAGTTAATCTTGTTGGTTCCCTCATGTGCCTGCCAAGTTCTATTGTGCTAGCTTATGTGGAAGCGTTTCACGAGGTTTCCGGTGCCCGCCAGGTGCCCGCCTCCAGGCCCCCCCCCCCCAGTTATCGGATCTGGTCCGGAGTTGAAACTGCACATACGAAACACTTATTCTTGACATATATGTCAAGTTTCATGCATGTCCGATTACCCGTTCCAAAGTTATGCATGGTACTAGTTTCCGGATTTCCCATCCCTCCACTCCCCCCCACGATGGCCGGATCGGAGAAGTGATCATTTCCAAGTTAATCTGGTCGGTTTCCTGATAACGCCTGCCAAGTTTCATCGTCCTAGCTTATGTGGAAGCGTTTAACGAGATTTTCGGAGCCCCCCCCCCCACCCCCAGTAATCGGATCTGGTTTGTATTTGAAACTGAGCATCTGAAACACTAGTTCTTGCCATTTGTCAAGTTTCATGTATGTCCGATTACCCGTTCTAAAGTTATGTAGGTTACTAGTTTCTGGATTTCCAATCCCTCCACCACCACCCCACGATGGCCGGATCGGGGAAATGATTGTCTCCAAGTCAATCTGATTGGATTCATTATATGCCTGCCATGTTTCATCGTCCTAGCTTATGCGGAAGTGCCCAAGCTAGCAAAGTCGGTACAGACCGACAGAAATTACGATCTCTATATGGCACATGAGTATGCTCAAGTGCCATAAAAAATCCTCACCTACCCTTCAATTGTCCCTTCTCGGTTCTTGGCTAGAACCTGAGCGAGCACATGGTTAGAAGATTTAATGTCGGATTTTCGATCAATTATCCCAAATCTGTTTACCGGTGATTCCTCCCCGTTGCGTCATGGCCCCACAGCCCATGGACCATGGAGTCTTTATCTTTGCAGTGGAACCTTTCAGAGCCAGAACTTTAGCGAACTATTTTGCCGATTGAAAAGCATTGCGAATAGAATATATGCGGAAAAAAGAATTCAGCTTGTTCGAAAAAATGGTGTGATCATCTACTAATTGTAAAGCGAGATAAAGCTTCATACCTTCTTCGCTGAAATCTGTGCTGGTTTTTAAAGTTTCATCCGGTCTTTTCCTAGAGGATCAGAATTAGGGCTATATATTATTTGGAAAACGAAGTTTTAATTAAGATCATACTTCACAGGATCATTTCTGTAGTGTGATTGGTTAGTTTTCGCATGAAAACTGCCACTTCCATAAATCACGATGATGAGTTGAAACGGCTTCCTTTGAGCGGGAAACAGATCTTGGACCCGGGAAACTGGGACCTTGGTCATTGAGGACCGTTCTGGATGGCCCTTCGTGGCTGTCTGGAGGAGGATGTCGTATTCCGAGTGATTATGGACCATTTTTGGAAAAAATATTATAGCAACCATCTATTTAACTTCTCGAATCAAAATATTCAAGTTATTCCTTAGAAAATTTATTTGCTATAAATGTGAAATCTTTTCCATTAAATCATGTAATAGTGTTGGGCGATATTTGTCCTTTTGCCAAAATTTAAGAATGCCATAAACAACCAGTGCTTCCACTCCTCCTAATTTATCAGAAGATCCACGTCTTTTTTAAGTATCCTAGTGATTTATTTTTGTGTCTACTGATATTTCGCTATTTTACCTAATTTTCTCCTGATTTTTCCAAACGGCTATATATTCTTAATTATTCTTTTGCTCTAGCTTGACTTGGAGGCTGGAGCTCATCACCGAAACTAGAATCTGAATGGAAAACTTAAATTTGGCAGGAAAAAGCTAATTTAAAACAAGAGCTGGAAGCTCATATGGCACTTGCTTAAGGAATGGTCGGATTGGAGAGTGACGTCATGTCTGATGTCAAGTTTCTAATGCTCCAGTAAAGTTTTATCGTCCTAGCACATCTGGAAGTAGGGGAGAGCTCGGGGCCAGGGTTGGTCACCAAGAACCAGGGTGTATGAGTTACTTACTTACTTCAGGATACTATGGGTTACATCTGGTTACTTAGGGTTACATTGGGTTACTTTGGATTACATTGGGTTACTTTGAGATACTTGGGTTACTTTAGGATACTTTGAGATACTTTGGGTTACTTTAGGATACTTGGGTTACTTCGGGATACTTTGAGATACTTGGAGACACTTGCCTAATACCTAAAAGGATATTTCAGGATACCTGAGAATCTGTAGGCACACTCGAGGACATTAAGTAAATTCGCTGACTGCGAGAAGTATAGCAGCCCTGGACACGATACACGAAAGGTCCGGTATACTCAAGCCAGTAGACAAAATACCAAGGTATGTCAAAGAAACCTTGTTTGCTTGAAAACCTTGTCGAGGTCTGAACAATTGCAAACGTGATGTACGCCATTTCAGGGTCATCGACGAGAAGCAGTGGAATTACAACAGTAGCCTATACCCCGCTTTTATGGAACGTATTCAAAGGATAACTTTGTGTCACGATCGCAAACTGCCGTTATTGCAAGGTTGATCTTCAGGGTTTTACCAATGATTAAAACTCTACATCATCATTCTACCACTGGACCACTGTTTCAATCAAAATATTTTTATTCTATTTCGTGCCTCCAATCGCATCTGATTCCACAACAGATAAGAATTTTCCTCAACGGAAAAAAATCTAGGGGCTGCCATCTCTCAAAATCGGTGTACACCGGGTGGCGCGCGTGGCAGAAAATATTTTTTTTTTTTAGCAAGAGGCGGGCGGGTGGCGCGCTTGGCAGAAGGGTACACGCGTGGCGGAAAATAGCTATTTTTAGCAAGAGGTGGGTTGGTGGCGGATGAGTCGCGCGCGTGGTGGATGGATGGCGCAACATTGTTTACACCAAGTGGCGGATAGCGGGCATCCCCTCGGAAAAAATCCTCGATAGCGCAGATTTATCGTACTGAATCGCGTATCGAGCTTCATATTTTCTGTCGGCATGTTTTCACTTGTAGAGGCACGACGACATATAAACAAATGTATGAAACTTGAAACCGATTGAAGGGGGTAAAACTAAGGGTTGTGGTATAACGTGTAGTCGAGATTTTAACGGCAAAATAATATGTTTCTCTGAATGATTCTTTTACTGAAATGGCGGTTTTCGGTTAAATAACACACACTAGAAGACCCGACTGAACCCAAGGCCGTATACAGGGGGAAGGGGTCAAATTTCGAGAAAAAATGTTGTTTACTTTTGAGCTGCAATATCATGATTTTCACGTTCTAACATATTTAAATAAAGTCGATTAAAAAATAACACATTACAAATAATATCCGAACCAACCCGAGGCCTGTCTGAATCAACCCCATGGGTACGGGGTTGGTTCGGTAAAATTGAAAAACAGTACTTAAAAACCTGATGTAGAAAAAAATCTGAAAAAATTATCAGCTGATCTCCCAGACATTCTACAGGTTTTACAACAAAAAGACGTAAATCCGCCAATAAATGGCGGCCTAGCAAGAAAAGGAAAATTAGTGTCCGGGTCAACCCAGAGCTCCCCTACCACTCACGATCATCGGAATTCCAGACACCCCCTAAAGCTCCCCCCCCCCTCGGTGCCCGAATCCGGTACGATTCTGTCACTGATGCACCTAGGACTAGTGCCTGTACTTCCCACCAAGTTTCATCCTGGTAGCTCCACTCTACGCGTGTCACAAGATGTCCGGTTCTCCCCTCCGACCCCCCCCCCCCCCAGCTCATCGGATTCGATCCAGACTTGAAGTGGGACATGCTGAGACATGATTTCTTTCAAGATATCAAGTTTCATTAAGATCCGATAACCCATTCGAAAGTTATGCATGCTACTAATTTCCGGATTCCGCCGTCTCCTCCTCCCCCATGATAGTCAGATCCGGCAAGTGACTGTTTCCAAGTTAATCTGGTCGGGTCTCGAGACATGCCATGTTTTATCGTCCTACCCCACCCATTCGAAAGTTATGCATGCTACTAATTTCCGGATTCCGCCGTCTCCTCCTCCCCCATGATAGTCAGATCCGGCAAGTGACTGTTTCCAAGTTAATCTGGTCGGGTCTCGAGACATGCCAAGTTTTATCGTCCTACCCCACCTGGAAGTACATCAACTAAGGATTGCCGGAATTCCGGAATCCCCCCCCCAACACCTCCCACCACAGTGTCCGAATCCGGTCCAGTCCTGTCAGTGATGTATCTAGAGCGTGTGCTTGTTCTTCGCACCAAGTTTCATCCCGATCGCTCCACTCTGAGAGTTTCACACGATTTCCGGTCCTCCCCTCCGACCCCCCCCCCCCCAGATTCGTCGGATCCGGTCCGGAATTGAAATGAGACACGAGATCTTTTCCAGACATCAAGTTTCATTAAGATCCGATCATCCGTTCGAAAGTTATGCATGTCCCTATTTTCCGGAGTCCGCCAACTCCCCTCCCCCCACGATGGTCGGATTGGGCAAGTGACTATTTCCAAGTTATTTGGTCGAGTGCGCGATATGCTTGCCAAGTTTTATCGTCCTAGCCGACCTGAAAGTACATTAACTACGGATCGCCGGAATTCCCCCCCCCCCCCCTACAGTGTCCGAATCCGGTCCAGTTCTGTCAGTGATGTATGTAGAGCTTGTGCTTGTTCTTACCACCAAGTTTCATCCCGATCGCTCCACTCTGAGAGTTTCACACAATGCCCGGTTCCCCCCTTCGACTCCCCCAGATTCATCGGATCCGGTCCGGACTATAAATGAGACACGAGATCTTTCCAGATATTAAGTTTCATTATGATCTGATCATCCGTTCAAAAGTTATGAATGTCCCTATTTTCCGGATTCCGCCACCTTCCCCTCCCCCACAATGGTCGGATCGGGCAAGTGACTATTTCCAAGCTAGTTTGGTTGGGCCCTTGATATGCCTGCTAAGTTTCATGGTCCTAGCGTATCTGGAAGTACCCTAGCTCGGAAACACCGGACTGACCGACCGACGGAAATGTGATCGGTATATGGCACTTGGCCGGAAGGCCAAGTGCCAAAAAAAATCTCGCATGCAGCGCTCACTTTATGTGATCGTAGGTAGTTTTGACCAGACTAGTAGCTGCTGCTGCCGGAATGTCGCTCCAACCGGTTTCTGGAACTTCTTAAGAGTCTCGTATTTATAATCCACGGTAAATGGTGGAATTTTTAGTTAAATTTTAGCCTACAGGAGAAAAAACAAGAGCTGAAAGCTCATGGCACTTGTAGGAACAAACAGTTAACATGTTTGTCAGATACGATTTGCAGTTTTCAAGGCTGGATCTCTCTTCCGATATGCATTTCATCAGAAAATGGGCTTGATGTAATGGTCTGCAATGATCAGCAATGGTTACACCACTCGTTGACAACTGCGTCTTCCTCCAAACGATGATCTGATCGGGGGAGGGACTATTTTTAAGCCAATCTGATAGAGTCCCTAACGTTCCTGCTAAATTTCACGGTCATAGCACATCTCGTAGTACCCTAACTCGTGATCGTGGGTATTGTGGAAAACCCCTTCCACCCCCACCCCCCCCACTTTGACACGATCCGGTTCTGTTTTGTCAATAATGTATGTACGGGTTAGGCTTGTTCTTCCCTCCCATCCCGATATCTCGACTCTAAGCCTTTCACGAGATTTCCGGCACCCCCTCCAGCTCCCCTCCCCCCCCACAAGTTATCGGATCCGTTCCAGACTTGAAGTTGATCATCGGAGACACTTGTTGATGACACTTGACAAGTTTCATCCACGTCCGATCACCCGTTCTGAAGTTATGCATGTCACTAGATGCTGGATTCCACATCCCTCCACTCCGCCCCAACATCACCGTATTGGGGAAGTAACTATTTTCAAGTCGACCTAGGAGAGTACCTAATATATCTGCCAAATTTCATGGTCATAGTACATCTGGAAGTACCCTAACTCGTGATCACCGCCGAAATCTAAGAAACCCCTCAGACACCTTCTACTCCGACACGATCCGGTCCTATTTTGTCAATAAGTATCTAGGGTTAATGCTCGTTCTTCCCTTCAAGCTCCATCCCGATCCCTCGACCCTAAGCGTTCTAGTTACGATTCCGCGTAACCGGCACGGCACCGCAACACGCGCCACTTCGTGTACATCGTTGTTTAGAGTGAGCAACCCCTCAACTTGCGTACTGACCAAGTCCGTGCCTCCCTGCTAGGTGCTGCTTCACCTAAGAAGAAATCGTGCAGGCATTGAATCCAAAAACGCATCTTGTGCAGAAGCAAGGAAGTGATGCGGCAGCGGTATTGCAACAAAAAACGAGGCTCCAGTTTCGCTCTTATAGGTGTCATTCTTATGTGGTCATGACTTTTCTCCCTTGTTACGAGACATACAAAAGGTCAAATACAATACATTACACCAAAATTGCATCACAACAAATTTCCAGGTAGCCTAATAACTTAAAGAATGACAGCAACACAGGTTAGAATGATGCTAAAATCGAGGGGTTACCTAGCACCTGCTCTACACCCTTTCCCGGTACCGGCCGAAACAGCAGTGCCAGCCATATACACTGTAAAATGTTTCTCCGAGTAAGGATTGTAGTTAACTGCAGTATTTGCTACTGGGGTTAATCTTATATTCAAACAATTTTTACAACGGATAGGTCAGCTACGATTCTTCGTCAGCGATATTTCGGCCCTTCTTGGCAAGGGTCCTCGTCAGGCTGTCAATCTTCTGGGTCAACGTCGGGGAAGGAAACAAACCTGTAATCTAAACATTGTTTGAATATATGTTTCAAAGTCAGCTTGGGCTCAAAGAAGATTAATCTTATCTCTACTAGGATAGGATTGATCCGAATTAGAGATAATCTTATCTCAGTAGAGACAAAATTAATCCCAGTAGTAAATACTGCAAGATTTGTTTGTACAGTGTATTAGCCGATACTTTTCTCGTCCGCTCCTAAAGATGCTGATTTTAATGTTCTAACTCGCGTGAACAGCAGTAAGAACACTTGATGGATCCATCTCTGAAATTTATTTTCTCATCAAACAAATTAATTCTGCAGAGATTAGCCAAAACCGAGAAATTTGGATCACAAATTTCTTGGTTCGTCCGAGGGGTTGCTCACTCTAAAAAACGACGTACATCAAGTGGCGCATGCCGCGGTGCCGTGCCGGTGCTGCACCTGTGCCGTGCCGAGTGTACACCGGTGGCGCAGAGAGAGCAACCCCTCGGGTTCGTCTCTCAATGTCTTCATATCTTTTGCTCTGCATGCAGTTCGCCCGGAATACAGCTAACACGAGGAATTCGGTCAAAGTGAAAGACTTTCTAAAGTCGATTGGAGATGAGAAATAGGGGTAAACATGCATGCGGACTGTATCTGAACTGGGTTTTCTAATCTTATTAGTTGTTAGGCCGGAATTGGCAAAAATACACCAAAACGGTATCATTTGTTGTACATTTTCAAGCGGTTGATTATGGATAAATTGTAATATGTTAAAGGGTCCTAGTGAAGACTGGAAATCTAGAAGACCCGATTGCCTGGAACAATAAGTCCCAGTAAATATTCGATTTTTGGGATCCCATCGAAACCTTTGATCTTATTTTCTTTGGAAAACAAATTGAAAAAAAAAAAAAACTTTGCTCTTTGCCTGTTACACGTTTGTGTCGTTGCGCTACGCTGGGATTCTTAAGTCCTTCACCGTACATAATGAATCATCAGCGTATGATTCGTAAGGATTCGTAGTCCTTCACTGTACATAATGAGTCATCAGCGTAATGTTTCGTTTAGTTTCAGATATCAGCCTAGAAGTACAACGCCCTTGTTTAAAGCACACCTCGCACTATTTACTGTTTATGTTCCGATATCGAAACTATCACTAAGCTCTACTTTTGACAAATTATTTAGGGCTTAGACTGTTTTAAGCCTTTTCCCATACCCATTGACTTCGAGCAAAAACTTAACAAAATTCAGAAAACCGGTTTTACGCATCAGTACCATGATACTCAAACACTCGTCGGGAGGATAGTGCCATTGAAAATAGTTAATCGTGGCAGTTGCAAAGATCCCAAGATGACCCAGTCCCGGCTTTTTAGCTTTTGTATGCCTTTTATGCAAATAAAAAGAAATTAACACGCTAAAACTAGCCGCACACCATAAAAGCATAATAAAAATACTACAACGTTGTACAACCTGATTGACTGTCCTAAAATGTGAAGACATTTGTGTAGGCCTAGCTAAACTACAACAGAATATTAAAGACGAAATGAAATAACTCAAACATTATAAGAAAAGAAAGATTAGTGAAGATTAGTGAGCGGGTTAAGAATGTAACATATGACATTTGGGTCTCCGGGTTTAAGAACTAATGAATGCATTACAGAAGCAGGATTCATTGGCATTTTAGGTACGACAGGTCCTTTAAATTAAATAATTCGGTTTCGAATTGTTTTCTTTCTTTTTTTTCTTGCTCGAGTTTGTTGCCATGTTGGATTAAAAAAAAAATTAAATATATCATACACGAAAATTCTTGTCAAGCCAACAGACGGTAGGTTTGAATGACCGGTTTAGGAACGTAATAAAAAATAACTACTCACGGCAACAGGCTTTTTTTGCGTTTACCTTGTTCTAAAGATTCCTTTTCTAGGGAGGGGGGGCACTGGCGCTGTAACTCTGTAACTTCTAACATTCAGTTGCCAGAAAATTTGTCATCTTGTATTTTTCAGCCCTGTCCGGTCTGAATGTCTTAATCAGTTGTGTACAGTTGTTATACAGATGAATAACTTTTTGCCTACTTTTTCAAATTGCAAAAAAAAGTAAGAACATGAAGATATTTTCAGCGACGCAAAAAAAATATACAGCTGTCTTTTACCCGAAACTCTATGCAAAGGTATATATTTTTGCAGCCAAAAATCACGGCTCCCTTATGAACTTTAGTTTTCTCTTTTGCCGAAATTCTAATCACTGACTATAAGTTCTCCGGAAAACCGAATTTGAATTAAGATCATACTTCACAGGATCATTTCTGTAGTGTGATTGGTTAGTTTTCGCATGAAAACTGCCACTTCCATAAATCACGATGATGAGTAGAAACGGCTTCCTTTGAGCGGGAAACAGATCTTGGACCCGGGAAACTGGGACCTTGGTCATTGAGGACCGTTCTGGATGGCCCTTCGTGGCTGTCTGGAGGAGGATGTCGTATTCCGAGTGATTACGCACCATTTTTGGAAACACTTTTATCGAAACCATCCAATAATCTTGAGTCATAAAATATGTACGATCATTTTGAATATAGTGAAGTGGATGACAAAATGCAATTTTAATAGTTTACATCACACGATGAAATTTGTTTGACAGTTTGCTCACGACGGACAACTCAATGCTTCCCTTCCACTCAAGAATTTTGAAAAAACCTAGACATGGTTAAAAAATTTACAGGAGATTCAGGAACCCAAAAAATTAGGAGATTTATAAGGAGAAATCAGAATTTTATAACGAGATATTAGGAGGAAATTTGTATTTATGGTCAGTGCTTCCGCTCCAGAATTTTGAAAAAACGCAGACGTAGTTCAAAAATCAAGAGATTCAGTAATCGAAAAATCAGGAGATTTATAAGGAGAAGTTCTAGAAATCAGAAGTTTCTAAGGAGATATAAGGAGGAAATTTGTATTTAGATGGTTTATACGTCAAAGAGGGGACTATTCAAAGTATAGGTGTAGAGTGCAGTCGCAAAATTTTTACCGGATCCTAGAAACTGAGAATTCGAGCTTTAAATTATGGAAGAGAAAGGATACATAGGAAGAGTAACATTAAAGGGCAGCGTTAAGACTATTGGCGGCGTTTTGGCAAAGACCACTTGGAGAATATATTGCCGGGCACGATTGCAGTAACAGCTTTTATCTATTATACCCAAGAGAAAATTAAATCGAGCGCCGCTAAAATTTAACTGCTGCTCTTACAAATTCTATAATTTAACGTAATACAAGACTCTAAGAAGTTTCAGAAACCGGATGCAGCGACGTTCTGGCAGCAGCAGGTGCTGTAGTCTAGTCAGAACTGTCTATGATCACATAAAGTGAGCACCGCAGGCGAGATTTATTTTAAGTTAGCTTTTTCCTGCCAAATTTAACTTTTTCCTTCCAGATTTCAGCTTCGGTGATGACTTCTAGCCTCCAAGCCACGCTTGACAAAAGAATAATTAAGAATATATAGCCGTTTGGAAAAATAAGGAGAAAATTAGGTAGAATAGCGAAATATCAGTAGAAAATCAGTAGATCAGGAGACTCAAAAATAAATCAGTAGGAGACCTAAAACAACGTAGATCTCCTGATAAATCAGGAGAAGTGGAAGCACTATTTATGGTTTATATGTCAAAGAGGGGAATATTCAAAGTTATAGGTTTAGCGTGCAGGGGCGGCGCAAGTGCGTCTTCGTTGGGGGGGGGGGAGCCAAATTTTACTAAATCTCTCAAAGATTTTACCGGAACTGAGAATTCGAGCTTTAAATTATGGAACACAAAGGATTACGTAGGAAGAGTAACAGTAAAGGGCAGCCTGAAAGACAATAAGCCAACTATTAGGCGGCGTTTTGGTGAAGCACACTTGGAGGATATATTGGCCGGCACGATTGCAGTAACATGTTTTATCTATTATACCGAAGAGAAAATTAAATCGAGCGCCGCAGGCGAAAATTTTCGAAATCCATTTATTTTTCTCCTGTAGGCTAAAATTTAACTGCTGCTCTTACAAATTCTATCGTTTACCGTGGATTAAATACAAGACTATGAAGTTCAAGAAACCGGATGGAACGACGTTCCGGCAGCAGCAGCTACTTTAGTCTAGTCAATACTACCTATGATCACAGAAAGTGAGCGCCGCAGGCGAGATTTTTTGTAGTTAACTTTTTTCCTGCCCAGTTTAGCTATTTCCATCCAGATTCTAGCTTCGGTGACGAGTTCCGGCCTCCAAACCATTCTCGACAAGAGAATAATTAAGAACATATAGCCGTTTGGAAAAATCAGGAGAAAATTAGGTAGAATACCGAAATATCAGTAGATCAGGAGACTCAAAAATAAATCAGTAGGAGACCTAAAAAACGTAGATCTCCTGATAAATCAGGAGAAGTGGAAGCACTGGGACAACCTGACAAAATTATCATTTTCCCGGGATCCGACTATCCAGGGGGGAATGGAGCGAGGGAGAATCTTGTGACATACATGAATTTATTTAAGAGTATAAAATCCTATCTGAACGAAACTAACTAATAAGGCACACATCTTCGGCTGGGAATCTTAGTCTACGGCGCCAAATAAATGTCAGCATTTCTGTAAAAGACTTAAACGAAAGATCTCGCTTTATGAATGAACCCCCCAAAATCCTTACCTGTCGGTGTTCTTCAGTTCTATTATTACGATTTAACCGAAAGATGACAGCGAATAATTATTGAAGATGCTGCTAAATGATAATATCCGCTATTATGTTTGTTTTCGTTCTTGCTCGAAGCTATCGAGCGTGCTCTCTGCCGTGAATTGATTCAAGAGGATTATCTGCGAAACCTTAAAGCCAGACCAGCATAGCGTCTTTTAGGAGTACTATTTGATGCTAAAATGTTCAAGAAATCTTTCACCAATGGTAAAGAAAATTCAGACACACCAAGTTGAAATACCGATTTTTTGCAAGACCTTCAGAAATCGGTCAAAAATCCGGAAATTCGTCAAAAGAAATTCTCATCCGTCAAGACCCAAGAAATCCATTTTTGACGGACAAATCCGTCGAAGTGGAAACGCTGACTGAGACCCAAAAATGTTGTTTGGACTGAGACCCCCATTACTTCAGGTTTTCAAAGTTTCTGCTGCGTTGTCCCTTGTGGACAAGTAACACTTAACATGATTCAAAATCACCAGGTTGCGGACCCCAGTATCGCAGTCAATCGGGTGATTTCAAATTTCCAGGCGAAATGTAACCACCCTTGGCTTAAATACTTTTATAGTTGTTGATTGCGCAACTGTTACGTAAAATGTCATGTGCTTTGTCTTTGTTGTACCTTAAATTTCTCTTCTTTTTTCTTTACTCCGTTTTGTTCTTAGTGAAAAATACGGGTAATAAATACTTTACATACTTACTTGACTAGTATTTCGATTTCTGTCAGTGGATCATCGTTGTAGTGTCTGAATCTCGTCAACGAATTTGACAACAATAATGGACGGTATTTACTGAATCGAGAAGGTTAAAATAATTTGTTTGAACACAGCTCCTACATTGTTAAGCTGTGGTTTTGAAACAGTTTCTCGCCGAAATCGTAGCTGTACGTTACTCCTGTTTCAGACCCTCAGCGAGATATTTGAGGATCTTAAACAATACCGAGATTAACTATTCTAAATTCGTGGTGCCTACCTCACTGGCTCCTGTCACTAGGCTAATTTAGGAACATGGTTAATTAGATTAGATGTACACATCTTTTCAATCAAATACTTTCTTCCAGTACCCGTTTCATAAATCACCACACACATGACTGTTCACTCTTAATGCCATGCAAGATTTTTGTCGGATTTTTTTGGTATTCGTCTTTGGTGTTGCCAGACAGACCCATTAGCACTTGCATTTCCCTGCACAACCTGACGTGTATTTGTTATTTGGTAGTAATTTGGTTTATATTTAAACGAATAATGGCACTTGAATCTCACACATACCCTCGAATGTATTTATTGTTTAATTTGATAGTGCAAAACGGATACGTCAGTCGAGGTAGAGCTACACTTCGGCCCTTCTTGGCAAGTGTACAGCGCTCTTCAGGCTCAAGCCTCTCAAGCTGGAAAATTAATATGTTCGAATAATATATACAACGGATACATCAGCTACGATTCTTCATCAGCGATATTTCTGGAAGATTAACTTGTTTATCTACAACTAAAGATTCTGGTTCAAGTATCTGATCGTGCGAGTTTCTTAGTGAAAGTTGATCGGAGTTAAAGCCGGTGCGGCGATTTTATTTGTTAACGGCTGCTGTTTTTGCTGCTCGATTCGGTCGTTGAGAAGGGCCAAAATGTAGCTCTAATAAAATTCAACCTACGTATCCGTGTTCTTCTGTCAAATATGATTCGCAGCCAGCTTGGGCTGAAGGAATATTTAATTCTTTACTTATTATTATAAAAAAGGGTAAAAGAAGGACCGAAATTTCGTCAAAGAAAAATACCGACTAGCCGTTTGGCGACGTCAAACATGATTCACGGTCAGCTTAGTCAGATTGGACTAAAGGAACAAACACATGGTGGGTTTTTTTTTTACGGGAGGGGGGGGGGGGGGAGGCAATGTGAGTCGGCCGATGCCTTAAATTTTAACGGAAAGCCAGCTTATTTTTATATCTTGGATTTGGATACACTTAATTATTTTTTCTCTGCTTAGGGATTCTTATTTTATTTTTATGTTTGTATTTTTGGGATCCCAAAACGTAAGTGGAGGGATACCTATGACATCGCAAAAGTTGTCCGTCTGTCCGTTTGTCCGTCCGTGTGTAAGCACGATAACTCTCGAAGGGAATGAGATATTTTGATGAAACTTGGTGTGAGGGTTCGTTGGGTCGTCGGACCAGTCAAGTTCGTAGATGGGCTTTGTAGCTCTACATTTAGGGGTGGGGGCGGGGATTCAAATTAAGGGACAAACAAAATGTTTTGAAACAGCTAATGTGATAGTCGATTATGGGGTAAGAAGACATGCTGAACACGATGGTGAAAACCATTTTGTCATCAGACAAGTAGTTCGCCCGGAATCCGGCCCAAACCGGAAAGTTTGTTGAAAGTAAAAGTTTTATTTGAAATTGATTAGATGTTCGATTTAGGGGTAGGAAGACATGCTGAAGACGATGGTGAAAACTATTCTCTCGACGGACAAGTATTTCGCCCGGAATCCGGCCCAAACCGGAAAGTTTGTTGAAAGTAAAAGTTTTATTTGAAGTTGATTAGATGTTCGATTTAGAGGTAGGAAGACATGCTGAATACGATGGTGAAAACTATTTTCTCGACGGACAAGTATTTCGACCGGAATCCTACCCAAACCGGAAAGTTTGTCAAAATTAAAAGTTTTATTTGGAGTTGATTAGATGTTCGATTTAGGGCAAGAAGACATGCTGAACACTTATGTGAAAACAAGTTTCTACCCGGACATGTATAGTTCGTCCGGAATCCGGCCAAAACCGGAAAACTGTTGGAAGTCAAAGTTTTATTTCTAGTTGATTAGATAAGCGATTTAGGGGTAAGAAGAGATGCTGAGTCCCTGTATGACAATCATATTTTACCCGGACATATAGTTCGACCGGAATCCGGCTGGAATCGGAAACTTTGTTATAAGCTAAATTTCTATTTGAAGTTGATTAGATGTTCATTACTGGGGAAAGAAGATACCCTGATTTCGCGTTTGAGCTTTCTTTTTTCGCCGGACAAGTAGTTCTGGAGTTCGGCCGGAACCGGGAAATTAGCAGAAGTGGCAGGAAGTTTTCGTCAAAACAGATATGATAGGGGTAAACACACATGCTGAATCCAAATCTGAACTTGGTTTTCTCAGGTGATTAGCTACTTTGCCTTAATCTGTTTCTGAATTTTAATTTTAAAAATGTTCAAGGAGTCTGGCGAAGACTGGATCTGGCTAAGACAAGACCCTGCTGTCTGGATCAGATATTGAATTTTTGGGATCCCATCGAAACCTTTGGTCTTGTTACTCTAGTAGTGACGTTGAAAACACTCATTGATTTTCTGACAAGGCAAAGTTTTCCCAGACGTCGACAGTATGAATTTGAACAAAAGCGTTCATTTCAATGGCGAATGAAGCGAAAATCAGGAAATGTTCAAATCCAGAATTGTACACTTTACACTATTGTGTGTGACGCAAAAAAAGATTTCTTGTCTGGCGATAGTTTACCTTTGTAGCTTGTAGTTGCTGAATATTTTACGCGTAGAGGTATGAACTATGAACACGCAGAGGTGCCATAAAGAAATCCGAAAGAAAAATCCTTATTTTATTCGATGAACTTCAATTATAGGAATAGCAGAGCAACCCGCATTTTCATCAGGTCTTCAAGCATATTTACAGGAGGGGTATCCAACCTCGAATTTATATGACCTCGAACTTTGCCTGAAAACCTTACAAGGAAATTTCTGTGGAGTCCAAAACTGGTCCTGGGTCACACAGGGTTTCCTTCTTGACGGTTGGTATTTTTGAGGACTGGACTGAAATTTCCTTCCATCCTTTTTAGGCCAAGTTCGAAGTTGTGTAAAGTCGAGGTTGGATGGTTGGACCGATCACTTACTCTAAGTGAGTAAGTGATCGGTATCCCAGCCCTGTTCGGTTACAAGCTTTAAATAAGGAGGCTGTGGCAGTGGGAACTTGTGGGAGAGGGTGAAATACAGTGGAGGGGACAACTGTGAAACCGCGCTTTACGATGGAGGCAAGTTCGTAGTTACCACTCTAGTTTACGATTTTCTGTTTTATATTTGACGATGCAAACTGATAAGTCAGCTACATTTTATTAGAGCTATATTAGAGCTGGTCCTGTTTTTCCACACGTTCATTGTCCAGCTTGAGCGGTTTGAGCCTGAAGAGGACCCTTGCCAAGAAGGGACGAAATATAGCTCTAATAAAACATAGCTGACTTATCCGTTTGCATCGTCAAATATGATTCGCAGTCAGCTTGGGCTGAAGGAAGATTTTCTTTTTGTTCCAGAAGTGCTACAGCGTTGGTCGGACCCTTCTATGTTGCTACCCTCCAAAGCCCAGGAACTAGTCGCGAATGCAAGTAAGTCGAAACTTTTGAAATGTAGCCTACTAATTGCCAGTAATATCTGCCTCATTTTACTTGTAGTTGCCGTTACAGACGCCAGTAGCCTACTTCCAATTAGTTTCCGGAAAAAGAAAATCTCCGCATACCTAACATCGTCGTTACCGCACCTCACGAGATTTCCGGTGTCCTTCAAAGACGGGCTTCGATGGTCTTTCCAGTCCGGTTGAACGGCCGATAACACTAAAGAGTCCAGACATTCATTACTGTCATTTCCGAAAGTTTTCACTTTTTTTTTCACTTTTCTAGTCAAGTCTGAGATGATTCCTCGCCTACCGTCCAAGCCTGGCCTACGTGTGAACCCCATGAGCCTGCGAGTCAAGTTTGGCAGTCAGGGGTCGACGATTCGAGCTGGAATTGAGGGCACAGTCTCCAGCTCCCTCCTTTCACCCCATGGGTTTTGCCTTGGGCCGAACGAGCAGATCTTCGTGGCCGACACGCAGAATCACTGCATTAAGGTATGTTTTTAATATAAAATAATAAAATATATTCAAACAATGGATAAAACGGATACGTCAGCTACGATGCTTTGGCAGCAGTATTTCGACCCTTGGAATCCTGCAATCATTTGCAGATTCGTTTGTGCCCCGACGTTGTCCCTGACGCTCACAGCCTGACGAGGACCCTTGCCAAGTAGGGCCGAAATATCGCTGCCAGTGCATCGTAGATGACGTATCCGTTTTATCCATTGTTTGAATATACCCGATAAAAAAATTATCTCAGAATAGTAGTATGAAGTTGTACGAAAAAGTAGCATGGAGTACTAACTGATGTTACTACATGCTTCTACTTCAAGGCTACCGTGTTACTGCATTCTAATACATGCTACTATTAGCAAGACCGGATGTTCCTAGAGCAAGACAGGATGCTACTGGATACTACTACTACCAGTCTGAGGCACATTAAATGATAGTACTCTTTACTATTACATATCACTAGATGCAACTTTTTCGTACAACTATCATACAACTACGCAGGCTACACATTTTTCATCGGGTATGTTTCCCAGTCAGCTTGGGCTGAAGGAGTTTTCATTAAAGGTTAACTTGCGACATGGAGGTTGATATCGGAAAATAATATTGAGACGGCCATTGAAAATAACCTGTCCGAGCCGAAGGTGAGGTTGATATTTTCTAATGGCCGTCGAGGTTGCTATTCAGATACGAGCAGAGATGGAGGCATGTTAACTATTATAACATTTTGGAACAGAATATTTTTTTTAAGGTATAGGACTTCCTATTTTGTTGTACTTTCTTGCTACTGGTTAGGGGAATTTTATTTTAGTGAAGTAGCAACCCAAGCTTCCACATGAAATTAGTTAGCGCTTGTCGAGTCTGTCATGGGTTCGTGCTTTCGGACGCGGGCGGCTGGCCACAAAAAAATTATAACTGGAAATGTCGTGTAAAAAATGGGGAAACCAAGCGAAATAAAAGAAGTCCAAAACAGAAAATAGACAGGATGGTCTACTATGTCTTCCAGAACAAAAAACAATACTTTGAAGCATCTCGTGTCTCATGTCCTGATATGTGAAACAGTTGTCGGCGGACCTTGAAGCTTGCTGCAAGTTTGCGTAGTGTGACTGACAAAACTCAGCTCGGCCGAACAAGCGTTAAAAAGTTGTAGGTACAAAACGAAACAATAGTTGCGTTTTTGATCCGAATTCTCCTTGCGATTCTCCTCTTTAATTCTCCTATTTCGCGTTTTTAGACTATTCAGGTGAAGTAATTCTCCTTTTCTTGCGTGTTTGTCAGAATCGAGGACGGGGAAAGCCTCGCAGTTCTGCAGAATCGAGAAGTTGCTCCGAAGGTGAATTCTCGATTCTTCTCTCTGCGTTCTCCTCCCTTATTGGTCAACAGAGTGTGGGTGTTCAATATGCATAAACACGCATACCGGCGTTGCGGACGAGCTACAAAATTAGTGTTTTTTTTCAAAAGCGAGAATGGAGGTCAGAGGAGCAAAAACGGTAATTTGTACGAGAATCGAGAATTCAGAAGCGAGAATTCGGAACGGATAATTCGGATCAAAAACGCAAGTAATGGCGAAAGGCGGGAATTTCAAAAGCCTACAATTCCGAAAGGGATCTAGGAATAGTATGAAAGGCAGAATAAGCCAGTGGTGTCCTTTAAGGTGTTCGACATCAACGGCCACTTTCTTTATGCGTTCGGAACGGCTGGTGACGACGACGGGCAGCTTTACTTCCCCAGGAAAGTTGCAGTCATGAGAAGTAAGGGTTGGATCGTCGTCTGCGACCGTGGAAAGGACAGGACCCGAATTCAGATCTTCACTTGCAAAGGAGCCTTTGTGCGTGTGCTCAAAGCCAAGTAAGTCTGCAGGAACACATAAACATTTTTAAGAACAAAATCTATTTGCAGAGTAGCTTTCAGGATCGTCATACAAATTATTCAACTCTCGTGTTAAAATGTCTAACAAATATGGTGCCAGTGAAGAGGTGTATTATCAGTGTTACCGCTAGGCCGTATGTCTTTAGGCCTGTATGTCGTTAGGCCGATTCTGGCGATCTCTTGGATTCGCTTTTAGAAAAGCAAAGCGAGAATCCGCCGAGCGCAAGAACTAACCGAAAGTCGTTGCGCCTCAGTTGCACCTTTACAGCTTTTCGCTGACTTGTAGAAATCACTTTCCACTCGCGAAGTGGATTCGCTTTCCAAGTCCTGGCGGTAACTAGTGGAGCGTGAGAACAGCTGTGGAGAGCGAAGCGAGTGTTAGCCGAAGTCGCAAAAAGAGCCGGAGCTTTCCAGACCGCTAGAATTGCCCTATTATTGTGTTGCCCCAGCCTCGTTTGCCAGGAGCTTGAACAGTTTTGGGAACTTCATACGCAGGAAGGGTCTAGACGGTGATGCTCGGACGAGAGGCACTATGCACCACCATCATCAATCCGTGTCTCCTTTCGGACAGCGTAGTCAGGTTAAGGGCAACAAGACTTCCTTCGTTAGTTGACTACTCCTCTCCAAGTATAAGCTTTACGGCACACTCTTGGATACTGTCGAGACGACCCATTTAGGCTTAGTAAGGGCAGGATGCCAAACTGGACAGGAATATTTACTTATTTCACTTATTGGTCGAACGTATGTACAATGAGCGTGTTCCACCCTTCTAACAATAGTTAACTGGTTACTATTTCCATTCCAATTACACGAAAAGTAACTACGCTGACCCTTCCAACCTTCTCGAAATAGTAACTAAACTAACAGTAACTATTTGCTGACCATGCTCGGGAGCGTAGTGAGCGTGGTAATTACGCATCTATGTAACGTGATTGGTCGGATTCGTCCTAGGCATGATAGTCTGCTGAAAAATAGAAAAATCGTTCCAGCCTTGACGGCGAAAAGCCAGGATTCGTGACGTCATGCGTAGTAACTACCGTAAGTAGTGTGGAACACGCTCAGTGTACAGTATTCCTTCAGCCCAAACCGACTGAGAATCATATTAGACTACGATAAGTCAGTGGGCTGAGATTTGTCCAAGCGACATTTCGGCCGTTCTTGGCAAGGGTAAGTAGAAAATTTAGTCATCAAAGTAGAAAATGTCTTCAAAGTAGAAAAAGTTCGAAGTTCTTGCTAAGAAGGACCGAAATATCAGAATAATTAATGACCTGACGAAGATGGAACCGTTCAAGCTAAAGGGTTAATTCGGTTTCTGTTACTTTTAAATAATTTTAGCTGTTGTTAAGATCTTGCGTGAAGGAAAGGTACAGTTGTGTTCACATTAATTTTTTAAGTTTTTAAGTAACGAATTTATTTCAAAAAACCACTATCATGGCAATGCCAGATTTGGGTATTACGTCAAGTATAATGCACATTTTATAGTCTATACAGTTAATCATCAATTCGTCATCACAGACCTATTATAGTATATAAATAAAAACCAAAAACAGAACACGGACGTTGGGATAATATCACAGACAGCTACCACCATCATTATAAATTTTGGTGAAACTCGGAACGAAGCTTTTTTGGTACCGCGTATGTGTTGCAGGTACGGGGGACAACTTTGGAACCTTTGAACTTTCGACCCTCTCCTGTCGGTTTCTTGTGTTTTCATAAGGAGGGGGAAGGATATCGAATAGAACAGGATGGTGGAGGAGCTTATGACCAACCGCTAAGCTCAGCCGCAGTCTGAGACTGCGACATTAATCATGTCATTCTGATAGACTGGTAGGCTACGGTTTCCTCTTTGCGCCTTTTTTGTGTAAAACTGAATATTTTTGAAAAGACAACTATATAAGGCTAAACCTTGTTATCCGGATTTCAAGATATTTTGTTGGCAGATATATCGATATCGTCGCTAGCATTGCCGTCAACCAGTTCGACCATATCGTCGTCGTCGATAGTAACAAGCCGACCATTTACCAGATTGATGAAAACGGTGCCCTTCTAAGATGGATCAACTGCAGTGACTATATGAAGGAGCCGTCTGATATCGCAGTTTACGGTAAGATTGCTATGGTCTTAGGATAACTTGGAGCACTGTCGAATGCAAACCATTGAAGGATCGCGGAGCGCAGCTGTGGATCTCCTGTTTGACTGTCCGCGGCTGGAGTGTCATTAAAGGACACCTGAACGATGAAACCATACTTGAACACACATTGAGAATGCATTTACAGACATGGCCACGGAGAGCATTCTTCTCCTGAGCGTGACGTTTTCAAAATAGGTATCTTCTTTTCTGGAAGTTTGCACATGCAGGCTCCAAGACAAAAAACGCAATTCATTCAAATCTTGTACAGCGCTGGCCCGATCGTATTGGAATTTCTTCTAGATATACGTTTGAGCTTAACTAGTTAAAAAATATTACAGAAGAAGGGTTGATTGGAGAATTTTCTTCATTTCTAAAATTGTTCGGTACTGAAATAAGGACAGATGCAAAATGCAGCAAAACTCATAGCTTGGAAACACTATTTCGTATTTGGATTGGATTTTGTGCAGGCAATATTAACGGAAGTCATACAGATACGGATGATACTGGGTACTCTTCATTCAGGTGTCCTTTAACAACAAACAAGGATACAACGGACATGACTCGGATCACCAGTTACAGAGTTGATTTCATTTGACAATGCAAAACAGATACGTCAGCTGAATTTTATTAGAGCTTTAAGCCGCTTTCGCATTGACGCGTCGTTGCGATGCGCTGCGTATGCGTTTATCTTGCGCTGCGTACAGGTTGCGTAGCGTATCTTTCCCACCTGCGCGACAGGCTTTCACGCTGGATGTGTATTCTTGCGTTGCGTTTTATTTCTCTTCGTAAGCTCTGCGATGCGTCACAGCGCGACGCAGAGGTTGCGTAACTCAGTGTAAAATCCTCAACATGTCTTTGTGAAAGCGGCTTTATTTCGGCCCTTCTTGGGAAGGGTCCTCTTCAGGCTCAAGCTGGAAAATATAGATGTAGAAAAAATCAGCTGACGTATCCGTTTGCACTGTCAAATAGGATTCGCAGTCAGCTTGGGCCGAAGGAATATTTAGTAAATTTTTTCTGCTGTTCTTCTCATAGCCATCACTTCTATCACTATGGGAAGAAATGAAAATAGATTCTGACATGTCTTGTCATGAAACTATGGCGATTTTCCGGATTTGCCACAGAGTTAACACCACAGATATTAAAGACAATGCTAGTTTCAGCTAAGCTCCACCCTCCGTAAATTAGTCTCGAAATCAATGACTGGAATCGTCTGTTATAGAGTTGATTTCACTCACACGTGGGCCACGCAAACGACCGCGGAAACGATAGTTTCCACGTTTTTTATGGCACTTGCCCTTCGGCCAAGTGCCATATAGCGATCGCAATTTCTGTCCGTCCATCGGTCTGTCGGTCTGTCCAGGTTTTGCTAGTTTGGGCACTTCCACATAAGCTAGGATGATAAAACTTGGCAGGCATATCAGGGACCCCAAATGATTAAGTTGGAAATAGTCACTTCCCCGATCCGAGCACCGTGGGGGGAGTGGAGGGAGGGGGAATCCGGAATCTTGAGGTATTTTTAACTTTTGAACGGGTGATCGGATCTCGATGAAACTTGATATTTGGAACGACCTCATGCCTCAGACGACCCACTTAAAATCCGGACCGGATCCGGTGACTTTTGGGGAGAGCTGGAGGGGGCAACCGGAAATCTTGGGAAACGCTATGAGTGGAGGGATCGAGATGAAACTTGGTGGGAAGACACCTAGCAAACACTAGATACATCGTTGACATAACCGAGCCGATTTGGGCACTGTGGGGGGGGGAGTGGAGGGAGGGGGAATCCGGAATCTTGAGGTATTTATAACTTTTGAACGGGCGATCGGATGTCGTTGGAACTTGATATTTGGAAAGACCTCATGCCTCAGACGACCTACTTAAAATCCGGACCGGATCCGGTGACTTTTGGGGGGAGCTGGAGGGGGCAACCGGAAATCTTGGGAAACGCTATGAGTGGAGGGATCGAGATGAAACTTGGTGGGGAGACACCTAGCAAACACTAGATACATCATTGACATAACCGAGCCGATTCGGGTACTGTGGGGGGAGTAGAGGGAGGGGGAATCCGGAATCTTGAGGTATTTATAACTTTTGAACGGGTGATCGGATCTCGATGGAACTTGATATTTGGAAAGACCTCATGCCTCAGACGACCTACTTAAAATCCGGACCGGATCCGGTGACTTTTGGGGGGAGCTGGAGGGGGCAACCGGAAATCTTGGGAAACGCTATGAGTGGAGGGATCGAGATGAAACTTGGTGGGAAGACACCTAGCAAACACTAGATACATCATTGACATAACCGAGCCGATTCGGGTACTGTGGGGGGAGTAGAGGGAAGGGGAATCCGGAATCTTGAGGTATTTATAACTTTTGAACGGGTGATCGGATCTCGATGGAACTTGATATTTGGAAAGACCTCACCCCTCAGACGACCCACTTAAAATCTGGACCGGATCCGGTGACTTTTGGGGGGAGCTGGAGGGGGCAACCGGAAATCTTGGGAAACGCTTTGAGTGGAGGGATCGAGATGAAACTTGGTGGGAAGACACCTAGCAAACACTAGATACATCGTTGACATAACCGAGCCGATTCGGGCACTGTGGGGGGAGTAGAGGGAGGGGGAATCCGGAATCTTGAGGTATTTATAACTTTTGAACGGGGGATCGGATCTCGATGGAACTTGATATTTGGAAAGACCTCATTCCTCAGACGACCCACTTAAAATCTGGACCGGATCCGGTGACTTTTGGGGGGAGCTGGAGGGGGCAACCGGAAATCTTGGGAAACGCTATGAGTGGAGGGATCGAGATGAAACTTGGTGGGAAGACACCTAGCAAACACTAGATACATCATTGACATAACCGAGCCGATTCGGGTACTGTGGGGGGAGTAGAGGGAGGGGGAATCCGGAATCTTGAGGTATTTATAACTTTTGAACGGGTGATCGGATCTCGATGGAACTTGATAATTGGGAAGACCTCATCCCTCAGACGACCCACTTAAAATCTGGACCGGATCCGGTGACTTTTGGGGGGAGCTGGAGGGGGCAACCGGAAATCTTTGGAAACGCTATGAGTGGAGGGATCGAGATGAAACTTGGTAGGAAGACACCTAGCAAACACTAGATACATCATTGACATAACCGAGCCGATTCGGGCACTGTCGGGGGAGTGGAGGGAGGGGGAATCCGGAATCTTGAGGTATTTATAACTTTTGAACGGGTGACCGGATCTCGATGAAACTTGATATTTGGAAAGACCTCATGCCTCAGACGACCCACTTAAAATCCGGACCGGATCCGGTGACTTTTGGGGGGAGCTGGAGGGGAGAACCGGAAATATTGGAAAACGCCATGAGTGGAGGGGTCGAGATGAAACTTGGTGGGAAGACACCTACCAAACACTAGATATATCATTGACATAACCGAGCCCTGCCTACTCGTAACAAGTGCCATATGAGCTCGTAGCTCTTGTTGCAGATACCATGGTATCCGTTACCACGGTAACTGAATGAACATACTTTAGATATCTGAGATTTATTCTCTACCTACCACGGCACCACTGGATCTGCAATTAGTCGTTTTTGCAGTTATCGTGGTATCCGATATATGGTTGCTCTGTAATAATTGGCGAAATTGCACTTTTCGCAGTCATCCCAAAAGAAAAACTGATATTCAGTCACATCACTAAGTGCTTAACTTCTTTCTGACCAATCTGACAAAATTTGATGAAAATGATACCACAACCAGTTACCACAGTCGGACCGTGGTATCTGAATATCAGATGCCACGATAACTGGCCAGATATCACGATATCTGCGAAAACGCCTTGTAGCCGTGAGAACTGCAAAAGCGACTTTAGACCGTGGTATCAGATACCATGGTATCTACAAAAACGCAACTGATCTTTCCAAGCCTCAAAAACTTCAATCAGTCAAGCAATCATCTATTTATTCCGGAAGATCTGTTTCACAACATGATAACGTAGGACTGTCAAACGAAATATAGTTGATATATAGGCCATAATTCATTTTAAAATTTCTCAAATTTCGTAACATAATTAAATGATACGTCAGAATTAAATATAAATATTCCTTCAGCCCAAGCTGACTGCAAATCATATTTGACGGAGCAAAGCGGATGAAAAAGTTCATTTTCCACCTTGAGCTGCTTGAGCCTGAAGAGGACCCTTCCCAAGAAGGGCCGAAATATAGCTCTAATAAAATGTAGCTGACTTGTTCGTTTTGCTCCGTCAAATATAGAATTAAATATGTTATACTGGATTAATTGTCAAAATATTATACGTTTCTTCCCTTGTTAAAAAAAAACTTCCCCCCAAAAATGGCACAAATGACTTAAGGAATCTATTAGAAGAGAGACTATGTGGCTTTTGCAGCGTTAATTTATTTGCCGTTCTTTTGCTTGCTTGTTTGCTGTTCTTTACTGTGTAGTCTGGCAGAATATCACTGTGCTTTTCTGTTCACAAGCACTTCGGTCCGGATTTCATGACACAAATTCGGCAAAAAAACACTTCGTGAGATCGCGTGAAAACGAATGTATGCAATTCGGGACCTCCGAAATGCTAGTGGAGGGAACGGAACGATTAGGGACCTTGTTAGGAACGTGTCGTGAAACAGTAACATAGCAAGTCGGATCCTTTAAAGGACCCGTCGTGTCTATAATGGCGATGCAACCCTACTTCCGTAATTCCATTCGTTAATTCTTTCGTGCGGAGATTCGACCTTATGTTACATTCTAAGCCCGCTAACGATACCTCACTAATCTTTGCACTTGTCACGATTCACTATTTTCCTTGCACATAATTCTCCCGACGAGTGTTCGCGTATCATACTACTCATGCGTAAAACCGGTTATCTGATTTCTGCCAAGTTTTTGCTATGAGTCAATGGAAAGCCGTGGACATTTTTTTAACAACCGAGCGTAGTGTTACTGTAGGCCTATTCAAGTAGTTTGGAATACTAGAACAGAAACATTAAATTTTGGAAGGCGTGCTTTAAGCTATTACGAAAGACCTTAATTACCCATAATTCAAAGAGCTATCTTCTTCTCTCTTTTTTCACTGTCCCCGGACAGGCCCATTCAGGCTTTCCTGCAGTCAGAAGTATCAGCTAAATGTATAAAGGATGTTAAGAGGAACACAAAAGGTGTGTTCATCTAGTTTAGCATGTAAAAGTTGGTTTGTATAATAAAGTATTTAGTATTAAACTAAAAAAAAACAAAAAAAAACGTAGGGTCACTTCTGTCGATTTCCTGAATAGCGCGGAGGGTGAAATGGTCGGATGGATCGGTCAGATGGAAAGACGTATAAGAATATTGCAATGGGTCAAGAAGACTGTGAGAGTCGAGTTTGTTTATTTGTGTTTTAGGGAACGAGTATTACGTCTGCGATTACAAGGGACACTGTGTTGTCGTATTCAGCGACTCGGGTCATTTCCTTCGAAAGATTGGCGGCGAGCCGCTTACGATGTTTCCAAACGGCGTGGATATTTCGGACGCAGGCGACCTCCTAGTCTGTGACTCGCATGGTAACAAGTTCCATATCGTCGTCTTCTCACGAGATGGCAGTCCCACTGCAGAGTTCGAATGTCCCTATATAAAGGTATGCGCCCCCCCCCCCCTTTTTTGTTTTCGACACGCTCTATTCATTTTCTTTCTTAGTTTCCACAGTTCTTGCGAACGTGTGGGTGTTTTTATGGCACTTGCGTTCTTGCCAAATGCCATATACCGATCACTTTTCCGTCGGTCGGTCAGTCCGATGATCGCGAGATAGGGTACTTCCAGATGTGCTAGGACGGTGAAACTTGGCAGGCGTATCAGGGACCCCGATCAAACTAACTTGGAAATAATCAGTTTCCCCATCCGACCATCTGGGGGGAAGTGGAGGGAGGGGGAATCCGGAAAATTAAGTAGTGCGTAACTTTCGAATGGGTGATCGGACTGGGGTGAAATTAACTGAAGACCTAGATGGGGTCTTCAGGGGGGGAGACCGGAAATAATGTGGAGAAACGGTTAGAATGGAGGGATCGGAGTAAAACTTGCTGGGAAGAACAGGCATCTGCTCTAGATGAACCGTTACACAATTAGACTGGATCTGAACAACTTTGGGGGTGGGGGTGGAGGTGGCGGGAGGTTTCCCGAAGTTCTGGTGATGGCGGTTTTGGGAATCCACTACCTGGTGAACCATGACAAGTATCAAGTTGAAACTTGGTATACACATTGGCATTTGGAGCTAGTTCGAGGTCTAGTTGTGTCTATTGGGGGTCCTCCCCCCCCCCCCCAAACTCAACCGGTTCAAGGGCAAATGGGACCAGATTGCTCAGTGAAAAATGATCATAACTTGACCAGAGCTGGACATAGGACGATGAAACTCCTTGTACTTGTAAATCCTGGGGCTAGGAAATTACACCCACCCCGTTCATGGGCACTGGGCCCAGATTGCCCAAAAGTAAAGTTCGTGATCCGTGACAGGAATCTACAGGTCTCAAGTTGAAACTAAGTAGGCTCTGGGTTTGTCTTTTTCTTTGCGGGGGACCGGAACCCCACTCCCACTTGGTTCAGTAGCAATTGGGCCCGGATTGCCCAGATTTTTATGTTTTAACTTTTCTTATTATTTTAAATCTTAGTGCTGGGAATGTATATGTGGAGTTGGAACCAAACTCCATGTTCATGGGCAAGTCGGCCTGAATTGCCCATGAGTTAAGTTGTTGACCCGTGACTTGAATCAATTCTAAGTTGGTATACTTCAGGATATATAGGTCTAGATATGCATTTTATGCCCCCCCCCCCCCCTCCACACACCCTTCCGTTCATGAGCAACTACTCTCAGGTTTCCAATGAGTCAAGTTCGTGAATAACAGGTCACAAATTCAACTCTATGTATACTTGTGGATACATATGTATAGACAGGACCGTATCAAGGAATTTATTTCGGGGGGGGGGGGAGGGGGTTGCCTGCTGGTCAGACAAGAAATCACAAAAAACTCATAGATCAGAGAGAAAAGCCTATGAAAATCCTTATTTTTGCTTGTTTCGACATACGGCTTTGTGGATAGACGTGGATTTTGCTGTAAGAGCAGCAAATAAAACCACACGATGTACTTCACTCTTTAATGAAAAGTTGGAAACTGGACGGTTTTGTATTATGATTGATGATATGATATGATTGATCGTATATAAGATGTGATTAACATTTTATTTTCGCACTCCACATAAGAGCGCTTTCATGTCTATCTACGCATGTCCAATCTAAAGTTTGTTTTTGGCATCAAGATATCGGCTTGTTGAAATTTTTCCTGCAAAAAAAATACCGAGCCACCGGATTTTTGACCCAAGGGATGGTTTATTTTAGGTTGTCTGTAAAAAGAATTGTGAGTTTAAACGTCCCTGAATAAAAAGGTCCCAGTCGAGAAATCTCCATGCCAAAAACGTCTTATTTGGGGCGTTAAACAGACGAGTCAGTTAGTTTTTGGGATCCCAAAACGTAAGTGGAGGGATACCTATGACATCGCAAAAGTTGTCCGTCTGTCCGTCCGTCCGTCTGTCCGTCCGTCCGTCCGTCCGTCCGTCCGTCCGTCTGTCCGTCCGTCCGTCCGTCCGTCCGTCTGTCCGTCCGTCCGTCCGTCCGTCCGTCCGTCCGTCTGTAAGCACGATAACTCTCGAAGGGAATGAGATATTTTGATGAAACTTGGTGAGAAGGTTCGTTGGGTCGTCGGACCAGTCAAGTTCGTAGATGGGCTTTGTAGCTCTACATTTAGGGGTGGGGGAGGGGATTGAAATTAAGGGACAAACAAAATATTTTGAAACAGCTAATGTGATAGTCGATTATGGGGTAAGAAGACATGCTGAACACGATGGTGAAAACCATTTTGTCATCGGACAAGTAGTTCGCCCGGAATCCGGCCAAAACCGGAAAGTTTGTTGAAAGTAAAAGTTTTATTTGAAGTTGATTAGATGTTCGATTTAGGGGTAGGAAGACATGCTGAAGACGATGGTGAAAATTATTTTCTCGACGGACAAGTATTTCGCCCGGAATCCGGCCCAAACCGGAAAGTTTGTTGAAAGTAAAAGTTTTATTTGAAGTTGATTAAATGTTCGATTTAGAGGTAGGGAGACATGCTGAAGACGATGGTGAAAACTATTTTCTCGACGGACAAGTATTTCGACCGGAATCCGGCCCAAACCGGAAAGTTTGTCAAAATTAAAAGTTTAATTTGGAGTTGATTGGATGTTCGATTTAGGGCAAGAAGACATGCTGAACACTTATGTGAAAACAAGTTTCTACCCGGACATGTAGTTCGTCCGGAATCCGGCCAAAACCGGAAAACTGTTGGAAGTCAAAGTTTTATTTCTAGTTGATTAGATAAGCGATTTAGGGGTAAGAAGAGATGCTGAGTCCCTGTGTGACAATCGTATTTTACCCGGACATATAGTTCGACCGGAATCCGGCTGGAATCGGAAAATTTGTTATAAGCTAAATTTCTATTTGAAGTTGATTAGATGTTCATTACTGGGGAAAGAAGATACCCTGATTTCGTCTTTGAGCTTTCTTTTTTCGCCGGACAAGTAGTTCTGGAGTTCGGCCGGAACCGGGAGATTGGCAGAAGTGGCAGGAAGTTTTCGTCAAAACAGATATGACTTATAGGGGTAAACACACATGCTGAATCCAAATCTGAACTTGGTTTTCTCAGGTGATTAGCTATTTGGCCTTAATCTGTTTCTGAATTTAATTGTAAAAATGTTCAAGGAGTCTGGCGAAGACTGGATCTGGCTAAGACAAGACCCAGTTGTCTGGATCAGATATTGAATTTTTGGGATCCCGTCGAAACCTTTGGTCTTGTTGTTCTAGCGAAAGTTCGGTCCATCTTGGCAAACTCGGCAAAGATTCTTTTCAGGCTAGTGAAGGCATCTGATTCCATCTGAACCAAAACTTGACTCGGTTTTCTCTTTGTGATACTGCCATACTAATGCGAATCGGATTGCAAATCTGTAGGAAATCCTCGCAGATATCATGAGCACAAATGGGTTTGTCCGACCCGTCACCGAATCACGATCCATGACAGTAACCCATCTCTTGTGTACCCTTGCCAACATTACAATTTACATCACTATGTTCAACTTTGCTTTTTAGACATTCATACCAGACCAGGCAAATTATCAGCTGCAAGTACGCTTAGTTTAGTCTCTAGTCCCTCAGTGCTGGGCTAATTAGCAATTTGTGTTCAGTAAAGAAAGTATCCCATCGTCGTTAGAGAATATGCCATATTATATGCAGTTGGTTTGCTATCGTGTTCGCGTAAAGACGTAAAAACTTCTTAGTTGTTGAAGATCCGCACTTGTTACAGTCATAATTGTAGATCTTAGCGAAAAATTGCAGTAGCATTTTGTCCGTTCTCGCGGTCTTTTTCTCTTCCGGATGGCCAGAAAGTATAAAGTATCTCTGAAACATGTTAAATTCATACTTACCTGGCTGGGGAGCTGCCTTGATCAACAAGGAGGCGCTCCCAGGGCGAGGCCCTTCCATTGCACCTCGGTTGGGTTGACCCCTGCGATTGCCCCAAATGGGGGCAACTCGACAGTATAATTTTTGGTAGTGGGGGGCTGCGTTCGCGCGGCCCCTCGTAAAACTCAATTGATTATACTTGAAATCATACAACTATGGAAGAAAACTCGCGTAAAAGACGTACGTAGTATGTGTTGGGACTTGTCGATATATCGATATTTTCACTTTCGATACTATGTTTCGCTATAGTATACGTCGCGTTTCGCGGAAATTTAAGAGTAAAATTGTCGTATAAAAGCGTCTCGTATGAACTCAAACTTCGAATAAATAGAAACTGACTTATGAAGAACATATTGCTCCAATTTTGGATATATAAACTTAACTTGTTTTGGATTATTTAGAATAATTATTAATGAACAAAGATCGATATCGATATTTGGTCCGATATATCGATATCGAATTTCGCTCAACACTAATGTGTCGCCTTCAGGGCTTCCTTTTCTAGGGAGATTACCCTTTTTTAGGGGAAAATTACGTCTTTTAGGGACTTTGAATCTAGGGATTCAGGGAAATCTGGGGTAAAGTAAGGGTTCTTACTTCCACTTCTCCTGATTTATCAGGAGATTTACGTTTTTTTTAGGGATCCTACTGATTTATTTTTGAGTCTACTGATATTTCGCTATTCTCCTGATTTTTCGGAATAGCTATATTCTTAATTATTATTTTGCCGAGCCTGGCCTGGAGGCAGGAACTGATCACCGAAGTTATGCGTTTGTGTTCAGCACAGACATTATTTTATTCCACCCAGCATTCCTATACTTTTCATATGAGCAACCACTTGGCTCGAGACTTGACTCCTTGATTCTGTGGGGGAGGGAATAGGCTTCAGGAGACTATGTCTAAAGGCTGCTTCCCAAAATGCGTATTAACGTGCTCAGACGGTTAACTACATTTCGGTTCTTCATTTTTAATTAGTTTTTATTTTATTCTTTTGAAGCTGGCATAGCATCTTTTCTTATAAACAAAAAAAAATTTTCTTTGTGCTACGACAGTGGGCTCCACTCAGTGAAAAATTTCCTTAAATTCTTGCACATCACTAACTCTTTCAAAAACAAAATATTCGTACAAACTTTAAGCTATTCTTAAAAGTTCCAATTATTTTCCAAAATTTCTTTAATCGTTTCTACTTATAATTCTTGTCTTCGTTAATAATTTGTATATAGTTTCTCTCCTGTCCCCTGATCATCAAAACCACTCACAAGAATTCCAACCCCAATCAAATCACTTTACTCTATTACCATAATTTATATGAGGATCGTTTCCAGAGTACTTGTAGTTTAATACTTATCGTATTTAACCATAAGTGTATATTGCATGAAGATTATGTAAAGTAATAGTATATTATGTACTTGTATGTTAGTGAATTTTATTGACATTTCCTGTGCAATTTTTCGCCATGAAGAATTTTTGGATGAATAAAGTGAATTTGAATTTGAATACTAAATGTGCTGTTCCCTTTTAGAGGAGCCCTTCCTACGTATGAGGATTCCTTCCCTTCAATCGCCGATCACTCTGCATTTAAATATTCTTTCAGCCCAAGCTGACTGCGAACGATAGTTGATAATGTCAGGAGAACTTTTTTCGAGCGATATTTCGGTCCTTCTTGGTAATGGTCCTCTTCAGGCTCTAACCGCTAGAGCTGGGAACTGAAGTTGTCTTCCCAGCTTGAGCCTGAAGAAGACTCTTGCCAAGAAGGGCCGAAACATCGCTCTAATAAAGGTCATTTGATGTATCCGTTTGTCGCCATCACTTAATACTTTATATTCCCTTCTTCGACAAATAAACTATTAATACAAATCCGCTCCTAATAAAAATCTCCTTAGAAACATATGATTTCTAGAACATCTCCTTATAAGTCTCCTGATTTTTTGGATTACTGAATCTCCTGATTTTTGCACTATGAATACGTTTTTTAAAAACTCTGGAGTGGAAGCACTTAGAAAATATAACATAGCTACAAAAATCATTCAAAAACAAATAACCTGTTCAAATCTGAATTATACAAGCTGATTTATGCATAAAATAAAGGTCTACTAAGTATTATAAGAAACATCACTTTTATCTTTGTCCAAGCTAGTAAATTGAGCATATACTGGCCCAAAAAATTACGCTTTGAAATATCACAAAGCTGCTGATCTAGGGGGAAAGTATTGTTCCCAGGTTGTTACAGAGTGGGACTGGGGTAGTTTGATGTACCCATCGAACTTTAAATTTGGCAGAAAAAGGCTTACTTTATGTGATCATAGATAGTATTGACTACAGTACTGTAGCTGCTGCTGCCGGAACGTCGCTTCATCCAGTTTCTGGAAATTGATAGTCTTGTAATGGTAAATGACAGAATTTGTAAGAGCAGCAGTTAAATTTTAGCCTACGGGAGAAAAGAAAATTGGATTTCGAAAATGTTCACCTGTGGCGCTCGATTTCATTTCCTCTTGGGTATAATAGATAAAATGTGTTCTACAATCGTGCGCGGCAATACATTCTCAATGTGGGTGTCGCCAAAACGCCGCCTAATAGTTGGCTTATCGTCTTTCATGCTGCCCTTTAATGTTATATACAGTTCCTAAGTAATGCTTTCTGTTCCATAATTTAAGGCTCGAATTCTCTGTTTCTAGGATCCGGTAAACTTTGTTTAGAGATTTGGTAAAATTTGGCTCTGCGCCCCCCCCCCCCCCCCCCAACGAAAATGCAATTGCGAAACCCCTGCACACTACACCTATATTTAGAATATTCCCCTCTTTGACATATAAACCATATATACAAATTTCCTCCTAATATCTCCTTATAGATCTCCTGATTTTTTGGATTACTGAATCTCCTGATTTCTCCTGAATTTTGAACTGTCTACGTTTTTTTCAAAATTATGGAGTGGAAGCGCTGATATTCAGGGAAAGTTCGATTTTTTCAAACGGCTGAAAAAATCTCATAGATTGCATGTGCTTAGTCTTCTTGAAAATGCTTATGTTGCAATACTATACTGGCTTATGTTGCGAAGGTCAGCGCGAAATTTCAGAAAAATCTAAAGCGTGGACTGACAATCATTATGTACCTTATTTAATAATTTAGGTAGCCTATTTAGTTTTGGTGATATCTTTTTGCCGTGGTCATCTATCTGCAAATCCGCAGGGAACTATCCAAATACAGCACCAGTTGCCTTTGTAAAACAAGGCCTAAGGTTTCGATGGGATCCCAAAAATCTAATATTTGATCCAAACACTGGGTCTTGTCTTCGCCAGATCAAGTATTCGCCAGGCTAGTCATCTGAGAAAACCAAGTTGATATACCTCTATCAGCCATTGATGATACTGACCGAAACTTCCTGCTTTAATTCTGCCAAATTTCCGGTTTCGGCCGAATTCCGAGCGAACTACTTGTCCAGCCAAAAAAATAAAACTCAGAAACGAATTCAGCGCATCTCCTTATCCCTATAAAGGACATCCAATCAACTTCAAATAAAACATTTAATTTTAACAAACTTTCCGGTTTTTGCCGGATACCGGACGAAAGAATTGTCCGGCGAGAAAATGGTTTTCATAATCGTGTTCAGTATGTGTTTCTACCTCTAAATCAAACATCTAATAAACTTCAAATAAAACTCTTACTTTTAACCAACTTTCCGGTTTTTGCCGGATTCCAGACGAACTACTTGTCCGGCGAGGAAATGGTTTTCACCATCGTCAGCATGTCTTCTTACCCCTAAATAGAACATTTAATCAACTTCAAATAAAACTTTTACTTTTAACCAACTTTCCGGTTTTTGCCGGATTCCGGGCGAACTACTTGTCAGACGAGAAAATGTTTTGCATATTCGTGTTCAGCATGTCTTCTTACCCCATAATCGACTATCCCATTAACTGTTTAAAAATATTTTGTTTGTCCCTTAATTTGAACCCCCTCCCCCACCCCTAAATCTAGAGCTACAGAGCCCATCTGCGAACTGACCTTACACTTGACCCAAGGAATCTTCACACCAAGTTTCATCAAATATCTCATTCCCTTCGAGAGTTATCGTGCTGACAGACGGACAACTTTTGCCATGTCATAGGTATCCCTCCACTTACGTTTTGGGATCCCAAAAAGAGCTCAAGTAACACATTCACTGGTGACCTGAGTGGGGTCTTGCGTTGACCTGAGTGGGGTCACCAGTGAATGTGTTACATGAGCTGTTTTTTTTTACAAAGGCACCTGGTGCTTTATTTGGATGGTCCCCTGCGGATTTGCAGATGACCCGGGCAAAAGAGGTCACTAGTAAATTGAAAGAATCCTGATCGACCTATGCTATGTTTGCGTTAAAACTGTGGAAATAAATCTGATCCTTAATCTATAAACAGTAGGGATCACAAAATTTTGTTTGCTTTACACCAACGTCGCTGAATGTTAAATGTGACATCTATCTCGAAGATTATTAACATTAGCACCGAAGCCGACATTGATACAGGCAGGATACAGAGACGTGACCTTAGGTCGATGGGCGAAAGGTCAGCAACTGTAATTTTTCAATGCTAAAATTTTCTTTCAGTCTTATAAATTCCCTTCTATGATTGTACAGTCCAGTTAAAGCATATCTTACTTCTTAATGAGTAAAAAAGAACAAGATCAAAAGTTTCGATGGGATCGCAAAATTTTAATATTTGCTCCCTACAATTCGGTCTAGTAGATATTCGGTCTTCAACAGACTTCTTAAACATTTTTACTTTTAAAATTTACAAACAGGTTAAGGCCAATGGTAATACTCGGAGAAGACCAAGTTTGTATCTGACAGTGCAAACCAGATACGCCAGCTGAATTTTAACAAGTTCAGATATATTCAGATATCCGTTTTGCTCTGTCAAATATTCAAATATGGATTCAGCATACGGTTTACCCTATAGCCTACGTCGTATCTCCTTCCTTACTTCTGACCAACTTCCGGCTTCGGCCGGATTCCGGACAAACTACTTGTCTGGCAAAAAACTAAAGCTCAAAAACGAAATCACCATGTCTCCTTACCCCTACATTCAACCTCTAATCAACTTCAGATTAAACATTTACTTTTAAGAAAACCGGATTCCGAGCGATCTATACATCCGGTGAGAAAATCATTGTCATATGCGAATTCAGCATGTCTTCTTACCTGAAAATCGAACACCTTATCCAATTTTAATAAAACTTTTACTTTTAACAAATTTTCCGGTTTTGGCCTGATTCCGGCCGAGCAATTGTCCAGCGAGAAACAAATTTCATATTCGGACTCTCCTTCCCGTAAATCGAACCTCTAATCAACTTCATATTAAACTTATACTTTCCACAAATTTTCGGGTTTTCGCTAGATTCCGGGTGAACTATTTGTCCGGCGAGAAAATGAATTTGATATTCGAATTCAGCATGTCTCCTTACCTCTAACTCAACTATCTCAATAGCTTTCAAAAAATATTTTGTTTGCCCCTTAATTTGAAACCCCTCCCCCACCCTCAGATATAGAGCTACAGAGACCATCTTCGAACTTTGACCCAAAGGATCCTCCCACCAAGTTTCATCAAAATATCTCAATCCTTTCGAGAGTTATCGCGCGGACAGACGGACAACTTTTGCGATGTCATAGGTATCCCTCACTTACGTTTTGGGATCCCGAAAAGCGATTCTGCTAATTAAAAAAATTAATATTTAATTGATTTTGTGACTACAGCAATTTTAAACAAGTCAGAAGGGCTTAAATTTAATTAGGAAGTTATCATTATCTGAAGTTAAATATTCCTTCAGCCCAAGCTGACTTCGAATCATATTTGATGGTGCAAAACGAAAAACACAACTTGTGTTTCCCACAAGTTCGTTTTTTCAACTTGGGTGGTTTCGAGCCTGAAGAGGACCCTTGCCAAGAGGTGTCCGGTCAATTCGTCACAGGACAATTCGTCATAGGACAATTCGTCATAGACAACTTGTCACAAGGATATTTCGTCACAAGGACAATTCGTCACAGAGCCTTATTTCAAGTCTGGATTTCGTTTTCAAGCTTTATATTAAGAAATACTCGGTTACATTGAAATAGTATGGCTATATACTACATTACAACATGTATTTATGAGCAATGTCCCGCATATATTCAAGTACGTCAATTTGACTAGACCAATATATGGTTTTCAGTCGCAGGCTAATCTTCGTACTTCCACTTCTTGGGTGGGTTCGGGCACCCAGCCACAAATCCTCCAATACTCATTTTTGTTTTGCCCTGCTCCGGTTGAAGAAACAAATATTTGCCTCTACATACCACAATGCACATATTGTAGAAGTTCAAGTTCAGTTTTTTATTTTCAAGATTCACAAATAAATAAATAAAAACAACACTATCGCGCTGGCGAAAAAACCTATGAGGGTTTGCATTTGCGCGAACTTCCACACAACTTCTCTTACCTATATATATATATAAAAAAAAAAATCCAATCTCTCTCACTCATCAATACTCACGTCCCCCTCCCCCCCATTCTTCCCTCCCTACCTCACCTTACCCCCCTACCCACCCTTACCTCCCTAGCCCACCCTTCCTCCCCTAACCCCCCTACCACCCATAATAAAATTCAACATTCATGCCCCAGAAAATAATCTTTTAATTTCTTTTTAAACTGAGGTCCACAACTATGTCATCACTATGCCTTGTTCCATAGTTATGCACGTAATATGTAAAATGAAGTCTGATGATTAAATATCGAAGATTAGAGCCATAATGATTCAAATATTGATTCAAACAACCTCTTGTGAAGGGGTGGCATTTTTTTATTTAATCCAAACTACCATTGTAATCGCAAATTTCTAAAATATGACGAACTGTCCTAGTGACGAATTGTCATAATGACGAATTGTCCTGTGACGAATAGTCTGTGTGACCAATTGTCATGTGACGAATTTTCCCTGTGACTAACTGTCCGTGTGACAAATTGTCTGTGACGAATTGTCCTAGAATCTGCCAAGAAGGGCCGAAATATAGCTCCAATAAAACTCAGCTGACGTATCCGTTTTGCACCATCAGACATAATTATCTGAAATAGAAAATAACAATTTGATGCTGCGCTGTGCTTTCATGTAAATTCTGTGGAAATCTAGGGCTTTAGGGAAAATTGGTATGAAAATAGGGAAAATTGAAATCGAAAAGTGGAATCACTGGTTGTCTTTGTTCTGTTCAGTTGTTTTCTTGTTCGATTCAAAAAACAAGGCGACGAGTTGTACTTACTTGTACTTGTGCCATCTTTGTTCTGATCAAAGTTTTTGTTGAGGGCCCCTACTGATTTATTTTTGAGTCTACGTATATTCCGCTATTTTACTTAATTTTCTCTTGAATTTTCCGAATAGCTATATTCTTTATTATCTTTTGTCAAGCCTGGCATGGAGGCCGGAAGTCATCACCGACGTTATGCGTTTCTGTTCGGCGCTGAAATTTATTTGTTCTTGCCCAGCATACCTATACTTTTCAGATGAGCAACCTTGCGCTTGACTCCTTGATTGTGGGGGAGAGAATGTTCTTCAAGAGACTGTAATATGCTGAGTCGGTTAACTACCTTAGGTTCTTCCTTCTTAATTATTTTTTATTTATTTTTGAAGCTGGCATAGCATATTTTGTTATAAAAAAATACTTTTATTCAAACAATGTTTACAACGGATACGTCAGCTATGATTCTTCATCAGCGATATTTCGGCCCTTCTTGGCAAGGGCCGAAATATCGCTGATGAAGAATCATAGCTGACGTATCCGTTGTAAACATTGTTTGAATAAATGTCTCAAAGTCAGCTTGGGCTCAAAGAATATTTAAAAAAATACATTTTTTCTTTCTAAAGGCTACTACAGTGGGCTCCACTCGATGTAATATTTCCACTCGGTGACCGTAATATTGAACATCACCAATTCTTTAAAAACAAAATATTCATTGAAACTTGAAACTTTTCTTAAAATTCCCAGTTACCTTCCAAAAAATTTCTTTATTCGTAATTCTTATTTTCGTTAATAATTTGTATATTTCTCCCCTTTCCGTAATCCCATTTTATAATCTATGCTATAAGTTCTGATTAAATCGTAAAAACATTTTTTTTTACTGTAATTTTCATGAGGATCGTTCCCAGGGCAGGCTACTTGTACTTGAATACTTATTTAAAATTAAATTTACTGTTCCCTTTTAGAGGAGCCCTTCCTACGTAGGTTTCCTTTCCTTCAATGACCGATCACTCTACACCTAAATATTTGTTTAGCCTAAGCTGGGTTCGAACCATATTTGATAATGACAAACGGATACGTCAGCTGAACTTTGTTCGAGGTCCTCTTCAGGCCAACCGCTACAGCTGAGAACTTAATTCAAGCTGGGAACTGAACTTGACTTCCCAGCTTGAGTAGTTTGAGCCTTAAGAGGCCCCTTGCCAAGAAGGGCCGAAATATCGCTCGAATAAAGTTCAATTGATATCTGTTTGTTACTATCCACTCTGCGCCTATACTATACTATACTAGTTACCAGTCTCATTTCTTCGCAGGCCTGGGTAGAAAAGACAAAGGGCTTTATAAAAAAAACAATACCAAAGGTTTCGATGGGATCCCAAAAATTCAATATCTGATCCAGAAAACTGGGTCTTGTCTTAGCCAGATGCAGTCTTCGCCAGACTCCTTGAACATTTTTACTGTTAAAATTCAGAAACAGATTAAAGCCAAATAGCTAATCATCGGAGAATACCAAGTTCAGATATGGATTCAGCATGTGTGTTTACCCTTATAAGTCATATCTGTTTTGACGAAAACTTCCTGATGCTTCTGCCAATTTACCGGTTTCGGTCGAACTCAGGAACTACTTGTCCGACGAAAAAAGAAAGCTCAAAAACGAACTCGGGGTATCTTCTTTCCCCAATAATGAACATCTAATCAACTTCAAATAAAAATTTAACTTATAATAAATTTTCCGACTCCAGCCGGATTCTGGTCGAACTATATATCCGGATAAAAAACGATTGTCACACACGGCTTCAGCATATCTTCTTACCCCTAAATCGGATATCTAATCAACTACAAATAAAACTTTAACTTTTAACAATTTTCCGGTTTTGGCCCGATTCCGGGCGAACTACATGTCCGGGTAGAAAATTGTTTTCAAATAAGTGTTCAGCATGTCTTCTTGCCCTAAATCGAACATCTAATCAACCCCAAATAAAACTTTAAATTTTAACAAACTTTCCGGTTTGGGCAGGATTCCGAGCGAACTACGTGTCCGTCGAGAAAATAGTTTTCACCATCGTGTTCTACCCCCAGATTGAACATCTAATTAACTTCAAATAAAACTTTTACTTTTAACAAACTTTCCGGTTTTGGCTGGATTTCGGGCGAAATACTTGTCCGATGACAAAATGGTGTTGACCATCGTGGTCAGCATGTCTTCTTACCCCATAATCGACTATCACATTAGCTGTTTCAAAATATTTTGTTTGCCCCTTAATTCGAACCCCCTCCCCCACCCCTAAATGTAGGGCTACAAAGCCTATCTACGAACTTGACTTGTCTGATGACCCAACGAATCCTCACACCAAGTTTCACCAAAATATCTCATTCCCTTCGAGAGTTATCGTGCTTACAGACGGACGGACAGACGCACAACTTCTGCGATGTCATCGGTATCCCTCCACTTACGTTTTGGGACCCAAAAAAGGGCCAAAAGAGCAGCAAGGGGTAGGCTAATAATCGCTTAGTGAAAAAAATGTGGGCCTTGGAAGGTTTGTGATGAAAAACGCCGCCAAAAATATTGAATAATTAATTTTTGTCTCACGTGTGACATGTTGCTTCCTTTTCTTGCAGGTCTCTCGTTGCAGCGGCTTGAAGATCACTTCCCAGGGACTTATCGTCACACTTGCCAAAAACAATCATCAGGTCTTAGTAGTCAACACTCTCTACATACAGTAACTCGGTGCTACCCCTGCCAGCTTTTGGTGTTGATTGCACAAAGATATTAGTGCGTATTTGTCTCTGACCAGGAATATGTCACATGCATGTTCCTCTTAGGTATTGTTTTTTTTTTGGGGGGGGAGGGAGTCATTTTGGACACAGGGCTCTGACGTTCGGGTATGCGAACCCAGTGAAGAGAAACTCCATGGTGAGTATACTGTCAGAAGCGTCATAGCATCTGTCAAGGAGGTGCAGTGAAACAGATAACACTCTCGGTACTATCTGGTAATGTTACTGAAATTAACTTTTAATTTGTGTTAAAATCTAGAGAATTTGGTGGTGTAATTGCGTGTCATGATGTTATGTTTCGCGAAAAGATAACACTTAAATAAGTTTTGTCCACATCAAAATAACACTAGGGAGTTGTGTCGAGACCTATGCTTTCTATGCTTTGCAAACGGGCCGTACTCGTAGCGCCGCCCACTGTAATCGAGACAAAAGTAAGCTTAAAAGTAAACTGTAAGCGAGACAAACTTGCGGGTTTAGAAATTTCTAGTAAATCAAAGGTGCGGTCTGCGCACACCAAGGAAACAATTGAGGCTGTACCGTTTGTTTGTTGCTATGTTCAGAGTATGACTGTATCAGAGCCAACGGTAGTGCACGACTGATTGAATTCCAGTAGGGACGTTTTGTATCACTAGTGGTGGTAGTGTTGCTGCTATTCGAGTGTGTGTCACTTTTTTCAAGTGTCGGTGCTACTCCCTGGTGTTATTTTGCTCTGTTATTGTCGGCATTGCACTGTCAGAAGTTTGGTAACAGATAACACAGGGATGCGCGTTAATGCTTACGATGTTATCTGTTCCGGTTTTTTAAACGTTATGAGAAGAGCCAAAATACATCTACTGACTTTTTTGTTTGTCATCATGATATCGGAAAAGTCAACGGATGCTTTTTCGACGTTTTTTGCAAAAATCATAATAGATAACATCCCAAGTGTTGTCTGTTCTAACTGCACATCCTTGTGTTGTCAACAGTGTGGTCATAACATTAAACATAAGGATGTATATTCTTCATGGGCTAAACATTATCAAAATTCCTACCGTGCACGATTCGAGGAGTCAGGACAATATTCAGGATTAGGAGGGAAGGCTTTAGGTCACTTTGTGAACTTTTATCCTTCGCTAGATGGATATTTCTTTATTTATGGGGCTATGTGATATATTCCTGGTTTGGTCGATAATGCTTTGGTAGTTTAGGTCTAGTGTACCTAGTTGTAGGATATGTCTACCAGGGCAGTATCTCGTTTTTCACATATCTTTTTGGCCAGTTTTTGCGATTTTCCATCTGCATTTTTGCCGATTTTTGGCGCGCGTTAAGTTAGCATATTTGTTTATACAAAAGCAATACGATTTTTCAGTTGTTTGTGCCAATCAAAACACAGCAGTTCGAAATTTTAGTTCTTTCATGATACTAGTTTTCAATTATCCAGTTGTTCCTGGAGTGTTTTTTAGTTTGATGTAAAGATTTTTGCGTGATAATACTCGGTAGGATCTGATTGATATTTGGGCATTTTTTTCTGAAACCTTCAAGCTCCACTTTAATCAATCAAACAAGTTTATTTTTCAAATAGCTTAAAGCTAGGATAAAAATAAAAAACTTTAAGCAGTGACGTGATTGCTACAGTTCTTCGGTTTGGCTATGAAGTTGTATCGCTGTAAACAGTCCGTAAGATATCGTAGTCAGTAACCGAACAAAGAAGATGCCGTTGTGTTCCAACTGCCTACCACACTGTCAGAAGTTTGGTAACATTTAATACCTATTACTCCTTCTATTACACGCTGTGAGAATATATCTGTTATGACGCTTTTAAGTGTTACGTTTTGAGACAAAGCTTCTGTTATGTTGAAACATTACATTTAACCAGTTCATAATAGATATATTCTCATTACGTTTAACGCAGGGATGCGCATGTGTTATCTATTACCGAACTTATAACAGTGCAATTTAGTTGCTAATTCGTCATTCCAGTCTGATAAATATACAGATTGCGGCAACGTTGGCAGCTTTTATAGTAAGAATAATAATGATATACTCCATTAAAAAGGATTTCGCTTCTGCATAAATCGAAGATGGGAGTAGTCATACTTAGCAGTTGGAACTGGAATTAGTTTTGGCAATAATAAAGACAATATAATTGGCAAGAGAGTGATTGATGTCTTAAAACTGTAAGCTTCCACAGCTGAGTACTCAGCTAGATTTTAATTTTCCGATGTCGATTAGGGTGCGTTCCAACGTCTTGTTAAAGGATACCATTGTCGGTCCAGACTTCGACATAATTACTACAAAAACTATTCCAACCCTTCACGGTTACACACAAAAAGAAAAGCTGAAGCGTCTTTTTTTTCATAAAAAAAATAGTTAGGGATAAATAATGTTGGATTGCCAAGTGGAAGAATTATTTGTCTGTATGACATCTTTTAGCATAGAAAGATCGTATGGATCAAACATTCCGAGAATGTGTGAATAATACATTCTCATTTTGGCGTTAAAAGGGGTCAGGCAAGCAAGTATTTGCTAAACATCTCGCAACCACAAGATTAATCACATTGCAAGAAACCATATATAATAAACTGTAATCGGTTGCCTTAGCTTTTCAAATTCAAATTTCACGGTCAAGTTTGTGGACCTACCAAGCAACTTATTTCGGCCTCTTCTCTTTCCTCTCATGCTTTAAAATATTTTTCAGTTAAAAGTTGACAGCGGTATCCATTGGTACGGGTTCTAATGAGTTTAATAGTTACTACAGTGTAAGGTAAAATTTAGCACACGGATACGCAATTTCGACAGATAACACTTTGGATGTTATCTGCAAGTACAGTAGAGGTATGTTTATGTGAACGTTTGCTAACAGTGAACGATCGCCGAAGACAAAACCAAACCAGGCATTTTTTTTTCCTATAAATACTAGTAATAATCACTAACGCTTTTGTCACTTTTTGAATATTTGGCTAATTCACCATTCAGCTATGAAAGTGGCTCAGCTGACACCTCTGTTTTGTTTTTTATAATTTGAAAAGTTTGCCGGGAGGAACGCACCCTCAATGGAGAAGATCGCGGTCCGAACCGTCAGATGCCCTCAAAAGAGGAAGGACCTTTTAGTAAATTCGAAATCAAAGAAATTTAATTGAATTTCTGCTTCAAGTTTGTGCCAGGATAACCCTGAAATAGTTGGCTGTTAGTATCAAGTTTGTTATTTTTCTTTTCCATTTTACTTTTTTATATGCAAGTAAGAAATCCAAGGTAGTGGTTCAGTTAAAAAGGTGTTCAAATAAGCATACCTCTACTGTACTGCAGGATACTTCTGTTGAGCTTTTTAGTGTTATTTTTTTTTTTTTCGTTAAATGAAACGTTGAAACATATTATGTGTTACAAGGCTCTCGTAACACAATTTTTCTGTAGCACTTTCAGGTAATGTGCTGTCTGTTCTGTGTCGAAAGCATGAAGCGGGCTGGAACTACAGTGGTATCGCTTGTAGCGACTCAGGAAGTTGGAACGCACCCTTTAATGTTCTTGAACTTAAAATAGTACCTCTCTCAGAATCTTACGTTTAATTTATAGTCAACACATGGCCGAACCTGCGTTAGGGGATCTATGTGCTCCTGTCGTTGTTTAGTAACTTTAGTAAGTCCTTTAAAATAGCAACAGAACGAGAACGAAAATTTGGGCCACTTTGCTGATTAATGTATCGGAACTGAAATTCTGTAAGGGGACATTCGGGCATAACTGGAAACGCTTTTCAAGGCGCGTCGTTTGGTTATCTCCATTTCCTCATAACACCACAAATGGCCAAGTGATCAGTATAGTTTCGTAACAGCTAACACAATTGGATGCGCAGTTCCAACAGGCAACCCTTGGGATTATCTGTTGTGATTTTGAAAATGTTATGCCTTAAATGTTAAGCATTACCAGGAAGAGCCAAAAAGCATCTGCTGATTTGTTTTTTTGTCGTTATGATATGCGGTTTCCCGGCTCTTCCTGGCAATGCTTGTTATGCATAACATTTAACCTGTGTCATAACGGACAACATCCCAAGTGTTGTGTGTTGAGATTGCGCATCCTCGTGTTATGTGTTACGAAACTTCTGACAGTGTAGGGGTTAATTAACTTTTGTGAAAAATCGCATTAGTTCATAACGAGGAAAGCAAAGCACCTAAAACGGTTTAGTAGGAGTTATCTCTCTTTTTTTCTGAAAATCACATTATTTCATAACGGGGCAACAGCGCAAAAATTATGTTTTTTTGCCTCTCCTCTTCCTTATGGTTACCCCCTTATGGGATTTCAGTATGGATAAATGATGTTTTATTGAGCAAGTCCTAACTTTTTGGAAGCTACTGAAACGAAGATTGGTAGCAACTCAGAGATTGTTAGATGATTCCTTTGAAATTTTGTGATCTCTGTGGCTATATTTTTTGTTGAAAACTTGTTTTTTTTCCGGATGTCCCCCCCCCCCCCCCCCCGCTTCACAAAAACTGTCTACGATAGGCTAGAATCGTTCGTAAACGCAATGTTTGAAACCACGATGCGGATATTGGATGTGGGCTGAACGGAGGAGTTTGCCAAGATTTGCTACAGCGATATTTCGGCCCTTCTTGGCAACGGTCCTCGTCAGGCTGTCGTTTAAAGAAACAACGTGACCAACGCTTTTTTTTGCAGTTGGTGAGAGCCTAGGTTTTCTGTAAAATTGGTGGGAAAGAAGTGTGGCACTTCTGATGTTAGCGGATATTCGTTGGATTGAACAACCTGCCGACTGATAGTGCGAACACACGATGAGGATATGGAGATCCCGGATTTTTGGCACCATGATCATCACTTCCATAAGGAAAGTTAAAATTTTCTCAACTTGATAATAAAAGTGAAGGAAATCCGACCGGGAAATCCCTGATCGTGTGTTCACACTTTGTAATGATGGTTCATTTAAGATAGGTGTGGCAACCTTTCGGCAGGTAGCGCATCAGAATTGAGAGGGAATCGCACCGCGAACATCATAAACAAAAGGGATTTATCTGGGGGAATTCTGAAAGTGCAAATTTGGCAGTTGTCGTTTCTGCAAAGCAATCGCTATATCAGATACCATGGTAACTGCACAAAGGACAAAATCCAGATCCAGCTTTACAATCCGAGTTATCAGGATTAAATTTAACTACAATATCTGCAACTGGGATTATTCTTATCTCTGCTGAGATAAGATTGATACGAAGTAGAGATAACATTAATCCCAGTAGTAAATACTGTAGTTAACTTTAATCTTTACTCGGAGTTTGTTTTAGAAGTCTAGTATAAGACACCATGTTATCTGCAAAAACGTAACTGTTATTAGTAAGTCATAAATCGTTTACCGGAGACCCTCATCATGTCTACAGCTTGACGAACGCCCTTGCCAACAAGGGCCGAAATATAGCCGTGGCAAATCTTACCTGACTTCTCCGCTTCGTGCCAACTAATATGATTGGCAGCGAGGAGTAGTGACGTTGCGTTCGGGCCGGTTAGGCACCTGGTATATATAGAACCAGAGCAAAATAACACTATGGAGTAGCGTCAAGACCCATGCTTTCTTGCTTCGCAAACGGCTATACTCATAGCGCTGTCCACTACGCTTGCGGCATTTAAAGCGAGACAGACTTGCAGGTTTAGAAATTTATAGTAAAGCTAAGATGCGGTCGGCACACATCGAGGGAATAGGGGAGGTTGTATCTTTTTTTGCTGTGCTCAGAATATGAAGTTATTGGAACCAGCGCTGGTGCATGACCGATTGCGTTTCAAACGGGGGACGTTCACTGTCGCTAGACGCTAGTGTTGCTAGTGTCGCTGCTGTTCCAGTGTGTGTCACTTTTTTCAAGTCTTGGCACTACTCCCTCGTATTATTTTGCTCTGTATAGAACCGATCACAATACAAATCTTACATTTGTAGTCGTCCCAAACTCATGTGAGCTTTCATGCCTTTTGCTTTTAAAGTAGTTAGGTGAACTTAGAAGTTGCGTTTTTAGTAAGTATGTGAAAACAATCATACCAAATTTTAAGAGCCTTGCCTGATCCGAGATTTTTTGCATTTTTTTCTTATATTTCAGTGCAATATTTTTTCGATTGCTGTAAGTGCATTTTGAAAGTAGATGGGTTGGAGTTAAACCACATGTATGGTCGTTTGAATATTTTGCCGTTTTTGGCGTACAAACGTGAAGCCTTGTCGCCCATTCGACGACTGTTCGGCTTTGAACGAAATTCCTGTTTTGTTTTTCTGAAGTCGATTTTTTGCTTGAAATTTGTATCTGATAATTTTGTTTCGGTTTTTGTGACCTATTTGGAAGTAAAGCATTTATTTGAAACATCGTATTTTGCTTCCAACACCTTCTTTCTATTTATTACTTTAGCATGATTTATTGTATTCGTGAACTTCCGTGCCACAGAGTCTTTAAACTGTTTCGAAGGCAAGAGGTAGAATTTTGTTGATATTTTGGCATTTTTGGGATAGACAATGAGCGTAAGCTTCTTTTCACCACTGTTAAAGGTTACGGTGGATGCAGGGGCTTAAATACCATCTTATGGTTTTTTTTGGGGGGGGGGATCCCAAAATGTGCCGATAAATTTCTGATTTTGCCGAGGGAATATAGTAATAGAGACGATAAAATTTGGTTTGACACAAGGATGCGCGGTTTCAACAAACAACACTTGGGATGTAATTTGTAGCCTAGTGATTTTGAAAATGTTATATATTAAATTTTATGCATAAGAAGCATTGCCTGGCAGACGAAAAGGCATCTACTGACTTTTTGGGATCCCAAAATGTAAGTGGACGGATACCTATGGCATCGCAAAAGTTTCCGTCCGTCTGTTAGCACGAAGACTTTCGAAGGGAATGAGATACGTTGATGCAACTTGGTGTGACGACTCTTTGGTTCAAGGGTAAGGTCAAGGTCGTAGATGGGCTCTGTAGCCCTAGATTTAGGGGTGGGGGAGGGGGTTCAAATTAAGGGGCACACAAAATATTTTAAAACAGCTAATGTGATAGTCGATTATGGGGTAAGAAAACATGCTAAACACGAATATGCAAACAATTTTCTCGTCCGACAAGTAGTTCGCCCGGAATCCGGCAAACACCGGAAATTTGATTGAAAGTAAAAGTTTCATTTGAAGTTGATTAAACGTTCTGTTTAGGGGTAAGAAGACATGCTGAACACTATGGTGAAAACCATTTTCTCGCCGGACGAGTAGTTTGTCCGGAATCCGGAAAAAAACGGAAAGTTCGTTAAAAGTAAAAGTTTGATTTGAAGTTGATTAAATGTTAGATATAGGGGTAAGCAGACATGCTGAACACTTCCGTGGAAGTTATTTTCTACTCGGACAACTAATTCGCCCGGATCCGGCCAAAACTGGAAGATTTGTTAAAAGTAATAAGTTTTATTTGACGTTGATTAAATGACAGATTTAGGGGTAAGAAGAGACGCTGAGTCTGTATATGACAACCATTTTTAACCGGACATATAATTCGTCCGGAACCCGGTTGTAACCGTTATTTTCTTAGAAGCTAAAGTTTTATTTGAAATTAATTAGATGTTTTGATAAGGAGATACAGTACGATGAATTCGATTCTGAATTTTCTTTTTTTGCTGGACAAGTAGTTCGCTCGGAATTCGGCCGAAACCGGAAATTTGGCAGAAGTAAAGCAGGAAGTTTCGGTCAGTATCGTCAAAATAGATATGGCTTATAGAGGTATGTCTGAACTTGATTTTCTTTATTAGCCTGGCTAAGACTGGATCTGGCGAAGACAAGACCCAGTTGTCTGGATCAAATATTGGATTTTTGGGATCCCATCGAAACCTTTGGTCTTGTTTGTTTGTATAGTCATGATATCGGGAAAGTCAGCTAATACTTTTTCGACGGTTCTTCGGCTCATCCTGACAGTGTTTGTTATGCGTAGCATTTAACTAATAACGTTTCCAAAGTCACAACAGCTTACATCCCAGATTACAACCGCGCATCTTGGGTAATCTGTTGCCTGTCCTTTTAAGCAAAAGCTCAATTATCACATTCGACAAGCTAAAAGCTTAAAGCCAAATGTAATAGAAATTAAATATATTCGGCTAAAAAAAAAAAAAAATGCCTCTGCCAATCGGGAGAACTGAGTTCGCCGTAGGAAATGTAGAATCTTGGAAAGACAAATTATTTGGCTGGCAAAGCCCCAGAAAATATTAATTAACAAAGCAAGAAAAGCAGGCCCTTCATGTCTGCTTTAAAGAGCAAAAGCACCATCAGGATTTCCCGAACGGATTACCTGCACTTTCATTATTAAGTGAGCAAATTTCAACTTTTCCATAGGGAAGTGATGATGATGCCGAAAATCTGGAAGGGATTCCAGTCTGTGAGCCCCCGATCCTGATCGTGTGTTCGAGAGAGAAACTATCAACGAGAAGTCGGATTCAGTTACAGTAATGCCTAAGTTTTTCATTTCTATGTTTGAATACTCCTACCAAACTCGCCGTGATGCCCGTTTTATAAAATCTGTTGCCCCCACATTTCCAAATTGGGTAATTTAACATGTTTAGTGGTTCCCATTCTTTATCGCATTTCGTAAATCCTCCAACTTTTGTGCAGTCCGCATCGATTTCGTCGTCAGTCCGTCCCTTCATAAATTCATAAATAAATTCCCCGAATTCGGGAATTTTCCCTTACTCCGGTCCGTCCATTTCATAATTCGGTGATTAATCTGGTTCATTTGGTTCTCATTCGTTACTGAATTCGGTTGTTTTAGGTGGTTCGAACAAGAGTTTTATTCCATTACGAAATTCGGTTGTCATACTGATCCCGATGTGTTCCTTATTTCTTTAGTTAGTTTTTCGGCAGTACGAATTGATTATTTGGTTCACTTCAGTTACTGAATTCGGTTATTTAAGTGGCATATGTTAGCTCTTGTTCTTTACCATTTAAGGGTAGTTTCAGCTGGTTGCCATTCATTCCTTAACTTTTAATTCTAATGATTGCAGTAGCCTGCTTCAGGAATAAGCACGTCTCTTGACGTGAAAACTAGCCTACTTGTGTTTGCGGCAAATTCAGAATAAATGTACTTTGTGTCTACTTTACCCTTGAGCAAACCTCTACCTACCCTACCCTCTTCTCGCCAGACAGCTCTGTGGTTTAATAGGTAGTCCTGGGATCGCAAAAATGAATGGGGTGGACTCCCATTGGCTTGCTTCTTGTGGCTGACTCCGTCACACCTCCCCCTCCTTAGTTTCTTCATCGAGGGGACATTTCTGGAGTTGGGTCGTGACGTCGCGTTGTTGGGCCGGCAGTAGAATGTAGTCCTCAGCTGTAGATAGGTTCTCAAGAAACCACCTTGGCTCCTAGAGTCTCAAGGAGCCAAGGTGGTTTTGCCCGTGAGTATACGCGATCAGTCTGCTGGTCTTGGGATCGCAAAAAGGCACTTAGATCATCAGTGTTTCCACAAAATTTCGCCTGCGGCCAATTTCTCTGTCTTCACTGTTTACAAAAAGGGCGCGTCATTTAGTGTGATGTTTTGAAATTTGAGGGGCTTTGAGCTAGAATTTGCATGGAAAGTAGTTAAGTGTTGCCAGGAACAAAAGGCAGCGTTTTTGTCGGCATATTTTCAAGTCCTGTTGGCAAAACTCGAAGTACCCCAAAGGTAAAAGGCTAGTGACGGCGTATCCCTGAAAAACAGAGGTGTAAGAGCGTGAAAACGCGCCAAATTTTCTCTTTAGACTTGACTTTGTCCATACTATTCAACATTTTACACTACAGCTCTTATAATTTTTTTTAAATAATACGGTAAAAATCCGTTACCGATTCGGTCAATTTTTACCAGATTTGCCCCCCAGCGAAGAAAGGCTCGGGACGCCCCTGCTCCTTAGTTGCGTTTTTAATTGAAGTTACCTTCAAACTGAAAGGTTTAAACACTGTTTTTGGTCGCCGTCACAGTTTCTTTATCCTTCACGTCAGCTAGCAAGTTGGAAGTCTGCCTGAAACGTTGAAGAAACGGCGACCGGGCAAGGGTCGCCGGAATCGTAAAACTACTAACTAAACAAACTTCGATCAAAACACAACTCTTGCTTCTTGGACGCGACACCTGCTGGCAAAATTGTCCCACTTTACATTGCTCTGGGGTGTCTTGAAGTGATAGAAGATGGCGTTTGGAGTACAACTTGATATTTGATAATGGATGACGAAAGCTACAGCTATATTTAATAGCATTTTCCGTCTTATTTACGACCTGGAACTAGAAAATCCAGTATAATTTATTTTTGACCCCCCCCCCAAAAAAAAGATAAGGCTCAAGTGGAACTCCCAGTCGTCCAACGAGCCATACTTAAAGAAGAAGAAGAATAAAAAGGAGAAAAACAAAAGTTGCATTATTAACTTAAAGGAGCTGTCTTACCTATAATGCTAACGCAACCTGCTTCCATAATCACTCCATATATTTCTAAACCCGGAGATCCCAATTTCGTACGGTACATTCTAACTCCTCTAACAAAACCACGATGATTTTCTCCCTTGCCGTGTTTTGCTACCTTCAGTGTTTATGACGCTGGTTGTCTGCGAGAAATTGTTCCATCAGAAAAAACGGTTATATAAATTGTTTCCCTGTTTTCGCTATAAGTCAACGGGTCTCGGAAAAGGCTTAAAACAGCCAAAATCGTTGGTTATTTGTTGAAACCACAGCCTATAGTTTTAAAAGTACTCATATTTTTAAAATACTGCAAGTTGAAGATTAAATAGTGTGAGGGAACTGAAATAAATATGAGAGTCATTGCTTTATGAGTCAAGGGATTCTAGCAATCAACTATATGATACTAATAGCGGGACCTTGTTTGCTTGTAGCAAGACCACGTCGTGTCTATAATAGCTGCGTTTGTTGCACTCCGGGCTGTCTCTGGTGTTTTGTCACCGGTGTCCGGTTCTTCCCGTAAAATGCGGTTTTTGGTTCACCGGTGAGCTGATGAAAACTTGCTAACTCCTCGCTGAAGCCGGGCTCCCGAGCAGGTTCTGGTTAGATATTTCTGTTGTAATGGTTATATATATTCAAGTTATTTTAAGCAGTTCAGTGTAATGGTCGACATATTTAGCGCAAATTCGGCGCTATGAGATGTATCAATAAAACTACATCTATCTTATCTATCTATCTAGTATTTCGACTCATTGTGAGCAGTAAGTATACTATTTAATAAATAAAAAAAATCTTGACCCCTAGAAAGTAAGCTCAGGTAGCTTTTGAGATTCTTCGCAGGGTTGTTATATCTTCTTAACCTTACTCGTCCGCAGGCCTGTATCCAGAAATTTATTTGTGGGGGGGGGGGGGTTGCCTGCGGGTCGCACAATAAAGTACAAAAAAGACATAGATCAGCCTATAAAAATTAGTATTTTTGAATGTTTTTTTGTGGGGGGGGGGGGGTCAGCCCCCTACCCCCCCCCCCCCTGGATACGGCCTTGCTCGTCCGTAAGTCACCATCTCACAGTTTACACTAAGTATGAACACGCATTGCTAGACTAACTGTTTTTGCTGGCGTAATTTTTAGCATTTCTAATGACGTTTGAAGCTTCACTGGCAAACTAAAATGCAACAGACGCTTTGTCATAACTCATAGAACTGATAACTAGATGATAATATGTTCGGAATCATACATGTTTGAATTTGAATATGGTGAGTATGAGTGCATGCTGATTAGCAGTGAGCTGACACAGAGTTGTAAGTACTTAAGTATTAGGGAGAGCGGGAGCATGTCAGTTTGCAAGTTTTCGTTATACAACTTTCATCCGACAAGTATGCACAGAGCAATAGCGTCAAGAGCAAATACTCGCGTGGCAAGGGAGTTTAAGTCATTCCACAAAAAGCAAGTCAGTGCACAGTAATATTTGCGTTTGTTTTTATCTGAATGGTCAGTTTTCTGCTCTCACATTTCTCAATACTCGTGCAGATTCTCGTTTTTGTTCTAATCGCTTCTCAGTTATCGATTTTGACAAAAACAGCAATTTATCCACTCATTATTAGCTTGTTACTACCTGTTAAAATGTATTGAACATCCGCCCTTCGTTGACCAATGAGAAAGGACTATATGGAGAAAGAAAATCGAGAAGTTACTAACGAATCAACTTCTCAATTCTGCAGATATCACGAAGCTTTCCCCGTGATAGTTTTTGATTAAAAAAAAGAAAAGCAAACGCAAGAAAACGAGAATTGGCTTCATCTCATTAGTAAAAAACGCGAAATAGGATAACTGTGAGGATAATCGCGAGGAGAAAGAAGCTTACTATGATAGAGGAACATAATCATTCCAACACTGCAATAGTTGCCAACGACAACGTCGGTGAGCCAATTCCTCAACCGCCTTGCTGCTAGGAAAACACCCACACAGTCTAGGCAAGATACGACAACGTATTTGATCTGACCATGAAAGACGTGCCCTTTCAGTATGTGAGTACAGTGAAAGTTGGGAAAGCCATCGAGACAGAAGGACATAAGCCGATTTTACTGACAGCAACACCCAGCTGCGTTACTTTCTACAGATATAGTCTTGATCAATACGGGGAGAATAGGAAAGAAGCTTCACGATGATCAAGGAACATCACCATGTTTCCGACAATGCAATGGTTTTCAACACAACTTCGATGAGCTCAGGTAAGACAAGTCCAGGTAAGAAATCCAACTGCTTTATGAATGTACGACTTCTGCGAGAGAGAGCGTGTTCCACCCTTCTAACAATACTGACTATTAAAATCGTGGATAACAGGGCCCAACTAGCGCACGACGTTATCCACTGCTTCCTGGCCGAAGATTGAAAATTAAGTGTTTTTTCTGTGTGTTTATGTGTTTTATTTGTTTTCTTTCTTTTACTCCGCTTTTTCAAAATAGCGGGTCATAAAATAAATCACTTACTTACTATTTTCGTTCCCACCTCGTGAAAAGTTACAACGCTGACCGTCCAAACCTTCTCGAAATAGTAAATAATAGTAACTATTTGCTTACCACGCTCGAGAGCGTAGTAAGCGTGGTAACTACGAATCTCTTTGACGTGATTGGTTAATCTGGGCATGATATTTTGGCGAAAATAGAAAAATGTGTTCCAGTCTTGACACCGTGAAGCCAGTGACGTCATTCATAGCAATCCTGTTAGCTGACCATGGAAGCACGGATAAGCTGATAGTCTTTACTGGGTCTGGTCGAGAAGGATCTTCAGTCGCAGGAATTGAAGAGATCTCTCCGTTCGTCCTCGAAGACCTGAAGGACTTCTTGGGCCGGGGGGCACAGTTTGCAGGTAGTTTGGTTGACTAGCCTAACCAGAAGCTTGTCTAACGCGACAAATTGTCAAGTGCTAGCCTTGGGTGATGAAAGCTTACCAACTGATACTTATCTGGGAGAGCTACCGTTACTTCGTATGTAATTTTGCAGATTACAGTAATATATACACCTTGTCGTCATTTGCTGCAATTTGTCTAACCTTTTAAAGCTGTAGAAATAAATGGCGTTTTGCTACCATACTTAAGGTAATTGCTGATGTCTATCATTTCTAAAGGAATATAGTTTTGGCTCTGCTAGTTTTGCCACTTGCACTGCCATATAGAAAGGTCGGTCAGTATGAATCAAGGTTTGAATAGGTTTCTCCACTTCGGATTGGGCACCGGGCGAAACGTTTGGCACCCTTGTGAGTATAAGTACTTCGAGTTCAGGTTGCTGGCTGTCCTGGCTGTGCCACTCATGAGGCTGACGCTCCAAATACGGTTGTCGTGTGGGAGGTTCCTCTTTTGCAGTTTTTCCCGGTTTGAGTAGTGTATATTAGGGTGGTGTTGATAATTTTGTTTTGTTTTTGTTGTTTGAAGATGTTTAATAACATGGCCCTTGTTGGCCGTCGGTTCTGTTAAATTCAGAAACATAATATCACCAACATTATCTGAGTTCTTTGTCATTGGAGTAATATTTGGTTGGCCCTTTGCTCCTAGAGAGCGTTTTTGGATTCACTATTGTCTGCTACCTACTGTTTTAACGCGTTTTAAGACTTACCAGTTCCTCACCTGTACTGTACGCTGGGCCGTTATCCAGTAATTCATTTCGGGGGGGGGGGGGGGGGGTCTCTCCGACGTTCAGATCCACACTTTAACAGTAAAACACAAACATAGTTCAGGTGTTAACCCTTTAAGAAATTACCATTTTTATATGTTTAGCGTGTGTATGTGTGTGCATGGGGGGTAGGGGGGGGGGTGAACCTGTATTCAGTCCAATGCCTTTGCGGACGAACCAAAACCTGATTGGGAGGCATGTTCTAGTATGAAGCCACCAAGAGATGGCGAAGAAAAAAAAAACAAACGTACACAGGAAAGAGCAGACACTGTTGAATAAAACCAGAAACTACTGCGACTTCAACGAACTATGTTGAATAGCGGGATTGCACCGTACTCGATGAAAACGGATCTGAGTCTATACATTAGGCAGTACTGACTTAGGAAATATTGGCAGTACTGACCATTAAGAACCCAGGCTTCGGCTTGAGTGCGCAAATGCTGACCAGTTATTTTTATAGTACAAGTTTGAAGTCTTAAACGTCTCATTACTGATTAGATTTTGCTTCGAGACTGTGATTATGCAATCAAGAAAGAGTCCGAAAATGTTTCCAAAACTTAAAGATTCATAATAGTTATCAAGCCGGATAATTCAGGTTTTTCAAACAATTTTGGAGCTAAGATAACGTGTTGTCCCCAGATGACCCATCTATTCCCCCCTCCACTCCCGTCTTCCGTGCGTCGGTCCGAGAGGAATACTGGCAATAAGTTTTCCCCATATCCCGCTAATTCTTCTACCCAATTTTTACGTAGTTTCATTCCATCATTTATTTCTGGTAATTTCTTGTAAGTGTATTAGTTAATTTGTTTCTTGTGTGTCTGTGTATTTTGTAAATTTGTATTCCTTTTCTAGCTTTTAGCTATTCGGATTAAACTTGATTGATTGATAAGTAGAAAATCTGGTCAAATTAAATATTTTAACTCTTTTTGATGATGGTATCGAAATAACCGTTTTCGTCGGGTACACTGCAGTCACTCTGCTTTTGAGGTTCAAAGAGACATTCAAACGACAGACCCTCTCTGACTTTGTTTTTTTAATTCAGTTGCTGTCTTCCAAAGTGTTTGCAAATCCGCCAAAAGTATTTGCAGATCCACCTGCCAAGCCAAGACAAGGATCAACATCGGTCGTACTGAGCGGTTTTTCACCTGTCGAGTTAGTATACCCTAATTGTATCCCTTCAGACAAAGCTGACTACTAATCATGTTTAGTGATGCTAAACCGATTCACCAGCTGAGATATTGTTAGCTAAAAGTGTAAGATAGTAATGAAATTGCCTATTTTTATGGCACTCGCAGCCTCTGGCTCAAGTGCCATATACCGATCACAATTCCGTCTGTCGGTCTGTCGGTCGGTCCGAGTTTTTTGTCACACTTTTTCGAGTTAAGGTACTTCCAGATGTGCTAGGACAAAGAAACTTGGCAGGCATATCGGGGACCCGACCAGACTAACCTATAAATAATCAGTTCTCGATCCGACCATATGCGGGGGAGTGGGGGGCGCTGGAAACTTGAAAATTTAGGGCATCTTGTCACACTTTTTCGAGTTAGGGTACTTCCAGTTGTGCTAGGACCATGAAACTTGGCAGGCGCATCAGAGACCCGACCAAACAAACTTAGAAACAATCAGTTTCCGATCCGACCATTTTGGGGGGGGGGGGGACTGGAGGGTAGGGGAATCCGGGAAATTGAGAAGTGTGTAACTTTCGAACGGGTGATCGGATTGTAATGAAAATCAATAACTGAATGGATTATATATCTATGATGTCCCGTTTAAAGTCTTGACCGGATTCGTCAGCTAGGGGGAAGTTGGGGGGGGGACCGGAAATTTCAAGAAACGGTTAGAATGGAGGGATCGGAGTGAAACTTGTTGGGAAGAACAAGCATCTGCTCTAGATAAATCCTTCTAGACCGTTGTACACTTATGGGGGGGGGAGGGGGTTTCCTGGAATTCCGGTGATGACGGTTTTGAGGATTTTCACGATGAAACTTGGTAGGCATATCATGGACCCGATCAAACTGACTTCAAAATAAAATTTTTGTCGATCCGATAATGGTGGGGGGACTGGAGGGAGGGGTATCCGGAATTTTCAGTAATGCGTAACTTTGCAATGCGTGATCGGATTCGAGTGAAATTTAAGAATTGAAAAGAGGACATTTCTCCCCGGTGATCTTTTTCATATCCGGACCGGATCCGGTAACTATTGGGGGGGGGGGGGGGAATACGTGACCAGCTTAGAATGGAGAGATCGGCATGGAACTTTGTGGGAAGAACAAACAGATGCTCTAGATAAATCATTTACTGAATCGGATTGGCTACGGGCACCGTGGGGGAGCTGGGGGGGGGGGGAAATCTCTAAAAACGGTTAGAATGATGGTATCGGAGTGAAACTTGCTGGGCAGAACAAACATCTGATCCATGTAAATCTTTTACACAATTTGACTGGATCCGGACACTTGAGGGGGTGGAGGTGGAGGGGGGTTCCTGGAATTCCAGTTTTTTGGGATTTTCACGACGAAACTTGGAAGGCATATCAGGGACCCGGTCAAACTGACTTAGCATAAAAAAAAATCCTCGATATGATAATCTTGGGGGGGGGGCTTGAGGGAGGGGAATCCGGAATATTGAGTCATGCGTAACTTTGGAACGGGTGATCGGATTCGAGCGAAATTTAATAATTGAACAGAGGACATTTTTGTCTGGTGATCTTTTTAATTTCCGGACCGAATCCGGCAATTATTGGGGGGAGGGCGGAAAATACTTGACCCGCTTAGACTGGTGTGATCTGGATCGAACTTCGTGGGAATGACAAACAGATGCTCTGGATTAATCATCTACAGAACCGGATTGGCTCCGGGTATTGTGGATGGAGTTGGAGGGGAGGGGGGGGTCTGGGATTCCGGTGATCGCGAGTTAAGGTACTTCCAGGTGTGCTAGGACGATGAAACTTCGAGTAAGTCGAAACTTACTTTTGATCAATCCAAACATCTGAACCCATGCAAGTGCCATATGAGCTTACAGCTCTTGTTATATATGAAAGGAAGAGGACCTTTGCCAAGAAAGGCCGAAATATCAAAATCTCATCTTCATTGAGGACCGCCAAATATGGCACACACAATTGGGCAAAGAGGCTAGTAATTGGCATTGATAGATAGATAGATATTTTATTGGTACAACTCGTAGCACCGAATTGGCGCTAAATATGTCGACCATTACATTTAATAGGTTAAAATAATTGAATGTATACAATCATTACACACACCAGAAATATGTCACTTGGAATCCACCAGTTTCTTGTTAATTTCCCCAGTGAAAAATGGTAAAAAAGAATTCAAATGACCCCTTAGTACGACCCTTCACTAGCACCAAGAGGTTCTGGTGCCGCGTCCGTCCTGTCACCGGTGCTAGATCGGGAAGTGTCTCTCTGCTTTTCACTGGCAAGGGTCGACTGGCCAAAGCGTAAAATTAGATTTCCGGGCGGACATCAGCCTTAATAGCAGGAGGGAAGTTTTGTAGCAACATTTTTTAGCCTTAGCATAATACGGCACGCTCTGATTTGCACCTGTTTAATGTCTTCGGTAAGTGATACTTGTACAGTGGCTTGTAATCTTGTCTCTTATAAGTGATATAGCTAGACTTATACACAGAGAACCACGAATGGACGTCCACCCGGCCACTTTGATGTACCAACGACCGTTAACAATGTGTACACTATGTAATTTTGGTTCTTGTTCTTGTATCCTTAAAAAGAATTAATTGTTAAATAACGACGAGAGAACACTTCTCGAATTTTTTTTTCTATTCCAGGGGTTTTAAATTCGTCATGTTTTCAGTCTTGAGCAAAACATCCCTCAAACTATAGAACCTGTCGACACACAGGCGGCAAGACACTCACAATAAAGTAGCCTACCCCCAGTACTTCATCTTTATCTTTTTCTTTTCGTTTATTATTAGGTTAATTTGTTAGAAATTAGTTTCGTGTGCTTTTGGATGGTGTTATGTCGTTCCGTATATTACTTTTTCCTCTTTTTGTATTCATACTCCGTCTTTCTCTTTGTGAGTGTATGATGGGTCATAAATAAATTATTATTATTATTATTATTATTAGGTATATGTATTATATATTTGTACATACTTATATTTTTGCCCGTTAAAGAAGAAGAAGAAGGAACATACGAAAGTAAAGACACACAACGCTCTGGATTATTCTTCGGCGCACTGAAGACATTTTATTCTTCCTTCAAATTATTCTTCGACACACTGAAACACACTCGTTTGTCCCACTGAATTCTGTACCTCCGAGTTACGCCCCTTTTCATTCCAGACCTTACCTTATACCTTACACTACAAAAAAGTCTCTCCTACATCAGACAATTGTGCGTCAGTGAATTCGGAGATCTTTGTTCCGAATTCGGAGAGTTGAAATCTGATGGAGGAGTAAAACGCTAGAATGCGAAAAACTGCGGATTATTAATTAAGTTATGTGAAACCGGGGAGGTTTTTTTTACAGTGTAGATCCTCCTGTTCCTCCAGAGGTGCCCAAGGCACACGAAAAGAGTCCACTCGTCTGTCAAGCTTGCTGTTGCGGAGATTCCCATTCGAGCTGGATAGAGGCATGAAAGTGACGCATTTTGGTGCTGTAGGCCTAGATACTATCTTTGGGTCTTCCTCTGCGGCGGCTGCCATCGGACAAAAAAAATCTTTCTGTCGTGTTTCTTTTGTGTTATTCTTTCGTAACATCCCTCATCTCCATGTGACTATTGGCGACTCCTCTCTTGAAAGCAGCGTTAATTTCTGGAACTATAAAGGGAATGGACATCGCAGTTTGAGAAGAATTTGTCCTCTTGCTGTACACCAAGGTCGCCATTGAGGAACCCTTTGATTTAGAACTAGAGTGGGGGGCAAACCTTTCGTATATTTCTTTCAGCAAATACTCTCCCCCTCTTCATCACTTCATCATTGGAGCTACTCAAAGCTCCCTAGGATCCATCATTACACCTAGTACCTGGTCGCGATAGCAGCTCTGGCGAGTTTACCAAGGTATTTGAATAGCAAAACTGAGTGTTTTTTGTAATTGGGGAGGTCAGAACTGCAGCTACAAAAGGACTGCTATTTACAATAGAGCAAAATTTAAGTAGGATGTTCCCAGTACCGTAGCTGTATTCAAGGGCTAGGTGTCTTGTGACTGGAGATATTTTGTACACAGACCCTCGCCATTCGTTATTTATTCTCTCATCATGTCCTCATCTCATCATCTTCGATTACAGTCAAAACATGTCCGGTCGGAAGGTAAGGTTTCCAAATGTGGCGGTTTCTACCCCGCCCACCAGATTCCGACTCCGTGATGACAAAAGCCGGTAGCCAGGACCGGAATAACTACTCATTCTGTCAGGCCTGTGGAATTTGACCAGTAGGAGTCCACTTTGCCTTACTTTTGATCTGGTATTGTATTATTTTATAATACAGCAAACATAAGTGCGATATCTGACTACAAGCGAAAAGTTCCACGTCGCTCTCTGTTCAGGCCCCTTCCCAAATTCCAGGATGGTATTTACGCCCCCACCTCGAGCTTCGAATACCAAATCCGAACAGTTTCCGGTATATGTATGTAATCCGAAGCCAACTGCCCATAGTAAAATAACACAGATTAAACCTTACACTATATACTGAGTTTACAGTCTGAGACAAGCCCTCTGACATGCCTTGAAGTCGAAGAGGGCAATCTGCATGAACTGCCCCCCCCCCCCCCGAAACATACAAAAATAATCGTTTGTGTAGGCTTTAACCTCTGATCTATGTTTGTTTGTCCTTCTCGGTATATAGCGGCACCCCTCCCCGAATAAATTCCTGGATACAGTCCTGAGCCAAGTACACCTTTGTGTGCTATCCTGGCAGGAATGTTATGTTTATTTATTTATTTTATTCAATAAAGGAGTAAGCCATACGGCTTGTCACATTTTTTTTGTTGGATGTGCATGTTTCATTAAATATAACTAAATGAAACTGAAACTTTGTGGCCGGCGTTGTGGCCCAAATTTGAAAGACAATTTTCGAGCGGTCTTCTTATTTTGTGGCTCTTTTTTTGGCGCGAAATTGAAATACAGCGGCAAATTCAGGCAGAACTAACAAAAATGAGTTATTTTGTTAAATAAATAGATGGAAAAATCAAGCTAGTGCTAGTAGTAAGCCCGAGCCTCTACTTATCGACGTTTATTTTTTATTTTCTGGCATTTGAAAATTCCCACACAAACATACCAAACGGCGTTTCCCTGAGTTTCAATTTGCGGTTTGTTCGAATGTGTCGCTCACACATCATTTTCCATGATAAGTATTCAAAAATATTTTGGACAAAAATACGCCGTTGAGAAACTCCCCTTTTCTGATCCTGGCACTGATTCTGATATAAGCTGTGGCATATTTAATTCTTGGCAGTATTTCTGATTCGGCTCAGCCTGTTTCTTTAGGGGCAGGATATCTCGGGTTTAATGGGTGATGGGCGTTTCTCGTATGTCTCCTACTAGGGCACCGAAACGATGGGAAAACAATACACGAGAGGCGGTACTTATACTTTTTCTTTCAGCAAGTGAAGGTATCTGACCTTTTTTGGACCGGATACGACTCGAAAATTGGCGATCAAGGTTCGGCGGTTTTGCCCTGGTATTCCTGGCAGGAATTTCGGCACCATCGTCAATTCCAGACGAAACTGTCGAGGTTTTTCAAGTGATGAACCTGGACTGATGAAAAATACACTAATTCCGGCTGGGAGAACCTGATCGTCTGTAGCGTACGAAAAATCAGGTGGGTCCTACACTAGCAATGGTAAGCCATCGTAATGTGTAGTTCGTGGACATTTTGACGATTTTCAGCCAACGAGAGCACGCCGGGTCCGGAAGAGAACGGTTCCGACGGTCTTACGATTGTCAGGGGAGGACCCCCTTCAGTGTGGCTTAATTGTTGTTCTTAGGATATTCACATCGCTTGTACTTCTGATCAATCGGATGGAAAACCAGTCAGGCAGGGTTGCCGCGAGTGATAAGATATCACACACATTTTTCGGTTATACTCTTGACGACTTAAAACTTTTGTGGATAATCAATAAATTACTCAGTGTTGGTGATTTTCACCTAAGAAACACCACACCAATCACCCAAGTTCCCCAAAATCGCAAAATTTTTCAAGATTTCCGTGTTTTCTTTTTTTGATGATTCCTTTTTTAAGAACGGGCAATTTGCGTGCCAACCTTTCATACGGGCACGTACTTGCTGTCATGCACTAGCGCGACTCTCATTTTGCGCGCTAAACTGACCCTCATTTGAGGGTCAAACTAGTCAAACTGCAGGGTATGTGGATTGGGAGGACAGAAGAGAATTATAATAAAAAATGAGAGAAGGGGTTCATTTTGTCAGACGCTTTTAAGCCCTCCTGGTTATGACATAGTCTTGACTCTTTCAGTATTCGTTGCGCTAACGAAGGGCTGCAAAATGAAGGTTGTGGAAAATCTCGACGAATAGATGCAGGATACCCCAATGCACTCCACGAAAACCCTGCGAAGAAGTGCAGTGGGATGCAAATATACAGCTGAAAAGCAGAAAATGCAGGCATAAAACGTTACCGAAAAGCCCGGTGCGCAAGACCAACTTGCGCCAAAACACGGCCCATTAAGCACTGCGTGAAAATGCAGTCCATACAAAAACACGATGCGTGAAATCTCGGCGCGTAATACAGGGGTGCACAGTCACGTCGAGTAAAAAGACGCTGTTCAGACACAGGACGCCCAAGCAGGGGCGTCCTGATACCTTCCTGATAGGGGGGCTGCAGCTTCAGAATTTTACTGGAATTTTTCAAAGTTTTACCGGAATTTTTCCAGGTTTTACCGAAAATCTGCCGGAAATGCCTCCATAATGACCATCTCTGCAGAAACTCTAGAATAGGCCTACTGCTGTGTTCTGACTTCTATTATGTGTTGCAGACGACAAGAAATAGGCTCGGTCAAGTATTACTGAAAAGGCAGCTAATTTTTTGTTCTGATATTTGAATACTGAAATATTTTGAACACATCTGAGGTATTTTGTAGTTTTCGTAATAAAGTTCAGAGCATGGGCTGCTTGCATGGCAAACCAAAACTCATCCAGACGCGGAGAATTGGAATTTAAACAAAGGCCTGCCTTTCCAGGGCTGAAGATGCAACATCGGAGAAGTTACGCATGTAGAAAAGTAGGAAAAATGATTTTAAATATTCCTTCAGCCCAAGCTGACTGCGAATCATATTTGATAGTGCAAAACGGATACGTCAGCTGAGTTTCATTAGAGCTATATTTCGGTCCTTCTTGGCAAGGGTTCTCTTCAGGCTCAAAGCCGCTCAAGTTGGAAAGACGAAATTGTGGGAAAACCAACTTGTTGCCGATGCAATGAATCTGATATCTGATCTGATATTCAAGCGTAGAGGGACAAGCACATAGAGGTATCACAAATCCGAAAGAATAAGTTCATTCTATGGAATCGACTATCCCTGGATAAAGGAGAAACGAAGTAACGCATTTCTTATCGGATTTTCAGGAATATTTAGGTGAATAAATGATATGTTACTAGACTTGTTGGGCCTTGCCGTCTTAGACCTATTCGGTTAAACTTTAAGATTGTCAGTTAAAACTAAAAAGTCTTTTTTCATGACGTTTTCCGTTTGTTCGCAACACATCCAAATTCGCATTTGTCAACTAGATCGGTTTCAAATGCGATTAGTAACAGATGCTGTCAGTCAATGTTGAACGCAAAGTGGCCTTAACCAACACTCATCTTGTTCCCTGAGCAAAATTCCGGTAGATTCCAAATTCTAGTAGATTCCGTGGGGCAAAGTCCAGTAGATCCCCTGATCCAGCCTCCAGTAAATTCCCTGAGACAAGTTCCGCTAGATTACTTGAGCAAGGTTCCGGTAGATGCCCTGAGCAAAATTCGGTAGGTTCCCTGAGCAAACTTCCTGTAGATTCCCTGAGCAAAATTCCGCTAGACTCCTTGAGCAAGGTTTCGGTAGATTCCAAAGTTCTAGTAGATTCCGTGCGGCAGAGTCCTGTAGATCCCCAGATCCAGCCTCCAGTAATTCCCTGAGACAAGTTCCGGTAGAATCCTTGAGCAAGGTTTGTAGATGCCCGGAGCAATAATCCGGTATATAGACTCCATAGAAATCATCAAGTTAAGGTAAATTTGACAAATTTTGGCTGGCGCGGCTTCGCCACTTTTTTTTTTCCACAGACCTTCGGGGGGGCCCCCCCCCCCCCTCGGGACGCCCCTGTGCCCAAGTATGGGGCTTCAATGTGCAGATGCAGGGCGCTCAAATGCACGCTTCTCAGATGGCAGCTGGTAAGTGGGCAGTCCAAAACGGATCTGCGCTAAATTGGACGGGGGATTCTCTGCGCTCCAGTGTTGTAATTTATTTCATGTTTACTCGGTTATTCATAGTTGCACTCTTGGCTGCGCGCGTTAAACGCTTTATACCAACTTATGTTCACCCACATTCAGAGAGGGCATGGAGGTGATTACGTTTTGGTGACATTCCCCCTGAGTCAATGAAACGTCATGGGTTCATGCTTTAACTAAGTTGTAACTGTGGGAGAGAAAAAATCGCATCAGTTGGTTTTCTCAACTATCGACATCGCCGACGAGATGTCTATCTTTTCGTATAAATTTTGTTTGACAAAAACAACAATCGCAAAATGCAAATGTTTGGGTCCCATTAAAGTAAGATTTATAGTTTTCCAAACCAAAGTGGGCTTGCCATACGAGTATCAAGTAGCAAAAAAAACAGATAAAAATTCTAAGTGGTATGTGCAGCAGTAGGAGGTAAACGTACAGTACGGAGCTTGGTGCCTCTATGAAACGGTGCAGGGCCGCGTCCCCCCCCCCCCCTTCTGTAGGGTTATTACTTGTTCATAATCTGCTTCTGTAAACAGTGGCGTCATTCGTAATTGACTTTCAAATCCAAGAGCCCAGCTTACCTTTAATAGAGTTCACACATTGATTCGAATAGAAAACTCGGATGACGATATCATGCCGTTAGCCTTGGGCTAGGCGTGGGGTTTCCCGGCACCAGCTTGCACCGGACATTTGGTGTAAACTAAAATCGAATGGGCCACTCCTTGAAGCCGGGATCCATAAAATAGGAGCTGATTGCTGACGCATCTTTGAAAATAATTAGCTTTAAGCACAGTTAAATCGTCATTTGCATCCGAACGAGAGGTAAACGCTGTATGAAACCTTGGCAATCGTGCTTTATCCAGTCTGCTTCCGAAAGTCGAACAGAAGAGACATCATGGACTGATAAAGCTACTGACTTTCGTATGTCACCGATTAGCAATGAGCCTGTTCTAGCGACTGTCGGCTAGTCCTCAGTTCTCAAAGGGCTTTTGTCACATTGGCTGGGCTTAGCCTCTTCTAAGAGCTGTATCCCTCGTCCTTATAACCAGGTTTTGGGGACGGAATTTAAAGTTAAACTAAAAAGCCATCTTATGTTTGTATCATTTGATCGATTCTCTCAATTATTTGGATTGTGCTAGGGATTTTTTTTTCGCTGAGAGATGGCAAGGAGGCGATTAACTGGTATAAGAGGGCCATTTGAAATATTTGACGGAGAAAAACGGATAAGTCAGCTACATTTTAATAGAGCTATATTTCGGCCCTTGTTGGCAAGGTTCCTCTTCAAGCTTAAGCTGGAAAGTGAATTTGTGGAAAAACAAATAAAGATTCTTCCTTAAATATCTGGTTTTGTGAACTTCTTCTCTGAAAAATTGGTTGGAGTTAAAGCTGGTGATGTGATTTCATTCTGGACGCGGCTGCTATTTTTGTTGTTCGATTGGGTCGTGGAAAGGGTAGATATTCTTTTGCATTTTGCTTTTGGAGTGGCTTTTTCTTTTTCTTCTTTCCAGCTAAGATAGATATTTGTCAGCATGTATGGGCGATTTGAAGTTCCGGGCTTGAGCCTGAAGAGGACCCTTGACAAGAAGGGCCAAAATATAGCTCTAAGAGAATGTAGCCGACTTATCCGTTTTGCACTGTCAAATAAGACTCGCAGTCAGCTTGCGCTGAAGGAATCTCTAGGCCATTTGAGATCAGCGCTCTACTATATAACCACACAAATAGAGCAGAAGTTTCATAACAGATAACACAAGGATGCGCAGTTTCAACAGACACCGCTTGGGATGTAATCTGTTGTGATTTTTAAAAAGTTATGCATTAAACGCATAACAAGCATTGCCCGGAAAAGCCAAATTAGGGTCTGCTGACTTTTTCGATAACATGACGGCAACCAAAAAAGTATAATGCATAACGTACTCAAAACTACAACATATTACATCCCAAGCGTTGTCTGTTGAAACTGCACATCACTGTGTTATCTCTAATGAAAATTCTGACAGTGCAGGACTAACAAGACCAAAAGTTTCAATGGGATCCCAAAAATTCAATATCTGATCCAGACAACTGCGTCTTGTCTTAGCCAGATCCAGTCATCGCCAGACTCCTTGAACATTTTTACAATTAAAATTCAGAAACAGATTAAGGCCAAATAGCTAGTCATCTGATAAAGCCAAGTTCAGATATGGATTCAGCATGTGTGTTTACCCCTATAAGTCATATCTGTTTTGACGAAAACTTCCTGCCACTTCTGCCAATTTCCTGGTTTCGGCCGGACTCCAGAACTACTTGTCCGGCGAAAAAAGAAAGCTCAAAAACGAACTCATGGTATCTTCTTTCCCCAATAATGAACATCTAATCAACTTCAAATAAAAATTTAACTTATAAAAAATTTTCCGACTCCAGCCGGATTCCGGTCGAACTATATTTCCGGGTAAAATATGATTGTCAAACACGGATTCAGCATCTCTTCTTACCCTTAAGTCGGTTCTCTGATCAACTAGAAATAAAACTTAAGCTTCTAACAATTTTCCGGTTTTGGCCGGATTCGGGGGAACTACATGTCCAGGTAGAAAATTTGTTCACATAAGTGTTCAGCATGTCTTCTTGCCCTAAATCGAACATCTAATCAACTCCAAATAAAACTTTTAATTTTAACAAACTTTAATTACTTGTCCGTCGAGAAAATGGTTTTCACCATCGTCCTCAGCATGCCTTCCTACCCCTAAATCGAACATTTAATCAACTTCAAATAAAACTTTTACTTTTAACAAACTTTCCGGTTTTGGCCGGATTCCGGGTGAACTACATGTCCGATGACAAAATGGTTTTCACCACCGTGTTCAGCATGTTTTCTTACCCCATAATCGACTATCAAATTAGCTGTTTCAAAATATTTTGTTTGACCCTTAATTAGAACCCCCTCCCCCACCCCTAAATGTAGGGCTACAAAGCCCATCTACGAACTTGACTGGTCCGACGACCCAAGGAATGCTCACACCAAGTTTCATCAAAATATCTCATTCCCTTCGAGAGTTATCGGGCTTACAGACGGACAGACGGACGGACGGACAGACGGACAACTTGCGATGTCATAGGTATCCCTCCACTTACGTTCTGGGATCCCAAAAATGAGCTTAGAGCCATATGAGTACAAATATCGTATTTTTTGTGAATACAGATATATTTGTCGATGATGGAAGTATAGCCGGTAGTTTTTGCTGAAGTACTACGTGTTCCTCGAGGGTTGTATGTTTCATGTAGGGCAGACACTCTGCAAGTCTGGTGAAATATTTATTCCGTGTCGTCGAAGGTCACGTTGGAACCTAGGGTTTATTCATCTTAAAGCATAATATAAAGTATGTCGACAAGCCAGCTCTTAGAGCCACATTATGATACTTATCTCAGTTTACAAAAGGAGTCATACACAGTGTTTACACTAATCAGTACAAGCACAGAAAGCTCTTAATCACCGGTTCTGAAATTATAATGGCGGAGTTGTATAATGAGACATGTCAATGTCAACATTGGGCACTGGTGGGATTGGCAAGCTTGGCGTGGTGCGCCGTCGTTTTTTCACATCTACCAGCTCATACTTCAGCTTCTCCCAAAACCTGTTCTCACCCCAAACTAGCTTAGCGCTGGTTTTCATATACAGTTTCAAATCATGATCCAAATCTTTCAGATTTACAGTTCCTACTATCACCACTATAACCTTTCGTCGCCTTGTTTTAAAAATGTGGTGCAGCGCTGCCTTGAGTCGTTGCCACTCTGAGTTTAAAAAGTTTTCGGACAATATCAGCATTATTCTCTGGCTGTTTTCGATTCCTTGTAACACGGAATCACTAACAAACATGGCTGATGGAATGCAGTCACGGTACTGTAAGCATAGCTTATACCCATGTCCGTATTCTAAATTTGAAGTGAGAGTCTGAATCACAAAAGGCTCGTCTTTTGAGCTATAGGCCACGAAGGAGTTGTACAGCTCAGTCACAGGTTCACTTTGCCCAAACAGGCGTACGCCGTACCTAGCATGGCACCAGACGCGTATATCGTATCGGTACAAGTAAAGAACAATGGCTGTGAACATTATAATAGCGGAAACTACTAATGTACTAATCAACAGTGGCAAGTAATTGGTTGGTTCAATAATCGTTTTGGCTGACGACGGGACTGTACACGTCCTGTTCTTGTTCATTATCAAAACATGTTCTTTGCATTTTAAGCTGTTTGCTGATATCACCTTCTTCTCATTAAAAATAAGCCAGGCACTAAATTCTTTCATGAAGTCGCACTCACAAGACCAGGGATTACCGGATATATTTAGCACTTGAAGTTTCAGGTTGCCAGAGAAGATGTGTGATGGATCAATGACAGTGATTAGATTGCCATCTAGGCGAAGTGTTTGAAGTGAACGAAGAGGACGGAAAAGGTCAGGTGAGAGTTCTTCAAGCAAGTTGTTCTCTAGTCGTAGCTCGACGAGTGCTTCTAGTTCGAGGAAGACATCGCTGGGGAGTTTGCGAAGAACATTGTCGCCCATGTGAAGCCTGTAATACAATAAATTAGCTTTGGGTAATTCGTTGGTGACCGCAGACAGTCCTGGTGGTTGGGTGGTATAGAAAACAGCAAACTTTCGCATGCAAACAATGAAAGGCTCGTGTAGCGCGGATACACATACACTGCGCTCGGCCGGGAGTTGGATGTGGGGTTAGGGGCGAATCATCCCATGCTTCCCGTGTATTGCTTGGATTTATCTATGTACCCATTTTAAGCTGGTTGGACTTTTGGCTTGCTTGCCTTACAGGGAAACGCGACTGTCCCTTGCCCCAAACCAAAACAGTATTTAATAGATAACATGGATTGGTAGTTATGGTGGTAAAACAGTATGTTTCAGTTGTCTGAAGGCGGTACAAGAATGAATCGTTCATTTGATAGAGAGCATTCAGGTTGCGCAGGTTAACCCCTTGTGGGTAATAAACCTAAAGGATATGAATATTCCTTGAGCCCACACTGACTTTGAATATACACTGTAAAAAGATTCTCCAAATAAGGATGCAGTATTCAGGGGCGTCACTATGGGAGGGGGGAGGGGGGGGACTTCCCCCCCCAAAGGCCTTGAGAAAGTACTTTCGTCGGGCGAAGCCCGGCGAAAGTTCACCTGTTTGTCGGCGCGAAGCGCCGCACAAACACAGAAGAAATAAAATTTGGTATGCTTTTGTCAGGCTTCGGTTGACTCGTCGGCCCATCGGGTTCTTTTGATACGCAAGAAATGAAATCCTGCAAGCATTTGTCGGGCAAAACACTAACGAAATCGAATTCTGCATGCTTTTGTCATACCTCGGTGGTCTCGTCGGCACATCGGGTTCTTTCTAAGGCAATCTTATTCCAGCCAAGTTTCATCGTCCTAGCACATCTGGAAGTACCTTTACTCGCAATCACCGGAATTCCGGATCCCCCCCCTCAAACCCCCCAGAGCTTATCCGGTTCTCTAAATGATTCATCCGGAGCATCTGTTTGTTATTTCCACAAAGTTCCATCCCGATCTCTCCAGTCAAAGCCGGTCACGTATTCCCCCCCCCCCCCCAGTTGTTGTCAAATCCGGTCCGGGCATGAACAAGATCACCAGAGACATGTCCTCTGTTCAATTACAAAATTTCACTCAAATCCAATCACCCGTTCCAAAGTTACGCATGACTCAGTATTCCGGATTCCCCCTCCCTCTGCTCCCCCATTACTACCGGATCGAAAACTTTAGTGGTAGGGTACAAACTCAAACAAAGAATAGGCGGAACCCGATTGTGAGACCTCGTGTGAGGCATGTCGGGGACTTGTAACTCTTGTAAGCAACAATCGGCTGTTGATACGCCTCCCAAGTTTCGTTGTGAAAATGTCCAGAACCGCCATCACCGGAATCCGGGAAACTCCCCTTCACCCCGCCCCCCCAAGTGTCCGGATCCAGTCCAAATGTGTAGACGATTTATCTGGAGTAGATGCTTGTTATTCCCAGCAAGTTTCACTCCGATCCCTCCATTCTAACCGTTTCTCGGGATCTCCGGTCTCCCCCCTCCCAACTCCCCCATAGCTGTCCAATCCGGTCCGGACTTCAAATAAAACATCAGAGATATGTCATTATTCAGGTATTAAGTTTCATTCCAATCCGATCACCCGTTCGAAAGTTACACACCACTCATCATTCAGGATTCCCCCGCCCTCCACTCCCCCCCCCCAGATGGTCGTATCGGAAAACTGATTATTTCCAGGTTGGTTTGGTCGGGTCCCTCATATGCCTGCCAAGTTTCATAATCAAGCACATCTGAAGCACACCTAACTCGAAAAAGTGTGACAAAAAGCTTGAACCATATACCGACCCCTTCCACCATCGATTACACGAGCTCTCTCCACCGACGCTCATAGATTTAAGCAGAGAATGACGTCATCTACGTGCAGAGCTAAACTAGTGTGAAGAAAGGGGTAGGTGTCTGACAAAAACTGCTCAATTCTCAGGATTCCCCCGCCCTCCAGTCCCCCCCCAGATGGTCGGATCGAGAAACTGATCATTTCCAGGTTAGTTTGATTGGGTCTCTGATATGCATGCCAAGTTTCATAGTCCTAGCACATCTGGAAGTACCCTAACTCGTAAACACCGGACTGACCGACCGACCGACCGACGGAAAAGTGATCGGTATATGGCACTTGGCCGGTAGGCAAGTGCCATAAAAACACACACTAGCTACTACATATTACACATACCAGTCGTGGAAACAGAAAACAAATCAACAAACCACATTTCATCACTCCATTTTTTCCACAAAGGTAATGAAAGTTGAAAACTGGAGGGGAGAAGTTTCACCAAACCTCAAAAGGCGGATTTTTAGCGGCAAAACAACTTTACGTTTTAGCTCGTATAACGAAGGCATACGATTATACTCTTGATGATTAACTCTCCTTGGCGATGCAAAATCGCGGTGTACCTAGCAGAAGAGCCGGAAGTGGCATCACACCTGTCCCCAACAATCGCCGTGATCGGTTGACACAGGATTTGAGTTGTGGAGTTTGAGTCGTTAGGGCGACGTTTTCTCGTACTTCCTGAGGATCACTGGCGTGTTTTGGGCTTATTCATACAGAGAATTGGTGGAATTTTCTGGAACTGTTATTGCAAGCTACACGGGTCACTAACGGTTGATAATCAAAATACAGCATTAAGTACCTACACTGACAAAGTTGCACTAAGAAATCCCGCCTCCAAAAAAAAACTCCACGAAGTGCAGCTCATCAATTCTATCGCGGTGGTAGCCCGATTTGCGTACCTATTTACTTATTTATTAAACAAAAAAGAACAACAAAAAAAACCTTACACTTTTACACATAAAACAAAAACCAACAGTAATAAACTGAAAACTCTGATCATCAGCTGAACACATTTATACACATCTATACACATATACACTTGATCTTCGAGAATTTTGCTCCTCAGATACACTGGATTTTTGGATGGTCAAATAAGTTCAGGATCATTTATGTTACAAGATTGAAGTATGTCTTTTTTCACTGCTAGATACATTCCAGCCACCAATAGCATTTCTCTGAAAATATACTTTCACGGTTGAGTCGTGACAGGGCTAATTTTCATACAGTGCCAAGTTATAATACTATTTTTTCAGGAACATCTGGGTGGCCCACCATAATCAAGATTAATGTCAAAGCTTAGCAACATCTGCAATCAGAGATGTGACTGAGAAGTCTGGGATATCAAAGTAACGATGATGGCTGTCATGCCGTTTTTCATTCTCCTGTCATGTTTACCAAACAAGGCCCTAGATTTAAATCAGAGGGATGCGCCACTGACCACCGTAAACTATCTCGCTGGTAGGTGTTACCAAGATGAACAGGATAAGTGCGTGATTCAGTCAAAGTATTTAACCTCCCCATCGTCCGAACAAAGTAATAACTGTGATTCTGGCTCTCCTGGTTGAATGGCTGGTTGGGGGTTGGAAGAAATCTCTTGTGGTGTGCAGAGCGATGCCCGGACATGAAGATGAAGGGTCCATAGACAGTTTATAGAGTCGGGTTGCCTTTTGGCAATTGAGAAAAAATAAAACTTTAATTTGATTTTTTACTAAACAAACTTTCTCTTTGGAAAATAGACAAGCAGACTTAAAGTACAATGGGCAGATCAAACTATCATAATGTCACATTGCCGCCCTCGAGACTGTAATATATATGTTTGAAACCGGTCGATTCGTAAACAACTTACTTTCCCTTGTGCACCGCTATGGTGTTGTTTGCTGCCTGCTATCCTCCAATTTACTAGCCTTGACAAATATAAGCGGAGTTTTGTTTCTTACCATTCGTTGTAATTAGAAATTCCGAATCATCTGTACTATTGACAAATAATTCCATTGATAGTATTAATTGAAAATTTCTTGCACACAGTTTCCTCGGCTGCAAGTAAGTCTGTTACATTCGTATGTTTCTGGGATCCCAAAACGTAAGTGGAGGGATACCTATGACATCGCAAAAGTTGTCCGTCCGTCCGTCTGTCCGTCCGTCCGTCCGTCTGTAAGCACGATAACTCTCGACGGGAATGAGATATTTTGATGAAACTTGGTATGAGGATTGTTTGGGTCAAGGGTAAGGTCGAGTTCGTAGATGGGCTCTGTAGCCCTATATTTGGGGGTGGGGGAGGGGGTTCAGTTTAAGGGACAAACAAAATATTTTTAAACAGCTAATGTGATAGTCGATTATGAGGTAAGAAGACATGCTGAGCACGATGGTAACAATCATTTTCTTGCCGGACAAGTAGTTCGTCCGGAATCCGGCAAAAACCGGAAAGTTTGTTAAAAGTAAAAGTTTCATTTGAAGTTGATTAAATGTTTGAATTAGGAGTAAGAAGACATGCTGAGCATGATGGTGAAAATCATTTTGTCGCCGGACAAGCAGTTCGTCCGGAATCTGGCCAAAACCGGAAAGTTGGTTAAAAGTAACAGTTTCATTGAAGTTGATTAAATGTTTGATTAATGGGTAAGAAGACATGCTGAACCCGATGATGAAAACCATTTTTTCGCCGGACAACTAGTTCGCCTGTAATCCGGCCAAAACCGGAAAATATGTTAAAAGTAAAAGCTTTATCTGAAGTTGATTAGATGATATATTTAGGGGTAAGAAGAGACGCTGAGTCTGTATATAATGATCATTTTTTACCCGGACATATAATTAGTCCGGAACCCGGTTGTACCCGCATTTTTTTTAAGTCAAAATTTATTTAAAGTTGATTAGATTTCTTTATAGGGATAAGGAGATACGCTGGCTTCGTTTCTGAATTTTTCCATTTTTTTGCTGGACTAGTAGTTCGCTCGAAATTCGGGCGAAACCGCAAATTTGGCAGTAGTAAAGCAGGAAGTTTCGGTCAATATCTTCAAAGTAGATATGGCTTATAGAGGTATAGATAGGTAGATAGAATATCTGAACTCGGTTTTCTCTGATGATTAGCCTGGCGAAGACAAGACCGAACTGTCTGGATCAAATCTTAGATTTGTGGGATCCCATCGACACCTTTGGTCTTGTTTTACTTACGACTTCATACAATCTAAAACATTTGCTGTGTGAATGCGAAAGTTTGAGTGAACTTAGGTTATACATTTTTGGAGTGAATGGAAGGGGAGTGGAGGAAGAATGCGTGTGTGGTGTAAGGGAGAATAGCTGTTTTGGCAATGTGAAACAGCTGGTGAGGTTTCTCAGGGTAGACGTAGCCGACAGGGATAGGTGCGTATGGGGATTAATATTTCTGTGTGTGTGTGTGTTTTTTTTTTCTGTATTATTTGCCATGACCGTTGGCTCTTAACGCAAATAAAATCTTATCTTATTTCTTTGGTACTAAAAAACAAAAGTTGCATTCGATAGCATTTGAGCAATTTGCCAGCTTTACACTGTAAAGAAAAATCTCGCAGTATTTGCTACTGGGATTAATCTTGTCTTTATTAAGATAAGATTATCCCTAACTCGGATTAATTTTATCCCAATAGCGATAAAATTAATCCCAGTAGTAAATACTGCAACCTTATTCAGAGAAAGTTTTTACAGTGTAGTTGCTATGGCGCTCTTTATGAGTCAGCACTACAAATCGCCGATTTTCGTGCATGAATGATAGTTTTTAATTTCTGCGCCTTACACTTGCAACCTCCGAAATCGTCCCCGTCGAGACGGTGAACTGGTAATGACATGCGGTAACAAGAAAACTCTTTATTTTCGAAGTGCTACCGTTGTCGGAACCTACCGTAAGTATATTATTTGTAGGACATTTATAAAAAACAAAGCATAAATAGTGTCGATTGTACAAATGAAATAGCCAAACACCAGCTATACTTATGTAGACTGTTATTTTTACATTTACCACTTCGACCCCTTCCAAGGTTGAGGCCACAGGCAACTACGTAGTTTTGCGACTGGGTATGGACAAATGTATGGGAGGGCTTATGTTTCGGATGTCGCATGGGAGCACTTTTCTAGTTTAGTACAGGTTTTCCTTTTCAACGCTTTAAGGCGTTTTTCCGCGACGCAGTTGTGGGCCACACACTTCTGAGGGTTTGTCGCAGAAACACCATTCTGTGCCGCACAATCAAGACACAAGTTGAAACTCGCGGAAACGCCGTTTTGTCTATTTGTTTGGCGGTAACTTCAGATATTTGAAAATAAAAATAAAATTCATGTAAAATCTCAATAAATAGAACTGCTGGCTTATTTACTAGCCATTCTGAACAAAAAACATCCTCAGTTTGAAGTCTATATGCTTGAACGAGCAGTTAAGTTTATTTTTTAGACACTGTTTTGCTACTTAATTTGAATTACCCGCCAGAATTGAGCTACAAAATCGACAATCACCTCGCCAGTTGTTTGTAGGCTCTAGGGTAAATACACATGCTGAATCCGTATCTGAATTTGGTCTTCTCAGATGATTATTGGCCTTAACCTGTTTTTAAATTTCAACAGTTAAAATGTTTAAGAAGTCTGTCGAAGACCGGATATCTACAACATACAATTGTCTGGATCAGGTACTAAGTTTTGGGATCCCATCGATACCTTTGGTCTTGTTGTTTTTCAAGACGCTGAAATATTCCGCCGAATGGATAGTTTTATAAACTTGTTTACACTAAAGGCGTTTTTCCGTGGTCCCACAAGCAGTTTGTGGGTCGACTGTGTCTCGAAAAGAGTGTTTTCGCGGTCTTTCGTGCGGCCCACAAGTCTGTTTCCGCGATCAAAAGGATTTTCGTGGCTCGCTTTGTGGAAACTTTCTTCGATACTTCTGTCAAATTTCCGCCTTCGGCCGGAATCCGGACAAACTACTTGTCTGACAAAAACTAAAGCTCAATCACGAATTCAGCAGGTCTCTTTACCACTACGTCGTATCTCTAATCAACTTCAGATAAAACTTTAACTTTTAACAAATTTTCTGGTTTCAGCCCGACTCCGAGCGACCTATACGTCCGGTGAGAAGATGATTGTCATACACGTTTTCAGCATGTACAGGTCTTCTTACCTGCAAATCGAACATCTTATCAAATACAAATAAAATTTTTACTTTAAACACATTTCCCGGTTTTGGCCGGATTCCGGCCGAGCTAATTGTCCGGCTAGAAAATAATTTTCATGTTCGGGCTCAGCACGTCTCCTTGCCACTAAGTCGAACCTCTCTAATCAATTTCAGACTAAACTTCTACTTTTCACAAATTTTCCGATCTTTGCCGAATCCCGGGTGAACTACTTGTTCGGCGAGATAACATAACTTTCACTTTCGGATTCAACATGTCTTACCCCTAAATCGACTATTTTGTTAGCTTTAAAAAAAATGTTCTCCTTAGTTCAAACCCCTCCCCCACCCCTAAATACAGGGCTAGAGAATGCATCTTCGAACTTGACCTGTACTTTAATCCAAAGAGTCCTCGTGCCAAGTTTGATCAACATACCTCTACCCCTTCGAGAGTTATCGTTCTAACAGACGGAAAGACGGACAGACGGACAACTTTTACGATGTCCTCGGTTTCCTTCCACTTACGTTTTGGGATCCCAAAAATAAACATTCAATAGAAAATACGTGCCGTTTTATCAAGAAAGGATTAGAAAGAAAAAAAATGATTTGGGTTGTTATAATTAGTGTTATCGTTGTGTGCTATGATTTTAATTTGTTTTGTTAACAATGACAAATCAACCAGAAACGTTTCGCACCTACTTACTTTAAGAGGCTTTACTTCTTTACTACTTCTATTCTTAATTCAACTTTTTTTATAAGAAATTTTACCGTAGCCTTTTGCAAAAATTTTAAATAATTCAGTAAAAACTCAAAACATTAATGTAACATGAACATCGAGTAAACAAAAAAAAAGAAACCCAAAACAAAAAGTGCCTAATTATTAGATCCTCAAGAGACTATAATTGCAACTACACAGTTTTGTTAGGGTTTCTGACGCCTCAGGCGAAAAGAAGTGTATAATCCCCTTAATAATTCACCAAAGAGACGGCTTTCGGTGCGATCGTGACACGCAAGCTGGCTATTTTGTTGTTCCATCATTAAGAGAGATGCTAGTTTTTTGTGATTCAGTTTTTACCTACCCAGTGTCTGCCGACTCGTACTGTTGTGGCTATGGCAGCGGAAAACATCAGGATGAATAAAATATGAAAAAGGGGAATCGATTAACTGATATGCTATCTTGGTGCTTATTCGGTGTTGATGATGTGTTTCAGTAAAGGTTGGCATGCGATTTCTCGATTGCAAAACACCAAATTTACGCGGCGGTCAGAGTGATTGAGAAATACTTCCTTTAGGAGTTGTTTTGATCTGTGTGCTAGCCACTCTTTCATCCTATGCAAAAAATGGATTTAAAAAAACACCAACAGCTTGGTCGTTCTTAATCTACCTTTTCCGTCGTATCTAGTTAAAACAAGAGCAACAGTGTCAACAGTTTGACAACAGCTGCAGCACATGGTTGCACACCCTTGTGTGGACTGTATTCCTGCTATGACATTTTGAAATGTTATGTAACTTCTATAGTAACGTTTAATGATGAGCAAAAATGTGTTAAATGCACCAAACTTCTGACAGTGTCTGAAATCACTTATTACCGGAAGACAAGTAAAAAACTGAAGATGTCACAAGATCACCCCCCTCCCTCGAACTCGCCTCGTCATCAAGTTTCCCTTGATTCGGATCACAAATTTGTGTTGGAATCGGATCATCCGTTCGTACTGAAAATTGTGTTTCAGAAAAATTCAATACCCCCCCCCCCCCCTCCAACTCCGCCCAACGAGATACGTTTCGACCCGGATGAAAAATTAAACATCTAGGATATATGGTGTTTCTACCTTTATTTTTCTCAATTGCTCGACAACTCCCCCACCGTAGCCAGATGGGGCTCCGAAAACTTATAGCACTTTTAGGGCCTGTGCTCCTACCACCCTCTAGTTTCAAGAAAACCTAAGGAGTTTTGGCTAACGTCTGGTACCTCCTCCCACCCCAACTAGCCCACCATGGCCAGATCTTGCCCGGATTCAAAATTGCACATACAAGGTCCAAGAAATTTGAAACATCAAGTTTAATCACGATCACTCCATCCGTCTGGTATCACAAAATTTCCGGGACCCTTCCCACCCTCCAACTACTCTCTCACACTGGTTAAAGGTACATTCGACCCATAAATGACTACCGTCCATCAAGTTTTACTCGAATGGGATCATCTGTTCACAACTACCGTGTGAAAGAATCCCGGATTCCCTCTCACTACAGCCCCACGGATGACTGGATTGGAAGACTTCCTGGATTATTAGGTCAGGTCCTCTATATACGTGCCAAGTTTTATCTTCCTAGCTTAGTTCCCGAACTAGTAAAGTTGGATGGAGCGACAGACTAAGAAACTACGATGAGCCGAAGGCTGAGAGTGCCCTAAAGACTGATAAGAGCTCAACACTACTTTTGCGAGAAGAAGATTGAAATGGGTAAGTAGCTGCCACCTACTATCCGTCACTATGGTATAAATGAACTGATAGGTTTTGAATGATCTGGGAAGCTCTTTGAGTAGGCCCGGGAAAAAGAAACACGCTCATTTGTTTCAGCTAGATTCCAGCTCTCTATTTTGTCATACCCAGGAGCGTCGCGGGGGTGCGGGGGGTGCAGCACCCCCCCACCTTTTTGAGATTCGGTAAAATTTTGGGCCGGAGCCCTACATTTTTACTAAAATTGTTAGGTATGTTTCCGATAGCAGAACTGTTCGATATATTTATGGGGATTCGGTAGTTATACAGAATATATAATATAATAATTGCCAGTATTCGGTAGTTATATGAATTCGATGAGAGAATTTACTGAAATCATTTCGTAATTTTTCGATGCCGGAACTATTCGGTATATTTATGAAGATTCCGTAGTTACACATAATCCCGAATAAGCTATCGGTTCAAAATTATTCAGTATCGTGATTGGGATTCGATAATTTATTCAGTATGATTTCCAGGATTAGGAAGTTAGCCACGAATCCTGATTTTGTTCCAGTTTCGACGAAAGTATACCGAATATGAAGGTTGTTTGGTAGTCTTTCGATACCAAAACAATTCGGTATAATAGCCGGGATACGGTAGTTACACAGAAACCCGAACATGCTATCCGCCTAAGCTTATTCGGTATAATAACTGGGACTCGGTAATTTATTCGTTATAATTGCCACGATTCGGAAGTTACCACGAACCTCGAAACCAGAAGAAGTCGAGTGAAGCACTGGTCGCAGGCGAAAGGGATGATCTATGATATCATTGATAGTCCTTATTTTTGTTTAGGATCCCAGAAATAATATATAATCATAAATATTTCGAAAATTCCGCCTGCAGCACTTTTCGCAATATTCTCTATTTTGTCGAAGGGTGCGTCATTTGACGGGTTTTTTAAGCCAGTTTTAGGATTGAGATTTCGAAGCATTAAAAGCTAGAATTTGGATGGAAATTAATTTGGCAGGAAAAAGCAAACAAAAATTTCGCCTGCGGCGCTCACTTTATGTGATTATGGGTAGTATATTGACTAGACTACAGTTGCTGCTGCTCGGGAACATCGCTCCATCCGGCTTCTAGAACTTCTTAGAGTCTCGGTATTCAATCAACGGTAAAGGATAGAATTGGTAAGAGAAGCAGTTAAATTTTAGCCTACAGAAAAAAAAAATAGATTTCGAAAATTTTCGCCCGCGGACCCCGCGGTGCTCGATTTAATTTTATATTGGCTATAATAAGTAGAAGCTGTTACTGCAATCATGCCCGACAACATTTTCTCCATGTGGGCTTCGCCAAAGCGCCACCTAATAGTTGGCTTATCGTCTTTCATTCTGTCCTTTATTGTTACTCTTCCTTCGTACTTGTTTCTGTTCCATAATTTAATGCTCGAATTCTTAGTTCTAGGATTCGGTAAAATTTTTGAAAGATTTGGTAAAATTTTGGCTATGCACCCCTCCCCCCCCCACCGAAAATGCACTTTCGACGCCCCTGGCCATACCTGTAAACTTCACGTCCAACAAAGTGTCTAAGTAATGTTAATTCTAGTTTGTTAATTCCAGAGTCTGTAGCCCCTGTGTAACCACAGTCACTCTTTTGTATGGCTTTGATACGCGGGGATTCTCTTCCAAGAAGGAATATAATGATATAATATTAATGATAACAATAATTTATTAGCACAAAAAGCCCGATGACATGGCCATGATGGTTACAAACTGATTTAGACCATTACAAAAAGAAAAATTACTTAGAGAAAAAACAACTGAACTACAGAACTAAAGACGAGTTTCAATGTTATTTCTGGGCCAAAAACACCATCAGGAATTCTAACAGTTTCTTATTATCCTGACGAGGCCTGCTTTGTGAAAACGTACTTAAAAATAATTTGCAGTGATGGGTGTTTGATTTAACAGATTTTCCGGTTTTGCCCGGATTCCGGGCTAACTACTTGTCCGGCGAAAAATATGGTTTTTACCGTCATGTTCAGCAAGTCTTCTTACCCCTAAATCAAACATTTAATCAACTTCAAATGAAAGTTTTACTTTTAAAAAACTTTCCGGTTTTGGCCGGATTCCGGCCGAACTACTTTTCCGGCGAGAAAATGGTTTCCACCATCTTGTTCAGCATGTCTTCTTACCCTATAATTGACTGTCCCATTAGCTGTTTAAAAATATTTTGCTTGTCCCTTAATTTAAACCCCCACCCCTAAATATACGGCTACAAAGCCCATCTACAAACTCGATCTTACTCTTGACCCAAACAATCCTCACATCAAGTTTCATCAAAATATCTCATTCCCTTCGAGCGTTATCGTGCTTACAGACGGACGGACGGACAGCTTTTGTGATATCATAGGTATCAGTCCACTGACGTTCTGGGATCCTAAAAAGGAAATTCAGAATCGAATTCACCGAACCGTATCTCCTTATCCCTATAAAGAACATCTAATCAATTATTCAAACACTGTTTACAACGGATATACGTCAGCTACGATTCTTCATCAGCGATATTTCGGCCCTTCTTGGCAAGGGTCCTCGTCACGCTGTCAATCTTCTTGTTCGACGTCGAGGAAGGAAACAAATCTGTAATAAATAACTGAAGCTTCTACCGACTATAAATATCTTATTAGGGCAAATTACTTTCAAATACCACTGTAAAGAAGAAACTAGTCCTGAGATTTAATTTTTGACACGGCCGCTGTTTTTGCTGCAGAATTGGGGCGATGACAGGGAAGGGTTTTTCTGTATTAACCGAGATACAGACGAGTACTCGCTACCGGAAACGTGGAACGGGGTTAAGCTCAGTCCCTTATTAACAATAAAACCGAAGTCGGTCAAAATGCAGAAAAAAAAATTTCCTGTCGTCGCCCCAATCGTGCAGCAAAAACAGCCGTGTCAAAAATTAAATCTCAGCACTAGTTTTTCAGTGCAGCGATTATAAACAGTAATAGATACAGGTGAATAATCCATAACAGAAACGTCAAGGTCGTTAATGAAATAACATTTAAGTTTTCAGTCCATTATTAATAACGAAACAGAAGTTGATCAAGATACAGAAAAAACCCTTCCCTGTAATTGCCCAAATCGTGCAGCAAAACAGCGGCCATGCCAAAAATTAAATCTCAGGACTGGTTTAGAAGTTGAAAGTTGTAGTAATTTGCCTTAATAAGATATCTATAGTCGGCAGAAGCTTCAATTGTTATTACAGGTTTGTTTCCTTCCTCAACGTTGAAAAAGAAGAGTGACAGCCTGACGAGGACCCTTGCCAAGAAGGGTCGAAATATCGCTGATGAAGAATCGTAGCTGACGTATATCCGTTGTAAACATTGTTTGAATAATTGATTAGATTATATTTGAAGTTAATTATATGTTCGGTTTAGGGGTAGGAAGACAGGCTGAACACGATGGTGAAAATCATTTTCTAGCCGGAACCCGGCCAAAACCGGAAAATTGTTAAAAGTATTTGTAGTTGATTATATATCCGATTTAGGGGTAAGAAGAGATGCTGAATCCGTGTATGACAGTCATTTTGTACCCGGACATATTGTTCGCCCGAAATCGGGCTGGACCGGAAAATTTGTTTTAAGTTAAATTTTAATTTGAAGTTGATTAGATGTTCGATATAGGGGAAAGAAGAAACGCTGAGCGAGACGCCGAGTTTAATTTTAGCTTCTTTTTGCCGAAAAGGTAGTTCCGGAATTCGGCCGCAACCGGGAAATTCGCAGAAGTAAGGCAGGAAGTTTTTGTCAAAACAGATATGACTTATAGGGGTAAACACAAACATGCTGAATCCATATCTGAACTTGGTTTCTCAGATGATTAGCTTTTTGACCTTAATCTGTTTCTGAATTTTAATAATACAAATATTCAAGGAGTCTGGCGAAGACTGGCTCTGGCGTAGACAAGACCCAGTTGTCTGGATCAAATATTGAATCTTTGGGATCCCATCGAAACTTTTGGTCTTGTTTTGCCGGACAAGTAGTTCTCTCGGAATTCGGCCGAAACCGGAAATTTGGCAGAAGTAAAGCAGGAAGTTTCGGTCAGTATCGTCAAAATAGATATGCTTATAGAGGCATATCTGAACTTGGTTTTCTCGAATGATTAGCCTGGCGAAGACTGGATCAAATATTAGATTTTGGGATCCCATCGAAACCTTAGGTCTTGTTGTCTTTGTTCTTGCTTGAAATGTCTGACTAAGTAAGAAAGGTATGTCCGATGCCTGAAATATTGTCTCATCTTACCGCAAAGGTGGGCTCGTAGACACCTAAGGATTTGATTATGATTAATGTTAAGATGTCCAGGTTTGGGGCGGACTTTTATGGGCACCATAACTCGCCGCCCACTTTCGCCTTTCCCCCACTCATTCCCGCACCGTACTAATATGTCGATCAGCTTCACTGTTACTGAACTTATTCTGTCTTTTATCGTACCGACTAAAAACGAGAACAGACGGAAGGGAAAGGAGCAGGAGGCAAAACGGGAATGACGTACTCAAATCAAGAACTTTGCAAGAGGAAGAACACTACTAAAACAGGGAAACTATGCGCCGTCGTTCCTTCTTTTAGTAGCATGTTTGTGCACAAGTTCCAAATCGTTCTCGTGCACGATCCTTGTCCTAGTAGTGATGTTCTTTCTTTTAGTCGAAAGCACGACGAGGGACAGGACCTGGGGTAAGGAGCACGACTACTAGAATAGTGATCGTTCAAGAGAATGATTTGGAACCCTTGCCCAAACAAGCACTAAAAGAAGAAACGACAGTGCATCGTTCCCCTGTTTAGTAATGTTCCTTCTGGTGCAGCGTTACCGATTTTAGTACGTCTCTCCCGTTTATAGTACGCGTTCCTCCTGCACCGTGCCCTAATTCCATTCCGTTCGTGTTTTTAGTCGATCCCTCATTTCTGAACCATTTTATCGTGAAAAGGTCATTTGAAAAGGTGTTCTTTAAGCATCGACATATGTTGGATGAAGTATTTCAAAGAAGTCCTTCGCCATGTTTTTTTTTTGCAGCATACGCCCTTCCCAAAATTCCTCCCAGATTAGTTATTTTTTGCCGCTAGGTGCACTAGTGTGGAGTAAACAACGAAACGTTACTTCTTGGTGTATGTTTAACCAGGTTTGTTTTTTATTTTCAGGTTCTTTTATGTTTGTCTCTTAGGCCTGACTATGTTATTATGCTACTGCCCCCGGCCACTGGGACTATTGCCATATTCGGCTGAGTTTGCCAATTTGGCTGTCGTGGGGTACTCTACTATATCGTGGGTTCGCCCCAGTTTTATGTGCTGAAATTTTGTTTTTTCTTGTATTTGTAATTTATATCAAGCCAGTGTTTGTGATTTATTTTTTTCCTTTTCGACCCTAGTTGGTTGTTTCTTAGTTTAAAGAAATAAATAAATAAGAAATGGATTTCCACTGGGCTAATGCGCGACTGGGTAGGCCTAATATAATAACTTATACCAAGATCTAACGTGTGGTTGTTTGTTACTCTAGCGCATGTGGTGGTAGTTCATCTCATTTGAGAAGAACATAACTGGAAATAATTTCTTTTCAAATCATTTTTTTTTTTTACAAATTTTGATTGTGCAGTTCTTTCTGTTTACACCTGGTTTGTTACTGACCATGTAGTCGAAGGCCGGTACGCATGCTGGTGGTTATGTTGCAGTCTCACGTTTTCACACAAATGTTATTCAGGATAAAAGCAGTGTCTCCGACACGCATGTGTCTGGGAAAGTACAGTAGCAAACGTGTGTGTTGAAATGTGGCGTTCTCTGCTTTTACGTGATGCCGAGTTTTACATTGGGTTGCCCACTCTCGGTTTTGGTGTAGAGCAAGTGTCCGATGCCGGCACCGGGTGACAGCAGCTGGTACGGGTTGCTGCGTTTTAGAACATTAAGGTTACCATGTTTGGTCGCAGAAATTCTATAATTTACTGTCTCGGCTGGTGCCGCCACTGCTGGTTTCGTTTGGTGCCCACCGGTGCCGGGAAAGGGTGTACAGCGGGCGCCGGGTAGTCGGTAGTCCCTCGGCGTTGTCGGTGTGTTTGAAATACATCATTTACATGTTCGTCAGTGTCTATTCCCAGAACATCTGTTTATGACATTGTACGGAAAGACGAACACATTTCTGTCTGTGTTTTTTTTTAGTTTGGGAAATTAAATATCACAACAGTAACCTAACCTATTTCTCCCGTCTGGATACGAAATTAATGAGATGTTTTATTCTAGATTGGCATGACGCCTATCACTGAATTTTGGATTTTATTCTATGTGTAAGTAGTGAACTGAAAAACAAAGTAATCCACAGCCGGGATTTACTTAATTAATTAACTACCTTAATTTGCACATCGGAGCAACTGAAGATCTGTAGATCTGTTGAATGCTCCTTATTTGAATCGGTGGTATGCTAAGCAAAGTTTGACAGGATGTCCCACTCATATTTCCAATCTTTCGTGGCCCACTGTTTGCCCATAGTGCCTTCTTGAATGCTTCAGGAGTAGAGGCTGAGACTGTTCCATAGCACAGTTCATTCCAGTGGTTGACAACTCTGTTGGTGAAGAAACTTTTTCTGGCCCTGGTTTTGACAGACCGTTTGAATATCTTCTTTGAGTCTCCTCTGGTGCACTGTGGGTGGGGGGGGGGGAGCTGGGTGGCTAGGCAGGATCTTGGTGTATGATGGGATCAGCAGTTTGTTGGTCATCATCATGCTATGTTTGCGCCTGTACACGAGGGTAGGAAGGTTGAGAGCCCGTGAGCGATCTTTGTGTCTCCAAGGTTTGTGATGCCCTTGGTTGCATCTCTGAACTCCCTCAACTAGCCTGACATCGCCTTTGTACGTTGGGGAGGCAGCGCACAGGCCAAATCCAAAACAGGTCTGACAATAGTGCCTTGTAAAGCTTAAAAAGCTAGTGGGGATCTGCTGGTAACTGTTTGTCTGATTTATAGGCCTGGGACATGCTCTTGATGGTGTTGGCGTTGGCATGGAACTTGAGAAGCCTATCATCAATAACCCCAACGTCGCGTTCATCTGTGCTGTTCTTGATGAGTGAGTAGGATTTGAACCTAGGACCTTTGGCTTTCTAGACCAGCTACTGGAAGATAGAAGATAATTTGTGTCGGCGTGGTGTGGTTGGAGCTTCTGATACGACACAGACTCCTATTTATCTTGTCTGGGAACAAAATTAGTGAGTTGTTTTGAATCTAGATTGGCATAGGGCCTAGCATTTGGGATATAATTATATTTATAACTAGTGAACTGAAAGACAAAAGTGCTCCTGAACCGAGATTTGAACCCACGACCTTCGGCTTTATAGGCCAGTACTCTAACACTGAGCTACAGAGCGGATTATGAGTATAGCTATGAAACCACTACAGTAGTCAGAACAGATGGAAGATGATAGACATTACGTGGTTCGAGTTTGCGAATCGTATCTGGTGACGATGTGGGCCGGTGGGCTGGAGGGGTGTCTTCGAAATTTAGTGACGCGCGAAAGGGTTAAACGGATGGAGGTACTAGAATGAAGCTTGGACGATAGAGATGTCATGGGTCCTAGCTGGAGTCCAGACCGAATCCGACCTTGGTCGGATGGAGGGGGAGTTGGAGGAGGTGCCAAACCTTTCCATCTGCGCAATATTATAGACGCCCCAGTCCTCAGTTTGGGAAGGTTAGATCGAAGTTAAGATTAGCACCAGCCCACCAGGCAGATTTGTCGCATATGATAAACACGACGTACGATATTATTGGCCGGTCCAGGACATGGGTATTATCTCATTCCGGTCCACGTCCATTCCGGCCACTATGTCAAAAGAGGTTAGATTAAACAAAAATCAGTCTTAGGGTTGAAAATGAACAGTTATAGATTCCTTGTAAAAGATTAGGGGCTGACATTGAATTCCCTTCGTTTTCAGTTGTCATTTCTCAATTCCCTTCGGGTCAATAGTCATGTAGCGATCGTAATGTCTGCCGGTCTGTCCAATTTTTGCTAGTTCGGGCGGTTCTACATACGCTAGGACGATGAAACTTAGCATATGTGCAGAGGACACGAGTCAGTACTCTAAGAAACCTTTTTTTTGCCAGACCGGGTCATCCGCGGGGGATGCAGGAAGCGGGAATCCGGGATCTTGTGACACGCTAAGTTGCAGTAAGGTCGATGAGACCAGACGCCATTCAATCACGGCTGGGGACTTCGAGGGGTCCCGGAAATCTTGTGATATTCGGAGGGACAAAACGGATGGAGGGGCTGGGATGAAACTTGTAGAGGTCACGGACCCTAGATCTATAAGTTTGAGGTCCGGAGTGGATCCGATCTCGGCGGGGGAGTTGAAGGGGGGGGGGGGGGGGCACGAGACATTTTTTGGAAGTGTTCTGATCTGAGTGAAACTTGAAGGTTGGAAGGAACTAATACCTTAAAAGTAACATATATGTTTCCGAATCGCATCTGACCATGATGGGGGGTGGTGGGTTCGAGGGGAGTCTCGAAAATTTACTGACATGTGTGGGGATTAAACGGACTAAACTATAAGTTTTTGGGAACGTTTTTTTTTGTTCTTTCTGAATCGTGTTAATCGCGGTTTTGTAGAAAAGTTTCATCAAAAGTGAGAGCTTCAAGCGTCAAATTTATAATACAAAAACGAATCTTGCTTCCTATTCGTTGTTTTTGAACGACGGGTCATAACCGACCAATGGGATACGACACTGTTTTCGTGTTCCTTCAAGCTCTCGCTTCCAAGGAATTTTTTTTTTTTTTTTTTACAGAAATGTGATTATACAACAAGAAAGAGTCAGTTTAAAATACAATGGGCGGATCAATCTATCGTGATGTCGTCTTACCACTCCCTAGAGTACAATATTACATCAGAAATTAGACGATTCCTGGAGAATTTATTATCGCCAGTGTCTCGTTACAGCGTTTTTTCTTGGCTGACTGCCATCCTCTAATTTACTAGCTTCCAAAAAGAAGCTGAGTGTTTGTTTTCTTCTATATTCGTTGTTATTATAGGCTCCAAATGATCTGTATTACTGGCAAGTGGCAAGTCATCCAAATGATCTGTATTTTTGAATTAATTATACCGATAGTCTCTGAGAATTCCTTGTAAATTCTTACGCCAGCTGCAGACGAGCCTGTTATATCTTTTACACTTTTTTTTAGCTTCAGATTCAGAAATCTTTTTTTTTTTAGACTATAAATAACAGTTTAAATAGATAGCACTTGAGCATTCTGACAGCGACAGAGATGGTTTGTTTTGGCTGCCATGGCACTCTTTACCACTCAGCTCTATGCAATGATTGATTTTCAAGCGCGAGCGAGGCTTTTTGAATTTTCCGCGCCTTACAGGCGCAATCTCCAAAATCTTCTCCCCTAAGGCGCCGAAGACGTGTGACAAGCGATAACAAGAAAACGATTTATTTTCGAAGCACCATCTAGGGGAAGTCAGAATTTCTGTATTCATATAAAATAAAGCCCAGTTAGTGCCCATTGTACTTTAACCTTTCCAGGAATTTACAGGGTCAGAATGGCTACCATACGCCGACAATTTAGTCTACACCTCCCATTGTTGAATTATTTTGTCACGCCCTTTGCTGATCGTGTTGAAATATCCGTTTTCGTTGGATAGCGTGCAATCTCTCTATGCCCGTTAGGATCGCGACTTGGATGGGGGTGATCCTACACTGTCAGAAGTTTCATAACAGATAACACGAGGATGCGCGGTTTCAACCAGTAATGCGTAACAGATAACACTTAGGATGGTATCTGTTGAGTTTGAAAACGATATGCATAAAATGTTATGCGTAACAACCTTGTTGGAAGAGTAAAAAAAGTATCTACTGACTTTATTCCTTATCGTCATGATATCCGAATGCTTGGTGGTTTTTCGGTTCTTCCTGATGGTAACACAACGTATAACATCCGAAGTGTTATCTGTTACGCATTATCTGTTGAGACCGCACATCGTGTAATCTGTTATGAAACTTCTGACAGTGTATCGATTACAAATGCTAAACTGTTTTCCGATTTAACTCATTTAATGGTCAGAGAAAAGGAGTGTCGGGAAGTTAGTGTTTTGAAGTTTGTTCAGAATTGTGTATCTGATTTCCTATTGCGGTCGGTGTCACAGATTTCTAGTATCTTTTCCTAGAACTAATGCAATCGAACATCATATGTTATCCTCTGCACTTTCTTCTTACAGTCGACTTACATTTACAGCGTGTTGGCGAGATATGTCAATAATTCGTATGCAAAGCCTCTGCGACACTTAATGATGCACACACCTTCTTCCTTACAGAGATAAATCAACCACTGTTGTTTGTTTTATCACCTGGTTTTCAAACAGAATTACACCTTTTATAGTTCTTTGATTAACTATCAAAAGTGGTAACGTCAACATCGAGTAAATACCCATGAAAGTATCTCGGAAAGTACGAGGAGAGGGGGCATGCACGTATGCAATTTAACCCAACTACTGTTGGGAATGACAGAACAGAACGTTCTGGAAGGTGAACAATGTATATGCCACCTTAAAGCCTAACGCCAAATGGAATTATAATGAAAATAAATACATATATTTTGCTTAGACAGCAGAGCTTTACGCGATCTCGCACAAATAAATAGACTGCGGTTCAAAAAGAGTGTCTCCGCGACAGGCCCGTATCCAAGAACTAATTTCGGGGGGGGGGGGGGGGGGGGGGGTTGCCTGCTGGTCGGACAAAAAAAGTACAAAAAAGACATAGGTTTGGGGTTCGAACTGTGGCTTAAATTTGTCGATTTTCGGTTTTTGCAGGAAATTACAGATTAGTGGCAGATTAAAGTCTAAATAATAATATTAGTTACTTTATCAAGAAAATTGATATAGAACTGATGCTAGTAGAGAATGGAAAGGTCGTAAGCCTGATATTTATTTGAGATTTTATTTTTTCGGGCTATTGAAACTATAGCAAATATAAAAAAAGAAGTTTGAAAACAGTTTGAACTTGTCGGTCAAGTGTGTGGCACACCTCTTGATTCGGAGGCAAAGACTCGGAACACGTGGGACACTAATATTACTCCAAAATTTCGATAACAGAGTGAAGCATGCCAAAACATGAATGGATTCAACGTTTTGGCAAGTGTTTACAGTAAGAGTTGTAGTCACAACAGCAATAAACACACTTGCATTGACAACTAGCCTAAGCAAAACATAAACATAAGTATACTTCTTTCGCTCTCTGGCACTAAATGAGCGAATAATCAATCTACTACACACTCCGATGAGTGCAATAAAACGAGTAATTTAGCACTCAGATAATTTCCAGCAAGTTTAATCACAAATGAGAGCTTAGCTAATGGGATAGTGCACAGTTAAACGGACAATCGGAAGAGAGGACAGGTTTCCCATTAAGGTCGGGAATCAGCATACCAGAGACAAGGTAGCGGTTTCGCTTGTGACGTGTTAGGTAAAGCAGGAAAAAGGCATTTCAGAAACGTGGAACGCATGCGTCCTGATGGTGTAGCCAGATCGAGAATATTCACATGCTTGCCATCTGTCCAGACCCACTCGAATTGGATCACTCGCTTGAGATTCGTGCATCCCTCAAGACCAAGCATTCCCCGCCCCTCCACCCCTCCCTTAATGTTCGGATCCGAAATAACAATCCTCGTTAACTAACCCTCGTTGAAGCTTTATCGACCTAGCTCATCTCGAAGTGCCTTCGCCCGCGATCATCCGACCAACGGACCGACGGAAAAGCGATGGGTGTATGGCACTTTAGTCAAAATGTGCAAAATCAGTCTAGATAATTGAATGAAAATACAATACCTCCCGTGTATTCCTCCCTGGATCTTTTTATTTCAAAAGGACCATATAATCTCTCAGTTATTGGGTTGGATTCTCTGCACTTGAAAATTGAAAAAAGGCAATATTTTACTGTATAAAATTAAGGCTGATGACGGAATTCCTGGCAGGAATTCGAGCTCGCGAGCACCCACTCCTTATCATCACTACGAACCATAAAACATGAACGTCAAAGTTCAGAAGAGTGCAAATTTGTGTTGTCAAACGTAGTTTGTAGAGTTTATTAAAATACTGTTGACGAAGAATCGCCTTGAGCTTAGCGAAGCACCAGAAACGTCAACAACAAACGCTTTTGATTGACTTACACAGGATTTGAGCCAATTTGGGATTTGAACTGTTTAAGGATTTGCTCGGTAACGTTTCTTCTTCTTCCCTAGCATCAGAGTCGTGTTTCGAACTTAATCGTAGTATAGAGAATGCAGAGACTTGCCTGGAAACCATTTCAACAAGCTCTGCGCTTATCTTTCTACCCTGCAACGTATTTGTTGGTCCATAAATACTGATATCTCCAGATCTGAAAGTTGGTCGGACTCACCTGGTCAAAGATCGTAAACCGTTGAAGCTGCGGCTCCCCACTGTTTCAACTTGACTACTATTCAAGTAAAGCGTCCTCAGGTTCCGTCTCCCTATGAATATCAGATCAGCAATCTCCTTCACGTCATTGTTATCCATGTACAGATCAGTCACATCAATAGGCAGACCACTGGGCACACTTGTCAGATTGTTTGATGAGCAATCTGCTACATTACTCGACCACGCATGATCGTGATAGCATCGACAGCTATCAGGACATATCATTTCGCAATCGCATGCATCGAATTCGCAGCAATGGCAGACGGCCGAGCAGTGTACATTGTATTGGCACAAGAAGTTATGGCTAGCTGCCTCCACAAGTGGCACGTGCACTTGACCGCGCTTATGAGTCAGTAGGCAGTAAATACTCTCTAGATCCTTCACTTTTGGTAAGGTTGATAATTGATCAGGCGTGTTAACGGTCTGAAGCCATTGCATGTTACAATCACATTCGAATGGATTCCCACCTACGTAAAATTCCGGCGCCGGAAAGGACGGCTGGACGCGAAGCGAATCCTTGTCCAGTTGCTTGATGAGATTGGCGAAGAGGTCGACCCTTTGAAGGTTGCTCATACTGAAGAATGTGTACGGCTGCACTTTTTCTATCCGATTATCGTTCACGTTTAATGTATGCAGAGTCTTCGGGAGGAAAGGCCCGAGCTCAGTAAGCAAGTTGAAGCTCAAATCCAGGGTTTCAAGTTTCATCTTGTCGAGATGATAAGAATCGTACTTGATTGAGTGAATCTCGTTTTGGTGAGCGTCCAGCCAGATAAGCTTCGATGGGAGCTTCGAGCAGTTGAGCAGGCTGATCTGATTGGCGGATATATTTAACCACTCGAGGTTCACAGAGTTCACAAGAATGTCACCAATTTCAGCCAATTTATTGCTATCGACCCGAAGGGCCTGTAGTTCTCTGACATGTGAAAAAGAACTAGTCTCGATGTATTCAATTTGGTTCGAGGATAGATCAAGCACTTTGAGGTTGACTAAATAGCGGAATGTGGATTCGGTTATGAACTTGAGCGAGTTGTGCGCTAGCGACAATGTTGACACTTCAGAAATGTTGGCGAAAACATCATTTAGAACACTGATATTGTTGAACGACAAGTCGAGCGATTGTAGGTTCTTTAAGAATTTAACATTCGGTACGCTTGTCAAAATGTTTTTGGATATGACTAGATGATCTAAACTTTGGCAGCAAGACAGAGTTAACGGATCAATGCGGAGTATCTGATTATTCTCTAGAGACAAAAATTTGAGACCTTCCAGTCCAGCGAACATGTCGAAACTCATTACTTGGAGCTTGTTGAAAGACAACAGAAGTGTTTCCAACTGCTTCATTTTTCTAAAGGCGCCGTTGCTGACGATTTCAATATCGTTGTGAGAGAAGTCAAGGAACTCAAGGAGAGTGGAGTCAGCAAGTAAGTTGCTGTCGATCTTTCTCAGGTGATTGTGGGCAAGGGAAAGATATCGAAGTTCTCTTAGTCCTGGGAAGGTCCCTACAGTGACCCAGTCTGAAGTCAGCTGATTGAAGCTCAAGTCAAGGACGATCAGTTTATGTAGATTACTGAGGAGACCAGGTGCCAAAACTCTTATCAAGTTATTCTGCAAGTACACTTCGGTCAGCTTCTTGCTCTGAGCAAGCAACGACGGGGGGAGGATACTCAGCTTGTTCTTTGATAAGTTTAACACTGTCAACGATTCCAAGCCTGCAAGTGAGGCCTCTTCGAGAGTGTCTAAAACATTGGACTGTAAATGAAGTTCACGAGTATTCACAAGGTTTATCATTGACTCTCCAGGTATCACTTTCAATCTGTTATGGGAGAGGTCAAGTATTTCGATCAATTGGCCGCACGGATAAGCTGCATCAGCGTCTTTTGATGTAAATTTAGTATTGAATCCAAATGTGGTCATACCATCCCATCTGTTATGTGTCAGGTTCAAATGTTTAATATTCCGAAGCGGACAGAATATTGACGGCTGGATCAGATAAAGGTTGTTATGACCTAAGTTTAGAGTTGTGAGGTAGGGCGTATCCTCGAATGTTCGTGGCCCAATGGTCAGTGAGTATCCGTCAGGGTCCTCGATGTCTCCTTCTATCACTAACGAGTTTAGCTTCGACAGACCGCGGAAAGTGCCGGTTCGAATCATGTCGACTTTGCACTTGAAGATCGAGAGGTCGACCGCATTCTCGAATGCTCCTAATGTTACAGAGTCGATGTTCAGAGGCCTCGAGTCAGTACACCGGACTTCAATACGCGATGCGTTCCGTAGCTGCCGGCTTCGGAATTGGTCCGGGAACAGTCCGGAAAGATAGCAGACGACCAGACTGTCTTCTTGGAGACATTCTGGCTGATAAGCCATGGCCCACCATGGCATAAATATCGTTAGAAAAAATAGGACGACCAGCGTCATGTCGATCTATTTTTGGTACGTCCTTTGGCTACCATTTGTTTTTCAATCCTTCTCCGTTCGTCGTTCTTCTCGTCATAATCCATTTTGTCATTAAACAACTTTGGGTCTCAAGTTCACCAGAATCTGAAATGACATTTCACAACCTGTGCGTCAGCTAGGCTGCGAAACAATCGAGCTGTGGACACTTGAAGTATGTATCTTGCCGTATACCTTCACATCCAGATGTTCCCTCGTTACGATGACCCTAGGAGGTAAAGCCATGCGGATCATATGTACAGTCCTTTAAGTATCCTTATGACTTTTAGAGATGACATGCACTATACCTTCTCACCACCTATCGAAGCAGTAACTAAACAGACTGAGCAACTCTGCTTGCTGCATTTGAAGCAAAAGCCTCAGGCTGGTGCTTGACTGACAAGTTTTTAGCATACTCCGTACCAGCAATAGATCTGCTGAAGTTTTCCCGTAATTAATATGGCATAGAGATTGCTAGTTACAGTGCTAGTTAAGGGGCTACTGTTTTCCTAAAGAAAACGGTTCAGCTTTGAATACCGATGCGTGAGTAATGCCCGTAATCTTGCAAAACATATGAAAGGCAGTGTTAAAGTCGTGGTTGAGAAGCAAGGAGCAATACTGATGAGATGGACGTGGGGTGGTCTTCCTAACGCATGACTGAACCGGAATAGTTGGAGGGCTTGACTTTTTAAGGAATTAACTGTTGTTGTGGAAAATGGGGAGAAAACCTTACCAGCCAAGATGAAAGATTATTGCGAACAAAACTCTACAAAATCGTAACAGCAGAGAAAATAAGTCACAGATCACTGAAACCAATTGCAACCCCTCCCAGAAATTCATCCCTCTTTCTCACCGGTGCATAAATTACTGGGATCCCAAAACGGAAGTGGAGGGATACTTATGACATTGCAAAAGTTGTCCGTCTGTCCGTCTATTAGCACGATAACTCTCGAAGGGAATGAGAGATTTTGATGAAACTTGGTGTGAGGATTCTTCGGATCAAGGGTAAGGTAAAGTTCATAGATGGGCTCTGTAGCCCTACATTTAGAGGTGGGGGAGAGGGTTTAAATTAAGGGACAAATAAAATATTTTTAGACAGCAAAGTCGATTATGGGGTAAGGAGACATGCTGAGCACGACAATGAGAACCAATTTCTCGCCGGACACTTAGTTCGTCTGGAATCCGGCAAAAACTGAAAAGCTGGTTAAAAGTAAAAGTTTTATTTGACGTTGATCAAAGGTTCAGTTTAGAGGTGAGAAAACATGCTGAACACGATGATGAAAACCATTTTCTGGTCGGACAGGTGGTTCGTCCGGAATCTGGCAAAAATCAGAAAGCTGGTTAAATGTAAAAGTTTTTCGATGGGTCGGATTCTTACGAAAATACTGTTACCTTTGTTTCCCCCAAAATCCTCACGATAGCCAACAGTATCCAGAAACTAGACCTACGTTGCCGGGGCAACGTGAAGTGTTGCGGCAACCTTTGTCCGGCTTCGCCGACTAAAGTGTTGCGAGAGCAACACTTTGGTTTTGTTTCTTCACTGTCGGTTAAATGCTGAAATTGTCAACTTATCGAAGCTTTTAAAACGGTATGTTCTAAAAAGAATAATCATATGATCAAAAGCTGTTCTTTAGCGTTGTAAAACCAACAACAAAACAATATCGGAAGAAGGGACTAAATTGACTTGGCGGTCAGTTGAACTTTATCCTTTTCAATCGTAGATATCGTGACGGAGGAAAACTTGGAACAATATCTTATATAATCTAGTTGGTATTATAAAGCTATCCGTAACGTTTCAGGATTAAAATACCATAGATGACACTATTAATTATTACAAACCTACCTTATTGTTTTAGATTATCGTATCGTTTGTACCCGTTGTGTAAACAGTTAATCCTCGGTTATAGCGATAGACCATCGATACAAATTTTCTTACCGTCATATTTACAGATATCGAATACAATGTGCACCAATTTTCAAAAATTTCTAGCCCCTCGTGAACCGATTCTTACTTACAAGTCCCTCTCCCGTGATTGACATCAAATTCATCGGAGCAAATAATGGATACACCAGCTATTAAAAGTTGCAAACCCCTCATCGCTGAAGATGATTATAGCATAAAAGCCTTTTGGCTTTTTGGGAACAAAATTGTTCTTACCATCTAATACACCTGATACAAATAACAGGTATACCAACTAGCAAATGCTGCAAACTCCTCATTGCCGAAGATGATTATGAGCTAACAGTCGACTGTTGCTTACAGTCGACTGTTGCTTACAAGTCTCTTACATGTCTCACAACTGGTATTGCCTATTTTTGGTTTCAGTGTGTACCTTACTCCTGAAGTTGTCAACCCCTTGAAACTTTCAAACTGGTTTATCTCATGAAGGATTTTTGTTCAAAAAAATGGATGACATATACTTTGATCAGCTCATCAAGGGCATCCATTGCCCTAACCACAACAAAAGAATATCGGAAAAAGGGACTAAATTGACTTTGCAGTCAGTTGAACTTTATCCTTTTCAATCGTAGACATCGTGACGGATGAAAACTTGGAACAATATCCTATATAATCTAGTTGGTATTATAAAGCTATCCGTAACTTTTCAGGATTAAAATACCATAGATGACACTATTAATTATTACGAAACTACCTTAACTCCTCATTGCCGAAGATGATTATGAGCTAACAGTCGACTGTTGCTTACAGTCGACTGTTGCTTACAAGTCCCTTAAATGTCTCACAACTGGTATCGCCTATTTTTGGTTTCAGTGTGTACCTTACTCCTGAAGTTGTCAACCCCTTGAAACTTTCAAACTGGTTTATCTCATGAAGGATTTTTGTTCAAAAAAATGGATGATATATACTTTGATCAGCTCATCAAGGGCATCGATTGCCCTAACCACAACAAAAGAATATCGGAAAAAGGGACTAAATTGACTTTGCAGTCAGTTGAACTTTATCCTTTTCAATCGTAGACATCGTGACGGATGAAAACTTGGGACAATATCCTATATAATCTAGTTGGTATTATAAAGCTATCCGTAACTTTTCAGGATTAAAATACCATAGATGACACTATTAATTATTACGAAACTACCTTGTTTTACATTATCGTTTGTACCCGTTGCGAAAACAGTAAATCCTAGGATACAGCGAGAGACCATCGATACAAACTTTCTTACCGTCAGTTTTATATAAATTGAATACAATGTGCAACAATTTGCACAAATTTCTAGCCCCTCGTGCACCGATTCTACTGACAAGTCCCTTTCCCGTGATAGACATCAAGTTCACCGGATAAAAATAATGGGTACAAAAGTTGCAAATGGCTAGCAAAAGTTGCAAACCCCTCATCGCTGAAGATTTTTGTAGCATAACAGCCTATTATTACTGACAAGTCCCTTGCATGTCTTACAATTGGGAACCTAATTGTTCTTACCATCAAATGACAGGTACGCCAACTAGCGAAAGCTGCAAACCCCTCATTGCCGAAGATGATTATTAGCTAACACTCGACTGCCGCGTACAAGTCCCCTACATGTCTCACAACTGGTATCACCTATTTTTGGTTTCAGTGTGTACCTTACTACTGAAGTGGTCAACCCCTTGAAACTTTCAAACTGGTGTATCTCATGAAGGCATTTGTGTACCAAAAAATGGATGACATATACTTTGATCAGCTCATCAGCGGGTATCGATTGCCGCCGAAAAAAAAAATTCTACCTGTCTTAGTTCAAAAGTTGACTTTCTTGCCGTAGGCCAACTTTCTAACGTCACCACTTAGAAAGGAGCAAAGGATAAGCTCTAGTTTCTTTAGCAATGAGAGAACTTCTAAAGTTTAAGAGGTACATCTGATACCATTTCTCTACCGCAACCCAAGTGCAAAAAAACGAATGATAAACTCAGCTGAAATCGCGTACACAAATGGAACCAAATTGTTCTTACCATCGAATACACCGGAAACAAATAACAGGTACACCAACTAGCAAAAGCTGCAAGGCCCTTATTACCGAAGATGATTATGAGCTAACAGTCGACTGTTGCTTAAAAGTCCCCTACATGGCTCATAACTGCTATCGCCTATTTTTGGTTTCAATGTACCTTACTACTGAAGTTGTCAACCCCTTTGAAATTTTCAAACTGGTTTATCTCATGAAGGAATTTTTGTACCAAAAAATGGATGACATATACTTTGATCAGCTCATCAGTGGCTATCGATTGCCGTCGAAAAAAAAATTCTACCCGTCTTAGTTCAAAAGTTTCTAACGTCACGACTTAGAAAGGAGCAAAGGATAAGCTCTAGTTTCCTTAGCAATGAGATAACTTTTAAAGTTTAAGGGGCACATCTGATACCGTTACTCTACCGCAAACCCAAGTGCAAAAAAAAAAAATTATAAACTCAGCTGGAATCGTCGCAGACATGGACAGAAACAATAGATGGCAGCACTTTCGGACCCGTGGGAAAAAGCCACTTTTTTGTCTCTGTAGATTTTTCTATTTATCACTCAAAGAAGATATGTTGGCTGTGGGGCCGGGTAACTGCCGCATATATTTAACACTTATAGATTTTAGTCCATCTTCAATTTGAAACTGGTGCCTGCCTGCTAGCGTGCTAGAACGAAGCTTTCCACTCGAAAGCAGAAACATGGTTTGATGAAACGAAAGGTTCGCTACACAACTTGAGATGGTCCTCTCCGACATAGGCTATACAACTCCACTTCACTTCGCAAACCGTAGGCTCTGGCTCGATGACAAGCAAAAACCATCCTTATTGGCCCCAGGCAAGAGTTCTACGGAGCTTTCCAAAATGTAATGTCATATTCATCAATCCGGCCTAAGGTCCACACTTTCCGTAAAAACCGCACAGGTTAGACCCTTCCCAGTTACCAGGAATAAAATGAAATCGGAGTCATAGGAAAAAAAAAAAAAAACAAAAAAAACGAGGACAAAACCAAAGTGTTGCTCTCGCAACACAATTACTTGAACACAATTCACTCCTGAACGCCAATCCGCCATTGCTAATTAACTATTCATTGATCTCCTGACGCTTGTAGAAGATTACAAGAACCTCCGAGAAGATCGTGTGGCGTGTAAATGGATTAAAACAACTAAGTATATCACCATGCGGACGTTTAGATATGTCTGAAGAAGAAATCGTCGGCCAGTTTGACATTTTTTTTTGTCTCAGAAGCTGAATATTAGTTAGCTCAGTTTTAGAATCTTCAAGAAATCACTATGACTAATTTAGTATGATTTACGGCGTTTGTTTACTGTGATCTAGTTTAAATCCTTAATTCTTAGGACTTACAGGAATTAACAAGAAAACACAAAATACTTAAAGAAATCGATAACGCAAATCGATTTAGTTTAATTTTTCTACACATTTTCCATATGTCTGCTACAATAAAAAACCTTTTGTTAGATTCAAAGTCAAACTATGATTCCATCCTCCACATGTTGGGCGCTTCCGACCCGCGCCGCTAGATGACCCAGCAATCGGATCGAGCCGTGGCTTCATCTTGGGTCTTGGGTGGGGGGAGGGGGTGTAGACGTTGCAAGTGCTTGAATGCTTATGATATAACACCTTGAAGGGGTAAGAAGAGAGTCTGAGTCTGTATATAACATTCACTTTTTACCCCGACATATGGTGTGTTTACATTTAAAGCTTTTAAAGTGGGATGATTACAAATTAGGTTATTTCAATACTTGTTTGGTTATTATGGATGAGAGATGTCTTGGTTCTAAAGTTGTTTGTATTTAAAATGTGATAAACATTTTACTTTTACACTCCACGTCGGAGCGCTTACGCACTTGTTCGAAAATACCATTACTTGCCACGTGAAACAAGCAATTCTCTTGTTCCTGACGGGCGGACGCAAAACATTTGAAAACGGAACACAAGCCGCACTCGAAAAAAAACTGAACAATTTCGCTACAATCGGTCCGTCCCTTCCTGAATTCAGTGATTTAACCTGTTTATTTGGTCTCATTCGTTAGTGAATGCGGTAATTCATCGGACTTTTCTCAGTTCCATCTGTTGTATCGCATTCGGTCAGTCCGTTTCATAATTCGGTCATTATTCAAATTCATTTGGTTCTGGTTGGTGACCAAAATCGATAATTCATACAACTTTTGTTCAGTCCGCATCGATTTCGCCGCATTCGGTCCGTCCTTGGTTTCAGTTCTCAAGTATTTGCATTGGTTTTGTTGCCTTGGTTTTGCCAAGTTTTGCCTTGCCAATCCCGCAATACAAACTTCGCCGAAAGCTTCAACGTTCGCCGACAACTCTTTTACACAAAAAGACACGAGACGCTTCTAAGTGTTGCTTTTTGTTTTGGAAGACATGATAGGCCATCAGGTCAGGTCTGTCTTCTGCTTTGGACTTCTTTGCTTTCCCACTGTCTAACCATGACGTGTTCAGTTTTCAAACTTTTTACATTCGCCCGCCGCGAACAAGAAAATTGCTTATTTCACGTGCCAAGTAATGGTCTGAGCCGGCCAGATCATTTTTAGTAAGCATTGGGCTTTAAGGAAAAATTGGGAAAACCATGCAATCATCTCAAAATCATCCAAAAAAGTAACAGATAAAATGTAATCTTCCTTTCTCAACGGCAGCCTATCAACAAGATATGAAGACTCTGTTTACGTAGTTCCCAACTTCGCCGAATTGTTACCCTGAACGACAGACAGAAGTCACCGAAGCCTGAAAATAATTGAACAGGATTCTCTTGAACAAAGTTTTTCTGTAATTACTCTACCATTGTAGTGACGGGAAGACAAAACTCTAAATTAAAGGGCTCACTTTCAGTTACCACTCGACGATCCATCCTTCAATTACGGTGGCAATTGCCGACTGCTTGGAGGCGCCATTTAATTGCTGTGTTGGCTGATTCCGATCGGGCGCTTAAGCACACAGCGATGGGAAAAGGCAAAAAAGCGAAAACCGGATTAAAGTTTACCAATTATGAAGAGGGAAAAAGTGCTTTAGACAAGTACGAAAACAATAAACACGGTGCCGGAGAATTCACCATTTGTCGGCTCCACAGAGCTTTTCACACTTGCAATTAATTATTTTATTACACATGGTTTTAACATGTGAGTGGAAGCATGATTATTTGCTGTCGGAGGAGCACAAGGGGTGCGAAGAAAAGAAGCCTATTCGGTGCAAAAGTGATGAAACCAAATGGAGGGGGGGGGGCACTATCCCGGGCATTACTACTCAAATCCTACATAGGTGAGAAATAAAATACTTAAGTGAATTAACAGCACGAATGAAGAGCAAATAATATAAAAATGAAGACTAATGGATTTTTTTTTGTAAAGTCAACTAGTTTTACTGTTCTTTTCGTGGGTCGCTCTAGTCCCGCTTGGGAAGGCGGGGAGGGATTTCTTACTACTGATTTTGTACTACTTTTATTTCAAGGACTTTACTTTTCTTCTTCTTCTTAATTTGTCCGGGGATTAGTAAATATGGATCGTAATGAACATAGATGGCGGCCTCTTCAAATCAGTATAGATGTGTGTTGTTTACTGCACGAGGCTCACTGTCACCGTGAAGTATCGACTTGGGTTTCACAATGGGGTTCCGGTAAGTTTAAATGAGAAGCCAGCTTGGATTTGGACATACTGAATAATTTTGACTCTGCTAAGGGATTTTTTTTCTGTAATAATGACGTTCGGCACATCATAATATGCACTGATGGCCCAACAAGACAAATTTCACCCGGGCGCGTAGGATTTGAATTCCAACAAAAGCGTGTCTTTCAGTGGCTGATGAAGCAATTCTTCAACACCAAACTGTAAGGTCATTTCTTTTTTTTCTTGTTTTTAAATCGAAACATCAGTTCATATGTATCTCACTATATCACATTTTATAACTACATACGATATAAACAACACTCTACATAATATAATATATATCCTACATTACATGTAGCCTATTTATATACTACATTTACACCCTAATTCTTTCCATCCATCAGTCCCTTACTCTCTCTCCCTTTACCTTCAAAATTCACTTTTCTTCTCATCAAAACATATGCTCTTCCCATCTAAAAAAAATCCTCTTCCTCATAGAGCATTTTTCCTATGGTGGCCATCACTTGCTTTGCCTTTCTTTCCATTACCACACCATTTTCACCACCATTTCCATTACCCTTTCTACTCCTGAAATTTAAGGTCACATCTAAAAAAAGAGCTACGAGCTCATATGGCACTTGTACGAGTAGGCTGTACAAGAAAGTAGATGAGAACCTCACAAAATACACCCGCCATCCAAAAACGCGGTTCGGAAATAGAAATAGGATATTTAGTTTCACTCATTTCTGAGCAGTTCCGGCATCGTCTCGATTATCTGTAGCAAATGCACATGACTGTTCAAACTTTCAGCCCAATAAATCCATTTGTTTGATCCCTAGACGTGCGACACGATTTCCGGTACTCCCTCCATCTTCACCTACCGTGGCCGAATCTGGTTCGGAATAAAAAAAAAATTGACTACCTAAAGCATCTTCTTTTATACCACCTATCAAGTTTCACTCGAATCTGAGCATTTTTGGAAAGTTCCAGTACCCCCCCCCCCCTCCCACCAACGTTGTCGGATCCGATTCGGGCCCAATCTCTTAATTCCCTGTTCCTGTCCATCAAATTTTACTGAAATTGGAGCATAGCCTATCTGCAAGTTTCCAGTATCCCCCCCCCTACCTTGGCCGAATCCAGCCCGGACGCCAAATAACAAATCTAGGCCGCATACACTCGGCACTGTCGAATTTGCATCTCATTCGGTCCATCCGTTTGGTTTTTGTGCATGTCAAAAGTCCCCCCCCCAATTCCCCGAATCGTGGTCGCATATGGTTCGAACGCATGTTTTACATGTCGAGGCCATCGATTCGTATCACCCATGAAGTTTCACTCGAATCAGACCACTCGTTTGCAATTTATAGAAGTCAATCTCCATATTTCTCTTCTCTTGCTACCCAAAAAATGCTCGGATCTAGGAACGGAAGTTTCCGGGGGTATGTTGTGTCAGGTTCTTAAGTCAAGATAATTGGGTCGCTAATATGCCTGCAAAGTTTCGTTGTCGTTCTACATCTGGAACTATTCTAACTCACGACTACCGGAATTCCAGGAAACCACCTCCAACTCCCCTCACAGAGCCCCGAAACCATCTGGCTCCGTCAATTTCATCTAGGCCTAATGCTTGTTCCATCCATTAAGTTCCTTTCCAATCCCTCTGCTTTTAGAGTTTCTTGAATTTTGTGTCCCCCCCCCATCCCCACAGGTATCGGACCCGACCCGGACGTGACACTGAACGTCCGAGGCGATAGCTCACCAGACAAGTTTCATTCAAATCCGATCACCGGTTCAAAAGTTATGCACGCCACTAGATTCCGGACTCGCCATCCACCCACTCCCCCACGATGGTCGGGTCGTGGAAACGGCTGTTCTCAAGTCAATCTGTTCGGATCCGTGACATACCTGCCAAGTTTCATCGCCCTAGGACATCAGGAAGTATGCCGCACTCGCGGGATCGCTAGAAATCCGGACCCCCACCCCAACTCCCCCACAGTGCCCTGATCCGGTCCGGTTATATCAATGACGTGTCTAGGACTTGTGCTTGTTTTTCCCACCAAGTTTCATCCCGATCCCTTCACTTTAGCGTTTCTCAAAATTTCCGGTTCCCTCCTCCAACTCCCCCCAGTGTCATCGGATCCGGCCCGGATTTAAAGTGAGATGTCTGAGACACGAGGTCATCCTAAATATCAACTTTCATCAAGACCCGATCACCCGTTCGTAAGCTAAAAATATCTCATTTTTCCTAATTTTTCCGGATTCCCCCTCCCTCCACTCTCCTCGAGATGGTCGGATCGGGGAAGCGACCATTTCTAATTTAATCTGGTCTAGTTCCTGATATGCCTGCCAAGTTTCATCGTCCTAGCTTATCTGGAAGTGCCCGAACTAGCAAAACCGGGACCGACAGACCGACTCACGGACAGAAATTACAATCGCTATATGGCACTTGGCCGAAGGGCAAGTGCCATAAAAAGCCTACACAAAAGTATCTTTTTCGGCAATTTTAGCGGCTAAATATTTCAAGCATAGAAGTAGCCTAAAAGCACGTAGAGGTACCACAAAACGATAGAAAAAGTTCATACGATGAGAATCGATTATATGAATAGCGGAGCAACCAAGTAACGAATCTTCACAGGGTCCTAGCCTATTTAAGTGAAGGAGTGATGGGAAACTAGACTGTCGCAAGTGCCGTATTTCAGCCATATTTCGCTAAACTTTAAGGAATGGGGCCAAAGCGGGCCCTGGAAGCGCCTATATTCTGGTTGGTGTCACTTATCATGTTTAAGTTATGGCAGGTTTCTAAGAAGCGGCAAGTGATGTGTGTTTTTGTCAAACACTAATTGGCCTTATACCAGTTCAGCTTCGACATATCTCCTGCCAGACGTCGTTCAACGTGTGGATGATGTCAGCCTCCTCGAGCTAATCGATCAACAGCCAGCGTTGTTGCGTTGCAGATGTCGATGTTTGCTCCACGCGGGTTAGTGTTTTGCGGCCGTTTTTTTATTCACCACACTGTCAGAAGTTTCATAACAGATAATACGAGTATGTGCGGTTTCAACAGATAATGCGTAATGGATAACGCTTCGGATGTTATCTGTTGTGTTTGAAAACGTTATGCATGAGATGTTATGCATTACATGCGTTGTTAGGAAGTCAGAAAAGCATGTACTGACTTTATTCCTCATCGTCATGATGTCGAAAACTCAGCAGATACTTTTTGGTGGTTTTTCGGTTCTTCCTGATGTTAACGCGTATTATGCACAACATTCGGTTGACCGACCTAATTCCTTATAAGCTGTTTTCTCGTCACCGTTTGCCGGTTTGTTAACCGAACCTGTGGACTGAGGTTAGAGTTCCGTCCAAACAAACCTACACAAATGAAACAGCGTTTAGACGGACAAGAATCACGTCGAGTAAAAAGAATCAACTTGAAAGGATTCCGTTCATGAAGACGACTAGGAAAAAAGTCTAGCGAGACGGGAATTCCTTTCAAGATGAAAGGAATTCCGGCCTACTTAAAAGGACTTTTGTCGGCAGCACTGGTGAAAAAGACTAAAAAAAGTCTAGCTAGCTTTTGAGATCAGCAGTCATCAGTACTGATGTCATAAACGCAATCAAAATATTTTTTTGGTTGACTTGTGAGTTTATTTTGTCATATTTTCTTGCTTGAAGACACAGTTTTTCCCTCTGTGTGTTAAACATTATCTTGTCACCAAGAACAGATTCTGTTCAAGTTCTCCTCTACTTGTAAACGCAAGAGTCAGGAAACAAACTTGGCGTGAGGATTCTTTGGGTGAAAGGACAGATCAAGTTCGCAGATGGGCTCCGCAGCCCTATATTTAGGGGTGTGGAGGTCGTTCAGATTAAGGGGCGGACAAAATACTTTTTAAAAGCTATTGAGATAGTCGATCTAGGGTTGAGAGACAGGCTGAATCCGAATACGAACATTGTTATCTCGCCGGACAAATAGTTCTGGCCGAAACTGGAAAAACGGAGACATACGTTGAATCCGTATGTGAACATTATTTTCTCTCTGGACATACAGTTCGCCCAGGATCCGGCCAAGACCGGAAAGTTTGTTAAAGGTAAATGTTTTATTTGAAGTTGATTATATCTTCGACGATGGAGACATGCGGAATTCGTCTTTGAACTTTGTTTGCCGGACAAGTATTTCGTCCTAAATCCGGCCGAAACTTGAACTTTGTTTTCTTGCTGGAAAAGTAGTTCGTCCTAAATCCGGCCGAAACCGAAAGCTTGGTAAATAAAAAAGTTCATTCTTAAGTCAATTAGAGGTGCATTTCTGAACTTTATTTACTTGTCAGACAAATAATTCTGCTTAAATTTACCAATAACCGGAAATTTGGAAGACTCGAGAGAAGTTGAATTTTTAAGTCGACTTCAAAGTCTCAACGAAACGCATAGAATGTGCAACCGTTAGAGCGTCAGACTGCAGATTGAAAATTTCATGCTTCGCCTCTCGATGTCCCCAGCTCTTTGGGTCCAGGTCCGTCACTATGGGGGGGGGGACGAGGGAAGGATGGGGTGGAAGCCCGGCGAAAGTTTACTCGTTGTCCGCGCGGAGCGCCGGAAAGCAGACATGAAATAATATTTTGTATGCTTTTGTCTGGCGTCCGCCGACTCGTCGGCACATCGGGTTCTTTGATGATGATGGGTGAAACTTTATTTACGCACCAGACAAGAAGAGGTATTACGATGACTGTATTTGTATGTGAAGAAGCTCTCTCATCCTGATGTTATGGCGAGGGGTGTATGTAGTAGGCCGGACATAGATGGTAAATGTCCTTAGATACAGTCATCGGAGTCAGGACAGCCTAGGGCGGCTGGTGGCCTACTACACGTGCAGACTTCACGGGCTCATTGTGGATTCCCCCGGTCGATTCACACTAAGGTTTGCGTACCGAACCACAATAGGCTATAAACCACCCATCATACATTAGGCCTTGCTGGCCAGCCCACTCTAAGGAGCTTTAAACAAGATTATAAGTCATAACAATGACCTAAGGTCCGTAAATAAACAAAAGGTTTTATTGCCTGGTACGTACAATATAATATCAACAACCTTTAAGTAAAAAGGGTTGTTCCCGGTCGAGACCCCGGAAAAGAAGGAATGCCGAAGAAGATGACTCATACTCGCCGGATGAGTCATGCATGAGTTAATAAAGTAACAAAGAGTCACGACAGTATGAAAGATATACTTAACAGAAAGGGACAGCGCTGCCTAACGGCGGAACAAGTGAGCAGTGCGGGGTGCAGATGGCACCACCGTAACAGAGGGAACTAGCGAAGTACAGAGAAAGGAAAGGAAAATCTTTACACTGAGCTTTCAGTAACGGAGTAAATGCACAAGACAGAAAAGTAAACATAAAAAAAGAAAAGGGACTAATCGGGTTCCTTAAAGTTTAACCGAAAGGGTTGAGGTAGGACAATCTATTTACCAGTTACTTATTCACTTAAAGAGGCTTGAAGACAGAATAAAAATGTGTTACTTTGTTGTTACGCTATTCATGAATAATCAGTTTTCATACAGTAGAATTTCCCTGTCTGATTTGTGGCAGCCTACCTCTATGCGCTTGTACCTGTGTTGTATGCTTGAAGAAAACGATTTACGAAAAGTAAGTATTTCCGTGCAATGAACACTTGTTTTCCTTACCTTCCGCAAACTGATCACTGGCCATTCAAAAGCCGCATTTGTATTGAGATTCAAACTTTCCACGTCATAGTACAGTTTTTGCGTTGTGAGAACGGTCCGTAGACATTCTGAAGGTCATACTAGAGCAAATATTGAAAATAATCCAAATAAATAAATCCAAATAATGCAGTGTACCCAGTTAAATTTATAGAAAAATAAATTAACTTTACAGTTAAACTTTAAGTCAGGATCCATGTTGCCTGCTTCTTCATTTGGTTCGTATTCTTCCCAATCCCAAATACTTCGCTTTTCTTCAACGCATACCAGCTTCGTGAATGATCCTGGTTATGAAATATGAGAACACGAATGAGAGGATGAATCTCATGGAAATGTATACTGAATACCATGTAGCTGATAGATGAATATCTTCTTACTATTTGTTTTGCATGACAAAAACACCACGTTAAAAACTTGTTGATAATTATCTTCCTGATCCGTAAGTATCAATTTTCGTGGTTAACCGCAGATGAGGTCTTTTGATCAAACATCAATCTGATCTGGGCCATGTAGGAAACGAGCAAAACTCTGTAAATAAATGACGATATATTCTACAGAAAGTCAGGTCGTATCAATAAGTATCGCCGCTAATTTAAAGTAGTTATATCAAAAGCATTCTAGCACTTGCAACGTCTAGACCCCCCCACACTTAAAACCCAAGATGAAGCCACGACTCGATCCGACCGCTGGGTCATCTATAGCGGTGTGGGTCAGAAGCGCCGACATGGGGAGGATGAAATCATAGTTTGAATTTGGATCTAACAAAATGTTTTTATTGTAACAGGCATATGGAAAATGTGTAGAAAAATTAAACTAATTATTTGCATTATCGATTTCTTTAAGCATTATGTTTTCTGTTTTGTCTTGTTAATTCCCGTAAGTGCAAAGAATTAAGGATGTAAACTAGATCACAATAAACACACGCCGTAAGTTTTACTAAATTCGTCATAGTGAATTCTTGAAGATTTTGAAATTGAGCTAAATAATATTCAACTTCCGAGACCAAAAAAGGTCAAACTGGCCGATGATTTCTTCTTCCAAAATATCTAAACGTCATATCGTGATATACTTAGTTGTTTTAATCCTCTTACACGCCACTCGATCTTCTCGAACGTTTTACCAATCTTTTAAGGAGCGCCAGGAGATGAATGAATAGTTAATTAGCAATGGAGGATTGGCGTTCAGGAGTGAATTGTGTTCAAGAATTTGTGGACAACGTCGGCTACCGTGAGGATTTTGGGGAAAACAAAGGTAAGTGTGTTCGTGAAAATCCGACGCATCAGGAAATGACGATGTCTCCAACCTTCACTGCTCCCCTATCCATAAAATCAATTTTCATCGAATGAACTTTTTCTTTCGGATTTGTGGTACCACAATGTCCTTGCACCTTTATGCTCGACATGTTTAGAGCAACTAAAACCGTGAGCGATAAATCTTTCTTGGGTCACACGGCTTTCTTCAGAAGTGACCTCTCATTCCAGAATTTAATATTTTCTGAGCTTCGCTTCAATAGTCATTTTTAAATGTTTGCTTTTGTTGAAATTCAGATTTCCTGCGTCTGGATGAATTTTGTCTTGTCGCGTCAGCAGTGAATATTCTGAGCGTCACTTCAAGAGCCTAAGGTGAAAACATAAAAAGATCTCTGAGCAGAGTCACAATAAATCATTGGATTTAAATCCAAGATTTAAAGTAAGCTGGCTTTTCAGTTAAACTTTAAAAAGAGTATGATGGGGTTCCTTTCTTTAAGCGATCCTCCAACAGAAGCCAGAATACTTCCATATTATTATTTTTATTCTTATTTCGTAATTTCACGTGCTTCAAATCTTTAGTGAAACGTTGGCCACCAAATTTTATATGTATACCACCAGATGATTAATTTTTGGAAAATACGCGTTAGACAAGTTCTCACTTGGCAAGTTGCCGCAGGTCTAGTCTAGTCCGCCCAAAAAGAAGTATTCGATTTGCAAGTTAAGCAATTGACAAGGGTAAAGTAAAAAACATATTTACATATGAAGTTACACATTACAAATACTAAAGTACCGAAAACTTTGCCGCTCAGTCCAGAAAGCTCTTCAGGGTAATCGAGGACGAATTTCATTACCTGATAGATAGGTGGTACGACCAGATGGTTAAAAATCGGCATTTTAGAGGAACGAGATTTTCCGATGAGATTCAGGTGGTGGTGCTCAGAGACAGAAAGAACATGCTGAGTAAAAGTACCGGATCTTTTTTCCTTATATTATACTCTGCTACACTATATATGCTTAACTTATGGTGTACTCTGGCCATATCTGGCTGGACTGGAAATCAAGGACCGAAAAGCATTACCGATTGGAACTAGTCGAAGCGATCGTTCTTGATGCGATATAGCGGAAATGAGTGAAGAAATGATATTCTAGTTGATGGTAGTGGTGAATCCATACTTTACTTCGGAGGCGCGCTCGGTAAAGACCTTTTTTCCTTGGGGGGGGGGATACTACAGATAATACTAACTGGCAGTTGAATTTAGTCACTGCAAGTGCAGGAAAATAGCACAAGTGAACAAACTTTCAGAAAAGCATAACTCTATACTATATTATAAATACTATTCAAGTATTTCAACACATGAAATGTAATGGTCGACGTATTTAGTGCCATGTCGGCGCTACGAGTTGGATCAATACAAATATCTATCTATCTACTGTACTCTCCCAGTCTGGATCGTATGAACAGGTAAAACTGAAGGTATGGTAACTGACTAGTTAAATATGATTTTATGCGTTTGTTTTTGGTTAGTGACGTGATATCCATGATTCGTGTAGTTTGTACCGTCTGTTAGCGCGATACACAGTAACTCTCGAAGGGATTGAGATGTTTAGTACAAAGTTTGTGTGTGAATTCTTTGGGCCAAGTTTGTGGATGGGCTTCGTAGCTCTATCCTTAGGGACTGGGGCGAAACAAGTATTTTCTAAAAGCTAGAATTAAACGTTCAGAGGCTTAAGGAGCGATGCTAAATACTCTTCTCCAGGCCGATGCATAATCTCCGGCCTCTCTGGGTATCTAGCGGAAGAAAGGCAGAAGTGGTGTCATCACTGCTGCCAAATATCGCGGTGATTGATTGACATAGGATTTGAGTCGTACGGACACGCTTACTCCTTCTTCCTGAGGATCGCTGGCGTGTTTTGGACTTAGTCATATAGAGTATTTACGTCTGAACTTAATTTTCTTGCTTGGATGCTGAAGAAGGGCTGGCGAATAGGAGGAGCGGGAGGAGCCCCTTGTTCGTGATTGGCTATAGGGATCGAAGAGGGAGAGGATACACATAAAGTTCAGTAGTTTGAAGACTAGTGACATCCCCCCCCCCCTCCCAATCCTCCGCCAGTAAGTTGACGTTGGAATTGTTAGGTTCAACAGCCTTAGTTCAAACTGAAGTTACTAAAGGACAACTCGCACTACCTAGTGTTTCTTCGAAAGTTGACTTTGCTATGCTCACAGAAAATTACAAAAGGCTTCGGCTGCTTCTAGCCTCTTTCCTGTCCCCTGTAGCCTGACAAAATTTCCATAAATGGCGTCACGTACAATCAGTATCATGCCTATAGATTGAGATAGGATGCACTTACGAAGTGAAGAATCTCGGGAACTAGAACGGATGGAAATATTACTGAAACAGTATGAATTAGTAATAATAATAATAATCATTTATTTGTAACCCACTGCACAAAAACAATGTGAAGATAGTGGAGTAAAGAAAGAGGAAAGAGACAAATAAACAACTAAAAAAAACACTAATACAACAAAATAAACACAAAAATCAACAGAACAAACGGATGAGCCCGTAATATGGAGTAAGCCGTTCACACGCTTGTCCGGATAATTTTTTATGAAGCTCCTGGGGTTTTGCCGTTATATCAGGGGCTTTGTATTTTCGGATTATTCTACGATTTCGATACGATATAGGCAAATAAAGCAGGTATTTACAGTATTTGTAGTAACATGTACGTAGTTTACGTATGTCACTCTTTTTCGATAAAATAAAAGTCCCAGAAAGATAGAGTTTATAGTGATCGCAAAAAACTGAATACAAAGAAACAAAGCCTTACGGTTATACTTAGACCGGTTTGATACAATCTTAGAATATCCAAATTTAATCTTTTTACAAGCTTCAGATACTGCAGACTGGCGAAAGGACGAAGTATTTTTACAAACTGTTAAGCCAAGCCACCGAAAGTTTTCAACAGAGGGAATATCATAAGTATGGCGTATCCTTTAAGGCCGTGAAAGGATTTTGCTGATCGACTGTATTTTTTGTTGCTGGATTTTGTTGCTAACTATGGACTGCGATAGTTTTTTTTACTTTTAACCTCACTGTTGCCCGTCAAGTTTTCACGACTTTTAGATGGAACCATTAACTAGTTTGTCTTCCCCGCCATCTTACATGATTGATTGGGCAGCGATAGAAAACTTAACAAAAAAAAATATTATCAATGACAAGCCACACCTTTTGGCATTTCGGGATTAAACATTCCAGTTTTTCCCACATGAAACCTCATTCCTTCCGATTACAGAAGCAACAAAAAAATCAATCAAACTGAGAAAAAATTTCAGTTTCGGAGCATGCTTGGACGCTCCAGAACCGAGGTGGCAGGTGCCGACCTGCCGCCGAGTGAGTAGGCGATAGCAGAATTTATCTTCGATCTGGTGTGGTGGAAATATTCGGGATCGACTAAAAGATGGAATCTTAAGGAAAGGAATTTGTAGGAGGAAACAATACTCAGAGGAGGAAAGGGTATTAACAGCATGATCAAAGGAAAGCTGCACTAGGATGGTAGCATACTAAACAGAGGAAAGATACAGAGAAAGGAAAGTTACAAAAATGAGAGTTTACAGATATCTCGATTGACGTAATTTTGTGTGTTGAGGTTCCTGTTTCCTTCTTTTGGTTTCGAAGATCGGGATGTCGAGCAGGACCAAATCTTTCCTTCTTTTAGTCGACCCAGCCATGTTCCAGTTCAGTGAGTGAACTACTTTCTGACCCCCCCCCCCCCCTGCTTTCGCGACTAGCCCTAACATTAGGAACAACGCCACACAGTAACGGTGACTTCAGAACATCCGGAAAAGAAAAGCCTTTACTCGCGAGTCGCAAAACCTGAACAACCTGGACCGACCAATGGTGGGTTTATACACAGCGTAAAATCCGAGCGTATTTTACGCACGTTTTGAGCTTGAAAAGATTTCTAGAAATACGGACGTATTTAGATACAAAACTCAACACGGCCGTATTGCTAGAAATGTTTTCAAGCTCAAAACGCCCGTAAAATACGCTCGGATTTTACGCAGTGTGTAAATGCACCATAAAAAGAGGCACGGCACGGCATGGCGCAGTAGGCACTAGTAATAAAAAGAGATTAGCAAGAACTAGAAGTAAACAACTAAGTGACAATTCGTAACTTCAGAGCGTAAGAGAAACTCGTTAGAACATTGCCACTCTGAAGCCTGTAAGGGACCTTTTAGTTTTCGTGCCTTTTTTAGTATTAATACCTCCTACACTATTTCGTACCGTGCCGTGCCTCTTTCTAGTCGATCCCCGAACTACCCTATAGGTTTTAAATTCTTTGTTCGTTTTTGGTATGTCTGTTCTTTAGTTTTTTTTTAATCTTTGTGTGGTTGGGTTCAAACAACGAATAAACAAATGGCGAGTTTAAATACAACAAAAGCAGAAAATGTGGATTACGAATAACAAAAAAAAAACAGGTTTGGGTAAGGACATTAAATGATGATTTTCTACGAAAGTCATAAAAAGGAAACCCAGGGAAGAGCGAAATTCAATCGGACTCGGACATTTATTGCACTGCACCAGTTTTCATTTTCTAGAGCGTATATCATGCACGAAAAAGATTATCAATCATTTAAAAGCATGGTGCGTCTCGAAAAGAAATACATTTATGCTAACGGAGGAAGACGCTGAGATCTTTCGCAACTAAAGTATGCAGTATTTAATAAAACAATACGCGGTCTTTGCTGGCCCGGGAGGTAGCTGCTTAATAAACTTTACTGATTACAATACACAGCAGGAAGCCTTGGTCTACAGTGCGGAGCTAACAAATGTATTTGTGCCAATTATCAAGACCTTTTCGGACATTTTTTAACAAGACCTATTTGAACAAGACCTATCAGTGTTTACTAAAAAAAATAAAAAAAAAAATCATCTTTTGATGGAATATTGACATTAAAAATATGGTACCATCCCCTTTGTCTAATCCCGGTAAATACCCTTAATTTTTATTTTATTTGATGAAAAGCTAGTGTCTCTTCCGCTTAGGCCATAACCTAGTGTTATTCTTTTACTTCGTGTGGGAGTTAGGTATTGTGTGTGCAAGTATCCGGCATGGAACGAGTATTTCTTTCTTTCTCTTTTTTTGTGTGTTTACTTCAGAGGAACGACGGATTTATCTTGTCTGTGAGCATGTTCCACCGTTCTAACAGTAGTAGCCTAACTATTAGTTACTATTTCCGTTCGAACCTCACGGAAAGTTACTACGCTGACCGTTTCAACCTTCTGGAAATATTAACTATTTGCTTACCAAAATTCGTGACGTCATGCGTAGTAACTACGGTAAGAAGGATGGAACACGCTCTATGTGTAGTCGTAGTAGAACATGGAGTCCATCAAACGAACTTGTATCCCTGCCGACCCCAGTGATCGATTTATATTGTATCAATTATTCTAAATTAAACAACCTTAACATCAAAGAGATTCAAGGACTGGCTAATCTTTTTTAGGTCATAGTTAGTATTTTAGCTTCATACTTGTATTACAAAAAAACACCTTTTACAAACTAAACAACGTAGCCAACATTTTGAATACGGTTACTACTCTTTACACATGTAGTCGCAGTACCTATGACTGCCAAAAAGCTCGGATGGGCCTGTGGGGCAGCCAAACAGATCTTCACTTTAAAGTTTAACTGAAAAAGGCTGTGATGGGACAATCCAGAAACGTATCACTTTCACTTAAAGAGGCTTGAAGGCCCGATGAACATCCATTACTTACTTACTCTGCTATTCACTAATAAACCATTTTCAGATACTGGAATTTCCCTGTCAGATGTCAGATTTCTGGTACCTGTGTACGCTTGTATCTGTGTTGTATGCTTGACGAACATGGTTTACGAAAAAATAAGTTTTCATGCAGTGAGCTACCTTCCGCAAGATGATCACTGGCAACTGAAAAGCCGCGTTTCAGATTCAAATTTTCCGCGGCATATCAGAATTTTGCGTTGTGAGGACAGCCGTAGATATTCTGTCAGAGCAAATAGTGAAACATAAAAATCCCTTTGAACAATCCAAATAATGTAGTGTATTCACTTAAATGATAAAAAATAAGTTGGCTTTTCAGCTAAACTTCCATTACTCCTTGAGCCCAATCTGACTGGGAAAATATGTTCAAAAATGGCTAAAAACTAATACGTCAGCTACTATGCTTCGGCAGCAATGCATTTGGCAAGGGTGCTAAAGAGGATCCTTGCCAAAAAGGACCGAATCGTTGCTGCCAAAGCATCATAGCAGTCGTGTCCGTTTTTAGCCATTGTTTTACAAACTATAATCAGGATCACAAACGGGGATCACCCGTGTGCGTAGTTTGCACACTTTAACTTTACACCACCGACAGTTTTAACGAACATCACTATTTACTATTTACACTGTAAACTAAGCTCTGTTTCTAACAAATCATCCATGGCTTTGGCTCTTTTAATCTTTTTCCCAGACCCATTGACTTCTAGCCCAAGATTCAGAAAACCGGTTTTACGCATCAATAGCATGATACACGCATACTCATCGGAAGCATAATGCGCATGGAAACTAGTGAACTGCGGCAAGTGTAAAGATTAGCTAGGTATCATTAGCGGGTTCAGAATGTAACATTTGAAATTTGGGTCTCCGAGTTTCACAATGAATGAATGCAGTTACGGAAGTAGGTTTCATTGCTTTTATAGGTATTGGTATACAAAATTCCTCTTTCCTATTTTCATGAAGTGTGTCATAGAATATTACTGGAATATTACTCGGAGAAAAACGAAGGACCTCGTTGGTATATCACGCTAAACTCTTACCTTACCGATCTCGGCTTCGAACCAAGGTGAGGTTCTATGAGCGTACATTCCGACAACTCGAGGGGCTAGGTTCGCTCAATTTAAATATTCTTTGAGCCCAAGCTGACTTTGAAACATTTATTCAAACAATGTTTACAACGGATACGTCAGCTATGATTCTTCGTCAGCGATATTTCGGCCCTTCTTGGCAAGGGTCCTCGTCAGGCTGACGAGGACCCTTAGGCCTGACGAGGACCCTTGCCAAGAAGGGCCGAAATATCGCTGACGAAGAATCATAGCTGACGTATCCGTTGTAAACATTGTTTGAATATACGCTCATTTTTGTAATTTTTCTGCTTTCTCGAGAGTTAATGCTGATGCCCATACATCACGAGGAGAAAGCGATAATAAGTTTGTATGTGACGCGGACTGGAAGTAATAGAATAAGGCTAATGAGGCCTAAGAGGCGTAGTAAAAACAAGTCTTGATTTTTTCTTCTCTTCTTGGGAATACCCTCTCAACTAGATTTACTTTTGGATTTTTTGAATGCTCACAACTTGCTTGATGCTTAAACTGACGCTTGGCTTGTCTCTACCCACAATAAGTAACCAATACTAGTCAACTTCACCTTGTTTCACCAACATTCACCTTGTTTCCTGGGACGAAATTGACAATATAATGACCCGTCTTAACTGCCCATGATCATGTTTGCCTCAATGGTTTTACTGTCAAATGAATTCCTACCCTACTTAAAGCGCCAAGCTTAACCTCAAAGTGCAAAAAAAAAACTTTACCAAACGGTAAATTTTAAGATTTCCAGTGGCCTATGACCATTTGTGCCTCAAGTACTTGCATTAAACAGTGCATTAACTGCAAAGTGCGTAATATATTTTTCAGTAAACGATACATTTTCATGATTTCGAACTGCCCATTATCATTTGTGCCTCAAGACAGCGCGAATCTTAGCTGATATCCACTACCTATCCCTGTAAGTGTCATATAAGCTTACAGCTCTTGTGTTAATATAAAGCATTCAGAGGCAACACCACACCTGTCGAAGAAATTCGATCATGTGAGAGAGGTAGACTACTCAACCTGAAATCGAAGAATGCTGTCGCAATTGATGGTCAGTACACGTTCCCTCTTGTTTTAAAACATGTACTAGGCACTGACTGATCATCGAGAATAATGAGGTTGTCATAAAAACTTGCCCGAGCATCAGGGGGTAGACGTTATCACGATTTTCGAGAAATGACAACACGCTCGGTTTCCTCTGGGTCCGATCCCTGATCTAGCCACTGATACTGGACCTCCTGACCTGCTTAGCTAAACGATATTTGGATACTGGTCACTACTAATTAACCTACGTTATTGGCCGAACGACATGAAGTATTATGGACGGATAATCGAATTCAGGCCAGAAAAAGGTTTCGAGGTGTGGCTCTAAAGCGCAAATGGTACGACAGACTATTCACGGCACTAGTATTTCACCTAGAAATCCTCAAGTTTTGGACACAGTGCCCCTACGTTAGGGCATGTCCCGAAGTAGGAAAATACAGTGGTGCCCTGGGGCAAGGGCAAAACCCTACCCCCATGAAAATTCAATGATGATTTAAATGAAATGAAGATTTACAGTCTTCACAAAAAACTGGGCACTGTGCCCCCACATATGAGCTTTATTGAGCATGCGTGCTCATACGCTGGATAATGCTCTAGTGTGTGAGAACCATGCCCACAAATTCATCCTTTGAGTATGACTGGTGCAGCTCTTCTCAGAGCAAAATAACACCAGGTAGTAACGCCAAGACTTGACAGAATTGACACACACTTGAATAGAAGCCATACTATTACCATTAGCGATAAATAACATCCTTACTGAAACTCATTCAGTTGTTCACCAGCACCGGCTCCGAGAACTTCATATTCTGAACATACTAAAAAGATATACAGCCACTATTATTTCCCTTGAAATTCGCAAGTTTGTCTCGCTTTAAATGCCACAAGCGTAGTGGGCGGCGATACGGGTGTGACCCGCTTGCGAAACATGGACAGCAAAGGTCTTGGAGCTACTCCCTAGTGGTCTTTTGCTCAAGACGGAACCTATGAGTGTTGGCAGCAAAGACCTGTGACATTCTGCACTGTCAGAAGTTTCATAACAGATAACGTATAACACTTTCAAGAATAACACCTTTTCACTTAGAAATAAAGTGTTCTGACCAATTAAGTTCACACTATTTCGTGCCTAGATCTCCAACAACACCTTCAATTGGTACACATACTAACGGGAACGAAAGAAACATAAAAGATAACATCACAAAGTGTTATCTGTTTAAACCGCGCATCCTTCTGTTGTCGTTATGTAACTTCTGACAGTGTAGTATTTTTACCTATTGAAGGTGTTGTTGGAGATCTAGGCACGAAATAGTATAAACTTAATGGTCATAACACTTTATTTCTAAGTGAAAAGGTGTTATTCTTGAAAGTGTTATGCGCAATCTGTTATGAAACTTCTGACAGTGTGGTGCCTAAGAAACTGAGTCTTTAATAACTATTAACGGGAAAGCTCAATTTATCATCTTCGTAGTTATTTTGCTTCATTTTGGTAAATAGGTCACTGGTAAGGAACCGTGAACAGAATTCTGTCTCGCTTTGTCGTCGAAACAGAAATCTGTGACAAATCGCCGAATTCTGCGACCAGTGGGAACACTGCTGGGCGCTGGCTTCTTGACGTCAAGGCTGCAACGAATTTTTGTACTTTTGGCAAAATATCGCGTCATACACTAATCCCACCAATCGCGTCACAGACGTCGTAGTTACCTAGCTTACTACGCTGGCGAGTGCGGTAAGCAAATACTTACTATTATGTACTATTTCGAGAATGTTGGAACGGTTAGCGAAGTAACTTTTCACGAGGTTGGAAGGAAAATAGTAAAGCAAAATAACACTAGGGACTATCGCCAAGACCAATGCTTTCCATGCTCCGCAATCGGGCCATACTCGTAGCGCCGCCCACTATGCTCGGGAAACTCAAAGCTAGAAGACTTGCGGGTTTAGAAAATTTCTAGTACAGCTAACATGCGGTCTGCACACATGGAGAAACAGGGGAGGTTGTATCTTCTTGGGATCCCAAAACGTAAGTGGAGGGATACCTATGACATCGCAAAAGTTGTCCGTCTGTCAGCACGATAACTCTCGAAGGGAATGAGATCTTTTGATGAAAGTTGGTGTGAGGACTCGTCGTCAGGGAAAGGTCGAGTTCGTAGATGGGCCCGATAGCTGCATATTTAGGGGAGGGGGAGCGGTTTCAAATTAAGGGGCGAAACAAATATTTTTTAAAAGCTAATGAGGTAGTTGATTACGGGTAAGTCGACATGCTGGACACGGATATGAAAACCATTTTCTCGCCGGACAAGTAGTTCACCCGGAATCCGGCTAAAACCGGAAAGTTTGTTAAAAGTGAAAGTCTTATCTGAAGTTGATTAGATATCCGATTTAGGGGTAAGGAGACATGCTGAATCCGAATATGAAAATGATTTTCTTGTCGGACAAGTAGATCGGCTGGAATCCGGCCAAAACCGGAAAGTTTGTCAAAAATAAAATATTAATCTGAAGTTGATTAGAGGTTCGATTTTAGGATAGTAAAACATGCTGAATCCGAATATGAAAAATTATTTTGTTGCCGGAAAAGTAGATCGCCCGGAATCCGGCCATAACCGGAGAATCTGTTAAAAGTAAGAGTTTTATATGAATTTCATTAGGGGTTCGATTTACGGGTCAGAAGGTATGCTGAATTCCTGCATGACAATCATTTTATACGAGGACACATTTCACCACGAATCCTGCTAAAATCGAAAAATTTGTTAAGAGTTGAAGTTTTTGTAAAGTTGATTATGGAGATATGGATGAAATGGAGATATGCTGAATCTGTTTTTGAACTTCAATTTTTGTTCTTCAATGATTGTCTGTAAATATTAAATTTTGGGATCCCATCGAAATCTTTGGTCTTGTTTTTGTTTGCTGTGTTCGGAATATGGAGTTGTCGGAGCCAGCACTGGTGCACGACTGATTGAGCCTCAGTAAGGACGTTCTCTATCGCTAGTGGTGCTAGTGTCGCTGTTATTCGAGTATGTGTCACTTTTTTGAAGTCTTGGCGTTACTATATCTAGTATTCTTTTGCTCTCGAAAATAGTTACTATGGTGAGAAGGTGAAAACGCTCGTGATTTCCGGAACAACAGCACTCGGGAAGAAGAGCACTTGGAACAGTTGGAAGCACTACTTCTACGTAGTTTCTTTCTCAGCAGTGATTGTCTATTCCCAAAACTGTTTGTGACCTTTAACTTTTGGAGCGTAGCAACTCTCTTAAAGGACACGTCGTACTTATGGCAGAAGTCCATTCTACTTCAGTAGTACTTTCGTCCATTCTCCCGAGATTCTATACCTCATAAGTGTATCCTATCTCCCCTTTACCATGACACTGATTATCAAGCTTGCCAAGTTTGTTCTCTTACGTGACGGACCACGCGGCTGATCATTGTTTCCGAGGAGCTTGTTGGTCAGGAGACCGGCTATTCAAATTTTGCCAAGACTGTCAAGTCTAGGCAACGGAAATGGGTAGAGGCTAAAAGCAGCCACAGTCTTGCGTCATTTTCTGTAAGCATAGCTAAGTTTTATAGTAATATATGATCCCATCAATAGCAAATAAATATTCTCTAAACCAATTTGTAGAGCTACCAAAATGTTCTTTTAAGAGAAGATAAAAAAGTTGAAGATTGGAATCTGCTTGCAAGAACGGTTGGTAAGATTTTATGTTTATTACCTTTTTTTTTTTTTACTCACCCAACTTATGCCACCCACTGAAGACTGCACTTTTTCTTTTTATTGTTAAAATACTGATTCATAATTTTGTGTTTTGTTTGTCATCAAGAGGAGTATTAATTTGTGTTTTATTGCCCCCTTGTCTCCTCGTCTCATTTGGGCAGGTCGAAGGACTTGGTACAATATGACTTTTCTTTTAAAATAAACCTCAAAACGGAGAACCTCATAACATCTTAGCAGAAACGTTATGTAGTACCGAGGTGTTCTTTAAAGGCGTTTTCCACACCCAATTGTTTGTCATCGAAAATAAAAGTATGATCCACCCCTTCGACCCACAGGTTGAGACTCTAATGCCCTAACATAAAAATAAAATATCAAATCTCAATAAATATAATTTTGTATTATTAAATATTCTTTGAGCCCAAGCCGACTTTGAAACATTTCAAACCTGGTTACAGGTTTGTTTCCTTCCCTGAAGTTGAACCAGAGGATTGACAGCCTGTATTATTCATATATTATTTGAGAATTCCTACGCTATTCGTCTTAAGAAAGAGATTTCGGATAAGTAAATGAATTTGAATGAGTACAGAAAAGAGATTAAACTTCCTATGGTGTAGTGTCAGTTCTGCATTTCATTTGTCTCTGCCAACGTAAAGTCGGTAACCTTGCCTGTGAATATTCTGTTTTCCCACTTCTGCTTGTTTTGTTTAATTTGTTTATCCAGGTAACTTAAGAAGAAGCACGTTTTCAAAGTGACAAGATCTCTCACATTTTCGGCACGCCGTCAAAGCGTGTGAATTTTTTTCTTCTAAGAACAGGGTTCAGGTGGAGATCAGCGTCATCGGTCAGAGCATTTGCAAGTGAACTTCACCTCCGATCGGACAGATAGCAATTTGGTTAAAAGGCGAGTATAGGTGCCAAAAACCGAAAACTGAGATAATTGATTTATTGCTCTTCATCTTTACAACGACGAACAAACATACATGAAAAAAAATCACTCATCTCTCCTCTAAAAGTGGAACAAGCCGCAGGAACAAGGGGAGAAAATTTGGTAACCCGTCAATTAGTCCACTCGCCATTTCACCTAAAAATCCGTCAGTTCGCCCAATTTTTCTCGACAGTTCGCCCAATTTTTCTCGACAGTTCGTCCACCCGTAAGTTGACCCACCAAAAGACGTAAGTTCGTCTACCCTTCACTTCACCTACCCGTAAGTTCGCCAACTCGTCATTTCGCCCACCCGTAAGTTCTCCCACCCTTCACTGTGCTCACATGAGACGCCCACCCGTAAGTTCTCCCACCCTTCACTGTGCCTTCCCGTTAGTTCGTCCGAACGTCCGTTCCCCCACCGTTAGTTCGTCCATCCGTAATTTCAACTACCCGTCAGTTCACCCACTCCTCAATCCCGACGGTTCGCTCACTTCGAAAATCAGACAGCTTGTCCACTTCGAAAATCCGACAGTTGACCCACTTCGAAAATCCGACAGTTGGACCAACTTGGCATTGTCATTAAAATCCAAGACAGAATGGGGCGCAATTAGGGGGGTGGGGGGTGGGTGGGTAGCTGATTTTTTTGTTTAATTAGGGTCAACATGAGATGCCCTAGTGGGCGACTGTTCTGTTTACGTAAAGAACGGGAAAAATATTCTGTTTGCGTGAAGATCGGTGAAAAGAAAAAGGTGTTCAAAGAGGTTGCAACAAATTTTTTTTGCTTGACAAAGAGGTTGTTGCTAATTGACACGGAAACTGAAAGGTTTCTTTCAGGATGCGGAAACAAACCTATTCAAAGTTAGACATTAGGTTTTTTTCACTTTTTATGCTGCTTTTTTGTATTCCAAGGCAGATATATGCAGGGTATTGAGAATTTATAGCCGAAATTTGTGTGGCAAAAAATGAAGCCTACAGACGAAACGCATGAAAAACACTGAATCATTTTCAAAACGCAGACTTCTTTCAAATACATGGAAGAAGTACTTTGCCACAAGCAAAACTCTTATATAAATACACGTAAAAATATATATAACACGACTTTTCGGCAGCCGAAAAGGTTGCCGTAAGCACTCAAAGGTTGCTGGAGTACACGGAATCCGGGGCGTAACTAAGGGGGCGGGGGGGGGGGGGGGGAGGTAGAGGGGACTCCCAGCCCCAACGTGGTCTGAGAAAGGAATCCGTCCGGCATAATTTGTCCCAAAATCAGCTTTTGTTTGCGGGAAGTGCCGGCAAAAGTATATCAACATTATTTATCGCCTCATTTTTGTACAAAAATTAGCTCTAGTCGAGCCAATTTGAATACCACAATTTCCCCCAAATAGCTTTCGTCGCCCATGAAGCCCCGACGAAAGCATAGCCCTACACACATTTTCTGGCCGCACGTTTTTGTACGAAAAATCCAACATGTCGGCAGAAATAAACATAGTTAATACCAAGCTAAGCAGGAAACTCTGTTTCTAATGAAATGAAAATTTTCTAAAAAATTAGAAAACTTTATTAAACCAATTCTGCTGGGATGATCACTTTATGTCTTGTACGGTTGTGTTTAAGCCGCGTTCATAAGCATGCCTAGCCAAAGCACGGATTCCTAGGCACTGGACTAACATCACCGTTCACACCCATGCCTATAATAGGCACAGATTTTGGGCCAGGCATTGAATCCTAGGCTCTAGAACTCGACACTGGCTAAGCTTGGGCACGTGCCTAGGCATATGTGCTTAGCTAGGCATGCTTGTGAACGCGGCTTACCTGCCTGTTGTCTTGTAAGTTCTAAGGGTAGGACTTGCGGACTTCAGAACCCTCTTCTACTGTCAAACGGGCGCAACTAGACGGGACTTGAAATGCAATAGGCGCCGGCAATTTTTTTAATACGTTTTCTTTTAAAGACGAATTTCTCCAGGGCTTTGCTGCGATGAAACTGTTCATTGAGGTAACGAATTATTGTGCTATTCCGTGTAGCTCCTTACCTCTGCTCGTTTCCATCGGGCAGGGAATCGGGTATGTATTCGACTCCGCACGGTCGTATTACAGAGATCGGGAGACGGAGGTTCTTTTGCTTATTTGATCCTGATGGTGCCTAGTTAGCGTGGCATGAAAGACTACCTACCCAAACTCAAATTCTCATCTCTCGGGTCCGTCCCCCAACTCAGAAGTCGCCTCTGGAGTAGCTCCTAAGTTTCCGCACAGGGTTAATTACATTTTCCACAAAAAAGATTGCTATCTCAATCCATCATCTTGCGACAGAATATTACAGGTTTGGTCGCACATTACCTTTCAGAGGAGCATCGTTTTGGTCTAAATAACTATTATCACCTACTGACTTCCAAAATGGAACTTTGAAGTAAAAACTGCCCTTTAGACAAAAGCCGGCAGCAAAATGAACGTCAAATCCATCTAAGACTTGCGCAGATTGTGCCAGTTACTTTTTATGTAATTAAGACTTAGAATTGGATTCTTCTCACGTTGGACAGAATAATTTTAATCGTGTGGTTGAACGACTTCCGAATATTCGAAATGAATGAACTTATCGACTGGACGATCATTTGTTTTTCAGAAAAAGCGAGTGCTTTTAAGAAAAAATACTGTTAATATATAGATGGCACTTTACACAAGGGACTTGTACCGTGACCAATTCCGTTTATTTGCCCCGTCTTGTGGGTCCTGATTTGTCTACGTGGCTCCGACAAGGGAGTCCTAGACTTCTAAATTATATTCAAACAAATTTATTTATGGAATTGGTCACGGTACAAGTCCCTTGTGTAAAGTGCCATCTATAATAATAATTTCCGTGACATGGGGATGTGAACTGGATAGATGAATTTGCCTTCGGGCTGGATCACTGTTCCTATGGCCGGCTTCTACCAGACTATTGTAGTGGTTTGCGAACTCTGTTCACAAGCCCCTCGGTAGCTCAGTGTTAGAGTGACTGCCTTGTAAGCAGAGGGTCCTGGGTTCAAATCCCGGCTGAGTAGCATTTTTGTCTCCTATCAGTTCAATACTGTTTTTAAAAATACTGTTTTTAAGAAAAATCTCGGCGCTTCGTGCTGAATGGACGAAACACCCGGAGGTGCCCCTCCCCCCCCCCTATAGGCTACGTGGCACCTCTGAGTGCAGTAGCCTACAGAAAGTAAAAAGGGAAATTCATATTGAGCTTTCAATGACGAAATGAATGCACAAGTGCACAACTATATATAAAAAAAAAACATGTTTTTTCTAGACTGAAAGAAGAAAACAAGAGCTGGAAGCTCATATGGCACTTGCAAGGCTGGGTCAGAGGATGAAAGTAGGAGTATTTTGCTCAACAATATTGTTTGTACTTTAAGAAATTCACTTGTAAGCAAAACCCTTGGGTCAAAAAGTACCATGTGTCCTTGTGAATCATGAATATAGTTCGTTTGGTTAAATTATTTGTTTTTACTTTTCTGTTAAGAAACGCACGTTAAGGGTGCTAAAATTATTTTTTCAGCAAAACCCTTGAGTTAAAATGTATAATTTGCTTAAAAGCATTTTTTGTACTTTGTGGTTAGGATTAGTACTTTAAAGTTAGGATTAGTACTTTAAGGGATGGTCGGATCTGAGAAGTGAAAGTTCCAAAGCCAATCTTGTCAAATTTCTAATGTTCAAGCCAAGTTTCATCGCCCTAGCACATCTGGAAGTACCTTAATTCGCGATCACCAGAATTCCGCCCCCCCCCCCCCAACTCCCCTCACAGTGCCCGAATCCGGTCCGGTTTTGTCACTGGTGTATCTAGTTCTTGTCCTTGTTCTTCCCACCAAGTTTCAGCCAAATTGCTGCACTCTAAGCACGTCACAGGATTTCCGCCCCCCCCCCCTCATTCATCGGATCCGGTCCGGACTTAAAATGGGATATCGGAGAAACGTAGTCTTTCCAAATATCAAGTTTCGTTAAGATCCGATCACCCGTTCCAAAGTTATACATTCCTCAAGATTCTGGATTCCCCCTCCCTCCACTCCCCCATGGTGGTCGGATCGGGAAGTTGACTATTTCCAGGTTGATTTGTCGGATCCTTGACTTGCCTACCAAGTTTCATTGTCCTAGACCACCTGGAAGTAACTTAACTCCTTATCACCGGAATTCCGGACCCCCCCCCTGCAACTCCCCCCACAGTGCACGACTCCGGTCCGTTCTATAAATGATGTACTAGGACTTGTGCTTGTTCCACGCACCAAGTTTCATCCCAATTGCTCCACTCTAAACGCGTCACGTTATTTCCGATTACCCCCTCCGACTCCCCTCCCCCCACATTCATCGGATTGGGACATCTGAGACATCCCGTCTTTTCAAAATCAACTTTAATTAAGATCCGATCACCCGTTCGAAAGTAATGCATGTCAGTAAATTTCGAATTCCGGCTCCCCTCCCTCCCCCCGCAATGGTCGGATCGGGCAAGTGACTATTTCCAAGTTAGTTTGGTCGGGTTCCTAATATGTCTGCCAATTTTCATCGTCCTAGCACATCTGGAAGTACCCTAACTCGCGATCACCGGACTAACCGACCAACCGACAAACCGACCGACGGAAAAGTGATCGGTATATGGCACTTGGCCGGAAGGCAAGTGCCATAAAAAATGTTCAAGGGCAGTTCTGGGTGATTCTGAGACAGATCAGACAAATTATATTCAAGTTTGGGGCTTACAAGAGGTATAAATGGCTGACAATGGTATATAAACTATTACTAGTCGATTAAAATGGCTATAGTTAACACTGCACGTTTTCATTATAATAATCCAGACAAGACTAAGACAACTAGTGAACCAATTGAACACGTTCATTAATTATTCGGTAGGTCAAATTGCATTGACCTTGTAATTTTTACCTGAAATTACATACAAATTTCAACACACATTATTGAAAGAATTTTTTTTTTTAATTTCATCCATGTATGTACCAAATAAATGTTTATTATTTGTCTGATTTAGTTAATACAATCTATTTTCAGCTTACCCATCAGCGTGCAGACGATAAGACACTCTCAATGAGCCTCGATTTGAAGTTGCGACCGAGGGGATACCCACTGCCCCGCCCTTTCCATTAGCGGGCAGCAAAGGCATGGTACTTGTCGAAACCAGCGATGTCGGCCATAAATTAGGCGAGTTAACTTCAACCCTTCTAAATATGAATATTCTAACACATAGCAGCCGGTGCGCCACTGGACACTGGTGCCATCACAATCAGAAGTGGGCAGCCCCTCGGTCATGACTTGGGTCAGAGTACAAATTTCTAATGCGAGAATGCTCGAATTTGCTCCTGTAAGTGAAAAATTTCTTAGGTGAGAATGCTCGAATTTTCGCCTTTAAGTGAAAATTTATAAGGCGATAATGCTCGAATTCACTCCTTTAAGTGCAACTCTTTTAAAGATGATGATTTTAATATTCTAAAATGTGGCAACCGGTGCTGGCACAGAGCACTTGAGTGTACACAACAATCAAGAGTGAGACACTCCTGAGTCACGTCTTGAGTGGAAGTAGGAATTTGTAATGCGTGAATGCTCTAATTCAACCCTTTCAAGTTCGGCACTTCTAAATATGATGATTTCGATATTCTAACACACGGCACGGCACCGGCACGGAGCACTTGGTGTACACTACACCACAATCGGGAGTAGGCAACCCCTCGGACACGACTTGGATCGGGGTAGAAATCTGTAATGCGTGAATGCTTGAATTCATTCATTCTCTCGGCTAGTTCTAGTAGGTCTTCCTTCTCCATTATTTACATAGCTTCCAAGCTGTGGAATAAACGAAGTAAAGGTATTAAGGAAATAGGTAATTTTAACCAGTTTAAGTCGGATCTACGTACGGAGTTGCTCAGCAGGTATACCTTCGAAACTGATTAAATAATTTTTTCTTTCAGGTTTGTTTTATGTAAGATTTATATCATTTTTGTTTGTTGTGTTTTGTTGTTTTGGGGGTCACGTAAGGTAACGTTTTTCGTTAATGTTTTTGTTTTGTTTTGGTATCGGTACATGGTCTCATTCTCCATACCCTCTCTTCTCTTTTTTTTTTTGTATCTCTTACAAGTTAGCACAGCCTCGCAAGCCCCGCTTTTGTTGTGCTATTGAAAACAAAATGTTAATTTTCAATAAAACTTTTCTACTACTACTACTACTAAGTTCAACCCTTCTAAATATGATAATAATATTCTATTAAATATTCTCCCACAGTAATTTTCTGTCGATTCTCTGCACTGTCAGAAGCGGACAACACTTACACACCAGCGGACAACACTTTGGAAGTTAGCTTCTGTGATTTTGAAAACGTTATGCATGTAATATTATGCATAACAAGCATTGCCGAATAGCCAAAAAATGCCATAAAAGCATCTGCTGACTTTTTTGTTTGTCGTCATGGTATCGGTAAAACTTCAACAGATACTTTTTTGGCGTTTTTTCGGATCTACCTTGTAATGCTTGCTATGCGTAGCATGTTCTTGATAGCATTCAATACATAACGTTTTCGAAATCACAACAGATTACATCCCAAGTGTTGTCTGTTGAAACTGCGCATCCTTGTGCTATCTGGTATGACACTTCTGACAGTGTCGAAGCTGCCAATCCATCACAAAAGCGCTCTGCGTTTTAGCAAAAGAAAAAAGAGAAAAATTGCCTGTCAGGCTGTTTGGATTATTTGGACGTGATTTTTTCGGTGCTGATCTGAAACAAAACGGGCCAGTCATCGCGTTTGACATTACAATTAGTTTAACTAATCTCAGTCGCCAAACATGACACCGAGTAATTTATCCTTGACGGGCAAACAAAGGTTAAAATATTTATAACATGGATAAAATGCCGTTACTCAAACATTCGGGTGAGGCCATCTTTTTTTCTTGCAAAGAAAACCGCACTAGCAGTAATGATAGGATGTAGACGCCACGGAGGAATGAGGATGTCGCTCAGACACTAAAGGTGCGTGCAGACCGTAGTCCAATTTTCGCAATCGCGTACGAATTTTCTCTTTCGCTCCAAATTTTAGACGCATCATAGTGGGTGCGTTTAGACAGTTACACAATACCTGGCAAACATCTTTGTAACTCTTTTTGCCGTTTCCGCTAGCCATTTTATGAGCAACGGCATAACAATTACACCTTGTTCAACAAAGACCTATAACATACATCTTTTTAATTTGATCAAGAGACGAAACTGTATTTTTTTTCTTTTCAAGATTTCTCCGAAGTAAAATGACTGCTTGTTTGTCGTCTTCGCGCCGAGTGTGGTATTGTTACAAACATTGCTACAGAGCTGTAAGCTCGGTAACTGCGTAATAGCTACGGAGCACCCACTGAACATAACTAATAGCTGGCGAGAACAACATTTTCAGTTACATAAGGTGCGTTTTTTTTATGTAGTTTTGGTGTAGTTTAACTGTAGTTTGATGTAGCGTGTACCCGAGCGGTGGGTACGTATTAGACTATACCGGTACTCTGATCTTAATCCTCGAAGGGTTGGTTCGTAACTGTGGTGGTGGAAGTTCGGACGGTAGGTCTTGGGTCCTACATTCAATAAACAGTGTTTAGAAGACACACTTACTTTTAATATTGAAGTTCTGTATAAATCGAATACAGCTGTTAATCCAACGATCTTTAATCACTACTTCGTTATACTGACTGACTCTCGTCTTTGGACTGACTCCCTTGGTGCAAAATCAGCCTACCAGCTTTTTCTCTTTGTTTTATATGTTGCTAAAATCAGGCAAAAAGGCACTGCGTGTGAGGCAATGCGAATATGAGAGAAAGGGACTTTGAGACTACGAGGCAATGCGACTGTTCGAGCAACAGGTGATTTGCGCCAACAGTCGCTTTGCGAGAGTTGTTATAAACATCTAGAATTAAATACTTCGTGTCGTTATATCTGTCTATCGGTCGGTCTGTCCGGCGTTGGTAGGTTCGTATACCTTCAAATATGGGAGCTGTGCACAGGGCAACCGACCCTATTCTGTGAGGAATCTTCTGTTTTTTTATTCATTATTATCATTATGCTAAGTAGTGCATTTTCTAAGGAAGTTCATTTCCCAGCTTGATCGGCTTGAGCCTGAAGAGGACTCTTGCCAAGAAGGGCCGAAATATAACTCTAACAAAATGTAGCTGACTTATCCGTTTGCACCGTCAAATATGATTCGCAGTCAGATTTGGCTGAAGGAATATCTATCCTAACCTCTCCTAACCTAACCATGCTAAGTTGTTAAGACTTGTAATCGCTTGGCCATTCTTGGGGGGAAAGGGAGGGAGGGTGAGGCCAAAACCTTGTGACACCCAAAAAGGTAAACGTGCATCATTATCCCTGTTATGCCACACTAGGAGGTACTGATCTCCGATTCTTGGCCCTCAGCCAGGGAGTGCAATGGGCGATTGGGGGCAAGGCATCCTAATGATTCCTGTTACCTTCCCAAGATTTTTTTAAAGCTGGGTGGAATTAGGCTTGCCTTGCTGGGTCATGTCACCGACACCAACCAACTATAACAAATCAAACGGTTGTCAGCACCGAGATTTCAGCCAGCGGCCCTTCGCTTGCGAGTTCAGCATGCTAACCATTCGGCCAGAACGAAAGTTCCATGCCATTGTTTCAAAGGGTTATAGGTCCGAACCGGATCCTTCCACTATGGCAGAGATGATCCGTGGATCCGTGGATTGGTGAATACGACTTTCATTAGCCCTCTTTTCGATATCATAATTTTTTTGTTCAAAGCGACAACCAGCAAATTCTACTTAAATGCCTGAATTTCTTTCCTTTTTTTTTATTTAGAAATTATCGAAAGTACGATCATAAACTGATTTAAATTACAAAAGAGTAAATAAAACAAAAGGTAAAGAAACTAAACCATTTTCCGTTCGAAAACACATTCACCAGCTATGTACGTCGCATGGACATTTAGCGAATCATCGACGAGAACGAAATCAGCATCTCCTCCGACATCTAGTGTTCCTTTTTGTTTCTCAATCTTTAAAACTTGTGCTGGGTGAAGGGAAACAGCTTCGAGGGCTTCGACAATTGAGCATTCTTGAAAAAAAATGGAGAATAATCAATCAATCAATCAACTTTATTGACTAAATATCTTAAAGGACACCTCGCACTACATAGTATTTTCTAAGGTAGTAGAACAGTACATGTCCTAAGATAGTTGAATAATAAAAACTTAGCTTAAACTTAGCAAAATATGATTCACAATCAGCTTGGGCTGAAGGGCTATCTATAATGAATGCTGTTGCGGAAGTAAGTTACATTGGCATTGTAGGTACGACAGGTGCTTTAAAGCTAGTAAAGGTCGTGTAAGACAGTACGAAACCAACATCAATTAATAACAACAGACAACAAATCAACTAGCAGACTTTACGGGAATCGATCTGAATTGCTTGTATGAAAATGTATGCAGATGATGAATGATAAACGCCCCACTCGAGGATCAAATTCGGGGAAGCAAAAGTTAAAATTGTTCGGTATTACCGTTCATTCGTACCGTACTTTTGCAAAAATTTTAACAGTGACTTGACTTAAATTGTGACCTCAAGTGTTTCTACCTTTGACGTGAGAGTGCTATTAATATTTGGATATGTATGGTATAAACTTGATTTGATTTGAATGGGCATGACACGGCAACAGCCGATTGCCTAAGTTACTCTCAGGCCGACAGGAGGGGAAGGAAAACAGAATCCTTTATCTGGGTGACACACCTGTAAATGTTTGAAAGGGTGTTTCTTCGGCATACGAATTTTGAGCTTGTTCCTATGTAATTTTGTATGCTAAAAAATGGCACAAGATTAGAAATAGGTTTACTTTTGTGAGTCACACCCCACGTACTGTTATAAAGTAGAGACGTTACTAGTCAAAATGTTTGGGAGGGGGTTTGGTATTTACCGACTGAATGGTCATGTTTACCGACTATTTTGACGAAAAACGACTGTTTTGGCGAAAAATCCACTTTTACAAGAAACGATCGACTTGTTTTGAAGAAAAATCGCTGCACAACTTATTATTATAATACTTTTTTCCATTATATTCTTGACGAAATACAATAGAGCTTTGCTTCTTGAATACTTCTCTAAATTCGCCTGGTGTGTTTTTCACCGCAAAAACAGCGAAACGAAAATAATCAAATAAGAACTTAATACAGGCAAAGAGCCACGTGTTTAGCTATGTCTGTACATAAAGAATAGTTGCGTTTTTGCAGATACCATGGTATCTGTTACCACGGTAACTGGATCTGCAGTTAGTCATTTTTGCAGTTACCTTGGTATCTGATATACGATTGCTCTGCAAAAACGACAATTGCCGAAGTTGCGCTTTTTGCAGTAATCCCAAAAGAAAAACAGATATTCAGTCACATCACTAAGTGCTAAACTTCTTTCTCACCAATCTGACAAAATTTGATGAAAGTGGGATGACTTTTCAGATACCACGGTCGGACCGTAGTATCTGAATATCAGATACCACGCTAAGTGGCCGGATACCACGATAACTGCAAAAACGCCTTTTGACCATGGTATCAGACACCACGATAACTGCAAAAACGACTTTAGACCGTGGTATCAGATACCATGGTATCTGCGAAAACGCAACTAATGAAATCAAACTCAACTTCCCAAACCTATCATGGTATCTGATACCACGGTCAAAAGGCTTTTTGCAGTTATCGTGGTATCTGGCCAGTTAGCCTGGTATCTGTTATTCAGATACTACGGTCCAACCGTGGTAACTGGTCGTGGTATCTGAAAAGTCTTCCCACTTTCATCAATTTTTTTCAGATTGGTGAGAAAGAAGTACAGCACTCAGAGATGTGACTATCTGTTTTTCTTTTGGGATGACTTCGAAAAGCGCAATTTCGGCAATTCTCGTTTTTGCAGAGCAATCGTATATCAGACACCATGGTAACTGCAAAAAAGACTAATTGCAGATCCAATTACCGTGGTAACAGATACCATGGTATCTGCAAAAACGCAGCAATGGATCCTATTGAGTGAAACTTGAAAACTGTTCTTACCTGTTGTCTGATGAAAGACCCGGAGGCACTTATCCAGCATTGCGACGGACCCACAAAGTGTATCCGTCCCTTCGATTGTCGCCTTTCCGTTCCGTAGCTCCATCCGTTGGTCTCCTAATGTGTGAATCCCATCTTCAAGGCCCAACGCTGAATTTCCGTCCGTTACCAATACGGCACCTGGCAAAGAAATCATGAAACCTAAATCATTAAAACCGTGACAGCATTACTTTTATTACCACATTTTTATTTTTTTATTACTCTTGCAGCAGCCATTTAGAGTGTGATCCACCCTTCTACAAATAGTAACTAGTTATTACTATTCCCGTTCCAACCTCACCAAAAGTTACTCCGCTGACCGTTCCAACCTTCTCGAAATAGTAACTAATAGTAACTATTTGCTTACCACGCTCGGGAGCGGAGTAAGCGTAGTAACTATGGATCTCTGTAACGTGATTGGTCGGATTCGCCCGTGGCATGATATTCTGCTGGAAAATAGAAAAATCGTTCCAGCCTTGACGGCAAAAAAGCTAGAATTCCTGACGTCATGCGTAGTAACTACGGTAAGTAGGATGGAACACGCTCTTAATCTTCAATCAAATTGTACCTTACCTTATCTTTGACTGAGTGAATGAATTTATTACGCGCAGCTTAGTAGTTACGCATTTGCACAGTATATACGCAAAGAAAACAAACGAGCGCTTCAAGTTTAACTGAAAAGGCGGCTTATTTTTCATTAGATATTTGTATACACTGAAATACTTTGACCCATCAAAGGAATTTTGTATTTCTTTTTCACACGAGGCTCTAGAAATAACGTTCAGCATGTGCGCTGCTCGCACGACAACCGAAGACTTACCCAGACGCAGAGAATTTGAGTTTAAAAAGCCTGCATTTGCTGGGTTACAAGCACGGAGAAGTCAAGACTGAATAAAATGTATGAAAATGAGTGGGAAGATTTCTCGAGAGGAATCTACCATTTTATTCTGATCTTGTGACCAATTGTCCTAGAATCAATCTTTGTAGCGTTTCGTTCTTCCACTGATCGGGTTACAAACCGGGATTTTTTTTGCTTTTGCTCGACGTAATCGAGGTTTTGATGGGAAATATGGGGCTGGAAATAGGTGTTGAAAACGGGGATGAGAACGCAGACTATTCCTGAACCTGGTACATATAGCAACACGTCGGACTATTAAGGTTGGGAGGCGGAATTACCAAAATAATAAGCAAAATAACCCTATGGAGTATCGCCAAGACTTGAAAGAAGTGACACAGATATGAACAGCCTCGATACTAGCAACACAAGCGATAGAAAACGTCCCTACTGAGACTCGCACCAGCGCTGCCTTAAATAACTCCATATTCCAAACACACAGCAAACAAAAATATACAACGTCCCCTTTTTCATCGACGTATGCAGACCGCATCTTATACTCGAATTTTCTTAAGCCCGCAAGTTTGTCTCGCTTTGAATGTCGCGAGCGTAGTTAGCGGCGCTGCGACAAAGGCCCGTTTCCAATATATGGAAAGCATAGGTCTTGACGCTACTCCTTAGCACGGTCCCTAGTGTTATGTTCGCTCTGCTTTGCACTGACAGCAGACGAGAGCAAAATAACACTAGGGAGTAGCACCAAGACAAGTGACACACACTCGAATAGCAGCAACACTGACATAACTAGCGATAGAGAACGTCCCTACTAAAACTCAATCAGTCGCGCACCAGCGCTGGCTCCAATAACTTCATGTTCTGAAAACAACAACAAAAAAGGTACAACCTCTCATGTTTTGAATGAATGAATGAATGAAGGGTTTATTAAAAAAAAATGGAATCTTCAATGCCCAGAGGCTAACCTGTAAGGGACTAATTACCCTCGAAACAAAACATTAATAAAAACAAAACTTCGACAAAAACAAAGACAAAGGAAAAAAGGGGAAAGAAAGAAAGAAAGGAGCTTGACTTACGCGGTCTGGGACGCCCAACCAGAAAATCAACCAAAAAACAACAACTCATTTTCAACCAGAATCACCACTAACTATCCAAAACAAAAACTTAATGATAAAACACAACTTAAACGGCTGAGAATAACGCATCAAATTCATATACAGCAAAACAATGAACCTTTAACATGCTACGAAAATCTAGTAAAACACTACATGACCTTAACTCTGTCGACAAACCTTCCCATACTAAAGGCCCAACATGTCTAATGCTAAATCTCGATCTACTAGTTACTACAACCGGCCTACGGATGAGCTGCGAACTACGAGTTCCATGTTCGTGAAAAGATGACGCACGGGAAAAATACTGAGAAAAGCACTGGGGTAAAACTTCATTGTAATGTTTGTACATAAATAAAGCGTTATAAAACTTACAAATTCCCGCAAAAGGTAAAATGTGAAGCTTCCCCGATGTGTGCAGAACGCATCTTAGTTTTACCACAAATTTCTAAACCCCCAAGTTTGTCTCGCTTAAAAAATCGAAATTGTAATGGATGGCGCTATGACTATGGCCTGTTTGAGAATCATGGAAAGCATAGGTCTTGACGCTACTCCCTAGTGTTATTTTGCTTTGCAGTTGATATACGTATCCGAAAATAAGGTTGTACACTTTTTATTTTATAAGTGAGTTTCGTTTCTAGCCTGGAACGTCTAAATTCTGGAACACAATTTAGACGTGAACGCTTTTGGACGAGAAAAGTGAAAATTCTCAAAACGTTAAACACTAAAACGAAATAAAGGCCGAAAAATCGCTAATATATAAACAGACAGTAATGGCCAGGGAAATGTCGAAATAATTTTGCTCAAGGCTTTATAACTACACAGTGGGTATAATTGTTGTTGATGAGCTTTAATCAGAGAGCAGCTGAGTAGAAACACAATCTGCAGTGCGAGATGTCCTTTAAAGAATCCGCGGGAATTTTACATGAATAATTTTCAGACGTGAATGCTTTTAGATGAGAAAAAGAAAATGTCTCAAAATCTTGAACAGTAAAACGAAATAAAGGACGAAAAAGTATAAACAGCTAGCAATGGAAAATGTAATACGACGAAAAAAATTTGCTCCAGGCCTTAAAACTATACAGTGGATATAATTGCTGTTGATGTGCTTTAATCATAGCTTTGATAGGTCTTAGGGTTAATGCGGGAGCTTTTTCACATTAAACTCAACCAGCACTGTAGTAAAGATTTACCGGTGATTCGTGATCTCATTTAAGCAACAATATAAAAATCGTCTTGATTTTGTCGGACTTATTTGGTCGTTAAAATTTACCTGTCGACGAAATGAAAACGTTTTTAATGAGCTGCTTCAGGTCAAACCGAATCATTTAGTTGGTTATTGCGGACTATCAAACCTCAATAAAGACAGCTTGTAGTTTTTGGGATCCCAAAACGGTAAGTGGAGAGATACCTATGACATCGCAAAAATGTCCGTCTGTCCGTCTGTCTGTCTGTAAGCGCGATAACTCTCGAAGGGAATGAGATATTTTGATGAAACTTGGTATGAAGATTCATTGGGTCAAGGGTAAGGTCAAGTTCGTACATGGTCTCTGTAGCCCTATATTTAGGGGTGGGGGTTCAAATTAAGGGACAAACACAATATTTTCAAACAGCTAATGTGATAGTCGATTATGGAGTAAGAAGGCATTCTGAGCACGATAGTGAAAACCATTTTCTCGCCGGAAAAGTAGTTCGTCCGGAATCCGGCAAAAACCGGAAAAAGTTGGTTAAAAGTAAAAGTTTTATTTGAAGTTGATTAAATGTTCAGTTCAGGGGTAAGAAGACATGCTGAACACGACGGTGAAAACCATTTTCTCGCCGAACAACTAATTCGCCCAGAATCCGGCAAAACCGGAAAATTCGTTAAAATCAAAAGTTTGGTTAGATGACAGAAGGGGTAAGAAGAGAGGCTGAGTCTGTACATAACAATCATTTCTGACCCGGACATACAATTAGTGCAGAATCCGGTTGTCACCGGAATTTTTTTAAGTCAAAATTTTATTTGAAGTTGATTAGATGTTCTTTATAGGGATAAGGAGATACACTGCATTTGTTTCTGAATTTTCTTTTTTGCTTGACTAGTAGTTCGCTCGGAATTCCGGCGAAACCGGAAACTTGGCAAAAGTGAAGCAAGAAGTCTTGGTCAGTATCGTTATAATAGATGTATATCTGAATAGGTATATCTGAACTTGGTTTTCTCTGATGATTAGCCTGGCGAAGACTGGATCTGGCAAAGACAAGACCCAATTGTCTGAATCAAATATTAGATTTTTGGGATCCCATCGACACTTTTGGTCTTGTTTTTAGTGGAGTGTTCCTTGGAACAATCCACTATTGCGAGCGCTGTAGCAGCTTTCGGTTTCCGGTTTTCACCGTATTTTGTGGAGCTCAGTGAACCAGTGCAAGTATCAAGTTCAAACTTGGTACACTTGTGGGTATTGGTGTCTAGTTGTGCCTTCTGGGGGTCCCACCCCCCTCCCCAACCCGGTTCAGGGGCAAATGGGCCCATATTGCCCAGTGAATAAAGCTCATAACTTGACCAGAACTGGACATAGGACGATGAAATTCCTTGGACGTGTAGATACTAGGGCTGGGAAATTGCTTTTAATGTTGCACCTCCCCCACCCACCCCGTTCATGGGTAACTGGGCCCAGATTGCCCAGGAGTAAAGTTCGTTACCCTTGGTAGGTATCAACAGGTATCAAGTTGAAACTTGGTAGGATTGTGAGCTGGGATCTCTTTTTACTTGTTGCGGGTCCCAAACCCCAGCCCCACTTGGTTCAGGGGCAATTGGGCCCAGATTGCCCATTTTTTAATGTTTTTAATTTGACAATAACTGGAGATAAGGCGATGAAATTCCTTTGTGCTTTTGGATCATAGGGACCGGGGAGAGTTGAGCTACCCCCACCCTCCCCGTTCATGGGCAAGTGGGCCCAAAATTGCCCATGAAAAAAGTTTTTGACCCGTGACTGTAATCAAACTCTAAGCTGGTATACTTAAGAAAAAAGGTGTAAATACACATTTTGATGGGTCCCGACCACCTCCCCCCACCGTTCATAGGCAGCTGGGACAAGATTTCCCATGAGTTAAGTTCATCTATGACAGGTCTCAAGTCCAACTCTTGTCTATTTGGGGAGATATATCTATGGATGAGGATTTGGCGTAACATCAACAAATGAGACAACGCGACGTACTTTAATCTTTAATGAACAGTTGGAAACTGGACTGTTTTGTCATATGATCGATGATATGCCGTTCTTAATGAATTGTGACAAAGGGGCATTAATCTGCTAAGAATTAGTTTATTGCACTTGTTATTACCTTGCTAATCGAAAATAGGTTTAAAGGGTGGGACTGGCAGGCAGACCCAAAGACGGGCAGACCATTCAGTGTTCGAACAACTGTTATTCGTGCAAAATCTTCAACATTTCTTTGGATTTATGCTGGCGGTTTGTTTACATTTAAATCTTTTAAAGGGGGGTGATTACAAGGTTATTTCAATACTAGTTTGGTTATTGGGGAAGAGAGATGTCTTGGTTTTAAAGCTGTTTGTATATAAATATGATAAACATTTTACTTTACACTCCACGTCTGAGGGGATCAACTAAAAGCAGGAAAGGAAAGGCAAGAGAAAAGCAGGAAAGAATACTAAAATCAGGAAGGGCAAACTAAAACGAGGAAAGAATTACCAGGAATCGAGGATTCGAAAAACTGGCAATCCTTTCCTCTGTTTAGTATCCCGTCAGGGGTCGGAAACTTACATTTGTAACAGTTCACCTTCTCCTCCTTTTAGTATTCGAAAAAAACTGGCATGGTGTGCCGTGCTTTTCCTCAGTTTAGTTTCTCGTGAGGGGTCGGCAACTTAAATTTGTAAGAGTTCACCTTTTCCTCCTTTTAGTACCTTGTCGGTAGGCGATCATGAGTCCAGCGAGTAGTCAGCAACCAAGATATTTCAAGTCCACCATTTCTTTCCTGGTTTTAGTAGCTTGTCACGGCGAGCACCAAAACGAGGAAAGAAATTAGGAATCCGAAAAACTGGCAAGCCTTTCCTCTGTTTAGTATCCCGTGAGGGGTCAGCAACTAACATTTGTAAAAGTTCGCCTTTTAGTATTAGACAAAACTGGCAAACTGTGCCGTGCTTTTCCTCTGTTTAGTATCTCGTGAGATGTGGGAAACTTACGCTTGTAAAAGTTCACCTTTTCCTCCTTTTAAGGCGTATTCTCGCGGTTCCCCGAGGACTCCTCGGGGAATCGAAGGGAACAGCGAGAATAGAGGGAGTCACTCCATGCGGACTCCGCGTACGGAAACAGCGAGAACACGCGGAATGCTTCGACTGGATTTTGTTCGAAAAAAAAAATATGTAGTTGACGAAATTAGTCTAGATCCACTTAATTTTTGGTTTTGTTTATTCTGATTGTTTCTAATTAATTTATTGCACCAACACCAGCAAAAATTGATTCCCCTCCGAATCTGAAAGGGAGTTCTTTTTGAAGATGGTGATGATAATCGGAGCACTCCCCGTCGGTGGGGACTCGCGAGAATACGGGGAGTGAGTCCCCGGGACAAACAAAAACGCGGGGACTCCAAAAGTGGAGTCCTCGGGGAACGGCGAGAATACGCCTTTAGTCCCTCACGGGATACTAGGAAAGGCTTGCCAGTTTTTTTGAATACTAAAAGGAGGAAAAGGTGAACTTTAACAGATGGAAGTTGCCGACCCCTGACGGGATACTAAACAGAGGAAAGGCTTGACAGTTTTTCGAATCCCCGATTCCTGGTAATTCTTTCCTCGTTTAGTTTGTCCTTCCTGGTTTTAGTATTCTTTCCTGCTTTTCGCTTGCCTTTCCTTTCCTGCTTTTAGTCGATCCCACGTCTGAGAGCTTGCGCACTTGTTAGTGTCTATAGATCCTATTAAATTCGCATCATTTTCTTCGCAACTATCTTAGCCAAACCGTAAAACAAAATGAGCAGCTTCCGATCAAACTAAATCATTTATTTGGCAACTGCAGATTTTCTAGCCTCAATAAAGACGGCTTGTACTTTTCGGGACCCCAAAACAGAGTGGAGGGATACTTATGACTTCGTAAAATTTCCTCGTCTGTCCGTCCGTCGGTCGTTCGCATGGTAACTCCCGAAGGGGTTGAGATATTTCGTTCAAACTTGGCGTGAGGATGCGTTTCGTCAACGTACAGGTCAAGTTCATAGATGGTCTCTGTAGCCCTATATCTAGGAGTGGAGGAGGGTTTCAAGTTAAGGGGTGAACAAAAGTTTCATTAAAAAGCTGATTAGATAGACAATTTAGTAGTAAGAAAAAATACTGAAGCCATATCTGAAACTTGTTCTTTCGCCAAACAAATATTTCGCTCGAAATCCGGCCGAAACCGGAAAAATTGTAAAACATAAAAGTTTTCCGTAAAGTTGTTTAGAGATTTTGTTTATGGATAAGGAGACATTCTGAATTCGTTTTCCAATTCATTTTCGTCTGCTCTGCTATAGGCTAAACAGTAGGCTACTTAGATCTGGATAAAGTCGATGTTAAGCTCGTGTTCTTTAAACAGCGTGACAATGTTGTTTCTCATTCTGTTCCATTGAACAACCCGCAGTGGCATCGGGGTAAAGAGCTTGGCTTCCGCGTGGAAGGTCCCCAGTCCGAACCCAGGGATGTAGTGAAGACTGGACATCTATAAGACGTGACAGTCCGATAAACATTCCCCTTTGGTATTCCATCGAAACTCTAGTCTTGTTTTTAGTGTATCTAGATCCTATTACTTTCGCATCATTTTCTTGGCAACTATCATAGTCAAGACATAAAACAAAACGAGCTGCTTTAGATCAAACTAAATCACTTATTTGACTATTGCAGATTATCTAGACTCAATAAAGACAGCTTGTAGCTTTTTTAGTACCTGTGGACCCTATTATGTTCTCATCATTGCCTTCGCCACTATCGTAGTCAGAACATAAAACAAAACGTAACTGACGTGACACTTATGACTTGGGTAAGTTTGTCTGTGCTATCAATGTGGATTAATCTTGGCTCTGAGTAGTCTGTTTAATGACGCAGCAGTAAAGCTTTCATTCACAATTTTGAAAATCAGTGTTTCAGGTTTGTAAGGTCATTTAAAGGACCCCTCGCACTATTAAGAAGGTAAGTAAGTATATTTATAACCCACAAAATGTTTTACAACAAAAGTGACTGGAGTAGAGATAAATAGAAAAAGAAAAGAACAAAAGACAACAGGAAAATAACATACAAAATATACAACAGACCTCCAACTATCAATCAGAAAAGTCTAATCAGTCGGTGATGCGGCAACAGACGTAGACTAAAGTTCTGACGGAAATCAGAGTGCAATTTTTGCAGCCATGACAAAATGTCAGTAGCTCCGTAAGATTTAATGATCTTAGAATTACTATGGGACCGGGGCAGATACAGAAGAAACTTCAGTAACGGAAATGATCTATCCTTATTCTGGATTCTGGTTTATCAAAAATATCAAACAGACCAACCAAGAAAAGCACAGCTGGGTCGCAAAAAGAAGCTTAAAGTTTTTCTAGAGCTGTTCTTCTGTACTTGCCCCGATTTGGTACAATCTTCGCGTACCCTATTTGTATAGGGTATAACTACTCAACTAACAGTAATTTAAATTTTTGAATACTTCAAAACTAACCAGTGCTTTCAACGAATAACCCAAGGTCTTGGCTGTTTTAAGCCTTTTCCGAGACCCACTGACTTACAGCGAACAGGGAAAGATTTACATAACCGTGTTTTCTGATGAAAAAACTTCTCGCATACAACCGGCGGACGTCGACAGCGTGATACACATCGAAGATAGCAAAAGACGGCAAGTGAGAAAATCAGCGTGGTTTTGTTAGAGGGGTTAGAATGTACCGTACGAAACTGGAGTCTCCGGGTTTAGAAACATATGGAGCGATTATGGAAGTAGGTTGGGTTAGTATTAAAGGTAATACAGGTCTTTGAAGCCTCAATGTAAAATCATATTCGGTAGTCATCTTGTCCTTAACATCATACTTTCAGTAACTGTTCAGTAACTGTCTACACCTGCTTGAAACTGTCTAACCGTGGGAACGACTTGATTGGGGACGTTCAGCCACAAGGACGCCCCGTCATGGGGACGTTTTGTCCCATTTCCAACCTGTACCATTCCTTTTGTCACCGTAGGATTTTCGAGACTCACTTAATTTGGACTGTATATTGTTTTAGTGGCTAAATGTTTTCATCCTGTAGCTGAAAGAGCTGTGGTCCATTAGAGTAAATTCACGACAGGTTTAGTGCTGATTTACGATCGTTTTTTCAACAATATTTACAGTGTCTCACTACCGGATGTTTTGATTAAACCCACCTCTCTCTCTCTCTCTTAGCGGACTGTTTGTGCATGTAGCTTTAGCTCTGAGTTCCTTGGGGTTTTCGATACCGTTTCCAAGCTATGATTTTTGCTCCATTTTGCATCTGTCCTTATTTCAGTACCGAGCAATTTTACAAATGAACAAATGTTTCCAATCAACCCTTCTTCTGGAATATCGCTAAGTCCCACGAGAGAACGTCCGCGTGGCGAAACGTCCCCATGGCAAAAGGTTACCATGTTAATCGCTGGGTTTTACTCTGTGTTGAGTAGATCACTATCCACGGGGGGGGGGGGGGGGGGGGGTACGATTATTTTTTAAATATCCAAGGGGTTTAGCTTAGTTTTAGTTTATCTTCTATCAGACAACACGATTTACACCAGACCCGGCTTTTTGGGATCCCAAAACGTAAGTGGAGGGATACCTATGACATCGCAAAAGTTGTCCGTCTGTCCGTCCGTCCGTCTGTCAGCACGATAACTCTCGAAGAGAATGAGATATTTTGATGAAACTTGGTGTGAGGACTCATCGAGTCAGGGGAAAGGTCGAGTTCGTAGATGGGCCCGATAGCTGCATATTTAGGGGAGGGGGAGGGGTTTCAAATTAAGGGGCGAAACAAATATTTTTTAAAAGCTAATGAGATAGTTGATTACGGAGTAAGACAATATGCTGAACACGAATATGAAAACTATTTCTCGCCGGACAAATAGTTCACCCGGAATCCGGCTAAAACCGGAATGTTTGTTAAAAGTGAAAGTTTTATCTGCAGTTGATTAGATATCCGATTTAGGGGTAAGGAGACATGCTGAGTCCGAATGTGAAAATGAGTTTCTCGTCGGGCAAGTAGATCAGCCGGAATCCGGCCAAAACCGGAAAGTTTGTCAAAAATAAAAGATTAATCTGAAGTTCATTAGAGGTTCGATTTAAGGATAGTGAAACATGCTGAACCCGAATATGAAATTATTTTGTCGCCGGACTAAGTAGATCGCCCGGAATCAGGTCATAACCGGAAAATCTGTTAAACGTAAAGTTTTATATGAATTTCATTAGGTGTTCGATTTACGGGTAAGAAGGCATGCTGAATTCGTGTATGACAATCATTTTATACCTGGACACATTTCACCACAAATCCTGATGAAATCGGAAAATTTGTTAAAAGTTGAAGTTTCATGTGAAGTTGATTATGGAGGTATGGATGGTATGGAGATACGCCGACTCTGTTTTTGAACTTCAATTTTTTGCAAGACAAGTAGTTCGCCCGGAATCCGGCTGAAACCGGAAATTTGGCAGAAGTAAGGCAGGTACTTTCGTCAAAGTAGATATGAAGCAGGCTATGGGGGTAAACTCACATGCTGAATACAAGACCCTTGTACAAGACCCGATTGTCTGTAAATACTAATTTTTTGGGATCCCATCGAAACCTTTGGTCTTGTTTACCTCGATCATGCGCCAAAAGACAAAGGCGAGGTACTAAATCTATGCTTGGGGACGTCCCCAAATACTTTCAAAGCGGATTCCTTTCTGAAGAAAGCTAGTTTTATCGTTTTCTACTAAATTTAATTGGTTTCTTTGCATGCTCTATCTGATTGCTCCCGTGTTTGTTCGCTATTATTTGTTTAAAAGCTCTATATTTAATGTTCTATGTATTTTTGTGTGTGAAAGATTTCATTGATAATTGTAGGATACTACTGCACCTCTCTAGGTCCATAACAGTTACATCCACTGTCATTTCCAAAATATCAAACGTCCTCTGCCATTTATATCCGCCCTAGCGGCAGACACTTATTTATTGTAGACCACCAAATACTGTTAAATAAGTTAATTGAGAATAATGTACCTGAATTTATTGTAAATATTGTACGAGGATTTTTAACTGATAGATTACAAATTGTAAAGTATAAACAGTGCACGTCAGACGCGCTTCCAGTTTTTTGTGGGGTGCCCCAGGGAACTGTGCTTGGTCCTCTGTGTTTTCTTATTATGATAAATGATGTTGCTCAGGATATTGAGGAGCGATGGAAATTCGTAGACGATTTATCACTGGTAGAAGTTGTGGGAAAGAATTTAAAAAGTCAATCTTTGGGCATAATTCAGGATATTGCTACAGAAGCTTCTCGGTCGAATATGGTAGTGAACAGCGACAAATCTACAATACTAACAATCTCATTTCTTAAAACTCTCCCACAGTTCCACCCTCCTATTCCTGATTACCTTGCTTCTGACCAAATTACACTCCTTGGCGTTATCATATCTTCTGATATGTCTTGGGAGGAAAATACCAAGTATATTTTAAAGAAAGCTAACTCTTCCATGAGTATGTTAAAAATCCTAAAGAAATTCAAAGTCCCTAAAGAAAGAATGAAAGCTTTGTATTGTATGTTTGTCCGTTCACTACTTGAATATGCTTGTCCAGCATGGCATTATGGACTTACAAGGAGTGACTCAGATAAGTTGGAATGAATCCAAAAACGTGCTGTGCAAATTATAATTGGTGGCCATAAAATGCCGTACTCGTATCTCCTAAAGGAGTGTAAGCTGGAGCCCCTTTCTGTTCGTAGAGGACAGCTGTGCCAACGTTTCGGAACAAATCTATTATCCCACCCTGTTTACCGAAATATGCTTCCTCCACCTTTTAAACCGGAAAGAAACAGACCTCCAAGAGAAGCAGCTATGAAAGTACCAAAACTCACACCTGTCGTTTGTAAAACTGAAAGGTACCGTAATAGTTTTGTGCCTCAGTTTACTTTATATCATAACAACCTTACTTGATTTAGTGTACTTATTGTATGACAATTGTATATATGTATTAGTTGTAGGTTAACGACAAGTGCCAATCAATTTGCTCGCGCATGAAATGTTGTGCCGCATTTATTTTGAAATTAAATTAAATTAAATATATCCCTCTTTTCGAGCCAGACCAGGCTCCCACTAGTTGCTTCCCAAGAGCTTACTAATTTATCACCTTATTTATTCCATGTGTTCTATCAGAAGTACTGGGTATTCGAGTTGTACATTGTTTTTGGGATCCCAAAACGTAAGTAGACGGATACCTATGACATCGCAAAAATTGTCCGTCTGTCCGTCCGTCTGTCCGTCCGTCTGTAAGCACGATAACTCTCGAAGGGAATGAGATATTTTGATGAAACTTGGTGTGAGGATTCTTTGGGTCGTTGGACCAGTCAAGTTCGTAGATGGGCTTTGTAGCCCAACATTTAGGGGTGGGGGAGGGGGTTCAAATTAAGGGGCAAACAAAATATTTTGAAACAGCTAATGTGATAGTCGATTATGGAGTAACAAGACATGCTGAGCACGATGGTGAAAACTATTTTGTCATCGGACGAGTAGTTCGCAAGGAATCCGGCCAAAACCGGGAAGTTTGTTAAAAGTAAAAGTTTTATTTGAAGTTGATTATATGTTCGGTTTAGATGTAGGAAGACATGCTGAAGACCATGGGGAAAACCATTTTCTCGACGGACAAGTAGTTCGCCCGGAATCCGGCCGACACCGGAAAGTTTGTTAAAATTAGAAGTTTTATTTCGAGTTGATTAGATGTTCGATTTAAGGCAAGAAGACATGTTGAACACTTATGTGAAAACAATTTTCTACCCGGACATGTAGTTCGCCCGGAATCCGGCAAAAACCGGAAAGTTGGTTAAAAGTAAAAGTTTAATCTGAAGTTTATTAAATGTTTGATTTATGGGTAAAAAGACATGCCGAACACGATGGTGAAAATCATTTTCTCGCTGGACAACTAGTTCGCCCGGAATCCGGCACAGACCGGAAAATTTGTTAAAAGCAAAAAGTTCGATTAGATGATAGATTAAGGGGTAAGAAGAGAGGCTGAGTCGGTTTATGATAATGGTTTTTTACCCGGACATATAATTATTCCGGAATCCGGTTGTAACCGGATTTTTTTTTAAGTCAAACTTTTATTCAAAGTTGATTAGATGTTCTTTATAGGGATAAGGAGATACGCTGGTTTTGTTTCTGTATTTTTTTTTGGCTGGACTAGTAGTTCGCTCGGAAATCGGCTCGAAAAAAAATAGTCTCGGTCAGTATCGTCAAAATAGATATGGCTTGCAGAGGTATATCTGAACTTGGTTTTCTCTGATGATTAGCCTGTCCAAGACTGGATCTGGCGAAGACAAGGCTCGACTGTCTGAATCAAATATTAGATTTTTGGGATCCCATCGACACCTTTGGTCTTCTTCACTTACCAAGGCGGAACCTCACGGGTCGCTTTTTAGTCTTTTAAGAACACCTAAAAAGTCAAGCATGGTTTCAATAGAAACTTTATCTTGTGCGACTGTTGCGTTAAGTGACCTAGAACTGTCAGTTCGCTACCCCAGTCCAAGACTAGCGTATGTCGAGATATGGCCAATTCAACATCCTATGTCCAAAATCTTCGAAAACGACGCTTGAGCACTCACTACAGTCAAATTTAATGAAAAATGGGAATTTTAATCCAATTTCAACTTGCAGCGCCCGATCATGCTCCAACGTCCTAAATCCGATACAACGCTTCCTCCTGGAAACTTGACTTGTTGGATAGAATAGATGACCCATCTATTCCCCCCTCCCCTCCCGTCTTCCGTGCGTCGGTCCGAGAGGAATACTGGCAATAAGCTTTCCCCATACCCCGCTAATTCTTCTACCCAATTTTTACGTAGTTTCATTCCATCATTTATTTCTGGTAATTTCTTGTAAGTGCATTAGTTAAATTGTTTCTTGTGTGTCTGTGTATTTTGTAAATTTGTATTCCTTTTCTAGCTTTTAGCTATTCGGATTAAACTTGATTGATTGATTGATAGACGATAGTCTAGTTTTGGGGTCTTTGGACAAGCGCTGGTCTCGAAAAAGGGTAGCGAGATACCACCTAAGGCAAGACAGGTGGCACTGTGTATTTTTTGGGAAACGATACATATCTTGAGAAATTTGTCCCCATGAGCTCTTTTCTGCGCATGAATTACTTCTAAAACTCTCTTTTCTTGTTTCATGTGTCTGAAGACGCAAGACGACCTTCAAAAACGTTTCGCCGTGGTGACATTTCGTCCGTAAACGAACATTTTGCTATAACCTCTTCAGACCAACTTGACCACTTGCCCAAATTCCTCCTTTTAGCAGTAGGCTACACTGTAAAAAGTTTCTCCGTATAAAGATTAAAGTTAACTGCAGTATTTGCTACTCAGATTAATCTTACTCAATTTGCTATTAATCTTGTCCTGCGTATAGAATTATCCGAGTAGCAAATACTGCAGTGAACTTTAAATCTTTTTTCGGCGAACTGCATGCAGAGCAAAAGAGCTGGTGACACTGAGAGGCGAACCTTTCGATCCAAATTTCCGGGTTTTGGCAAATTTTGCCAGCTTATCCGCCAAGGAAATAAAGTTCCAAACTGAATATCTCCTTACACCGAATCTCTAATCGATCTTTAGTATGTTCAAAAGCTGCAATAGCATGCCTGCTCACCCTATATCGACATTTCATTGGGTTTTAAACTTGATGCTAGATTTCCAGTTGTGGCCGGATTCCGGGCCAACTTTTCGGGCAACAAAATAATGTTTATATTCGTATTCAGTATGTGTAATTACCGCTAAATCAAACTTCTAATCAAACTTAGAATAAACTAACTTTTCACAAATTTTCCGGTTTTGACGAATTCTGGTGAACGACTTGTACGGCGAGAAAATAAATTTCATGTTCGGTCAGCATGTCTCCTTAACCCCAGACCAAACCTCCAATCAACTTCAGATTGAACTTTTACTGTTCACAAATTTTCCGATTCTCGCCGGATTCCGGGAGAACTACTTGTACGGCAAGAAAATAACTTTCATGTTCGGATTCAGCATGTCTCCTTACCCCTACATCGACTGTCTCATTAATTCTAAAATACGCCCCTTAATTTGAAACCCCTCCCCCACCCCTAAATATAGCGATCACAATGTCTGTCGGTTTATCCACATTTTGCTAGTTTGGGCACTTCCCAATAAGCTAGGATGACGAAACTTGGCAGGTGTATCAGGGACCCGACTAGATTAACTTGGAAATAATCGCTTCTCGATCTGGCCATCTTTGGGGGAGTGGAGGGATGGAGAGACCGGAAATTAATAACATTCATAACTCTGGAACGGGTTATCGGGCGTGCATTAAACTTGACAAGTATCAATAACAAGTGTCTCGGATGTTCACTGTCAAACCCGGACCAGATCCGATAACTGGTCCTAGGCCTAGAAATTTGCTTCTAGTTCATTTGTGATGGTAAAAGTCCTTTGTAGAAAGCGCCATCTATGTAATGTATATTATTTTCCGTGACATGGGGATGTGAACTGATTAGATGAATTTGTCTTCTGACGGTATCACCTGTTCGCATGGCCGGTTTCTATCTGACTATTTCAATGGTTTGCGAACTATGTCCACAAGCCCCTCGGTAGCTCAATTTGTGGAGGGGTCGCCTTGTATGCGGAAGTTGCATGCGAAAGGTCCATGTATGTAATATCTGGCTGGTTCTTGGTTGTTTTTATGCATGTTAATAGCAGAGCAAAATAACATTAGGGAGTAGCGTCAAGACCTATGCTTTCTTTGCTTTACAAACGGGCCATACTCGTAGCACCGTCCACTACGCTTGCGGCATTTAAGGGGAGACAAACTTGTGGAGTTAGGAATTCTAATAAAGCTTAAGATATGATCTGCAAACATCGAGGAAACAGGGGAGGTTGAATCTTTATTTTGCTGTGTTTAGATTGGGATGTTATTGGAGCCAGCGCTGGTGCACGACCGATTGAGTTTCAGTAGGGACGTTCATTATCGCTAGTGGTGCTAGTGTCACTGCTATTCGAGTATGTGTCACTTCTTTCAAATCTTTGCGCTACTTCCTAGTGTTATTTTCCTCTGGTAATATCTGGCTGCTTCTTGGTTGCATTTATGTATGTTAGCAGAAAATGCATCAGCAAATCCAGCCTGGCTTATCTGTTTAGAGCTATATAGTAGAATCCGGCCCGGTCTTACCCTTTGGATGCGTTCGGTGAGCTATCCGTATCGCAGCAGGTGAAGTATGATGACCATCTGCTATTAGGCTGTAGAAAATCGGCAGATTCTCCTTAACCACGACGTCTGCTGCTATTAAGCCTATCAACCCTGGGTCTCTGGCCTTCAAGGGTGGCATGGCGTTGTAAAGATGGGTAACCAGCCTAGCTCCAGCTCGAACTGCTTCTTCTGCTTCTTGGAGGCTAGCGGCGGAATGACCTGAAGCAAAAGTAGTGCTGTAAAAACAGAATCGCTATCTCAGTTTTGTGATCCCTTTTCCCTGCCATTCAGAATTTCATAATAATAATATTGTAATAATAATATTGTATTTAAAGCCTTATGGCCATATACATACAACAAAACAAAAAACTTCATAATTACTTCTAATATATCACTACATAAACTAAACTGCACTCGCCCGGTCAAATTTTACTTTAACACTTTGCAGCACAAATCTACATAACGCACTAATTGCTCCTGGAGATGTGCTCTTCAATATATCAGGAAACAGTATCTCCCTTACCCCCCAGCAAGATTCCCTTAAAAACGAGAGTTCGCGACACAGTGCAACCAAATGGGCTAGGTCATCATCGCCTTCACCGCAGAGTGAGCAGGGGCTGTTCGTACTGGCGGATACACTTTTTTCCTTGTCGAACTTACTTTTCCCGTGTACTGGCAGACAGTTCGCTCGCAACTGGATAATCGAGCATTTCTTTTGGAACAAGATCAAAGGTTTCGATGGGATCCCAAAAATTTAATATTTGATCCGGACAATCGGGTCTTGTAGAGATCCGGTCTTCACCAGACTCCTTGAACGCTTTACTAATAAAATTTAGAAACAGATTAAGGCAAATGGCAATCATCTGAGAAGACCAAGTTCAAATATGCATTCAGCATATGTGTCTACCCCTATAGCCTGCGTCATATCTACTTTGACGAAAGTTCCTGCCTTACTTCTGCTAAATTTCCGGTTTCGGCCGGATTCCGGACGAACTACTTGTCTTGCGAAAAACGGATTCAGCGTATCCCCTACACCTATGACTAGCCTCTATTCAACTTCAGACAAAACAAATTTTCCGATTTCAGCCGGATTCGTGGCGAACTATGTCCGGGTAGAAAATGATTGTCATTCACCAACTTGGCATGTCTTCTTAGCCTTAAATCGAACACCTAGTGAAATTCATGTAGAACTTTTACTTTTAACGAGAAAATAATTTTCATATTAGAATTCAGCAATTTTTCCTATTCTTACATCGAACCTCTAATCAGCTTCAGATTAAACTTTATTTTTAACAAATTTTCCGGTTTTTGCCGAAATCCGGTTGAACTGCATGTCCGACAAGAAAATAATTTTCATATTCGGATTCAGCATGTCTCATTATTCCTAAATCGACTGTCTCATTGAATTTAAAAACAAAAAAATTCGCCCCTTAATTTGAAACCTCTCCCCCTCCCCCTAAATATGCAGGTATGGGGTCCATCTAAGAACACGACTTTTCCCTTGGCCCAAAGAATCCTCACACGCAGCCTTACCCCCCTGCTCAGAGACGTTTACCAGCCAAAATGTTTTTATTTTTGGAGTGGCAAGGTGCCCCGACAAGGTGCACCGACTGGCCGGCTGGTCTACTTTACCGACTATGTTTGCAGAAGAAACGACTAATTTTTTGAAAAAATTACTGCCTGATTTTCCGAAAATTCGACTGCTTTCAAGAAAAATCTGACTGTTTTGAAGAACAAGACCAAATGTGTCGATGGGATCCAAAAAATCTAACATTTGATTCAGACAATAGGGTCTTGTCTTCGCCAGGCTAATCATCAGAGAAAACCAAGTTCAGATATACCTCTATAAGCCATATCTATTTTGACTATACTGACCGAGACTTCCTGCTTTACTTCTGCCCAGTTTCCGGTTTCGCCCGAATTCCGAGCAAACTACTCGTCCAGCAAAAAAAGAAAATTAAAAAACAAATCCAATGTCAAATCCCTATAAAGGACATCTAATCAACTTTGAATAAAAGTTTGACTTAAAAAAAAAAATCAGGTTACAACCGGATTCCGGACTAATTATATGTCCGGCTAAAAAATTATTGTCATATACAGACTCAGCATATCTTCTTACCCCTTAATTTGTCATCTAATCAAACTTTTGCTTTTAACAAATTTTCCGGTTTTGGACGGATTCCGGACAAACTAGTTGTCCGGCGAGAAAATGGTTTTCACCATCGTGTTCAGCATGTCTTTCTACCCATAAACCGAAAATTTAATCAACTTCAAATGAAACTTTTACTTTTAACGCTGGTTTTCGCTGGATTCCGGACGTACTAGTTATTCTACGAGAAAATGGTTTTCACCATCGTGTTCAGCATGTTTTCTTACCCCTAACTCGACCATTTAATCAACTTCAAATAAAACTTTTATTTTAACCAACTTTCCGGTTTTTGCCGGATTCCGGACGAACTACTTGTCCGGCGAGAAAACAGTTTTCAATTTCATGCTCAGCATGCCTTCTTACACCATAATCGACTATCACATTAGCTGTTTACTAATATTTTGTTTGTCCCTGAATTTGAACCCCCTCCCTCACCCCTAAATGTAGGGCTACAGAACCCATCTATGAACTTGACCTTACCCTTGATCCAACGAATCCTCATACCAAGTTTCATCAAAATATCTCATTCCCTTCGAGAGTTATAGCGCGCACAGACGGACGGACGGACAGACGGACAACTTTTGCGATGTCATAGGTATCCCTCCACTTACGTTTTGGGATCCAAAAAATTGGTTGTTTCCAAGAAAAAAATCCACTGTTTTTACGAAAAATCGAGGCGCTTCGCGCCGACACAGTTATTTTTTACGGACTGGTCGAGAAGATTGGGAGGAATGGCGTCCCTCCTCCCCCCCCCAAACCTAGCAGATGTGACGCCCCTGCCCTGCAAAGAAGGGCCCAACATCGTAGCTGACTTTCCTTTCTTAGCCATTGTTCTAATTCATGTTTCCCAGTCAGCTTGGGCTCAAGGCGTATTTATTTATTTATAATAATGACTCTTTCTAATTAGGTTTGTTTCAAAAAAATAAAATGAATAGCTATATTTAACCTTTCCAAACTAAGAAATTAGTAACAGTTCGACAGACAGGGCACACGATTTTTGTTCCTACAGCATTATAACTTTATCAGACAAGGACTGTGTTTTCAAAGTTCGCTTCTTTGCAATGGTCGTCTGTTACCTAAATTTATTTGCTCATTGCTTAATTACTTGCTTATGCTTGTAACGAAACCAGAGGATTGCCACCTCACCCGGCCTCCATAAGTTGCCGAACGGTCGTGTTCAAGTCAGGGGCGCCACGTATGGGAGGGGGAGGCAGGAGGGTTCCCCCTCCCAATGTTGCCGGCCAGTCGGTACAAAACAACCGAGTTCTGGGTTTTTCCAGGGGCGCCACGTATGGCACGTATGGCCCCCGGCAGAAGGGGCCACTCCCCCAATGTTGCCACCAGTCGTTATAAAATAATCGAGTCGGCGCGAAGCGCCACGATTTTTCCTAGAAACAGTCAGTCTTGGAAACAGAAGATTTTTTCTTAAAAACAGTCGGTTTTTTCTGCGAATCAGTCGATTTTTCGTCAAAACAGTAGATTTTTCTGCAAAAACAGTCGTTTTCTCGGCAAAAACTTTCGGTTTTTCGGCAAAAACAGTCGGTAAAATAAAGCCAAGGTCCCAGCCTCCTCTATCCTGCGCCAGCTCTTGGGGGACACATTTCCAGCAGTTATCCCATCTTCTGCCGAAGCAGCGGAAACCGCCTACAGGCTCAAGGTCCTTTTTGATGGTCTTCGACCCATTCTTGAGCTGACCTCCTGGTCTACTTCGCCAAGAGGGAAGGGTTCTGCTAGGAGAACTTGTTGGACTAGGCGCTCATCTGGCCGCCGGAACGTGACCAAGCCAACGTTGGCGACATATTTTGATGACAGCTGCGGCTGTTTCTATATTTGTACAGCGACGGCGAACTTCAGCGTTTGATCCTCTGTCTTCAAATCTCACTCTGAGGATGTAGCAGAGGCATCGACGGTCGAAAGTTTCATTAGCTCGCTCCTGTGCTGCTTTTCTGGACCAGGATTCAGCACCATTGAATAGGACTCATCTGACATCCGTTTTGTATAGATAGATAGATAGATATTTAATGCATAAAAGCCAACAAGGACCATCGCACGAAAAAAAACAAAAGAAAAAATATATTAAAACAAGAACACTATACCAATATTTATATTTACAGGGATATACAATTTTCGCTGTGTGCTACCCTACTAGACTTTAGTTTTTATGCTGATTACTCTCCGGGACCAAAGATGACGCTGTATTTGTGTCACTGCAAGGAAACGGAACATGTCCCACTTACCTAGAGAGACTATGATCCCTCTGTCCGTTAGAAGTCGAACTGCATCGATCGCGCCATCTAACTCCGGTGCGAGCGTAACAATCGAAATATTATCTAGGCTTCCATAGGTTTCTTCGATATCCTAAAAAGAAAATCAAGGACTTCTTAATGCCAGATACTATAACGTAGAAGCGGGATGCTGTTTCGTATTTATTCATATTATTATTATGTTTTACTGATCCACCAAAATTGATGGTAGTAAAATAAATGATTATATAAGTACGCAAAAACAAGCCAGCACTAAAGCAAACTCTAATCCATCGGAACGACTGAAATAAACAACAACATGAAAATGGCGAAGGCAGATCAAACACCGCAAACAATGATATTACTATTAATGTTCTTGTTTTGTCTAACAGAAAAGTATTCCAGTGAAATTACGTTCAAGGACCCGTCTTACCTATAATGCTAACGCAACCTACTTCCATAATCACTCCATATCTTTCTAAACCCGGGGACCAAAATGTCGTACGGTACATTCTAACCCCTCTAAGAACCCCGCTGATTTCCTCACTTGCTGTGCTTTACTACCTTCAATGGGTTGTCGGCGAAACGTCCCCATTCGAAAAATCCCGTGACAAAATGTCCCCATTATAAAACGTCCCCACGACAAAACTTCCCCACGGCGAAACGTCCCCTGGAGAAACGTTCCCATGGTAAAACGTCCCCGGCTACAGATTTGTGTGCGCATCGCTGAGGGATAGCTAGGTCTTGAGATTCATTGATTGCGTCATCAGTTCAGACAGAATGTTCTTGGAATCCATTTCTTAAACAAAGCGCAAAGATTTAGTAGTTTGTCAGTTTTCGTTTTATCCCTTATTCATTTGGTTTATTTGTGTGTTAGTTTACGCTGCGATATAACTGATTAATCTCGCTCTGTTCGATATTTAATTTGGTGATATTTAAGTTTAAAGGATTGTATTAAAGGATCAAACCCGTCTTACCTAGATTTACTGTGTTTCTCTACCTAACTAATCGTTCCATCCGTTTTCGCCTGCTCGCTTCCCATGTCATTTTTATCACAAAAGCACTACGCAAATTTTTGCCTTCTCCTTGTTTGAATCTCTTTGAGCCACGGCGGGCTTCCCCTTCTCTGAGGAGCATATTGGTACTCCTCAGATTGTGCACGTTGCTTCAAACGACCTAGAACTGATTAGTTACGAGTCCATTGCAAGGCATATTACATTATATATTTTAATTGGAAACAATACATTTATGAACCAACGGGTCCCATGTCCGATCTTTCCTGCTTATAAGGAATGTTCCCACATATGTAATGCACACTCAGAAGTAGTTTTACCAGATCATGTAGTTAATGATCGAGGCGAACTTAAAAATCTATGCTTGCGGACGTTTCGCCACGGCGACGTTTTGCCGTGGGGATATTTTGTCATGGGCACGTTTTGTTACGGTAACGTTTTGTCACAGGGGCGTTTAGCTGGGGACATTTTGTCGTGGGTACGTTTCGTCGGTAAACCCTTCGATGTGTATCACGCTGTCGACCGTTGTCTGCGAGAAGTTTATAGAAAAGAAAAAACGGTTCTGTAATTTGTTTCCCTGTTTTCGCCACGGGCGTCACGACTGGGGGGGGGGGGGGGGGAGCCCCCCAATGCTGTCGGTAAGAAATAACCGAGTCTGCGCGAAGCGCCACGATTTTTTGTCAAAACAGTTGATTTTTTTCATGAAAATAGTCGGTTTTTCTGAAAATTGGTAAATTTTCCGTCAAAATAGTCGTTTTTTTTTTTTTAAATCAGTGGGTTTTTCTGAAAATCAGTCGATTTTTTTCAAAAATGCCATTTTTGTTGTTGAAGCTATAGGTCAACGGGTCTCGATAAACGCTTAACCAGCCAAAACCGTGGGTTATTTGTTGAAAATACAGCCTAGTTTTAAATTATTCAAACATTTAAAAAAAAAGGTAAGTTGAAGAGTAAAATGGTTCGAGAGATCCTTTCATATTCGGAGAACAAGCTGTGATGGATACCTTTAAAGAATAAACCTCTCCCTACGGTTATTTCATACATACATTATTCAGGGGTGCGACGAGGTTTGACGAATTGTGGGCTCCTTTCTTGAGCTCGTTCAGGAACGGTCCTTCTAGATGTACTCCCAGGACGGTGGCGCCATCTTTTCCACCTGCCACGGGCTTGATTTTGGGCAAAACCTAAAATGAGAAAAATCGTATTGTGCACTGATTGGCAGTGGAGTTAAAGAGCGGCTTTTGACGTCAAGTCGTCAACATCTCTTAGACTACTCAGTCTTAGGAAGGGCTCTTGGCGATCTGGTTTCCCTCTGATGACTCTCAAAATACAGTTAGCCCTTCCCTCTAGCTTCTGGTGGGGCAGCTTCGGAAGCCATTTCGAAAAAAAAAAAAATGGTTTGTTTTCTGACCGAAACCGCCATTTTCTCATGAGCTTGAAGACTCTTGCATACTTTTTTGGTTTAAAAGACGAGCCGCACCTACAGTGCCGATTGTGATCGCTACAATTCTTATATATCCGGAGACCCGACTTTAACACGGTATATTCCAATCCCCCTCACGAATATTCCTTCAGCCCAAGCTGACTGCAAATTATGTTTGACAATGCAAAACGGATATGTCAGCTACATTTTATTCGAGCTATACTTTGGCTCTTGCTAAGAAGGGCCGAAATATAGCTCGAGTGAAATGTAGCTGATATATCTGTTCAGCATGGTCAAATAACCCTCACGAAACCTCATTGATTTTCATACTTGCATTGTTTCACTATTTTCGGTACGTAGCGTGCTTCCGACGACTGTTTGCGAGAAGCTTGCTCGTCAGAAAAGGCGGTTATGTTAATATTTTCGTGTTTTTTGCTAAAAGTCAATGGGCCTAACGAGAGGCTTAAAACAGCCAAAGCCGTGGGTAATATTCTGACAGCATAGCCTGGTTATAAAGTATTCAACTATTTTAGAATACTGGGAACATAGAAATCAATAGAAACACTATGTAGTGCGAGGTATCCTTTAATGAAGTGCCAGACATCCACGCAGAGAAATTCTGAGATCAGACGAAAATCCAGAAGAAGTAACCTGTGGTTTCACTGGAGATGTCTGATGTCTGGTTCACAATTTCCGTCCTTACTCGTGACTGTGTTATCGCAACGTTTTAACAACCTGGAAAGGTGTTCCTGTGGTGCGTTCCATTTTGACTGCCAAAATTCCAGTAGATAATCTGGCCGTCCTTTCATGCTTGTTCTTGCTTGTTTCTGATACAAGAATAACAATCAGAAATTGCTCACCTGTTTATACACTTCCGGTGCTGACGATATCATCGCTGGACAGAATGACGTCACTCCAGCCTCCAGAACCTTCTTTCTAACTATAGCAATCTTCTCTACTATGTCTCCATGAAATTCCGAAAAATCCAGGCCCCAGCCCCCATTCAACTCCAGGTCTATGAACCCCGGGGCTAAAATTTTACCCCTACAATCCACCCTCACCACAGCAGCTCTTTTGTTATTGAAGAACATCTTTTCGGCGTCTACGACTCTCCCATTTTGAACCCAGAGGTCCTCTTCGACTAATTTGTGGTTCTGAATTAACTGACAGTTCGTAAACTGAACTAAAGATGTATCCTTCATCATTTATCTGGAAAAAACAACTTTGTTTGGATTCCAGGCGAAGATATTTTGTTTGAATATTCTCCTTCTGCCCAAGCTGTCTGCAAATCATTTTTGACAGTGCAAAACGGATACGTCAGTTGAATTTGACTAGAGCCATATTTCAGCCCTTCTTGACAAGGGTCCTCTTCAGGCTCAAGCCGCTCAAGCTGGAAAATGAACTTGTTGAAAAAAGATTCACTTCTCCAAGTTCATTTACCAGCTTGAGCCTGAAGAGGGCCCTTGCTACGACGGGCCGAAAATAGCTCTACAACAAGATTCAGACGACGTATCCGTTTTGCATTGTGAAATACTGTTTGTTCTACCTTACTTGATCTGCCAGTACGGTAGCCTGTGGGACAGCTTAACTTGTTCTTTCGTAATTTTCTTGTCTTCTAACCCGAACGGCATGACCGGATCCCAGTCCCAAAACAAACAGCAAGTTTCGACTTGCACCTATTGCAGTTCAGAGTCCCGAACCCCACAAAAATCAGTGAAAACGGAAAGGCTGTTACAGCGCTTAAAGCACAAAAGACAGCGTAAATAATACATATTTGTAAAACAGCCTAAGAAAAAAGATGTTTAAATGGCACGCGTTATCATTTCAGAAGGTCTTGTTTTCTAATTCTTGCAGTCCCGAAGTACCTCAACCTTCAGCGGAAAAGTCCAAGGTTCCAGCGCTGAAACAACTGTATTTCGTTCTGTGCATGTGTTTTCAGGCTTGAGTTCCAGATTTTAAAGAGCCAATGCCGCCGGTTGCAGCAGTAAAGAGAGGCCTTCCAAATTACAACGTATTTGGAACCTCCGCGCAATCACGCCAAGTCTTCCGGATACTACGAAAATGATGATAGCCCGTTTTGCTATTATTTTGGTAAGTTTAATGTCAGGTCTTTTTCTTTAGTATTTAGTTTCTGTTTTAATATTTAATAGATTTTTCTTTCGCACATCTCTACATCTCGATTCACAACTGTAAAGAGCGATCGAGGGGTTACCCACTCCCCGGCACCTGCTGTACACTCTTTACCGGATCAGACCGAAATCAGCGGTACCGCCAACCGTGCCGTCCATAAATTGGAGCAAAACAAGCACTCACAAACATACTCATTTTAATGTTCTAATATGTGGCAGCCGGTGCCGGAAGTGGTCGGACATGGCGCCACCGGGGCACTTGCTGTACACTCAAACCAAGAGTGGGCAACCCCTGGAGAGTGATTATGGCGGTCTGGAAAGCTCCGCTGGCATCCGCCGTATGCTCTTCCGACTGTGGCTAAAACTCGCTTCGCTTTCCGAGCATGTTCTTGCGCTCCGCTAGCTTTGGAAAGTGAATTGGAAAGTATTAAATTCGGCAAGCCAGCGAGAAGGTGTAAAACCGCAACGGCTTTCCATCTGTTCTTGCGCTCCGGGGTTTTCTTTGTGCTTTGGAAAGCAAATCCATGAGATCGCCAGAATTGGCCTTAAATCAATCTCCCTTTTCCCATAACCGATCCATTTGGACATTATGTTGGCTCTCGAATGTGTTGCCTCCATGACACATTCCAAGATTTCGGAGCCTGTGGGTCGTCAAACGAAGTAAGGTTTAGCCTACTAGACTTAGAGACTTTTTAAATAGATTCTGATAAAAATTACTAACTCAATATTTTTTGCCTGAGAGATTGCCTGATTCCATATTCGGGACCCACCTCGACCAGGAAGAAAAAATTTGGAAGGGGAAGCCTTTTTATAGACGAAACACACTATTGTCCGTACTGGCTAAAGCGCGATTATTTTGCCGTCATTCTGCTTCCAAGTTGGAGCTTTAGATTTGCTACTAAGCCAATTTTCCACTGCTTGCGAGTGCGGCAGACTTCCACTGGCAGTCTCTCCTTGCTGCGACGATAGTCGATTTTTTCCCATTATGTTTTTACTGTTTGTTGTACTTTAGTTTAAATGGCAGTTCCTTCGTATCAACAGTTTTTTCCCCGTTCATTCACTGGATACTGCACTAAAACTTTAATATAATTCAACTTTCTAGAGACAAGTCGGTGGTAATTTACGTCTCGCCAGAAACTTTAGGAAAGTGAGCAGTCACCAGTGAATCCAAAACTCCTAAAACAAGAGCTGCAAGCTCATATGGCACTGGTACGGCTGGGTCAGAGGATGAAAGTAGGAATTCTTCAATTCTTGGGTTTGTTGTGATTATTTGTAAGCAAAACCCTTGAGATAATGGGTCCTTGGAAATCACGAGAACGTATCGTTTGGTAATACATTTGGCTGTGATGATGCGCACTTTAGGGGCTCTAGAAATTCATCTGTAACAAAACTCTTGAAGCAAAAAATGATGATGAGCTCATCGGGAGAATGAAATGTATATTTTAATCAAAAGTATCATTTGTACTTTAAGAAATTCAGTTGTAAGCAAAACCCACGAGGCAAAAATATTCTAATCATGTCAAGTCTCTAATGTTCAAGTTTCATGGTCTTAGCACATCTGGAAGTACTTTAACTGGTGATCACCGGAATTCCGGACCCCCCTTCCTCCCCCCACAGTGCTCGAACCCGATCCAGTTCTGTCACTGATGAATCTAGGGCTTGTGCTTGTTCTTCCCACCAAGTTTCATCCCAATCGCTCCACTCTTAGCGTGTCACAAGATTTACGGCTCCCCCTCTGACCCCCCCCCCCACAATAAGCGGATCCGGTTCGGACTTCACATGGGACATCCGAGACAAGAGGTCTTTCTAAATATCAAGTTTCATTAAGATCTGATCTCCCGTTCCAAAGTTATACGTACCTCTAGATTCTGGATTCCCCTTCCCTCCACTCCCCCCACGGTGGTCGGATCGGGGAAGTGACTATTTCCAAGTTAGTTTGGTCGGGTCCCTGGTACGCTTGCCAAGTTTTACTGTCCCAGCACACCTAGAAGTAACTTAACTCCGTATCACCGGGATTCCGCCCCCCCCCCCCCTCCAACTCCCACTACAGTGCACCGCTTCTGCTAACGATGTACCTAGGGCTTGTGCTTGTTCCTCTCACCAAGTTTCATCCCGATCCTCCACTCTAAGCTTGTCAGATGATTTCCGGTCCCCCCTGCGCCCCCCTCCCACATTCATCGGATCCAGTCCGGACTTGAAATGGAACATCTGAACGTTCGAAAGTTATCCTTGCCACTAAATTCCGGATTCCGGCTCCCCTCCCTCTCCCCACGATGGTCGGACTGGGCAAGTGATTATTTCCAACTTAGTTTGGTCGGGTCCCTAATATGCCTGCCAAGTTTCAGCGTCCTAGCATATCTGGAAGTACCCTAACTCGCAAACACCGGACTAACCGACCGACCGACAGACCGACGGAAAAGTGATCGGTACATGGCACTTGGCCGGAAGGCTAGTGCCATAACAAGAGCTGAAAGCTCATATGGCACTTGTAAGAACAGTTAGCATGTTTGTCAGGTACGGTTTGCAGTTTTCAAGGCTGGATCTCTCTCCCGATATTCATTTCATCAGAAAATGGGCTTGATCTAGTAGATCTGAAATGGTTATAACACTCATTGACAACTGTATCTTCCTCCAACGATGATCGGATCGGGGGAGGGACTATATTTTCAAGCCAATCTAATAGAGTCCCTAACATGCCTGCAAAGTTTCACGGTCATAGCACATCTGGAAGTACCCTAACTCGTGAGCATCGGAATTAGGGAAAACCCCCTCCAACTCCCCCCACTGTGACACGATCGGTCCTGTTTTGTCAATGATATTAATAATAATAATAATATATTTGCAAATTGAATGGCAGGCCGTTAAGCCTCTACAATGTATCTGTGGCTTATGCTTGTTCTTCCCTCCAAGTCCCATCCCGATCTCTCGACTCTAAGCGCTTCAAGAGATTTCTCCCCCCCCCCCCTTCAGCTCCTCCCGATGTTATCAGATCCGTTCCAGACTTCAAATTGATCATCTGAGTCACTTGTTCTTGACACTTGACAAGTTTCATGCACGCCTGATCACCTGTTCCAAAGTTATGCATGTCAATAGAATCTCCCCCACTCCAATGATCATCGGATCAGGAAAAGAACTATTTTCAAGTTGACCTGGAAGAGTACCTAATATGTCTGCCAAGTTTCATGGTCCTAGTACATGTGGAAGTACCCCTCGAAGTACCCTAACTCGTGATCACCGGAAATCCGGGAAAACCCCTTCCAACCCTTCTACTGTGACATCCCGATCCATCGACCCTAAGCATTTCACGACATTTCCGGTTCCACCCTCTAATCCCCCTCTCTTCGGATTTGGTCCAGATTTGAAACTGAATATCTGAGACACTTGTTCTTCACAATTGTCAAGTTTTATGCATGTCCGATTATCCATTCCAGAGTGTTTCTAGTTTCCGGATTCCCCTTCCCTCCACCACCCCCCGCGATAGCAGGATCGGGGAAACGATTATTTCCATATTAATCTGGTTGGTTCCCTCACATGCCTGTCAAGTTTTATTGTGCTAGCTTATTTGGAAGCGTTTCACCAGATTTCCGGTTGCCCCTCCAGCTCCCCCCCCCCAGTGATCGGATCAGGTCCGGATTTGAAACTGAGCATCTGAAGCACTTGTTCTTGAATTATGTCAAGTTTCTTGCATGTCTGATTACCCGTTCCAAAGTTATGCATGCTACTAGTTTCCGGAATTCCCATCCCTCCACTCCTCCCACAATGACTGGATGGGAAAGTGATTATTTCCAAGTTCTTCTGGTCGGTTCCCTTATATGCCTGCCAAATTTCATTGTCCTAGCTTATGTGGAAGCGTTTCATGAGATTTCCGGTGTCCCCTCCAGCCCCCCCCCCCCAGTTATCGGATCTGGTCCGGATTTGAAATTGAGCTTCTGAAGCACTTGTTCTTGACATTTGTCAAGTTTCAGGCATATCTGATTACCCGTTCAAAAGTTAGGCATGCTACTACTTTCCGGATTTCCCATCCCTCCGCTGCCCCCAAGATGGCCGAATCGGGGAAGTGATTATTTCCAAGTTAATCTGGTCGGTTTCCCAACACGCCTGCCAAGTTTCATCGTTCTAGCTTATGTGGAAGCGTATCACGAGGTTCTGGGTGCCCCCCCCCTCCAGCCCCCAGCCCCCCCCCCCCAGTTATCGGCAATTGTTCTTGACATATGTCAAGTTTCGGATCCGGAATATGATTATATCCAAGTTAATCTGGTCGGTTCGCTGATATTCCTGCCGAACGTTTCACTAGATTTGTTTGACTTGGACTGACCATCTTTAAACCGTATTTATTCTCGCATTCGCTTTCTAATACATACTCGCATAGCTCAGTGGTAGAACACTGGACTATTAACTTAAAGGTTCCTGGTTCGATTCCGCGTTGAGCCAGCGTTTTGTTTTGCTCCCGTTTTACTTTTTGCTCCCTTTTTACTTTATAGTTTCCGGACTCCCGGATCCGGGGAAAGTTGGATTGGGGAAGTGATTATTTGTAAGTTGATCTGGTCGGGTCCCTGATATGCCTGTGAAGTTTCATCGTCCTAGCTTGTGTGGAAGTGCCCAAACTAGCAAAACCTGGACAGACCGACAAAACGACAGACCGACAGAAATTACGATCGCTATATGGCACTTGAGTACGCTCAAGTGCCATAAAAACAAGCTAAAGCTCAAAGCCGCTTTCCCCGTTCACGCGTTGAGACTTTCACACCGAGCTATGCAATCTGCGCGTCATGCTTGCGGCGACACAACACGGAGCTTACGCAGACAAATAAAACGCAACGCAAGAACACGACCAACTTCTATTCTTGCGTTGCATCGGCGCGTATGCATCAAATTTTTAGCGAAAAACTGAATTTCTGAAGACGAACCTACTAATGATGAAGAAAAACTTATTAATGATGAAAGAAACGAAAATTCAGCAGAAGAAATCGAGAAAGGACAACGTAAATTCGCCGGGAAATTCGCATCCATCGTGAAAGCTTCTCGCGCAGGTGTGAAAGATACGCAAGGCCGTATCCAGGGGGGGGGGGGGTTAGGGGGTTGAAACCTCCCCAGAAACACATAGTCATTTTTATAGGCTTTTCCCTCTGATCTATGTCTTTTTTGTCCGACCCGCAGAACCCCCCCCCCCCCCCGAAAAAAATTCCTGGATACGGGCCTGAAGACACTCTACGCAACTTGTACGCAACGCAAGAAAAATTCATACGCAACGCATTGCAACGACGCGTCAATGTGAGAGCGGCTTAACGACAAATCTAATAATAAGTATAAAAAACAGAGTCGACTAGTTAGTACTCCGCCGTTAAAGATCGCAGCTATATACTACTATATAGGATACTTACAGAAGAACTGCTTACAGTTTCTAACTATTCTTTTTAGGCTATTCACTGCCAAAACACTTTCACTCAATGCCAATTTACTTTGTCTGAGATAAGGCACAGGATAAGATCTTTTCACTAAATTGCGCATATCTGCGTGGGAAAGTAAAATTAAAAGTTTTATTTTTTACGTAAATAAATCAGGCTGACTCAACCGATTCCCTACCGTAGTTTGTTTTTTTATATAATTCTGAAGCCTGTACCGCAGGCTTGGCTTGGTTTTCCGGCTGATGTGAGACAAAAGGCTGCGCCATGGCGTAGCAAACTGGGCCAAAAACTGTCAACAGGACCCCTCGTACCTACAATGACAATGCAACCTACTTCCGTAATTGCATTAACTTATTCTGAGCCTGGAGATCCGAATTTATACATTACATTTTATACCCGCTAACGACACCTCACTATTCTTTGACTGTTTTCATGCGCATTATGTGCTCCCCTTCGGGCCTTCTCGTACTATGCTATTGATGCCTTAAATTGGTGATCTAAATCGTGGACAATTTACTAATAGCAGCGCCTAGTTTCACAGTATTCGAATTTTGGAACATAAATAGTAAATAGTGCGAGGTGTGCTCAGAGGAGAATCAAGGGAGTAGCGCCTAGAATTGAAAAAAGTGACACACGATGGAATAGCAGGGAGCGAACTGCAAGAGCGGCCCCAGTGGTGATCCCAAAACTCCAACACGTAAAATTTGACCATGTACGGTATGAAAAGACGTGTGTACCATCTTTCATTAAAATTTTTAATCTTATTTAGTGTTTACTTTTATATATGACGTTGACATAGTGTCTACATGTATATCTGACGATTTCGACAAATTTGGATTTCGCCACGATAGTTCGAAAAGAATAAAAGCGATATCTATCTATCTATCTACACTAACACCGCTACCAATAAAGAACGTCCCAACTGAAACTCACTCAGTCGTTCACCACCGTTGGCTCCAGCAGAGCAAAGAAAGATGCAAGCTCCCCTTTTTCCTCGATGGGTACAGACCGCAACTTAGCTTTACTAGAAATTTCTAAACCCGCAAGTGTGTCTGGCTTTGAATGCTGCAAGCGTAGTGGGTAGCGCAATGAGCAAGGCCTGTTTGCGAAGCATGGGAAGCATAGCATTGTTTCGGTCTGTGCGTCAAGCCCTTAACTAACTCTATGTACACAGCGAAGTTAACAGGATCTTACGTTACTTCCTAGAATTTTTTGAAGATTTCAGAGTTAAATCAGCCTTCTAAACTCAAGTCCACGTCAATTTGATATTTCTAAATCTTAAACTACATCCTGCTAAACACGTCGTTTGGATGTTACTAAATCCTAAACTACGTCAGTTGCATCTTGCTAAACTTAAGCCATGTCAGTTGCTCCTTACTTTAGTTTAAACTGCATCCGGCTAAATCCAAGTCCACTTAGCCCACGTCAGTTGCAAACACAGAAGAAATAAAATTTTGTATGCTTTTGTCAGGCGTCGGTCGACTCGTCGGCACATGGGGTTCTTTATATGCACAAGAAATGAAATCCTGCAATATTTGTCGGGCAAAACACTGAAGAAATCGAATTCTGCATGCTTTTGTCGTGCCTCGGTATTCTCGTCGGCACATCGGCTATGTCTTAAACTGCATCCAGCTAAATCCAAGTCCACGTCAGTTGAAACTCCACTTGTGGAGTTAAGAGTATATAAGCTCGTCCTTTCCTGAGTGAGTTGCTGTACTACGTTCGTATTTACCGGGATTGAGATTCACATTATACAGAGTATGAATGTTAAAGGACCCCTCGTACTATTTACTTTTCAACTTACAGTATTTTAAAATATATGAATACTTTAAAACTAGGCTGTGCTTTCAACAAATAACCCACGGTTTTGGCTGTTTTAAGCCATTTCCGAGACCCCTTGACTTACAGCGAAAACAGGGAAACAATTTACATAACCGTTTTTTCTGATGGAGAAACTTCTCACAGACAACAGTCGACAGCGTGATACACATCGAAGGTAGCAAAACACGGCAAGTGAGAAAATCAGCATGGTTATTTTAGAAGGGTTAAAATGTACCGTAGGAAATTGGGGTCTCCGTGTTTAGAAATAGAAGGAGTGATTGTGGAGTGAACAATAAAACCTAGTCCACTACCACTCTCAGTTTGGACATAATTTGACACTCTGGTGGAAGGATAAGTTTCACATACCAGGAAATCGAGGGTAGCCTACAGTAAGATGCAAACAGGAGTATTTTGAGCCGGTCTTTAAAATCGAATCTATTACCCCGATGCTGCAACTCCACCTTTCTAACTCACCAGAGTCTACCTTTTTCTGCTTATACTTCTCTCACCAACAATTTAGACTGAATGCAAACATCACAACGCATTCACCCCAGATTTCGCTCGTAAGACAAATATTTTTAGAAGGGGAGAGGGTGGAAAGAAAATTCTTCCAGCCGGCGAACTCATTGGTGATCGGTCTTCCGTTGGACGCAAACTGTCACCGGTTTGGCTAAGATGTTATAAGACCCGTTTCTTGCTAATACGTCACAGCCTGTCCCAGCCCACTGACACCATTAACGATTCCCGCAGTCGTCGCTAGACGCCGTGTCGACGTCGTCCATGCGTCGGTCCGGGAGAAACACTGGCAACCAGTTTTCTCCATATCCTCATAATTCTTCAGCCCAATTTTTACATATCTTTTAAGTGTGTTAGTTAATTTGTTGTTTTGCGTAATTCGTAAATATTTTTTTCCCTCTTCTAGCTTCCAGCTATTTGGAAATTAATTTGACTGATTGATTGACAAGTGGTAGATGAACGACTGCTTAAAGTTTAGCCGAGTAGGGCTGAGACTGGACACTATAGTTACCCATCAATACATCATCTTCACTTAAACACACTAAAAGACTGGTTGAAAGTACGTTAGCCTACTTCGTTACTCTGCTACAGGAGTGTTGCATGAAGCTGCCCTTACTATGGCACCGCCCACCCCCCAATTGGCCATGGTACATGATCCTGCCACCTTGGATCATGAAGCTGCCACCCCCAGAAAAATCATGCAAATTCCAAGAAAACAACAAATTTTGTTATTTGCAAAAGGTCAAGGAACCTCTCTGACCAAACAGCTGGCTTTTAACTTCACCATGTAGCAAAATACCATTTTTAGCAAAGTGGGCGACTTCATGATCACTTGGGTGCCTATATTCTTTTGTGTTCTCCAGCTTAGTCTTGAACAATTACAAGTAAACTATGGTACCAGCAGAAAGCGAAGGTTCTAAGCTTCCTTTCAGGATACTCCACTGAATTTTATTTCAACCTTTACTCTTTTTCCCTAAGTCATTTCCCCAAAATAGGAGTTTAGGGTGGCAGCTTCATGCAACACTCCTGTATTCATACGATCAGATTTCAACAAATGAACTTTTTTTTTATGATTTCTGGTACCTCTACGCTTGAAACATTTAGCAACAACTGTAAAGAATTTCTGAAAAGCAATCTTATTGGGATCACACGCAGCGAGCTTTCTTCAGAACTGACCTTCAAATCTAGACCACAACACTTCCTGAGCTTCGCTTCATGAAATGCCGGCTTTTGCTGAAAACCAAATTCTCCGCTTTTGAATAACTTGTCGGGCAAGCAGTGCATATGACAAAGAAAATGATAAATATTTTGACTCGTCTAAGGGATTTTGTATTTTTTCATACCGGGTACCATAATAATGGTCAGAGTAGTAAGTTGCTTGCGCGACAACCCAAAATTCACCAAGACACGGGGTATCTGAATTTCAACAAAGGCATGCATTTCCAAAAGTTACGCCTGTCGAAAGTAGGAAAGTGATGTCTTGCAAGGAATCTGAAATTTGTATTCTATTTTTTGGCAACGGCTTACATTTGTAGTTGGTGAAAATTTCAAGCGTAGAGGGACAAGCACATAGAGGTACCACAACTCGATACAATATTATCTGTGGAGAACGGACAAACGAAGTAACTTCAAAAGCGAGGAACAGAAGAAGTGGTATTTGCTGTTGGTGTGTGGGATTCTTCAATTCCGCCGAATTTTTGAAGATTTTGATACCTGATAGATAGAAAATTTATTGTATAATCGACTATCGTGGTTATAAACCAAATTTGCGATTAATGTCAAACAAACAGAAAAAATTGCAATCTATGTATCTAATGTCAGTACGCTTAAAAAATCACGCTTCGTTAAAATATTTCACGAACTCGGGAATAAAATTTTGTGCACATCTAGCGTGTTTTGTAGGTACGGGACAGAGCTTGGGAACCTTAGAACTTACCACTCGTTCTGGTCGACTTCTAACATTTTGATAGGGGGAGGGAGGATTTGGGAGTGGAGAGGATGAGATACCATGGATGAACCGAAGTCAGCGCTTAGCTTCTTTCTGCGCTCCTTCAGTCGCTTGCACTCCTGCCTAGGTCGCACAGCTAGACTACTACGACTGCATGAAAGGCTGCGCATTAACTGCAAATCAAGCGAGGTTAAAAGCTATCCTACACTGTCATAAGTATGATAACAGGTAAAATTCTCATGTTTAATATTTATTATGATAATACATCTTTAACGATCATTATACGATGATAATACATAATAATGTATTATGATGTATTATCATCAATGTTAAACATGTGATAATACATATAGATAAACATACCCGATGAAAAATTTGTAGCCTGCGTCGTAGTATGGTAGTAGTACGAAAACGCTGCATGTAATACTATGTAATAGCAAAGAATACTATCATTTTAATGTGCCTCAGACTGGTCCAATCTTATGTAGTAGTATCCAGTAGCATCCTGTCTTGCCATAGTAGCATCCGGTCTTGCTAATAGTAGCATATAGTAGTATGCAGTAACACGGTAGCCTTGAAGTAGAAGCATGTAGTACCATCGTTAGTACTGCATGCTACTTTTTCGTACTACTTCATAATGCTATTTTGAGATAAATTTTTCATCGGGTATGGATTATCATATGTTTAACTTAAAGTGTTAAATATAGTGTTTCAATACGAAATGTCTGTTATTACCTTTTAAGTCTTATGTTTTGCGAAAACCTAACATTTTAAAAGTGTCACAACAGGCATTTTTCCGTAAGATTTAACACAAGGATGCGCATATATTTGTTATCTATTACCAAACTTTCGAAAGTGTAGTAATAATGATGTGGAAGTGGTACTGAACTTGGCATCCAAGTCAACACTCTGAACTTGGAGACAATACAACTTCCTTCTGGAAGCAATTATCTTGCAAAGACTGTCGCCACCACTGATGAAGCATTCACTTATTGCCTGATCATTCCTGGTTGAAATTTGGTTTTGCCCCAAACGGCACGGTGAGCTGAGCGAGGGGAACTTTCTTTTGCACCTCTACCATAGATTCATACAGTTAGCAAATATCAGTTTAATAAAATGTAAATGCGCTTAAAAACACTCACCAAGATGTAGTACAACTAAGGCCTCTCCACTTATAAAATAATTCAATTATTGAGGGGTGAAAGTTGGAGGTTAACAGCTACTTCTGCGTTCTTATGTTCTCGTCACCCAAGCTGCAAGGCCTTCACATCTTTTAGTCCTTTACTGCTGAAATTAACGCCCTATGATTTGGATTTCTTCAGCGACCCAAAGGCAGAGATTGCAGTCTTCGTCCCAGACGCTGAGCTAACAAGAGATGGCCCGACTTGGTCCCATTTAGATCTTCTTTTGTCATCCACTGGTGGGGGAGAAGCTGCTCGCTTTATGGCAGACGCGCTGCTCAATTCCTTTTGCACTTTCGCCACTTTCTCTTTTCTTTCTCTCTCCCGCTTCTCCATTTCCTCTTTCTGCGCTCTTGATAGTTCTTCATAGAAAGATTCTTTCCCCCACATGTGTGGGTCGTACAGTTCAGGGGGGTAGTTTGTGCCCAGCTCGTTAATGTCGAAGAAATGAACGAGGCGTTCGTAAATACTAGGATTCCTGAAGGACTTTAAGTTCTGGATTTGGGCATTGTGGTCGAAGCCTGTGTGGATTTTTCGTTGGTACATTCGGCTGATCGTGTCCTGCAATTCCTTAGAGCATGGTTTCGTAACTTCTTTCGGCAACCACTTATCTGCCTCAGTTTCACGTTTAGGTCCGTCATCAATAGGTGTCTCAGCTAGAGGTTTGTGCATCTCGAGGCCTTCATCTTCGTCGCTTTCCGAGCTTGGTTCGTCTCCTTCTGAAAGGTCGTAGTGGGATATTTTCGGTCTGGATCCATCCCTACTTAACTGGGGACTGTTGAAGTTTGAAGATTGTGGAGGGGTCGACCGTGAAGACTGGGTGCCTAAACTCATATCCTCAGCTTCAGGTCGGTCTTCTTCCCCTTCAGAATCTGTATACTGTGCTGTCAGGGAGGTCAAGGAGTTTGACATGGTTACCTAAAAGAGAAAGAATGGTGGTTAAGCTCTATACCCAGACTTTGTTATTATTATTTTTTTTCAATCAATAAATTGGTTTATTTAATTCATAATATTACAAGATATTAAAACTACACTAAAACAGCTATTACAAGTATATCAAAAGATCTTGCTAAAAAGTCAACGTTGAGATTTCGATATTATAATCAAATAAGTGTTTTTTGCTGCATGCAAGCCCACCCTCTGCTGTGGGTCATCAACAAGACTAGAAAAGATTTCAGACCTCACATATTCATCGATACACAGTGACAAATTAAGAGCGAAAAAGAAAAAAAGAAAAAATGAAAAGAGAAACTATTCTCAGTAAAAAACTATAAGTATTCTCAGGTATTAACTGTTTAAAAGTTGAAATCTAGACCCCCTAACAACATCCCCTTGATTTTCACACTTGACGCATTTCACTATTTATTTATTTGTTATGTATTTATTTTTATAACCTGCAGAAAAAAACAGAATAGCGGAGTAACAATGAAAAAGAACACAAAAACACTGAAGTTCACTCTAGAAGAAGGGACAAACCGTGACGTGCAGGGAAGCTGAGATGGAACGTTGTGGAGAATTTTTACTTATGGCCGAAAGTTTCAGCGATATATCCGGAAGCTTGTAACGCGAAATCAGATATCTGTTTTTGTACCAGCGGGGTAGGAAAAGGAGGCATTTTGCATATCGGTAATAACAAGAATCCTTGTTTCTTTAAAACTTTTCATGCATATCATCTTCCGACGAGTGTCCGGGGATCATACTATTGACGGGTAAACCAGGTCATCCGAATTCTGCTGTGTTCTTGCTAGAAACAAATGGGTCTGGAAAAAAGCTTATAGGCCAACATCCAAATCCATGTATAATTTGTTAAAAATAGAGTCTAGTTCTACAGTAATACTACTTCTGGACATTGGAACATAAACAGTAAAAAGTGTTAGATGTGCTTTAAGAAAGGAGACCCCGATGCCCACACAAACTGTAGTCTATATCCATATCACCGACTCAGTGCCCAAGCAAAAAGTTACGGAAAAGATTTTGGATAGGCTGTAAAGTAATGATGAGACGCGAGAAGAACAAGAAGTTTTCCAGGAAGGTTATGATGGAATATATCAGACATTTGTGCTTAAAGACTTAAGGACAGAGAAATAAGGACAAGGTAAAACTTTATGATGCATTTACAGACTTTGAAAAGGCATTCAATAAAGTGGATAGAATGTAGTCATGTGCAGAACTGTGCATAAATTAGAATCAGGCTATAAAGAATATCTGAAAAATAATTTCTGAAATGTATAGAGGATGTATATTTCACTGTTGCTGATGATTCAGCAATGATTGCCAAAATCACTGCAAGAACCTCAAACTCTGATGGATATCTTATCAGAATACCTGGAATAGACCTCAACATAAAGACAAGAGCTAGCTCATATGGCAGTTGCAACGCTGGGTCATAAGATGAAAGGAGGAATTTGACAATTCGTGGGGTTGTTGCCATCTGTAAGCAAAACCATTGAGATAAAAATGATCATCAGCCATTGGAAATCACGAGAATGTATTGTTTGGTATAGTTGTTAAATTTCGATGCAGTACCTCAGTTTTATCTTGCGAAAATCGCGAATATTTGCTGAAAAAGTGTTAAAAGTTAAAAATAAAGCTGAAAAATAAGATCCTAAGCTAGATGTGTTCTTCCTACAAATTTTGGTGTGTCAGACGGCAACTGAGGAACTAGCTCAAGATTAAACTTCTTCTCCACCTCTCACGCCCCATATCACTGACCAGAAATGTTCCAACAAGTAGCAACATTTCCAGGCTTGCTACAATTAAAACCTCAATATTTTGATCCTACTACTCTAGCTTGACTGGAGGTGTATTCATAAGAATAAGAAATTGTTTCAAAATAATGTTATTCTCAGTGAAAAAAAATAGATATTTGAGCGATGTCTTAAATTAAATTTGCCAATCAACCTTAAGGGAATCTGTAGAGCTAGAGGCTTTCAAATGAGTTTAAAGCGTTTGACAATGCCGGGAGATCTTTTTGACATGGAATTTCATAACCTGAAGACGTTACCAAATGGCGCAAAACCAGTTAGTTTCAAGTCCAGGAGTCCACCATTAATAATATCGAACAGACCTAGTAAGAAGCCCCTTTCATTGAAATCGAGACCGGTCCAATGTTTCGCGTATGAATGTTTTCCTTTTTAGGATCCCAAAACGTAAGTGGAGGGATACCTATGATTTCTTAAGAGTTGTCCGTCTGTTAGCACAATAACTCATGAAGGGGTTGAGACATTTTGATCAAACTTGGCATGGACTGTTTGGGTCAAAGTACAGGTTAAGTCCACCAAATGGGTTCTGTAGCCCTGTATTTAGGGGTGGAGCTCAGCCAGGATTTGAACCCAGGACCCTCTGCTTACAAGGCAGGTGCTCTACCATTTGAGCAACCGAGGGGCTTGTGAACAGAGTTCCCAAACCAGTACAATAGTCTGGTAAAAGCCGGCCATAGTAACAGTGATCTCGCCCAAAGGCAAATTCATCTAACCAGTTCACATTTATCCAATATGTAAACCATTCAGTTAGCTTCTATTTAGTATGTTTGTCATATTTTTTGGTTCCCTTTCAAGCCAGATAGATTATTCTGAAGGAAAGACTTCTCTGGTAATTTGAAATCTTCTTTGAGGTTGGATACCCCTCCTGTACTGTATATTAGTTGCGTTTTTGATCGAAGTTTCCAGTTATCTTCAAACACAAAGGTTTCTATTAAATACCATTTTTGGTCCCCTGTCACAGTTTCTTTGGCCTTCAAACTTCATGAGCTAGCAAGTTCAAAGTTTGCTTGAATCCTCGAAGAGAAGTCGAACGTGCAAGGAACGCTTGGAGTCCCAAAATCACTATATAAGCAAATGGTGAACTTGATCTGCATTTGGAAACTGAATTTTTTTTTTTTTTTTTTTTTTTTTCAATCAATCAAGTTTAATCCGAATAGCTAAAAGCTAGAAAAGGAATTTATCGTAAGAAAAGTCGTTTTTTTTTGGAAACAGGTGACTTTTCTTAAAAACAGCCAGTTTTTTTAAAAATATCCGACACTTTCTTAAAAATAGTCGCTTTTTTTAAAAATCAGCTGATTTTTCGTCTACATAGTCGTTTTTTTTAATAATAGTCGTTTTTATCTGCAAGAACAGTCTTTAAAAATGACCAGCCACTCGGTGAACACCTTGTTCCCCCCCAAAAAAATTTGAGAAACCAGCTAAGCCAACGGCGAACAAAACTTCGATCAGAAATGTAACTATTAATTTATTATTTCCCTTACACTTTTTTTTAAGGTACGAGCGGCGGAAGTCGAGCAGTTAACTCCTCACTTAGCTTTGAATCACCTTAAAAACTAAACAACTCAACTCACAGATCTCGTTTATGTCTTAAAAAATTTGTTTGAAAATCACACTTCTTTTGCCGTTTCTTGACACCACTGTTGCCAAACAAGAATGTTAAACTTGATTTTCACATATTCTGCCCAAAATTATATTCAAGGGCTGTCCTTTTTGTGCTCAGATAATCACGGGCAGTCACGCTTAAACTCGGGTGGCTTCGTTTCAGTTTTGACACTTCTGGTGGTTTGTGCTGCTGATTTTTAAGTGGCAATAGCGGATGGATGTTGAGCTTCAGCAGAAGAAAAGAATGTACAAGGCACAATATTTAAAGTTTAACTGAAAAGCCAACTTATTTGTATCCTTTAATTGAATACACTGAATTATTTAAATTCAGGCTAAGGGAATTTTTGTTATTTCCCACTATCTACTCTAGTAGTCAGTTCAGAATATCTACGGCCGTCCTAACAGCGAAAATTCTACTAATGACGCAGAAGGTTTGAATCTCAACACAAATGTGACTTTTCCGTGGCTAATGGTGAGCTTGGTGAAGACTGCTTAGTGCCTGAGTACGCATATTTCGTAAATCTTTTTCGTCGAGCATACAACACAAATAAGCGCATAGAGGTACAACAAATTCGACAAGGAAATTCCACAAATAAAAAATCTATTATTTGTGAGCAGCAGAGCAACGAAGCAACACATTTTTATCGGGCCTTCGAGTCTGTTGAAGTGAATAAGTGATGAGTAGCTAGATTGTCCTGTCTCAGCCCTTTTCAGTTAAACTTTAAAACTACTTCACAAGGAAGAAAAATCAGGTAGCTTAAACCAAGTGCCCGAGATTAACTTTCGGCCGGGCGCCAGCAGGTACAGGTAAATGTGCCCGTGTTTATCTGATGTCCACGTACTTCCGCTTGAACCCTATCATAAATTACCTTAAATCGCATTGTCCAGAGACAAAGATGGATGGTAAAGAGGTAAAAAACTCTTCTACATTCTAAGCAGGATTTATCTGCTCTAAGAAAAACTTCTCACCTTTCAATTATATGCTTTAAATAACTTAGTAGCCTAATCAGAAAGTCCAAAGAGAACAAAGCAGAGTTGTAGGAGAGCCACAGTGAAGTCCAAACTCCAAACACAATAACAGAACCAACAAGAAGGAAACAACTTAACTCACATCAACTTCTCACAGAAGACTTCAGATCTTTGAAACTTTCTTATCTTCCTACTAAACTCATGAAACGGAGAATCTGAATCAAATTATTTTCTATTGACGGCTAGTGGCTGGTTAGTGATTGACCCAAGTGTGGCTGACATGCTCTAGTTGGATCTGAGTTGGATAATATTAGAAATTGTCGTATAAATATAGAGAATCCAAAATCCAACTAGTTTGCTAAAATAAGAAAATTCATCAAGGAATGCAGAATTATCAAACTAATTTGCTAAGATGAGAAAATCTAAATAGAGACACATTGATTACCCAATTAGATGTTTGTTTAGTTCATTGAGTATTAAACAAAGTGGCGCAAAGCCAACTAGTCGGGTCGAAGTCCTTGTCGAGAATCTAAAGCTATTCCGACTAGTTGGATATTTTCGAATTTCTATCATTGTTCATACAGTCCGACTAGTTGAATCTTCTCCGAGACCCTTAAAAGTCGTTTCGACTTTTTCTGTCTGAATTCATTCAATTTGACTAGTTGGCGATATTTTCTGAAATGCCTATACGAGTGTGAAAAATAACTAGTTTGGATATAAAGCTTTCTCCTAGACGATTTCTTGTTGTCGGCAACTAGTTCGCAATGTGGGGTTTCCCATACGAATTTTCTTACCGTAGCGAACTAGTTGGCTACGAACTTTTCTCCTAATATGCTTATCGCATCCAAGTGGCGGCAACACGGGATATCCTATGCGAAATTTCTTACAGTGGCAAAATAGTTGGAAAACAAACAAAAACACCATACAAATTTTTCTCGTAGCCAACTAGTCGGCAAGGTTGGCTTTTCCTATAGGAAACTTCTTACAGTAGCCAACTAGTTGGATATAGTGAATTTGAGTCCGGAGACAATTTGACGTTTTGGTATTCTGTCAAATTTTCGCCGAAGGCGAAAAATTCGGTCAAAAAGGGCATCGCGGCGATGCCCTTTTCTTTAAAACATTTGTCCCAGCATTTCCAAATTGGGTGATATACCGTAACGAGTGTATTGGTTCCCCTTTCCTTAACGAATTTGTTAATTCATGCACTCCGCATCGATTTCACCGTATTCGCTCCGTCCCTTCGTAAATTCGGTTATTTAACCTGCTTCTTTGGTCTCATTCGTTAGCGAACTCGGTAATTCACCGGACTTTTCTCAAGTCCATATCTGATCTGTCACATTCGGTAAGTCCATCTCACAACTCAGTCATTAGTCAGATTCATTTGGTTCTGATTCGTGACCGAATACGATAATTCATCCAACTTTTGTTCAGTCCGCACCGATTTCGCCGAATTCGGTCCGTCCCTGCGCAAATTCGTTGATTTAACCTATTCTTTTGGTCTCATTCTTTACCGAAATCGGCAATTCGGTTGCACTCGGTCAGTCGATTTCAATTCAATTCGGTGGGATTCATTTGGTTCTGATCCGTTCCCAAATACGATCGTTCACCGGATTTTTCTTTAGTCCGTTTTTATACTAGACTTGCCGAATTCGGTTCTTTAGGTGGTTCTAACAAGAGTTTTATCAGGGACCCAGAAATTTCCTGTAATGACTCGCCATTCAGGGGGCTTGTCATTTCCTATGCTTCTATGTTGCTATGTTGCCCGAGCCTCACCTAGTTTCCAAAAATTCCGCATCGGCGTTCTTGCTCAGATAGACAAAATTGCCAGCATGCCACCAGGTACCTAAGCTAGGACAAAAGATCCAGGATACTCTTCCATTACAGAGAAATATTCCTAGTTCAGCACAACAGCTGCACAAAATTTTGTCGATCTGGATAGTCGGTTATTTTATTACCGTGGGTATTTCTCGAACTATCTGACGCTCGGTCAAGAGTGCATCAGGAATCTCTTACTCTCTTACTTACTGCATCAGGAATCTCCCACTGAATGGCGAGTTATTACAGGAAATTTATAGGTCCCTGGTTTTATTAAATTACGAAATTTGGTTGTTATACCGCTCTCGTTCTGTTCCTTATTTTGTAAGTTAGTTATTCGGTACTGGACGAATTCAGTATTTGCTTCAACACAGAAACTGCGTTCGGTAATTTAAGTGACATTTCTTTAGCTCTCGACCTTTGCCATTTATGGTAGCTCCAGCTGGTTGCTGTTCATTTTTTTACTTCTTAGGATTGCAGACGTGACGTGTTGACGTGAAAACTAGCCTACTTTTGTTTGCTGTACATTACGAACAAATTATGAACTTTATGTTTACTTTAACTTGGATCGCCCCTTTCCTTTCTCCAGACAGCTCTGGGTGTAATAGTAATCTTGGGATCACGAAACGGCACTTTTATCACTGTTTCCAAAAAAATTGCGCCTGTGGCGCATTTCGCAGTCTTCACTAGTTAGACAAAGGGTGCGTCATTTAGTTGGCGTTTGAGGCTTGCGATTTTGGGGGGCTTGAACCACGTTAAAAGCTAGAATTTGCATGGGAAGTAGTTAAATGTTGCCAGAAAAAAAGTCGGATTCAGCAATTTTGCCTGCGGCGCCTTAATTAATCCTGGGGTCAGCCGTTAGCGACGTTGTCGCTATGCAGCAACACCGTCTTTTGCGATTGTTTCAAGTCCTGTTGGTAAGACGGGAAAGGTCTTCCAAAGGTAAAAGACTAGTGACCGTGTATCCATAGGAAAACAAACAGAAGAGGAAAATTGCAAAACGCGCCAATTTTTCTCTTTAGACTTGTTTGTATAAACTCTGCAACTTTTTACGTTGTAGCTTCAAGAAGGGAATTCGCTCTTTTTCCAGATTTTTTTGTTCATATATTCTGTAAAAACCAGGTACTGATTCGGTCAATTTTTTTTTACCAGGTTCGTCCCCCCCCCCCCCCCCAATCAGAAAGGCTCGGGACGCCCCTCGGTGTATATGTATGATTGGATACAAGGGCGGTTCGAAGGGCTTGGGCATGGGGAGGGGGGGAGGGTGAGCACTTTAAAATATACTAATTGATAAAACACAGCATTAGCAGGCTCAAACTTCGAAACGTACTCTATACAGCCATACGACCAGAAATGAGTCATTCCCCCACGCCCCCTTCAAACCGCCCCTGTTTGGACATTTAGATTTTGTTTATTCATACGAAAATTTCTAATATAATATTATCCAACTAGAGAAGTCCCTGCTTATCCCCAATGTTTCCCTGGGAACTGTTGGTGCTTACGCCGTTCCTGGAGGACTCCCTTTGACGAGTCCCTGCGTTTTTATTTGTCCAAGGGACTCACTCCCCGTATACTCGCAAGGCCACACCGACGGGGAATGCTTCGATTATTATATCCATCATCAAAAAGGACTCCCTTTCAGATTCGGAGGGGAATTAATTTTTGCTTGTGTTGTGCAATGTAAAAATAATTTAAAACAATCAGAATAAAGTAAACTAAAAATAAAGTTCATCATCTGCGTATTTTGTTCGAAAAAATCCATTTTGTAAGCATTTCCATGTTCTCGTTGTTTTCCGTACGCGGAGTCCCCGTGGGGTGACTCGTTCCATTCTCGCCGTTCTAGCCGTTCCCCTTGATTCCCCGCGGAGTTCTCGGGGAACGGCGAGAAAATGCCTCTAGTAACGAGTCAGCATTTTTAGTAACTATCGGTAGCGATCAGTCCTTCGACTTCATTTTGTTGATGCCTGTTTTTGTCTGCAATTCTGTCTGTTTGTTTTGCTTCTCAACAGGTTACCCAACTTCAACTGTAGCCTAGTGAGTTAAATCCTGAAGATAAAATGGCAGGAAGAGACCCAGCGGCAAATCAGCTGAATAGCTACAGAGATAGCAAAGCTGTAAGTTTCTTTCTTTTCAGCCCTTTTTTGGCTTTGCCTATAAACCTGCATTAAGCGCACAGGACACAGATGTCAACAGGCTGCACTTTTTGTGTCTTCTTGGTTTTGGCATTTGAATTGGGGCCTTTCCCTTGGCTGAAATATTAGCCGAGTTTTTGTGCATAAACCGTTCTCCTTTTTCTATCCCGTTCTCCTAGAAGCATTTTGGGGGGGGGGCAGTCTAGTACACTAGCCCCATTTCAGGCACGGTGCTCAAACGTCTAGCACCATGCCTGGGTGCTAGACGTTCAAGCACTGTACCTTGGATTTCATGTATGGTGCATGGATTTCAGTATACAGTGCATACAGGAAAAACACAGTTTCTGTCATCACAACTGAGCACCGGCTCGGACAGGGCTGAAATTACTACTATGAATTAGAGAAATCAAAGACAATCCTTTATATATTTTTCACAACAAAAACAAAAGGACTCTAATGATGATGGAGATGAAAAACCTAACAGCACCCTATCTATTTTCCATGTATTTTCCCTATCTATTCCCCAAGAGCCCATATTCTGGTTGGCTGTTAGGTAGAAAAAGCTGAGGCACAGGGCACTTTGCATGCAAAACCCTTGACTATGTAGAAAATGAAAAGAGGTTTTTCACATCTGTCATCAGCCGAGCCCTTTTGTTTTTGTTGTGAAAAATATATAAAGGATTGTCTTTGATTTCTCTAATTCATGGTAGTAATTTCAGCCCTGTCCGAGCTGGTGCTCAGTTGTTATGACTAACAGTAACTGTGTTTTTGATGTATGCACTGTATACTGAAATCCATGCACCATACATGAAATCCAAGGTACAGTGCTTGAACGTCTAGCACCCAGGCATGGTGCTAGACGTTTGAGCACCGTGCCTGAAAAGGGGCTAGTGTACTAGACTGGGGGGGGGGGTGCAGCAGTCTACCACAAATCCCTGATTTTTGGATACCCTATTCCAAACGCTGGGTATATCTAGCATTTAGCATAGCCTGTGCCTAAGGGTGGGTACCCTATGCCAAACGCTGGATACCTCTTGGTAATCTAACCCTGACCTACCCAGACCTACCTCAATAGAAAGGAGTTCTGATTGGTTGATTTTTTAGCTTCACTCAAATCATCAATATTTTACTAGGTTACAGTATCCAGCACCTGACATAGTGTATCCAACGTTAGGCATAGGGTATGCCAAACGCTAGACATATCCGGCGTTTGGCATAGGGTATCCAAAAATCAAGGGTTTGTGGTTGACTGGGGTGCAGAGCCAAAATTTTACCAAATCTTTCAAAAGTTTTACTGAATCTTAGAACTAGGAATTGACTTTAAATTATGGGACAGAAACGATTACGTAGGAAGAGTAACAATAAAAGACAGCATGAACGATAATAAGCCAACCATTAGGCGGCATTTTGGAGAAGTGCACAAGTAGAACATATTGCCGGTTATGATTACAGTAACAGCTACTATCTATTATAGTCAATAGAAAATTAAATCGAACGCCGCAGGCAAAAATTTTCGAAATCCATTATTTCTTAACTACTTCTCTTACAAATTCTATCATTTACCGATTATTAAATACAGAGACTCTAAGAAGTTCCAGAAACCGGATGGAGCTACGTTCCTGCAGCAGCAGCAACTGTAGTCTAGTCAATATACTACCTATAATCACATAAAGTGAGCGGCGAAGGCGAAATTTGCAAGTGCATTTTGTTGGGGGGGGGGTGCAGAGCCAAAATTTTTACCAAGTCTTTCAAAAGTAGAACTAGGAATTCGACTTTAGATTATGGGACAGAAATGATTATGTAGGAAGAGTAACAATAAAAGGCAGCATGAACGACAATAAGCCAACCATTAGGCGGCGTTTTGGCAAAGTGCACATGTAGAACATATTGCCAGGTATGATTGCAGTAACAGCTACTATCTATTATAGTCAATAGAAAATTAAATCGAACGCCACAGGCAAAAATTTTCGAAATCCATTATTTCTCTATTGTAGGCTAAAATTTAACTACTTCTCTTACAAATTCTATCATTTACCGATTATTAAATACAGAGACTCTAAGAAGTGCCAGAAACCGGATGGAGCGACGTTCCTGCAGCAGCAGCAACTGTAGTCTAGTCAATATACTACCTATAATCACATAAAGTGAGCGGCGAAGGCGAAATTTTTGTGTGCTTTTTCCTGCCAAAATTAATTTCTATCCAAATTCTAGCTTTTAAGGTTTCAAAAACTTAATCTAAAACTGGCTTAAAACCCCTCTCTAATGACGCGCCCTTCCAAAAAGTAGAGAATATTACGGAAAGTGTGGCAGGCTGAATTTTTTAAATATCTATGATTAGATATTCTTTTTGAGATCCAAAATAAAAGTAAGGACTATCAATGATATCACAGATCATCCCTTTTGTCTGCGACCAGTGCTTCACTCGACCTCTTCGAGTTTCGAGGTTTGTGGTAACTTCTGAATCTTGGCAATCATAACGAATAAGTCACCAAATCCCAGTTATTATACCGAATAAGTTTAGACCGATAGCATGTTCGGGATTCTGTATAATTACCGTATCCTATTCATTATACCGATTTGCTTTGGTATCGAAATGCTACTGAATAATATTCATATTCGGTGTACTTTCGTCGAAACTTGAACAAAGTTGGGATTCGTGGTTAACTTCCTAATCCTGGAAATTATTGTACAGATAGCCTATTTAGGATTCTGTATAACTACGGAATCCCCGTAAATATAACAAACAGGTCTGCTATCGAGAAAATACCGAATTTTAGTAAAATTTTGGGCCTCTGGTCGAAGAGATTTGTACAGATAGCCCAAAATTTTGACAAATCTCAAAAAGGTGGGGGGGGGATGCCAGAGGTGCTGCGAGTCCGCTGTGATCCAAGTCCGAGACTAGACCGAGACCGAAGTGACGCTCACGAGTCAAGACGAGTCCTAGTCCACGAAAAATATCGTTCAAGACGAGACGAGACCGAGTCCGCGAAAAAGGAGTCTCGAAACCGAGTCACACGCCGAGTCCTAACAATACGTTTTGTTTATGTCAAACTATAATCTTAAAACAAAAATTTAATTGTCCCATGCCGAGGTCTGGCAAAGTTATGGACATTATTCATTGGGCAATATGGGCCCATTTGCCCCAGAACCGGGTGGGTGTGGGGGTGGAACACCCAAAAGGCACAACTAGATCCCCCAAACCCACCAGTGTACCAAGTTTGAACTTGACACTGGTTCACGAGTTAACTGCTTCAGCGCTTGCAATAGTGGAATGTTCCAAGGAACACTCCACTAAAAATTTGACGTCTGGTCAAAAGTATTTTGTGAACCGAAACAAAACCCTTAAAGCACAACTCTTACTAGAAATGATCTTTTACCTACGAAACAGAGCAGTAAAATCGATTTTCGACAACACCATTATTTTCCACCAGAAATTAGCGATTTTCTTGTTAGAGCCTGTCGATTCTATCCAGCCTTCCTGCTCTCCGATGCGGCGGCTGGTCGCAAAACGTTTGAAAACTGAACGCGCCGTGGAAAAAAAGTTGTAAAAGTAAGCAAATAAAAGAAGTCAAGAAGAGAAGATTAGCATATCCTTATGTGCGAAAGAGTTGTTAGCGGGACATTTAATATTCCGGCAAACTTTGCGTTGTCTGACGGGCAAACCCGGCACAGCCAAAAAAGCGTTAGAAATCCGTAGGCACAAAACGAAACAATGGAGAAAGGTGAGAATTTTAGAAGCTTATACTTCTACAGGGGAGCTAGGTATATTATAAAAGGCAGAATAAGCGAGATTGGTCCTTTAAGTTCTCAATGAAAGTGGTTACCAAGATCCAGATCCTCTGTTGTAATCGTTATCGATCAGATCTTATGCGAAACATCTGAGACAATTTTGTTTCATTAGATACCACCACCAGTTTGAAAATAATTCAAGCCCTTTCATCCACTCCCACCACGAGAGGAGTCGACTATTCTGATTTCCTGATTGTTCCATCTTCCTAGCATATCCGGAAGTTGGCGTAGCTGCGACTGTCATCCAACACCAATAAGAAAGGAATAGGAGAGGGTTTCAGGGTTTCAGTACCAGTATGAGAAATTTCAAGCTGAATCTAAAATCTCGTAACTAAGGGAGCGAGTTGATTTATTCAAAAACTGTCAGAACTGGTGTTCAGGTCCTTCAAAATTAACGGGTTCCCAACTGAAACAACAAAACAAACCTTGAAACTAGGTTTGTGCCTCCAGAATGGGATATACGTGCCATGTCAAACTTACTTCAGTTGGTGGTTTCTGGCAAGATGACTATTGAAATTTGATGTTGCACCAAGGGTCTCTGTGATTAATTTACCACAGAATTTGCATTTGCCACTGTGCTTTTTCACTGTAGAGAAAATTTCATAATCTAGATATCCAAATCTGACTATCTTAGGAGAAGTCATTTTCCTAACTGGGATTTTAAAAGCCTTTACAATCTTCTTACCCCTGGTTCCTGATTTTAATCCTTAGACCTCCAATGTATTACTTGACTTGATCCTACTTACAAAGGTTACGACATAACCATCCCTTGGCCAATCTCTTGAATTGGTCCCCGGAGACGATCAATTTCATTTTGAATTTGTTGGTCCAAGACGTCTCTTGGACTCGCGTGACTCGGCCTGATTTCGAGACGAGACGAGTCCGAGTCCCCCTCCACAAAGGTCCAGTCCGAGACGAGTACGAGTCCCAGAAAAAGGTGTCTCGAGACGAGTCCAGAGTCCGAGTCCACCACCTCTGGGGGGTGCTGCTGCCCCCCCGCCCCCCCCCCCCCCTTGCGACGCCCCTGATGGTGTCCATACTTCGGGGCACCATGACCGGGAGGAAGAGCACGGTACCCCCATGATAAATGGTTGAACTGAGATAGCTTACATACCGAAATTCCGCCTGCCGCCTATCCTAGATGAAAATCTGAGTCTGAATCTTTGCTCCCAAACCACGTTTTACAATTTTCAAAATATTAGTGCGTTCCAAAGCTAGAGCCTGGTAAGCGACATGGACTCTACCTGCATGGTATTTACAGGGTATTCACAGCCGTGGGTGAGTCATCACCCTAGGGTCGGAAAAGGGCTCAGAGCTAATTGAGGAGACTCTTGTTCACAATTTAAGAAGATTACCTTGAAGCTTGATCAATAAAAAAAAAGGGGTCCCGTCAGTACCGCAACACGTCAGTTGACATAAACGTCAGTTCGCCACAGAATTCCGTCAGTACGCCAACATTTTCCGACAGTTCGCCTACACGTCAGTTGACCCCCAAAAATCCGTCATTTGATCAACACGTCACTTCATCAACACGTCAGTTGACCAACACGTCAGTTGGCCAACACGTCAGTTGCCCTACACGTCAGTTGACCAAACGTCAGTTCGCCTACTGTCAGTTGACATAAACGTCAGTAGACCTACACGTCAGTTCACCTAATCCTAAAATCCGACAGTTCAGCTACACGTCAGTTCGCCCACCGTCAGTTCGGCTACCGTCACTTCACATAAGCGTCAGTTGGTATAAACGTCAGTTGACATAAACGTCAGTTGGCATAAACGTCAGTTGGCATAAACGTCAGTTGGCATAAACGTCAGTTGGCATAAACGTCAGTTGGCATAAACGTCAGTTGGTATAAACGTCAGTTGGCATAAACGTCAGTTCACACACATTTTCCGAGAGTTTGCTCACATGTTGTTGTCGACGGGATAGTTACGGAAGCTCGCCCAGGTGATTAATAAGAGAAGCCGACAATTCACTTTTAATGAGGGCAAAATTAAGTCAGGAGGCTCTTGTAAATTCTGACAGTTTTGGTTCACGTTACGAAAGAAAGAATACGGTTGGTAGACACCAGGGAAAACTCTCATTGTAATTGATAGCTTCGCTAAGCTGGGGTCAGGGAGGCGAATAAGGACAGTCGGTTCTGATAAATGTATTTTGAAGAGAGCTAGCTTACAACTTCAAGATATAAATACTAATTGCTGGGCAACTAAAACACAATTAGATTTTTATGGCACTTGCAGCTCCGCCATATACCGATCACTTTTTGGTCGGTCGGTCCACTGTTCTCGAGTAGGGTACTTCCAGAAGTTCTAGGACGATGAAACTTGGCAAGAATATTAGGGACCCGACCAAACTAGCTTGGAAATAGTCACTTGACCGATCCGACCATCGTGGAGGGAGGGGGAGGTGGCGGAATCCAGAAAACAGGGGCATGCATAACTTTCGAAGAGGTGATCGGATCTTAATGAAACTTGATATCTGGAAAGACCTTGTGTCTCAGATATCTCATATCAAGTCCGGACCGGATCCGATGAATCGGGGGGGGGGGAGTTGGAGGGGGGAACTGTAAATCGTGTGAACTCTTAGAGTGGAGCGATCCGGATGAAACTTAGTGGCAAGAACAAGAACAAGCTCTAGATAAACAACTGACAGAACTGGATCGGATTCGGACACTATGGGGGGAGCTGGAGGGGGGTTCCGGAATTCCGGCGATCCGTAGTTAATGCACTTCTAGGTGGACTAGGACGATAAAACTTGGTAGGCATATCAGGGACCCGACCAGATTAACTTGGAAACAGTCACTCCCGTGGGGGAGGGGGAGACGGCGGAATCCGGGAATTAGTGGCATGCATAACTTTCGAACGGGTTATCGGATCTTAATGAAACTTGATATCTTGAAAGATCCCACGTCTCAGATGTCCCGTTTCAAGTCCGGACTAGATCCGATCAACTGGGAGGGGGGTCGGAGGGGAGAACCGGAAATCTTGTGACGCGCATAGAGTGGAGCGATCACGATGAAACTTGGTGAGAAGTACAGGCACAAGTCCTAGGTACGTTACTGACAGAATCGAACCGGATTCGAGGGGGAAGGGGGGGGGGGGGGGGGTGTCCGGAATGATCGTGAGTTAAGGTACTTCCAGATGTGCTAGGACCATAAGACTTTGCTGGGGTATTAGAAACTTGACATCATTGGGTTAGAGATCACCATTCCTTAAAGAACTCATCTTAACCGCAAAATACAAAAAACACTTTTAAGCAAAATTTACTTTTTCACGATCGCCATGTACATGATCCTTTTTGCCTCAAGGGTTTTTCTTAGAAATTAATTTTCAGCACCCTTATAGTGCGAATCTTAACCAGAAAGTGGAAACAATACTTCTGACCATCACTTTCATCTGACCCAGCCTTGCAAGTGCCATTTGAGCTTCCAGCTCTTACTTTTGGGATCCCAAAACGTACGTGGAGGGATACCTATGACATCGCAAAAGTTGTCCGTCTGTCTGTCCGTCCGTCTGTAGCACGATAACTCTCGAAGGGAATGAGATATTTTGATGAAACTTAGTGTGAGGATTCGTTGGGTCGTCGGACAAGTCAAGTTTGAAGATGGGCTTTGTAGCCCTACATTTAGGGGTGGGGAAGGGGTTTCAAATTAAGGGGCAAACAAAATATTTTGAAACAGCTAATGTAATAGTCGATTATGGGGTAAGAAGACATGCTGAACACGATGGTGAAAATCATTTTGTTATCGAACAAGTAGTTCGCCCGGAATCCGGCCCAAACCCGAAAGTTTGTTAAAAGTAAAAGTTTTATTGTAAGCTGATTAGATGTTCGATTTACACGCTGAACACGGTGGTGAAAACCATTTTCTCGACGGACAAGTATTTCGACCGGAATCCGGCCCAAACCGGAAAGTTTGTTAAAATTAAAAGTTTTAGTTGAAGTTGATTAGATGTTCGATTTAGGGCAAGAAGACATGCTGAACACTTATGTGAAAACAATTTTCTATCCAGACATGTAATTCGCCCGGAAGCCGGCCAAAACCGGAAAATTGGTAGAAGTTAAAGTTTTATTTCTAGTTGATTAGATAACAAGGGGTAAGAAGAGATGCTGAATCCGTGTGTGACAATCATATTTTACCCGGACATATAGTTCAACCGGAATCCGGCTGGACTCGGAAAGTGTGTTATAAGCTAAATTTTTATTTGAAGTTGACTAGATGTTCATTATTGGGGAAAGAAGATACCCAGAGTTCATTTTTGAGCTTTCTTTTTTTTTCGCCGGACAATTAGTTCTGGAGTTTGGCCGAAATCGGGAAATTGGCGGTAGTGGTAGGAAGTTTTTCTCAGATGATTAGCTATTTGGCCTTAATCTGTTTCTGAATTTTAATTGTAAGAATGTTCAAGGAGTCTGGCGATGACTGGATTTGGCTAAGACAAGACCCAGTTGTCTGGATCAGATATTGAATTTTTGGGATCCCATCGAAACCTTTGCTCTTGTTTTTCATAGCTGAGGGATAGCTAGGCCTATGAGACTAATGATTGCGTCATCAGTTCACACAAAATATGTTTTTGGAATATAAACTTTTGAAATCCACGATGAGTTGACTACTTCCCCACGATGGTCGGATCGGGTAAGTAAGCGACTTAGGGTTTTTACAGAAAACACATACATCTTAAAAAATTTTGTCTGCGACACACTGTTATTTGGAAAGTAATCTGGTCGATTTTTACCATGAAGGAGTCTGATTTTCGAAATTTTTGACTGCGGCATAAAGTTTTAAAACAGTCTGGTTCACTCTGTGTTAAAACTGTCTGTATTTAAGTAGAAAAATATTTATTTTCCATTTTTTTTTTGTAAATAATGCATACAGCGGGTACGTCAGCTACGATGCTTTGGCAGCGATATTTGGCCCTTCTTGGCAAGGGTCCTCGTCAGGCTGTCAATGTTCATCCCTGCCAATGAATCGTAGCAGACGTACCCGTTGTATGCATTATTTGAATATATTTTTCAAAGTCAGCTTGGGCTCAAGGAATATTTTTTTTTCATGGCACTTGCAGCCTCTGGCTCAAGTGCCATATACCGATCATAATTCCGTCCGTCGGTCTGTCGGTCGGTCCGGTTTTTTTGTCACATTTTTTCGAATTAGGGTACTTCCCGATGTACTAGGACAATGAAACTTGGCAGGCATATCAGCAACCCAACCAAACTAACCTGGAAATAATCAGTTTCCCAATCCAACCATATTGAGGGAGTGGAGGGCTATGCGAACTTGAAAATTGAGGGCAGTTTGTCACACTTTTTCGAGTTCGGGTACTTCCAGATGTGCTAGGACCATGAAACTTGGCAGGCATATCAGGGACCCGACCAAACAAATTTAGAAATAATCAGTTTTCCGATCCGACCATCTCGGGGGGGGGGGAGGGCGGGGGAATCCGGGAAATTGAGCAGTGTGTAACTTCCGAACGGGTGATCGGATTGGAATGAAACTTAGTAACTGAATAGATTCTATATGTCTGATGTCCCGTTTAAGGTCTTGACCATATTCGATAGCTAGGGGGGAGTTGGGGGGGGGAGACCGGAAATCTCGAGAAACGGTTAGAATGGAGGGATCGGAGTGAAACTTACTGGGAAGAACAAACATCTGCTCCAGGTTAATCTTTTACACAGTTGGACTGGATCCGGACACTTCGGGGGTGGGGGTGTAGGGGGTTTCCCGGAATTCCAGTTTCTGGGGATTTTCATGACGTAACTTGGCAGGCATATCAGGGACCCGTTCAAACTGACTTGGAAATATAAAAAAAATCTTCGATATGATAATCTTAGGGGGGAGTGGAGGGAGGGAAATCCTGAATATTGAGTCATGCGCAACTTTGGAACGGGCGATCGGATTCGAGTGAAATTTAATAAATGAACAGAGGACATATCCCTGTGGCGATCTTCGTCATTTCCGGATCGGATCCGACAACTGTTGAGGGGGGGGGGGATACTAGACCCGCTTAGACTGGTGTGATCGGGATCGAACATTGTAGAATAACAAACAGATGCTCTGGGCATCATTTACAGAACCGGATTGGCTCCGGGTATTGTGGGTGGAGTTGGAGGTGGGGGGTCTGGGATTCCGGTGATCGCGAGTTAAGGTACTTCCAGATGAGCTAGGATGACGAAACTTCGCTGGAATATTCGATATTCAACAAGATTTGCTTATAAATAGCTACTTCCCAAATCCGACTATTACCGTATCAACCTTGACCGCAAAGTAAGAAAAATACTTTTAAGCAAAATATGTATGTTCATGGTCCCCATCAGCCAAGTGTCATTTTTGCCTCAAGGGTTTTGCTTACAAATGAAGTTCTAGCCCCCTTACAGCGCGCATCTTAACCGCAAAGTTCTTTTGATGAAAAATTTATCTTAACCCCTGCAAGTGCCATATGAGCTTACAGTTCTTGTTTTGTTTTTATGAATTTTTCGGAACTATTGGAATAATAGCTATTTCCGGGGAGAAATGTTTGATCTGAAGTAAATTAGAGGTTCAATTTAGGGGTAAGAAGACACACTGAACACGTATTAAACAATTTTTTTTTTTTCGCCGGACAAGTAGTTCGCCTGGGATCCGGCCCAAACCGGAAAATTTGTATAACATAAAAGTTGTATTTGAGCTTGATTAGATGTTCGATTCAGGCTTAAGAAGACATGCTGCATCCGCATATGGCAATTATTTTCTACCCGGACATATTCTCCCGGAATCCGGCTGAAAAAGTAAAGTTTTGAAAAAGTAAACGTTTTTATCTGAAGTTGATTAGAGGATGGGTGTAGTGGTAAGGAAGCATGCTGAACCTATGTGTCAATATTCCACGCCGGACAAATAGTTCGGGCTCCGGCCAAAACCTGAAGATTCGTTAAAAGTTAAAGTTTTATCTGTAGTGTATTGTAAGGTAGTATATAGTACATAACGGACAAGAAGCTCGCCAAGAACCAGGCAGAAACCGGAAAATATGTGAGCAGTAAGGCAGCAGGTAGTTTTGATCAATTTCGTCAAAGTAAATCCGACTTATAGGAGTAAACACGCAAGCTGAATCCACGTCTCTCTGTTTCTAAATTCCAGTTAAAATTGGTTGGCGAAGACCGGATATTTATCTACAAGATCCAACTGTCTGGATCAGATATGAAATTTGTGGGATCCCGTCGAAACCTTTGGTCTTGTTTGAAGACAATAGAGGAAGCACTGGCCAAGAGCCAAGAGAAAAGAGTTCGTCCCTCACTGTTTCCGGTACCCTTTCGGAAAAGATTGAGAACCACTGGCACATTTTGGTCCTTCACCTTGCGATGGTTGTTAAGCCCTTATTTGTGTTTAATTATACGTTCACCTCATATTTTTCAGTTTTCGTTTGACTAGCCCCGTCTGCCGCATCTGATTGCAAGCTCCCGGTGATTCTTAACTAATTTTACCCTCATCAATATGCGCAAATGTCGGCTTCTTTTTAATAATCCCCTGGGTTTTATTCCCTCTGCTTAATTGCTTTCGGTGACCCAGTCGACTTCGAACTAATAGGCGGGTCTGAATCTCTGGGGGTGGTGACGGATTTTGTAGGCGAAGTGACGTTTATGTCAACTGACGTTTATGTCAACTGACGTTTATGTCAACTGACGTTTATGTCAACTGACGTTTATGTCAACTGACGGTAAGCGAACTGACGTGTAGTGGAACTGACGTGTAGCTGAACTGACGTGTTGCGAACTGACGGATTTCTAAAATAGGTGAACTGACGGTGACTGAACTGACGTTTATGTCAACTGACGGTAGGCGAATTGGCGTGTAGTGCAACTGACGTTTAGATGAACTGACGTGTAGGCGAACTGACGTGTAGTGGAACTGACGTGTAGAGGAACTGACGTGTTGACGTACTGTCGGATTTTTCGTTTAGGCGAACTGACGTTTATGCCAACTGACGTGTTGCGGTAGTGACAGCGACCCAAAAAAAAGGTACCTACGAATATTACGAATACTACGAAACCCAGGCAACTCGATTTTGGAATTCAATATTTTTCCTGCGATTTCTGCGTTCCATGGATTTTCGCGATCAGCCCAGCGGAAAGTGGAAAGGGATTCCGGGAATCACTTGTTACAGATTTCGCAATGCACTTTCGCTCAATGGGAGGTGATTGGGGAAGGAAATATTGATTGATTCATTCCGCGCAAAATACCTCAACCATGGCCTAATTAACGAGACTGTATTTTAAGATTCGGCTGAAAACCAAAAAGTGATAGGGTGAATGCGGAAGAAGGAGATCGGAAGAGTGCTGGTTGATAATGCTAATGATGTAATTAATGGTAATTAACACAGTTACTTTCCAATCATAAAAATTACGCAACTCCAGATAAATTTACAATCGTGGCGTAATTCACGAGATCTACAACACTCTATGAAAGGTAACAGAGCTTTTGGCCTGTTGTGTTTTTTGTAGAGGCGATTTTTGCTTTCGCTATTTTGACCTTCGCTTTTTTTCGCTGTTTCGACGGCGTGCAATTTATGTTGTTTACTTTTGCTTGTTCAAGATACTGAAAGTTTCTTGAGATTAATTTATTGTATTTATTCATATTTTAAATTGTTACACGTAAACCTATATATGGGTGACGTAAAGATGAACCGTACAAAAGTCTCCTGCAACCCATGGCACGAGAATCAGGTATTTTGGCCTTCCTCTTTAAGACTTACAATTCTTATTTGTTACAGTTATTAGCCTTAAAGCACAATGGACACTTCTAATGCTTTACTTTGTATTAAATGCTTCACAAATAAACATTTCCGACTTCCTTTAGAAGACGCTACGAAAATCGGCCGTTTTCTTGTTATCCCTTGTCTTTACCTCTCTGGCATTTCGGCGATCCAAATCTTAGGAGCTGGGATATCGTGGCAGGAAATTCAAAAACTCCCAGCAATGCTTGATAGGAAAGGAAGGATGGAAAAGGATATATTTGAGATGTCACCAAAGTCCAGCCGTAGATGCAGTTTACCTGATTGTTCGTGTGTTTCATCAGAAGTTCCATTGCTTAAAGTGCCTATTAAAAGTTTTCTTTGTGGAATAGTGTTGTGAAGCTTGATTAGCTTGCTTTATAATATGTACCAGAATATGCAATAAGCTTATAAAAAATAACATAGCTAAAAAAATTATTCAAAAACAAAACAACCTATTCAAATCTGAATTATACAAGCTGATTTATGCATAAAATAAAGATCTACTAAGTATTATAAGAAACATCACTTTTATCTTTGTCCAAGCTAGTAAACTGAGCATGTACTGGCCCAAAAAATTACGCTTTGAAATATCACAAAGAGGAAACTGTTGAAAAAGCTGCTGATCTACGGGGTAAGCATTGTTCCTAGGTTGTTACAGAGGGGGATTGGGGTAGTTTGATGTGCCCATTGAACTTTAAATCTTACAATTCGTAATTCAGTAATTTATACAAAGCCCAACGAAGACATTTATTAAAGAGGTATTTGAAATTTTTAGCTGCAACCTAAAGAGGAACCTTGCCAAGACGAGCCTAATCTTGCGTTTTTTTGTCTTATTTATTAAAATGTGGCTCGTCTGATCCAATCCCTCTCCTAAGCTCCTCTGGAAAAATCTCTTGAAAAGCGAAAATCGGAGAAATAATCTCGTCAATACGCTGTGGTTGTCAACTTTTCTCGAGTTGCATAATTTGCAAATAACTGTTGTATCAACATTGATTACATGATTTCATGATCAAGACGCTCTTCCAACCTCCTTCTTCCCCATTCACCCTATCAGCCCCTACTTTTCTACCGATTCTCGCAGTATGAATCATATAGAGTTGCGTAAGTTTCGTAATATTCGTATTTTGCAGGTAATTTTTTTTATATTGATCTAGTTTCAAGGTAATTCTCATAAATTGTGAATAAGAGTCTCGTCAATTAGTCCACTGTTGTCAACAGCCCCAGGCTCGATACCAGCCCCAATACGCCCTTCTTAAAATCCAGTGACGAATTGCCGCCAGATGCGCTAGAGAAACAATAACAGTCCCACGTGAGATATTGGTATAAGTTATCTGAAGGGGGAATAAGTGATAAGGCTTTCGTTTCGTACCGAGTCGCGCATTAGCCCCGTGGAAAAGTCAACCAGTAGTCAGCACTGAAGTCGAAGCCAGAATTGACAAACTAAAGTTTGACAGAACAAACTTGGGTAGAGCAGATATAGAGGCAGATGCATTTTAAACAGTTTAGAACATGGCTAGGCCTAAGAGGAATTGAAAATAACCAAACAAAGCGGGTAAAACGTGCACCAAGAAGTAACATGTCATGGTTTACTTTAGGCTAGCGCCGATAGAGGCTAAAAAAGAGCTAATCTGGTAGGAATTTTATGAAGGGTGTATGGGAAGATTACAGCGGGCAGCAGCTTACATGAGAGACGACTGGCGACCATTCTTGGATGCCCTAAGCACCTTTGAAGATGTACAAGTGAAACTAAGGTCTCAAGTTCGATTTAAATAAAAATCGTGATAGTCTCGATATTAGAAAAAATTGTAACAGAAACTTATTTCTAGGCTGCAGATCAGATCACAACATCTCATGGGGCTCCTGTAGGGAGCAAAACTGCCTCACTTACCGTTGGGCCCAGGGGCCCGATCTTGCTTCAGGACCATGTCTACTTGGACGAGATGGCTCACTTTGACCGAGAGAGAATCCCTGAGAGGGTTGTTCACGCGAAGGGATCAGGTCAGTTAAATAAATTACCATTAATTAATTTCTTATTTTAGGAACATGTTTTTTAATAGAAACAGTAGTTGGCTTCTTTAACATTGGGGTGACAGGCCTGATATTTTTATGAATCAAATCATTTTTGTCCCCCCTCGTTAAGGTGGATCGTCATTGCCCGGGCTTTGTTTGGGGCATTCTGTGGAGTCAGAAATGAGGGCATAAATAAAGTTGCGTGTGTTCCGATAGTAGTGTTGTTCCTACACTATAGAAATTAGCAGAGCAAAAACATGATTTGCCATTAATCCTCGCTTCTTTTCTGAAATCGGCCATTATTATTGGCCAGACAAGGTCTGAGTTAGGCTAACCTAATGACCCATCCACTTATTCACCTAAACAGGCTTGAAAACCCGATGAAAATGCGTTACTTCGTTGCTCGCTGTTCACGGATAATTGATATTCGTATAGTGGACGTTCCCTGTCGGATTTGTGGTACCTCAGTGCGCCTGTACCTGTGTTGTACACTACGCTTGACGAAAAAGATTTATGAAAAAATTGTGTTCTGACAGTCAGCAGTCTTCACAAAGCTCACCACTGCCAGTGCCATCTGAAGAGACGCGTTTGTGCTGAGATTCAAATTTTCCGGGTCATAGTAGAATTTGGCTGTGTGGACGGTCGTAGATGTTTTGAACGACACTAATAGAGCAGATAGTCGAAAATCAATAAATTCCTTGGCAGAACCGAAATAATTCAGTGCGTTGAACTAAATGATACAAAAATAATTTGGCTTTTCAGTTAAACTTCAGAAACGATTTTGTTGGAAACATGATGAAAATCTAGCAAGATTTCTCATGTGCCAATAAATCAGGGCAGTGCGAACAGAAGTCTGGGCTTGAAACCAAGACCTCCTCCCTGGAACCAGCTTGAAACCAACTCCTCTTATTTTATGATACCTGCAACCTCTTTGTTAAATTGAAGTATCATAGACATCATCCTAATACTGCACATACGTTTCCTCGCGTTGCTACTCACAATTGTCAGACCCCATTGCCCACCACCTAGATGCAATTTCGCGAAACCTTAAAGTTTAACTGGAAAGCCAACTTATTTTGTGTCATTTAATTGAACACACTGAATTATTTGGGTTCTGGAAAGGGTTCTTCTACTCTACGTTCAGAATCTCTGCGGCCATCCCCACAACAAAAGTTCTAGTAAGACGCGGGAAATTTTAATCTCAAAACAAAAGCGGCTTTTCAGTGGGCAGTGGGGAGATTGTGAAGATTGCTTAGTGCCTGAACAAGAAAAAAATCATAAATCTTTCTCGTAGAACGGAAATTCCACTATTTGAAAATCGATTATTCGTGAGTAGCGGAACAAAGACGTAACACATTTTCAGCAGGTCTTCAAGCCGCTGTTAGTGAATAAATGATGGGTAACTAGATTGTCCTATCCCAGCCCTTTCTGTTAAACTTTAAATTCTTATCTGAGAGTTACAAAAGTCAGAAAGTTCTTCCTTACAAATATTGCCTCCTTTGATGTTTAGGCCTACTTCATTTAGAAGCAAAATCCTATTCTGCTGCTTTATAGTATGACATTGTTAACGCTGAAAGCCCTAATGGACCCCGGTTGACACAAAAATGCAAACAAAATGTAACTGACTTCCGACAAAAAAAAATTCCAAATAAATCCAGTCAATAAATAGATAAATTTCTAATAATGTCATCCCGAACGCTCTCTTTTGTCTACGCCCCACCCCCAGCTGCCACTTACTCCGTAGATTACAGGTTTGTTTCCTTCCCCGACGTTGACCCTGAAGATTGACAGCCTGACGAAGACCTTTGCCAAGAAGGGCGGAAGTATCGCTGACGAAGCATCGTAGCTGACGTATCCGTTGTATACATTATTTGAATATATGTTTCAAAGTCAGCTTGGGCTCAAGAAATATTTATGCGTAGAAGCTAGTCAGAAATGAGTGGGGGGGGGGGGGGGCGGGGGCTACAGACACAGGTAGAAAAGCCTAGCAGCCCTTGGAAGAGCTGATTGTAATTTTTACAAGTTGTAGGGTAATTCGACCTTCTCCCAAAACTGGAGCAGATCCTTTCTTTGTGCATTGATTATCTGGCTGGCTAATCACCAGCCAGAAAGCTTTTTATTTTAGTTTGTTTGCACAGATGTTTGCACTCTTATCTTTTGGTTCGAGATAAAACGCTTGTTTACTTTTACCGTGCCGAAAAAAAGAATCAGCCTTCTAATTCGTAAAGTACAACTCCGAACAAAAATTATATTTTCACGATAAAATGGTTGAGAAATATCGTTTCTTGAAAATGGCCAATACCTGCCCCTTTAAATTCGCGATTTCTTGTTAACGCTTGTCGACTGTGTCCAGTCTTCGCGCTTTCCGAGTCAGAGGCTCGACTAAAAATATTTGGAAATTGTGCGCGCCTTGGTTAACAAGACCAAAGATTTCGATGGATCCCAACAATGTCATATTTGATCCAGACAATTGGGACCAGGCTAATCATCCGAGAAAACCAAGTTCAGATATACCTCTATAAGGTATATCTATTTTGACGATACTGACAGAAACTACCTGGTATACTTCTGCCAAATTTCCAGTTTTGGTCGAATTCCGAGCGAACTACTTGTCCAGCAGAAAATTCAGAAACGAATGCAGCGTATTCGTTGCAAAAATTTGGTTTAAGTGGAGATTAACTGTCATTTTAATTAGAGTTTTGGTTTGGGGTAAGAACACACGTTGAATCCATATATGTTTTTATTTTTTCAACGGCTCAATCTTTTTACCGCATTTGGGGACAGGGGCTTCACGACTGTGGCGTCCCCCACCCAATGCTGTCGGCCAGTCGGTAAAAAATAACCGAGTCGGCGCGAAGCGCCTCGATTTTTCGTGACAACAGATGATTTTTTTCATGAAAACAGTCGGTTTTTCTGAAAATTGGTCGATTTTTCGTCAAAATAGTCGATTTTTTCCGAAAATCAGTCGCTTTTTTCCAAAAATGTCAGTTTTATTGTTGAAAACATTCGTTTTTCTGCAGAAAAAGTCGGTAAAAACTACCAGCCAGTCGGTAAATGCATCTACCCCCCCCCCCCCCTAAACATTTTGGCTAGTAACGCCTCTGGTTGGGGAGAAGGAGAACTTAAACATACAGGGACGTAAAAGTCATCAGTTAAACTTGTTGGGAGGCTGTTAAACTGGCAATAGATACGATGAATCGCAAACGTTTTGGTCGTGCCTTGGGTATGGACAGTTTGGTTTGAATCATCGGAGGAAGTTTACGGATGAGCCTAATTATTAGATATTCGTTTCGGTGAAAAGCATTACCTGTAGTACCTCTTACCTATTGGATCTCGATAAGGGATCTGCAAGTTTACATTGCAAGTTTATGGATTCTGGGAATCTGTCAGACCTCATTATTGTCTGTATCAGGAAGTTAAAAAATATTAAGTTTTGGGATCCCATCGAAACCTTCCAAGTCGCGAGTAATTCGTTGTTTATCTAAACAAAAATGCTCTGTCGTTTCAGGTGCCTTTGGCTACTTCGAGGTGACCCACGACATCACACAATACACCAAGGCATGCGTGTTCAGCCATGTTGGAAAGCAGACCCCTCTAGGCGTTCGGTTCTCAACCGTCGGTGGGGAGAGCGGATCCGCCGATACTGTCAGGTAGGATTCGCTGGTTCGTATTTCCTGTGTGTCCGAGTTCCGCAACCGGCAAAGTTTGGTTCTGACCGGATTAAAGTCTTACATTAGCATTGAGCTCGTCCGAGTTTCGTACCGGACTATTGGCAACTCAGACGAGTCAATAGAAGGTCATCAGGCAAGTCGATCCATACCGGAACTCAGGCGAGCCTTTAGCAAGTTTTCAACAGGAGCCGCTTTCGGAAAATAGGATTCCAGTCTATTGGACTGGCAGTACGTGAGTTCCTCCGTATTTCGGTGCCGGGCCATATAACCCAGCTGAACACAGTGATGCCCCGTCATTAGCTGTTTTCAACCGGATTCGCATTCGTGAAACTTGATTTCAGCCTATTGCATTAAAGCTTAACTGAAAGGCCAACTTAATTATGTGTCATTTAATTGAATACACTGAATTATAGGATTCTGTAAAGAGATTTTTTTATATTTTCCACTATCTATTCTAGTTATGACGTTCAGAATATATGCGGCCGTCCCCACAACGAAAATTCTACTATGACGCGGGAAATTCTAATTTCAACACAAACGCGGCTTTTCAGTGAGCAGTGGTGAGATTGGTAAAGACTGCTTAGTGCTGAAAAAAAAAAAAAAAATCATAAATCTTTTCGTAAGGCGTACAACAAAAATACAAGCGCATAGAGGTACCACAAATCACACGGAAAAATGGATTATTCGTGAAAAGTGGAACAGCGAAGTAACGCATTTTCAGCGGGTGTTCAAGCCAACTTTAGTGAATAAGTGATGGATAACTAGATTGTCCTATCCCAGCCCTTTTCGGTTAAACTTTAACATTGAGCCTTGTCGGTAGCAAGTGGCTTTGTTGGAAGTAGCCACTTTATGGCAATCTGGCTTTGCCCCAAGACGTTCAGAACCGTGCCACTTGAGCGGCCAGTCGTTGGCAGCTTTGGGTGGAAAGACAAACAGACCCACCAGAATGGGGTAGGCTACATGTGAAGAACAAATTTGTTCTCCTCTTCATCGTAAGTGTAACCAGCTAGCTTACGCGTAGTGCAACTTAGCGGGCATCACTGCGACTAGGTTTTTAACCTCTTTCGTATAAGATGGCGTCCACGTTGTAGTTGTGTTGCGAGAGCAACACTTAGGCCGCCGATTTCATTCTATTCCTGGTAACTGGTAAAGGTCTAACCTGTGCGGTTTTTACGGCAAGTGTGGACCTTAGGCCGGATTGATGAATATCACATTACATTGTGGAAAGCTCCGTAGAACTCTTGGGGCCAAAAAGGATGGTTTTTGCTTGTCCTCGAGCCAGAGCCTACGGTGTGCGAAGTGAACATCTAAAGTTGTGCAGACAACCTTTCGTTTCGTCAAACCATGTTTCTGCTTTCGAGTGGAAAGCTCCGTTCTAGCACGTAAGCAGGCAGGCACTAGTTTCAAATTGAAGATGGACTAAAATCTATAAGTGTTAAATATATGCGGCAGTTACCCGGCCCCACAGCCAACATATCTCCTTAGAGCGATAAATATAAAAATTTACAGAAACAAAAAGTGGCTTTTTCCCACGGGTCCGAAAGTGCTGCCATCTATTGTTTCTACCCATTTCTGTTCGCGATTTCAGCTTAGTTTATCATTTGTTTTTTTTGCACTTAGGATTGTGTTAGATAAATGGTATCAGATGCGCCTCTTAAACTTTAAAAGTTCTCTCATTGCTAAAGAAATTAGAGCTTATCCTTTGCTCCTTTCTAAGCGGGGACTTAGAAAGTTGGCATACTGCAAAAAAGTCAACTTTTGATCTAAGAGAGGTAGAATTTCTTTTTCGTCGGCATTCGATAGCCGCTGACGAGCTGATCAAGTTATATGCAGTCCATTTTTTGGTACAAAAATTCCTTCATGAGATACACCAGTTTGAAAGTTTCAAGGGGTTGACAACTTCAGTAGTAAGGTATATACTGAAACCAAAAATAGGCGATATCACTTGTGAGACATGTAGGGGACTTGTAAGCAACAATCGACTGTTAAGCTCATAATCATCTTCGGCGATGAGAGGTTTGCAGCTTTTGCTAGTTGGTGTATCTGTTATTTGTTTCCGGTCTATTCGATGGTAAAAAAATCTGGTTCCCAATTGTAAGATAGGCAAGGGACTTGTAAGTAATAATCACCTGTTATCGTCTTCAGCGATGAGGGGTTTGCAACTTTTGCTAGCTGCTATTTGTTTCTGGTGAACTTGATGTCTATCAAGAGAGAGGGACTTGTAAGTGGGAATCGGTTCAAGAGGGGCTAGAAATTTGTGCAAATTGGTGCACATTGTATTCGATTTCTATAAATCTAACGGTAAGAAAGTTTGTATCGATGGTCTACCGCTCAACTGTTTACGCAACGGGTACAAACGATAATGTGAAACAATGAGGTAGTTTCGTAATAATTAATATTGTCATCTATGGTATTTTAATCTTGAAAAGTTACGCATAATACCAACTACAACTAGATTATTTAAGATATTGTCCCAAGTTTTCATCCGTCACGATGTCTACGATAGAAAACGATAAAGTTCAACTGACTGCAAAGTCAATTTAGTCCCTTCTTCCGATATTCTTTTGTTGATGTTTTTACAACGCTGAGGAATAGCCTTTGATCATGTGATTACTGACTGGGTTCTTCTTAGAACATACCGTTTTATAAGCTTCGATAAGTCAAACAACTTCAGTATTTAACCGACAGCGAAGAAACAAAACCAAGTCGGTGGAGCCGGACAAAGGTTGCCGCAACACTTCACGCTGCCCAGGCAACGTAGGTCTAGTTGGATTCTAGATAGACAAAAAATATCATACTTCGTGACCCTACGCTAATTTTCTGCGGACAGTCCAGTACCGGCCATGGCGGATACCCGACGAAGCTACCTAAGGCCAGGCCATCAACTTGAAATTTAGCTGACATAATATTCAAACTTGACCTATCTCTTAACGTGGCTGTGGCCCAAGGACGCATCCCTCTTATATGACCAGACGTCTGAGGCACAGCCCGGCCTACCACCAGCGCAAACATGCCGTTACTTAGGTATTCCTGATATTTTTTATGTAAATAATCACTCAGACAAATTTCCACTCAGCTAAACTGGTTATCTTTGATAGTGCAAAACGGATAAGTCAGTTCAGTTTCATTAGAGTTAATAGTCCTGCAGAGCATTGGTTCCCAACCTTTTCCGTGTCGCGTACCCCCAATCAAAGGTTCGAAAAGGTTGCGTACCCTCTTTTTCAGGCCGTGAAAAAACGATGTTTGTTATAGTAAATGATAAAGCATACATGTGTAGAAATATATACAAAATCGACACTTGAGGCTGCTTTCTGGCCAAAAATTTTTCAAATCTCGGCTCGATATCAGTAACGGCAATATTTATGTCAGCCTGTTTCTGTGTTTGGTTTTGATGTTCTCCGTGCTTTCATCAAGCTGCATCGCAAACATTTTTGTTAGCGTGATTTGCAACCTGAATGACACTATCACTTGCAATGTCTTCAATTGTTTTTTAAACAATATTATTTGATACAGGAACAGATTTTATCGCAGTGGGCTAGCTTGTTTTGGAAGCAACATTATTTCATCGACTTTCACTAGGGCTTCTAATCAGAGGCGTCTCTCAGAGGTTGGCAACACCCCTCCCCCTGAAAGTGGTCGGCCAGATTGGCGCGAAGCGCCGCTATTTTTCGTTTTAATAGTATTCTTTTTTTTTTTAAACAGGGTAAAAGTGACCAGCCAGACAGTAAAAATACATTGCCCCCCAAAAAATGTTTTAGCTAGGCTTTTGTCAATCAAAAATGAGTGAGGCGAGATTTTGAAGCTACACACTAAACCGATTTTGGTACCTTCGCGTACCCCTTGCAAGGTCTCGCTTATCCCTTAGGGTACGCGTACCACCGGTTGGGAACCACTGTTGTAGAGGACCCTTGCCAACAATGGCCAAAATATAGCTTTAAAAATTCAGTTGACGTATTCGTTTTCAACTGTCACTATTACTAAGGGTATTGTCGAGGACTCTTGCCAAGAAGGGTCGAAATGTAGCTCTAATAAAATTCAGCTGACGTATTCGTTTTGCATTGTCAAATATTCGGATCTATTTACCCTCCACAAACGTCCTGCCCTCTCAGCCCACGAAATTATTAGCCAGTTTTTCATTCCTGAGCCCGTTTAATGTGCTTGTTAATGTGTAAACAGTTTAAGTCCATTTAGTATGTTTTTAAACTATATGAGAAGAATGCAGTCATGTTTATTTACATTTTTTTGTTTAGTGTTTTAATATATGTATTTTACTTTGTGTGTTTTGCTCATAGTCCGCTGTTATTCAAAAAGCGGGTCACAAATAAATAAATAAAATAAATAAAGATGATTCGCAGTCAGCTTGGGCCGAGTGAATATTTAAACTGGTTATCGCTAGTCGAACTTCTTTGGATCAGGGCACGCAGCAGACTCGAAAACGAATAAACGATCACAAAGAGTAAAGTTGATGTAAGCTTATTTGAATGTCGCCTAACAGTTCATATCCTCTTTTGTCATACTCGACTCTCCTTTTTTATTTATTTTGCTGTTACGTTGATCACTGCCACCTGGTTTCCTTTTCACACTGTCAGGCGTTTAAAACAGATAACACAAGGATGCGCATTTTCGATAGACAATAGACTTGGGATGTAATCTGTAGGTATTTTGAAAACGTCATGCAATAAATGTTATGCATAAGAAGTGTTGCCAGGATGAGCCGAAAAAACACTTGAAAAGCGTCTGCTCGTTATCATGCAATGCTTGTTATGCACTTACTTGTCTAAATTTTTCTATACCTTTGGTTGAATCTATTAGGTGGTTGGGAATCTCGATTACTAGTAATCTACGGTCACTTCGTTCGCGTACAGTTTCTGACGCTAAGCTTAAGCTCCAGATTGGTTACTCAAAAATTGTTGCTAACAGAAGTAAATATAACCGTAATGCATTAGCGAAACTGTACTCGACCTATTGTGACCACTCTGTTTTATTTTTGTCTGGGTTGTTTCCAATTTTTCTTAAAAAAGATATCCAAGCTCTCCGATCCGCGTATTTCCGGTACTTGAGATTTTTACTTTATTTGCCACCGTGGTATAAGAATAGACAAATTATCCAGAATTTTAACGCTTCGGATGTCACGGCAAAGCTGGCCTTGCTACACGAGGGGTTATCCGGGTCTGCAGTTTCGAACCTTGAGCCTTTCCATGGTCTTCTACAATGTTTTTCTCGTAGTTGAGTTATTTTCTTTCTTTTTGGTTTCTTTTTTGTTTATTTAGTTTATTACTCCACTTTTTCTTGAATGTTGTAGTGGGTTAAAAATAAATTATTATTATTATTATTATAACATATAATGCCTAACGTTTTCTTAATCACAACAGATTACACCCCAAGTGTTGTCTGTTGAAACTGTGCGTCTGTGTGTTACCTGTTAAGAAAGTTCTGACAGTGCACAATCTGAGTATTTCGCCAAGTGGAACGTACCTTCAACGAAGAAGATGGCAGTTCACATCAGCAATCACCTAAGATAGAAGAAGAAGCACATTTCATCTAATTGCTAAAATTTCAGCTCTTTGTGGCTGGACAACCTTGAAATAGTTTGCTATTAGCTCATATTAAGTTTGTTGTTCTTTCATTCCATTTGACTGATACATGAACAAGTAACACAACTAGGGTAGTGAAATAGCTAGGGAAGTGTTCGGATAAGCACACCTCTACTTCAAAACGACCCCTTGTTTATTGTATGGCACTTGCACTTGGAGCTTCGTTCAATTGCCACATACCGATGACTTTTCGGTCGGTCGGTCGTTCAGGCCACTCATCTCGAGTTAGGGTACTTCCAGAAGTGCTAGGACGATGAAACTTGGCAGGTTATTAAGGACCCGACCAAACTAACTTGGACATCGTCCTAGCACATCCCCGATTCGACCACCGTGGGGGGATTGGAGGGAGGGGGAATCCGGAATATTGATTACCTTTTGAACGGATAATCGGGTCTTAATAAACTTGATATTTAGAAAGACCTGCTGTCTCAGATGTCACACTTCAAATTTGGGATGGATCCGGTGAGTTGGGGGGTGGGGGTGGACAAGAAGTCGTGTGCCATGTTCAGAGTGGATGGATCGGGATGAAACTTGGTGGGAAGAACAAGCACAAGCCCCAGATACATAGTTGACAAGACTGGGCGGGATCCGAGCACTGTGTGGCTAGTTCGTGGGAGGGTTGCGGAATTCCGGTGATCGCGAGTTATGATGCTTACACATGTGCTAGAACGATGAAACTTGGCAATCTTGAGAAATGTCGAACTTTTGAACGGGTGATCGGATGTTAATGAAACTTGATATTGGAAAAAAAACTCATGTCTTAGATGTCCCATTTCTAGTACGGACAGTATCCGATCAGTGTAAAGGAGTCTGGGGGGGGGGGGGACATGCTTAGAGTGTAGCAATTGGGATGACACCTGGTGGGAAAAACAAACGTAACAAACTACGAACTGGCAAATTCCTACTTTCATCTTTTAACCAAGCCTTGCAAGTGCCATATGAACTTCCAGCTCTTGTTCTGATTGATGGTCGAAATCGAGTTTAAGGCAACGTGGAAGGTCTCTTAACGTCATGGAAGGAATTAAGTGTGTAACATTTAGAGTCTTGTAGAGCGGACACGAATTGAGTCGTAGTCAGCCCGAGTCTAGTTTTTCAGAGACCGAGCTAAATCCACTGCCAAGTCATTTTATGGTGGGGTACTTTGGGATTTGCTTGCTCAGAAGGAAAATAAAAAATCTTCCGAGCTGTTGAATTCGAAATCCTGGTATTGCGGAATAAGTCTTCTGTGCCCGAAAGCGATGGAAAACAAATAAATTTCGTTGATTGCGGGTCATGAAAAGGAGTTAGTCTATTTTATGTTCTTAGCTTAAATCGTCCATCTTGAGTGGATTGCGCTTATTCTTGTTCTTTTTTTTTCCAGATCTTTAGTGACGGGATACCTATGACTTTGTAAAGTTAAGTCTGTTAACACGACAACTCTCGAAAGGATTAAATATTTTGGTCAAACTTGGTGTGAGGATCCATGTTGTCAAAGTTCTAGTTTCTTAATCAAAGTACAAAGTACATATATAGAGGGGGGGGGGGGGGTAGAAAGGGGTCTGAGTATTTTGGGCCATGTGTGGGGGAAATCAAGGGTAGAAATACATATTTTTTCAAAGCTAATGCGATAGACAACTTAGGGGTGATGAAACATCCTGAATCCATATCTGATACCTATTTTGTCATCGCACAAATAGTTCACCCGGAATCAGGCCAAAACCGGAAATGTCCGAAATCGGTTGTAGCAGGGTTGTAGTGTCGAAATAGGGGTAAGAAAACGCGCTGGCTCAGTATATATGTTGCGTATGTAGTGGTGTAGGTATTATAAAAAGAACTTGTTGATCAGAATAATCTGTCGGCTTTTAACTAGCATTATTCCGGTCGGAGCCAGGTTTAGACCGGAAAGTAAAAATCGGGTCAATAAATGGTCTAAAAATCTGGAATCTGCTTAGTTGGTTGATTCAACCTTCGTATTTGTGTGGATAATTATGGCTTCGGCTTCTGGAAAGTCCTAAGTAAGTAACGTTAATAATAAATTTAGAACGAGGTAATAAAATTAAAAGTATTAAAAAGGGAAAATTTCTACGATAAACTGAAAATTATTGTTGCCTCAAAGTATTAAAGAAGAACCAAAATTAAAGAAATACCGTAGGAAATGGTCTAAGCGGATGGCCATTCATAGATACACTATGACCCAGGGTTTTAATGTTGGAGCCGGAACCGAAAATTCGTTTTGTCTCCGGAAATGTTTAAAGCATGATTACATAAGGAGGAAGTTAAATAAATGATTGAGATGAGGGCTGACAGTTTACCACTTGGGGCAAGGAGAAACTATATTGGTAAAGTAAAAGTGAGATTTGGTCCTTACTCTGTTCTATGTTTGGTCATGAGGCTTTACGAAATGTGTGGAATTGAATGAATGTAGAAAGGAGGTATTTGGCGAGAGAGTATTTAATGAAGAATGGAGGGTAAGGATGATGAAGGATGAATATTTTGTTACCTTGATAAAACTTGGACGTTACTTGAGGCTTGCGATGGAGCATAGAACGAGATTTCTAGCAGAGGAGGAGTTTGTTAGTTATATAAGTATGTTTATTTGCATATAACATTTTTTGTTGTCGGCTTTTTTGTAGTATATTCTGTTCTATTCTATTCTCTTGTCACAGTTTAGCTTAAAAGCATAAAGTTGATCCGGATATTCCCTTCTTACATGCCCGCTTCATCCCACCTTATCTTTTGGAAGACAAGAACATAAGAGGCAATCACATTTTTCTTCATTCCAAATCGCACCCTAATGCAATAGTGTTTTGCGTGATTGGGCTCTTAGCATAACATGTTTTTCCGAATGTGTTTTCCCCGGTTCTTCTGACTTCTGTCTGAATTTTTCTTACATAATTGGATTTCCAGTCAGAAATTTGAGTTACGCCAATCGGCGGGGAGCAAAGCAGGCTAAGTTGGTGAAATCGAGTTTAAAATACGTAGACCAGATCCTCCCCAATTGGAAAGGGTCTGAGAAATTCTGTTGGAAAAGGATTTTGTAGCCTAGTAATAGTAATAATTTATTTGGAATCCGTTTTTCAAAAACAGTAGTACAATATAGAAGAAGGCACATGAAACAAAACACGCAACTAAAGTTTTGGAGTGAAATGTGGAGAGTCAAAACTAGAACCTGGAGGGGGGGGGGGCTAAACGGATACGTTTCATTTTAGTGATATTATGGCCATTCTTGGCGAGGGTCCTATTCAGTCTCAACGCTAGAAAAACGGAACCAAGCTAGAACTAGGGTAAGGAGCTCATATGGCTCTCGTTTCGAATAGGTAATACAAGAAAGTAGATGATAACGTCACAAATTACCACCTTAACCCCCCCGCTCCCCCCGCCGTCCAAAAATGCGGTTCGGACCTAGAAATGTGATATCTAGTATGACTCCAGTTAAAGCATTTACGGACAATTTCCGGCATCGCCTCGGATCATCTAGGAGAAGATGACTTTTCTACCTTCAAAAATTCGGCCCAGTAGATCCACTCGTTTGACCCATAGATTACCACGCGATTTCCGGTACCCCCGCTCCAACTCCCCATACCACGGCCGAATCTGGTTCGGACACATACATGGATCATCTAAAGCAGTGGTTCCCAACCTTTTCTGTACCGCGTACCCCTAATCAAGGTTCGAAAAGATTGCGTACTCCCTTTTTCAGAATGTGCAAAAGACGATAGTTATTTTTTATTCAAACATTGTTTACAACGGATACGTCAGCTCTGATTCTTCATCAGCGATATTTCGGCCCTTCTTGGGAAGAACCTTGCCAAAGAAGGTAATAACTATCGTAAATATTCTTTGAGCCCAAGCTGAATATCGCTGATGAAGAATCATAGCTGACGTGTCCGTTGTAAACATTGTTTGAATAAATGTTTCAAAGTCAGCTTGGGCTCAAAGAATATTTACGATAGTTATTATCATAAATGATAAGGTATACATGTGTAAAAATATATAGGCTACAAAATCAATGAGACAATCACTGGAGGCTGCTTTGTAGCAAAAGAAAAATTCAAATTTCGGCTCGAAGTCATTAGCTGCATATTTTTTACTGTCCGCCTGTTTCTATATTTGGTTTTGATCTTCTCCTTGTCTTCATCAAGCTGCATCGCACAATTTTTCGTTAGCTTAATTCGCAACCTCAATGACAATATCTTTTGCAATGTCTTCAATCCTTCTTGAAATAATATTGTTTGACACAGGAACAGATTTCAAATCAACATTATTTCACTGACTTTCACTGGGGCTTGTAATCAGAGGAGACACGCACGGGTTGACAATGCCCATCCCTCCCCCCTCAAAAGGTCGGCCAGACGATTAAAAGAAAAGAGTGGCTGGTGGCTGGTGATGCCTCTGCTGGTAATATTAGGTGGCAATAAAAAACGAGTGAGGCTTTGAAGCTACAGACTAAATCAATTTTGGTTCCTTCGCATACCCCTTGCAAGGGTCTCGCGTACCCCTTGGGGTACGCGTACCACCGTTTGGGAACCACTGATCTAAAGCATCCTTCCGCTCAAGCTGGATGGTGAACTCATCGAAAATGTTTATGGCAGATCTGATCAGATTCAGCTGACATATCCGTTTTGCACTGTCAAACATGATTCGAAGTCAGCATGGAATGAAGGAATATTTATTTTAAGTACTACCTATTTTATTACTGTCTTTATTTCAGGGACCCCCGAGGCTTTTCTGTTAAGTTTTACACGGAAGAAGGTAATTGGGACGTCGTGGGTAACAACACGCCAATCTTCTTCATTAGAGACCCGATTCTTTTCCCCAGCTTCATTCACACCCAAAAGAGGAACCCCAAAACTCACTTGAAGGTTAGTCCCACATAGGGAAAGCATAATAACACCGCCGCAGAATGTTCAGCTTCTTCTCCAAGCAGCGCGTCTCGACTCGTTGATTTTGATTCTGGGGCTAGTAGTAGTAGTAGAATATAATTTTGAACCGAGTGGGGATGAGATACGACAGTCTAGTTTCAGGATTAGCGGATCAGTACATTTCTTCGGATTTTCAAACCTGTTCAAGTGAATGAGTGATTCACAACCAGTTTTCGTTCAAGCCCTGTCAGCGAGTGAAAATCCAAAATCCCTTAGATGGGTCAAAACAATTCAGTTTACTCAACTATAAGATTTAAAAATAAGGTGCCTTTTCTATTAACGGAAAAGATTTTTTTTCTAAATTAACAGAAAAGGCAGCTTATTTTTACATCTGATAGTTGAGTACACTGAATTTTTTTTATTTTTTCACTCGGGGCTTTAGTAATGACGTTCAGAATGTGCGCTGCTAGCACGACAACTCAAAATTCACCCAAGCCAGCATTTTGAGGGTTAAAGACGCTAAGCTAGGAAAGTCACGTCTGAAGAGAATAGTTGAGTGATGTAAAAATATTGAATGCAAAGAATCTGCGTTTTTAGTTTATTTTTCGGCAATTGCTTACCTTTTTTATTTCCTAAATATTTCAAGCATACATGTACAAACACAAGGAGGTACCACACACCCAAAAGAAAAGATCATTCGATAAAATCCATTGTTTATGGATAGCGGGCAAACGAAGTAACACATTTTTATCGGGTGTTCAGACCTATTTAAGTGAAGAAAAGATGGATAAGTAGACTGTCGGGTCTCATCCCTTTCGGTTAAACTTTAAATAGAGAAAACAGGAAGCTGGTATTCGTGTGTTGCTGACCGCAGTTTCCTTTTCATGTCTATCCTTTTCAGCTCTGATTTATGCGAGAAACTGGAAACATCATTAGCTAAATTTGCTCATTTTACTAGTTGTCAGTGTTCATCACTTTGAACAAGTCGAATGGTATTATTAAAGATGGTCCTCTATTTCCGATTTTACTAGAGGCATATTCTCGCCGATCCCCGAGGACTCCACTTGAGGAGTCCCCGCGTTTTTGTTTGTCCCGGGGACTCACTCCCCGTATTCTCGCGAGTCCCCACGGACGGGGAATGCTCCGATAATGATCACCATCATCAATAAGGACTTCCTTTCAGACTCGAAGGGGAATCAATTTTTGCTGGTGTTGGTGCAATGTAAAATTATTTAAAAACAATCAGAATAAACAAAACCAAAAATAAAGTGGGTCCCGACTAATTTCGTCAACTGCATATTACTTTTTCGAACAAAATCCATTTTGGACGCAATCCCGGTGTTATCGCTGTTTCTGTACGCGGAGTCCGCGTGGAGGGACTCCCTCTATTCTCGCTGTTCCTTTCGATTCCCCGAGGAGTCCTCGGGGAACGGCGAGAATACGCCTTAGATGGAAACTCTATCATGGAAATAGCGGGCTGATGTCCTACCGTCTAAACTCTCTCGTTAGCTTAGTGTAATTGAGTAAAAACTTTGTCTTAACCTTTTCTAAATGATACTTTCTGCCGTTTTTGGGATCCCAAAACGTAAGTGGAGGGATACCTATGACATCGAAAAGTTGTCCGTCTGTCCGTCCGTCCGTCCGTCTGTCCGTCCGTCTGTAAGCACGATAACTCTCGAAGGGAATGAGATATTTAGATGAAACTTGGTGTGAGGATTCGTTGGGTCGTCGGACCAGTCAAGTTCGTAGATGGGCTTTGTAGCCCTACATTTAGGGGTGGGGGAGGGGTTTAAACAAAATTAAATTAAAGGGGTTAAACAAAATATTTTTAAACAGCTAATGTGATAGTCGATTATGGGGTAAGAAGACATGCTGAACACGATGGTGAAAACCATTTTGTCATCGAACATGTAGTTCGCCCGGAATCCGGCCAAAACCGGAAAGTTTGTTAAAAGTAAAAGTTTTACTCTAAGTTGATTAGATGTTCGATTTAGGAGTAGGAAGACATGCTGAAGACGATGGTGAAACCCATTTTCTCGACGGACAAGTAGTTCGCCCGGAATCCGGACCAAACCGGAAAGTTTGTTAAAAGTAAAAGTTTTATTTTAAGTTGATTAGATGTTTGACTTAGGGGTAGGAAGACACGCTGAACACGGTGGTGAAAACCACTTTCTCGACGGACAAGTAGTTCACCCGGAATCTGGCTCAAACCGGGAAAGTTTGTTAAAATTAAAAGTTGAAGTTGACGTTGAATAGATGTTCGATTTAGGGCAAGAAGACATGCTGAACACTTATGTGAAAACAATTTCTATCCGGACATGTAGTTCGCCCGGAATACGGCCAAAACCGGAAAACTGGTAGAAGTTGAAGTTTATTTCTAGTTGATTAGATAACCGATTTAGGGGTAAGAAGAGATGCTGAACCCGTGTGTGACAATCATATTTTACCCGGACATATAATTCGACCGGAATCCGGCTGGAGTCGGAAAATATGTTATAAGTTAAATTTTATTTGAAGTTGATTAGAAAGAAGATACTCTGACTTCATTATTGAGCTTTCTTTTTTTCGCCGGACATTTAGTTCTGGAGTTTGGCCGAAATCGGGAAATTGGCGGTAGTGGCAGGAAGTTTTTCTCAGATGATTAGCTATTTGACCTTAATCTGTTTCTGAATTTTAATTGTAAAAATGTTCAAGGAGTCTGGCGATGACTGGATCTGGCTAAGACAAGACCCAGTTGTCTGGATCAGATATTGAATATTTGGGATCCCATCGAAACCTTTGGTCTTGTTGGTCTTGTTTATCCTTACTTAGTTACTATGGCTTCAAATATTCATTATAGTTTTTACTAGAAAAATAATAAGCAATCCCCACAAATCTTCGTCAGAACAAATTCGTTAGGACGAGAGAGAATAAATGTATTATTACTAAATGCTATGACGAAACCACAACGGGATCCGAAAGTGACTGATATTATTTCATGTTTCAAAATACCGTCGTTTAAATTAGTGTTTGTTTGCCAAATGGTCGTAAAACTAATACCTTTAAAACGTCACTTGATAACATCTTTCACCCTGCTCACGTTTTAATTACTTAATGCCTTTTCTACAAATTCAGATCTGGATGACTTATTGGGATCCCAAAACGTAAGTGGCGGGATACCTATGACATCGCAGAAGTTGTCCGTATGTCCGTTCGTCTGTCCGTCTGTGCGCATTGTAACTCTTGAAGGAAATAAGATATTTGGATGAAACTTGGTGTGAGGATTCTTTGAGTCAAGAGTAAGATCGAGTTCATAGATGGGCTCTGTAGCCCTACATTTAGGGGTGGGGGAGGGGATTTAAATTAAGGGGCAAATTAAATATTCTTAAACAGATAATGTAATAGTCTATTATGGGGTAAGAAAACATGCTGAACACGGTGGTGAAAACCATTTTGTCATCGGACAAGTAGTTCGCCCGGAATCCGGCCAAAACCGGAAAGTTTGTTAAAAGTAAAAGTTTTGTTTGAAGCTGATTAGATGTTTGATTTAGGGGTAAGAAGACATGCTGAACACGATGGTTAAAACCATTTTTTCGCCGGACAAGTATTTAGCCCGGAATTCGGCCGAAACCAGAAAGTCTGTTAAAAGTAAAAGTTTTATTTGAAGTTGATTAGATGTTCGATTCAGGGGTAGGAAGACATGCTGAACACGATGGTGAGAACCATTTTCTCGCAGGGTAAGTAGTTCGCCCGGAATTCGGCCAAAACCGGAAAGTTTGTTAAAAGTAAAAGTTTTATTTGAAGTTGATTAGATGTTCGATTTAGTGGTAAGAAGACATGCTGAACACTTATGTGAAAAGTGTTTTCTACCCGGACTTGTTCGTCCGGAATCAGGCGAAAACCGGACAATTTGCTAAAAGCAAAAGTTTTATTTGAAGTTGATAAGATGACAGACTTAGGGGTAAGAAAAGACGCTGAATCTGTATATGACAATCTTTTTTTTACTGGGACATATAGTTCGTTGGAATCCGGTTGAATATAAGTTAAAGTTTTACTTGAAGTTGATCAGATGCTCTTCGTACGGATGAGATACGATGAATTCGTTTCTGAACTTTCTTATTTTTCTGGACAAGTATGGTAGTTCGTTCGCAATTGTCTGAATCAGATATTAGATTTTTGGGATCGCATCGAAACGTTTGGTCGTGTTCTTGGTCTTGTTCTTCATTACAAATAACCAGAATATGCGAACACTTTAAATTCATATTGACCAAGAAATCTGCTGACATGCCCTCAAGACGTTTCTTTTTATCCAGCTCATTATTTGACTGTTTCTTACTTTATTGATTACGGCTGCTTCTCTACTGTAACGTTAACATTTCATGTTTAGCATTCAATGTCAGCGCCAATGTCAAACAAATAAACTTTTAATGTTTTAAGCAGGCACATTTTGGTCCAAAGAATTTCCAAAGTCGGGGTCGGAGCCTGGTTCGTTGATTGATATTCCAGAGTGAGTTGGTTGCGACGTCTAGGATTGGCCGATGTATATGAGTTGGCCCCTCCACTGGGTGTATACAAATGGGGAAAAGTGAAAGGTGGCCCCGCCTTGGAGTAGATGTAAGGTTTACTCTGCAGCAGCTTGTTGGTAGTTCTCCTATAAAAGACAAAATTCTCCTTGAACCGGACTTCAACCCGCGACATTCTGCTTTACTTGCCGGTGCCGGTGCGCTTACCCCTTGGCCACCAAGGGAAGATAGTTCGCAAACCACTACATTCGTCAGAGAGAAGCAGACTAGAGGAATTGTGATCCTGCTAATGGTTAGAATGAATGAATGAACTTTATCACCCTGTAGAAACACAAGTACATAATATTATAAATAAATAAAACTATACAAACGCAACTTCCAAGCTTGAAAAAAAAAAAATGTGAACTAGTTAACCAGCGTCAATACAGAAAAAGTGACGCAGAGGGTCGTAAACATAAATCAGATTAAGAAGTTTTTTTTTACAAAGGTCCGAATCCGAGAGGTCACGTCTATTAGACCAAATCAAGCGATGGCTTTTCTGTTTAGGTGCCATCTAGGGAGCTGGAGGAGGAATTTGCAATATCTGAAATATGCCACTCCTAGAGTCTGTCCGATCTTTCTTACGAAACAGATGAGCCATGCCCAGTAAGAAAAGAAGCACATGGCCAAAACAGTTCAATTCCTTATGTCGTTAAATTTTTGTTTACATTACGATGGAGTTTATACAAGGCCCGAGGTGAATTTGTGTCCGTTAACATTTCTGTCTCAAAGGCACCCTCCCTCGTCAGACTAAGGAGTTAGTCTCCACGAGTCCTTGCCATTAGGCTCTGAACTTTCTCCAAGGCTCCAACAGTCCTAGACTTCTAAATTTGATTCAAATTTATGTCAGTTTTGTTGGTCACGGTTGAACTTCCTTGAATAAATTCCGTCTTTACAAAAAGTCATGTTTTGGGGTTTATACAGCATTTAGATATCATTAGAAGATTACCATTTCAAAGGCTATACGCCAGAATGCAGGGCGTTGCTCCGGCAACTTCTACTGCCTATTCCGTACACTATTTACTGCCAGACTCATACTAATGACCTATGGTCCGTATATGATTTTTGTATATGTATACTTATTCGTACTTACAAAAGATACCCGTCGCTTACGCCGCTCAAGCGCTTCATCACCAGCACTGTCTGCTTATTCTGTGCTCATATCAGCTGACCCCTCAAACCACCAGCTGAAAAACCACCATACCGGATCTACATCGCCTTTCCACCCTCTTGTATTTTCTTTAAACTTTAAAAATTATATTTTCTAATTTGTGTTAAAGGTCAGATTCATGAAACATTTATGGTTAAATTTTAGCAGATGGATGCCAAAATTTTGTTAATCTGGTGCTTAATTTTTAAGTCCGTGGGTCACGGACTCAATATGGAGGGGAGGTATGTTACGGTGGTGCCGTCTGCACCCCGTACTGCTAACTTCTGCCGCCGTTACGCAGTGTTACTCCCTTTCCATTCGGTTTGTTTAATCCTGTATACTGTCGTGACTCTGTACTATTTTGTTAACTCTATGTTCATGACTCATCGCCGGGGCATGAATCATCTTCTTCATACTTTTTGTCCGGGCCCCGACCGGGAACAACCCTTTTACCTAAAGGTTTCTTATTTTGTAAGTAAGTTCATACAGAGAATATAACCTTTTGTTTATTTACGTACCATAGGTCATTATTATGAGTCTTGGTTAAAGCTCCTTAGAGTGGGCTGGCCTGTAAGGCCTAGTGTATGATGGGTGGTTTATAGCCTATTGTGTTTCGGTTCGCAAACCTTAGTGTGAATCGATCGGGGGAATCCACAATGAACCCGTCAAGTCTGCACGTGTAGTAGGCCACCAGACGCCCTAGGCTGTTCTGACTCCGATGACTGTATCTAAGGACATTTACCATCTATGTCCTACCATAACATCAGGTTGAGAGTGCTTCTTCACATACAAATACAGTCGTCGTGACAGTGTTGTTGTTTTAGCTGGTCAGAACCCGGGAATTGAGCGAATACTCTTGATGACTAACTCTTCCTGCGGATGAATAATGGCCCTGTTCCTAGCGGAAGAGCCGGAAGCGTCACCACAGCTGTCCCCAACGAATGCCGTTGATTGATTGACATAGAATTTGAGACACTGTTTGGGTGACGTTTCTCGTTCTTCCCGAGGTTCAGTGGCGTGTTTTGGACTGGTCATATGAGTGTCGCTATTCAACGCGGCTTGCCAAGTAACATATGTCAGGAGGTAGTAGTAGTATAAAAGATAAAATTACAGAGACATAATGGGAGTAGCGTTGCTTAACGACGGCAGACGTAAACAGTGTGGGATGCAGAGGGCACTGTTGCAACAGATCTACCGGACGATTAAATTAATTGTACCTACTGGTTAAAGAAAGGTCCCGTTACTGTACTTTTGAATATGTGATGCGTAAGATCACGAATTAAAGCACATCTCACACTAGAAATGATCTGTTTGCGATGAACTGCCTCAGAAATATCGTTGCCCGGAAATACCATTAGGCTACTCTCCACATGAAATCAGCGATTTTCTGGTTAGCGCTTGTCAACTCTATCAGCCTTCCTTCACTCAGATGCGGTGGCGTAACATTTGAGACATGAATGAGCCTTAGTAAAAAAAAAGAAGAAGAAAAGAAATTGGAAAAACTAAGCAGAAGAAAGGAAGTCGAAGACAGAAAATAGAGATGGTGGTCTACCTACCATGTTTTCCTAAATGAAAATAATGCTTTGAAGATTCTCATGTCCGGATGTGTGAAAGAGTTGTCGGCGGACCAACTTTCCGGCGCGTGACTGACAGAACTCGGCCTTGGCCGAAAAAGCCTTAAAAAATCGTAGGTAAAAAACGAAAGGTGAGGATATTATGAAAGGCAGAATAAGCAAGAGTCCTTTGAATAAATTTATTGATTTCAGGATCCGGACATGTTCTGGGACTTCATTTCACTGCGACCGGAAACGACACATCAGGTCAGCTTCCTGTTTTCCGACAGGGGAATACCCGACGGATATCGGCACATGAACGGCTACGGATCTCACACGTTCAAGCTAGTCAACGCATCCGGGGAAGTTTTCTACTGCAAGTTCCACTTTAAGGTAAAGAGCGAAAAAAAATATTTCAGATTCAGTTCGTCATATTAGTTGTCAGAAGTATTTCTTAAAGGATGCGTCGTACTTATGCTAGTAATTCACTATACTTCAGTAATATTTCCATTCATTCTCGTTTCCGAGATTCGGCACTTCGTAAGCGTCTCCTTTCTTCTCTATTAGTACTACACTGACCATCACGCTTGCCAAGGTTTTTCTCTTTACGTGACCTATCAGGTGCCCGATTTCTTTTTCAGAGAATCTTACTTATCCGACGAATGGCTATGCTAATTTTGCATAGATAGTCATCCAAGACAAGGGACATGGTAAGGGCATAAAAACAGCCGAAGCCGTCTGTAATTTTCTGTAAGCATAGCTTAGTTGTAAAGTGGTCAGGTCTATTAGAACATCTGAGCAGAAGCACTATGTAGTGCGAGTGTCGCAAGTATCTCGATGCTGACGTACGTTATACCAAAAACAGAATATATCTTAGTGCAGCTCTTTAAAGTTTAACCGAAAAGGTCTGGGATATGACAATCTAGTTACCCATCACTTATTCGCTTGAATTGGCTTGAAGACCCGCTTATAGTTCCGCTATTCACGAATAATCGATTTTCAAATAGTGGAGTTTCCGTGTGATTTGCGGTACACTATGCGTTTGTATTTTTGTTGTACGCCTTACGTCTGCCCACTGAAAATCTGCGTATGTTTTGATATTAAAATCCCGCGACATAGTAGAATTTTGGTTGTGGGGACAGCCGTAGATATTCTGAACGTCTTAACACTCGAACAGGTAGTGGAAAATAAAAAAAAATCCCTCTGAGGAATCCAAATAATTCAGTGTATTCAATTAAATGACACATAAATAAGTTGGCTTTTTAGTTAAACTTTAAAGGACACCGCTCACTGAATTATATAGTTTCTGCTAAGATTTGTGACGTTATAGTTGACAACTTTAAAAACTAGTTATGCTTAAAGAAAATTACACAGGGCTTTGGCTGTTTTTAGCCTCTTTCCACGTCCCTTGCCTTGTATTTAAGTTTGGGAAAACTTGGATAACGGTTTTCGGACGAATAAGCGTCTCGGAAACAATGATCTTGAGCCTGATGCTACACGTGAAGAGAACAAACGTGGCAAGCTAACAGTGTAATGATAACAGAGGTGGCAGAATACACTTATCAAGTTTAAAATCTCGGGAGCGAGAATGGATGGAAATATTGTAGTAGTAGAACGAATTACTACTCATAAGTACGACGTATCCTTTAAATTTTGATGAATAATTGCCACAATAGCTAAAAGCTAAATGATTGTCAAGAAGAAGCAAATTAATGGGACACAAAATTAACAAGAACTGAAAAAAAAAATGAATAGACGGAACCAGACTTCCAATCATAAACTGTAAAAGGCCGAAATATTTAAAATTTTATTGATGATTGAGGAAACTGGTGACAGAGGGGTGTGAACGAATGGAGCCGACGTGCGGTAGGCTACTTAACTCTATAAAATGGTTAAATGTGTAAAAATATTCTCTTCAAAATATATTACCATGGCTGTTGGCTCTTAGCGCAAATAAAATCTTATCTTATATTACTCTGATAAGTCGGTACTAGTAGTTGTTCGGGAAGGAGGTGGCGGAATCTGTCTAACTAATTTCCTTACCGATTTTCTTGCCTCTCGAGTATTACGAAATCAGATTAAATTTCTTAAAGGACACCTGAACAATGAAACCGTACTTGAACACACCACGGAGAATGTACTTACTGACATGGCCACGGAGAGCATTCTTCTCTTGAGCGTGAAGTTTTCAAAATAGGATTTCGTTTCTGGAGGTTTGTACATGCAGACTCCAAGACAAAAAGCGCAATTCATTCAAATCTTGTACAGCGCTGGCCGGATCGTATTGGAATTTCTTCTAGAAATACATTTGGGCTTAACTGGTTAGAAAATGTTCCAGAAGAAGGGTTGATTGGAGACATTTTTTCATTTCTAAAATTGTTCGGTACTGAAATCAGGACAGATGCAAAATGGAGCAGGTTTTTGACGCGGAATGGTGAATACCTACCTCGATGCTGACACGACGTTGTACCAGGAACAAAATATTTCTTTAGTGCAACTCTTGAGAAGATTCGACGAAATCAGATATAATGTCATCCCCCTCTCGGCGCTGTCGTTTTTTATCCCTCAAAGAAATTTTTTCTTTACTGCAGTCCTTGAGAGTATTTACAAAATCAGGTTTAGTATGCACTCAGCTAAACTCCGCGGTTTATTAGGCCATTCGCTGTAAGGGATTTCTTTATGTACGTGCCAGCAGGCTGTAAACTGGGACATTCGCTCAAGTAAACCAAGTCGTTTGGCGTTTAGAGTGTAGAGACAGGAGGAGAAACAAGAAAAGAAAGCGATTCGTGGTGGGGGGAGTGCCCTTTTTTCTAGTTGTCACTGAGTAGTTTGCGGAGAATATGTGTCATTTCGGTGTCAGTTTTTTTTATTGACAATTTGTGTAACAAAGAAGTCCGGAGCCCGGTAGAGTAGACACATTTTCTAATGCAGGGGGTGGAAATCTGAAGAAATGACGAAATCAGCAAATGTACGGATCTCTTAGAATCAAGCACCCCTTCAACTCTAAACTTTTAACTTTGTACTTTGCGAATAGGCGTTTCTATACTAAATCAGTTCCATGCAGCTTTATTTAACCAAATAACCTTCAGCAAGAAGAGGTCGTTGAAGTAGTCAAGCATTTTTGCATTTCAGTGTCTTTTGCAATTGCAAGAGACATAAAAACCAAATGCTGGAATTAATCTGTCTAAAAATCGTATTTGGTGCACGAGTGTAGGAGCGCGCAAGGCTGTCAAGCTTTTTAGAAGCCTGAACTGAAGAAGAAACTGCTGTGTTCGGAACTTGTGTTCGAAAGTACCATTTCCTCGTCCGGATTGGATCGAAACTGTTCCAGTCTACCTCTAATCCCTGAGTTTCGAATAGGCTATGTCAAACGTTAGGGTACACCCATAGTTAGGAAAAGTCCTATATTTCTAATTTTCTTAATAGGAAAATTAAATTATAAAATTGATCAAAAGGGAGAATTCTAATATGTGGATTTCTAGTGCCGTATATCGGAACTACCGTCCTGTCTGAATGGTTAGCACGCCAAACTTGTAAGCGAAGGGCCGCTGGTTCGAGTCTTGGTGGTGCCTACCGTTTGGTTTGGCTGGGGTCTTTTGGTGTAGCCCTGTAAAACAAGCAAAAGTCCACCCAGCTTCAAATGGGTATCTGGATAGATCTAGAGAAGGTGACAGGAAGGATCTGCTGCTTGCCCCGAAGGCTTATTGCAGGTCCTGGCTGAGGGCTGAGAATCAGAGATTAGCACCGCCAGTTAGGCCTGTGTAGGCTGATGCTGATAACTGTACCTTTTTTTTTGTGTCGGAACTTTGGTTTAATGTCCTTGCTACCTTATGTTTTTATAGTTTAAAGAAGAATACTAGATTGGGATCCTATAGGTGCCAAAGATTGGGCACACTAACCTAAGACAACATTGATGATTTGGGTGAAATTCAGAAAAACAACCAATCAGATTTTTTTTTTAATCAGATAAGGGTAGCATTAGGGTACCCAACGTACGGCATAACCAACCCGAAAATTCAGGGATTTGTAGGAAAGTGGACTGTCAATCGTTTTTGCGCCGAAGACTGAGCCCCCCCCCCCCTCCCACTGCAGTGCCTCTGAATCCGCTTCTCTTAGCTATGAAATTGACTCGCTGGAAGGCGAGCGTGAATCGTATTCATGTCAAGATGACATATTTCATGCACCTTTAACTTTTTCTGGTTACATGTTTTGTCTAGGAAAGCCCAACTCCGCAGTGCGATTTTCTCTCTCGCAACAGTAAGAGACTGGGATTTGTCGTCCTCCGGTTGTCACATTCTTGGGATACCGTGAGCGTGTTCCATCCTACTTATCGTAGTTACTACGTATGACGTCACGAACCCTGGCTTCTTGGCGTCAAGGCTGGAACGTAATTTTGTATTTTCGTTAGAATATCGTGCCGCGGGCTGATCCGGCCAATCACATCACAGATATCATATTTACAATGCTTACTACGCTCCGGGGCGTGTAAGCAGATAGTTTCTGTTAGTTACTATTCTGAAAAGGTTTGAACGATCAGAGTAGTAACTTTTTTGAGGTTGGATCGAAAAAGTAACTAATAGTTACAGCCTAGTTACAGCTATTTTTAGAAGGGATGGAACGCGCTCCATGAGTTCAAAGTCGTTTTTGTGGGGAAGGGAGTGTGTTGCCGGGTGGAATTGAAGAATATTCAAATGCTCATGACTGTCAAAAGCTTTGGGATCGAGATTTAGTCCTGCTTTGAACTGATTACCTTGTAAAACAAGAAAGAAGATCGTGTAAACCCAGAGGTGAAAGCCTTATAATGCAATGTATTGTATTACCATTTGTTTACTAAAATTTTCGTTTAAAAATTCTCATTGTTTGTTGTGTATTTGTTTGTTTTTATGGCACTTGAGCATACTCAAGTGCCATATAGCGATCGTAATTTCTGTCGGTCTGTCGGTCTGTCTGTCTGTCGTTCTGTCGTTCTGTCGTTCTGTCGTTCTGTCGCTCTGTCGCTCTGTCGTTCTGTCGGTCTGTCCAGGTTTTGCTAGTTTGGGCACTTCCACACAAGCTAGGACAATGAAACTTCACAGGCATATCAGGGACCCGACCAGATCAACTTACAAATAATCACTTCCCCAATCCAACTTTCCCCGGATCCGGGAGTCCGGAAACTATAAAGTAAAACGGGACCAAAAAGTAAAACGGGAGCAAAACAAAGCACTGGCCAAGCGTGGGATCGAACCAGGAACCTTTTGGTTAACAGTTCAGTATTCTACCACTGAGCTATGCGACTATGTATCGAAAAGCGAATGCTGGAATAATTACGGTTTAAAGATGATCAGTCCAAGTCAATCAAATCTAGTGAAACGTTTGGCAGGAATATCAGCGAACCGGCCAGATTAACTTGGATATAATCATGTTCCGGATCCGATCATAGTGGGGGGAGTGGAGGGATGGGAAATCCGAAAACTATTAACATGCATAACTTTGGAAAGGGTAATCAGACATACGTGAAACTTGACCTTTGTGTTGCCAGTCCCGTTTTCTACCACTGAGCCATGCTATGATGTATACAAAGCGAGTGCGAGAATAGATACGGTTTAAAGATGGTCAGTCCAAGTCAAACAAATCTAGTGAAACGCTTAGCAGGAATATCAGGGAACCGACCAGATTAACTTGGATATAATCATATTCCGGATACGATCATAGTGGGGGGGGGGGGGGGGGGTGGAGGGATGAGAAATCCGGAAACGACGGTCTGTCGCTCTGTCCCGGTTTTGCTAGTTTGGGCACTTCCACATAAGCTAGGACGATGAAACTTGGCAGGCGTATAAGGGACCGAACCAGATTAACATGGAAACAGTCACTTCCCCGATCCGGCCATCGTGGGCGGGGGGGGGGTGGAGCAACAAGAAATCCGGAAACTAGTAACATGCATAACTTTAGAACGGGTAGTCGGACTTGCGTGAAACTTGACATATATCAAGAACAATTGCCGATAACTGGGGGGGGGGGGGGGGAGCTGGAAGGGGGCACCCAAAACCTCGTGAAACGCTTCCACATAAGCTAGAACGATGCAACTTGGCAGGCGTGTTGGGAAACCGACCAGATTAACTTGGAAATAATCATTTCCCCGATCCGGCCATCTTGGGGGCAGTGGAGGGATGGGAAATCCGGAAAGTAGTAGCATGCCTAACTTTTGAACGGGTAATCAGACAGGCCTGAAACTTGACATATGTCAAGAACAAGTGCTTCTGAAGCTCAATTTCAAATCCGGACCAGATCCGATAACTGGGGGGGGGGGGGGGGGGGGCTGGAGGGGGCACCGGAAATCTCATGAAACGCTTCCACATAAGCTAGGACAATGAAATTTGGCAGGCATATCAGGGAACCGACCAGAAGAACTTGGAAATAATCACTTTCCCCATCCGGTCATTGTGGGAGGAGTGGAAGGATGGGAAATCCGGAAACTAGTAACATGCATAACTTTGGAACGGGTAATCAGACATGCAAGAAACTTGACATACGTCAAGAAGAAGTGCTTCAGATGCTCAGTTTCAAATCCGGACCAGATCCGATCACTGGGGGGGGGGGGGAGCTGGAGGGGCAACCGGAAATCGGGTGAAACGCTTCCAAATAAGCTAGCACAATAAAACTTGACAGGCATATGAGGGAACCAACCAGATTAACATGGAAATAATCGCTTCCCCGATCCTGCTATCGCGGGGGGGGGGGGTGGAGGGAAGGGGAATCCGGAAACTAGAAACATGCATAACTCTGGAATGGATAATCGGACATGCATAAAACTTGACACTTGTGAAGAACAAGTGTCTCAGATTTTCAGTTTCAAATCTGGACCAAATCCGAAGAGAGGGGGATTAGAGGGGGGACCGGAAATGTCGTGAAATGTTTAGGGTCGATGGATCGGGATGTCACAGTAGAGGGGTTGGAAGGGGTTTTCCCGGATTTCCGGTGATCACGAGTTAGGGTACTTCGAGGGGTACTTCCACATGTACTAGGACCATGAAACTTGGCAGACATATTAGGCACTCTTCCAGGTCAACTTGAAAATAGTTCTTTTCCCGATCCGATGATCATGGGGGAGATTCTATTGACATGCATAACTTTGGAACAGGTGATCAGACGTGCATGAAACTTGTCAAGTGTCAAGAACAAGTGACTCAGATGATCAATTTCAAGTCTGGAACGGATCTGATAACATCGGGAGGAGCTGAAGGCTCTCTTGAAGCGCTTAGAGTCGAGAGATCGGGATGGGACTTGGAGGGAAGAACAAGCATAAGCCATAGATACATTGTAGAGGCTTAACGGCCTGCCATTCAATTTGCAAATATATTATTATTATTATTATTATTATTGACAAAACAGGACCGATCGTGTAACAGTGGGGGAGTTGGAGGGGGTTTTCCCTAATTCCGATGATCACGAGTTAGGGTACTTCCAGATGTGCTATGACCGTGAAACTTTGCAGGCATGTTAGATTGGCTTGAAAATATAGTCCCTCCCCCGATCCGATCATCGTTGGAGGAAGATACAGTTGTCAATGAGTGGTATAACCATTTCAGATCTACTAGATCAAGCCCATTTTCTGATGAAATGAATATCGGGAGAGAGATCCAGCCTTGAAAACTGCAAACCGTATCTGACAAACATGCTAACTGTTCTTACAAGTGCCATATGAGCTTTCAGCTCTTGTTGTTCAATTCTTGACGGCTTAAAGGAACAGAAAACTTGACTCAAGCTTGATTCGGGGAGCTAGCTGACATATCAGGAATGTACCCTGAGTCGATATTGAGAGTAAGAAAAATTCTCGTTACGACCATTGCAGTTTCAGGGCAGTTTCCGAGAATCCGACTGTTGAGTTAGTAGAAAAAAAAGCAAAAGGTTTGTGTGCCGGGATTAGGAATCGAACGCACGACCTCTTGACTACTATCCCGATACTATGGCCGAAACACGGCCAAAGGCGAACTTTTACAGTGCATAAGTGTATAATTACAGTGCATAAGGGGCAAGGGCCTGCCAGCTAGCTTTGGGAACACTAAGGAGGGGGTTCGAGATAACAAAGGGGGGGGGGGGTCCTGTCGACAATAAGTCCCTGTATCTTTATCTAAGCCCACCAGGTCGGTTTGGTGGCCGAAAGTTGCGTAGTCAAGTTTTCTGTGCCTTTAAGCTAGTATTTCTTTATCTGTTTATAAAAACCATATGATTAATCGAGTCTGGCAGTCTGGCAGTTTTAAAACAGTTTTTGTTAAACTGCAGTTTTTGTGAAACTGCGCAAAGCTGGTTTTCTAGTAGCAATCGTTACTAGTACAGTGACATTCGGGGGGTGGGCGTTCTTGTATAGACCTGAGATAAATCTACTTGACTAAGATAATAATAATACTAACAAATTTATTTTCTCGATACCTTATGAAAAAAAAATGGGCCACATACATAACAAAACAATAAGACACATTACAAAAGAAAAGAACAAAAATAACTTTACGGCTATGAAGCCTCACTACTAAGCTTAGTCGCTCTTAGCGCTCGGTCGATATATTCACACACCTTTGTTATAACCGTTTCGAAGTGCTATTCAGGATATCCGGAAGAAGCAAAACTATCCCCTCCCTTAGTACAATATCCCCTTATTCGACATTATAAGGCTGGATTGCCATTTGTATTTGAAACAGTTCATATAAATAATATAATTATAAAAACACAACTATCATCGTTACCAAAGAGATAAGTTGTGTAGGAAGTACATATTGGTATAAGTGAGTAGCTGAATCAGATTTGTTTTTCTCTTGTAGACAGACCAGGGCATTAAGAACCTCCTTGTCGATACAGCAGGCGAGCTAAGCGGCAGCGACCCCGACTACTCCCAACGAGACCTCTTCAACTCCATCGCTTCTGGACAATTCCCCTCATGGACCCTTAAAATCCAGGTCATGACCTTTGAGGAAGCTGAGAAAGTCACGTTCAATCCTTTCGACGTGACTAAGGTAAGTTTTATAATTCCGAGCGGTTATGGAGGTGAGAGCTTAGGTCATTATTAGGAGTCGTCATCATTTTAGGGAGTCATCGTGTAGACGCGAGTAGGGAGTATAGGGAGCACGCGTTCCAGCTTACACAATAACTTTTCTACTGGGAGGTGTAAGTTTTAAACTCCCGTAAGTGGAGTTTTGGAAACAGAATTTTTTACATACGTACTTTAAACATAAAAGAAGCTTTACTGAAGATCCGGTTAATGCTAAATTGATTAATAGTCTCAGGTATACTATAGATAAGATATTGCAATGTACTTGCAGCCTTTGGCAACTTTACACACCCTAGACATAAAATTTTAACTTCAACTGATCAACTATAATAGAAAAACAACAAGAGCTGGAAGCTCAAGCTGATATGGCACTTGCAAGGCTGGGTCAAAGGATGAAAGTAGGAGTTCGTCAATTCGTGGCTTTGCTGTGATCATTTGTAAGCAGGACCCTTCAGATAGCAACGATCTTGCACCCTTGGAAATCACGAGCATGTATCGTTCGTAACAAGACCAAAGGTTTAGGTGGGATCCCAAAAATTCAATATTTGATCCAGACAACTGGGTCTTGTCTTCGCCAGGCTCCTTGAATACTTTTGCTATTAAAATTCAGAAACAGATTAAGGCCAAATAGCTAATCATCTGAGAAAACCAAGTTCAGATATGGATTCAGCATGTGTGTTTACCCCTATAAGTCATATCTGTGATGACGAAAACTTCGTTCCACTTCTGCCAATTTCCCGGCTTCGGGCGAACTCCGGACCGGCGAAAGAAGAAAGCTAAAAAACGAAATCAGGGTATCTTCTTTCCCCAACAATGAACATCTAATCAACTTCAAATAAAAGCAAATTTTGCGACTCCAGCCGGATTCCGATCGAACTATATGTCCGGGTAAAAAATGATCGTCACACACGGATTCAGCATCTCTTCTTACCCCTAAATCGGATATCTAATCAACTACAAATAAAACTTTAACTTTTAATAATTTTCCGGTTTTGGCCGGATTCCAGGCGAACCACATGTCCGGGTACAAAATTGTTTTCACGTCTTCTTTCAGCATGTCTTCTTGCCCTAAATCGAACATCTAATCAACTTCAAATAAAACTTTTAATTTTAACAAACTTTCCGGTTTGGGCCGGATTCCGGGCGAACTACTTGTCCGTCAAGAAAATGGTTTTCACCATTGTGTTCAGCATGTCTTCTCATCCCATAATCGACTATCACATTAGCTATTTCAAAATATTTTGTTTGCCCCTTAATTTAAAACCCCTCCCCCACCCCTAAATGTAGGGCTACAAAGCCCATCTACGAATTTGACTTGTTCGATGACACAACGAATCCTCAGACCAAGTTTCATTCCCTTCGAGAGTTATCGTGCTTACAGACGGACGGAGAGACGGACAACTTTTGCATCCCTCCACTTATGTTTTGGGATCCCAAAAACTATTTTATTTTTGGATTTGGCTATGATGATGCGCACTTCAAAGGCACCAGAGATTCATCTGTAACGACCATTCTTGAAGCGCAAATGATGATAAGCTCATCGGGATCATGCAAATGTATATTTTGCTCAAAATTATAGCTTGTAAATGATCATGGACCCTCGGGGGACCATGAATATATATCGTTTAGTCAAAAGTTTTTTTTTTTACTTTTCGGTTTATATACGCACTTTAAGGGTGGTAAAAATTAATTTTTGAGCAAAACTCTTCAGGCAAAAATGATCATGGGCTCATGGGATCATGAAAATGTATATGTTGATTAAAAGTATTTTTTTTTTACTTTGCGGTTAGGATTAGTACTTTAAGGGATGGCAGGATCTGAGAAGTGACACTTTCTAAGCCTATCTTGTGAAGTCTCTAATGTCCAAGCCAATTTTCATCGTCCTAGCACATCTGGGAGTACCTTAATTCGCAATCAACGAGATTTCCGGTTCCCCCTCCAGGTCCCCCGCACCAGTTATTGGATCCGGTCTAATTTGAAACTGAACATCTGAGACACTTTCTCTTGACAATTGTCAAGTTTCATGCATGTCCAATTACCCGTTCCAAACTTAAGTACGTTACTAGTTTCTCAACTCCCTGTCTCTCCGCTCCCCCCGCGATTGCTGGATCAGGGAAGTGATTGTTTGGGTCTGTACAACTATTCAAACTGAAGGAACTGGAAATTTCTGTTTTGGAGTCTCAATCTGGAACAGTATCAAAATATAATTAGGCTACTTTGACCTCACTTGGCCCAGAGTACAAAATGCAGACACAAGTAGCTTACTTTCTTGGGAAAAGGCAGAACACAATCAGATAAAAGTTCAGTTTAGCATTTGTTGCCAAAAGCCTTAAGCTGTAATGTTCTATGCATTCGCCTCTAAACACACGCCCCGCTGGCGGAGTGGTCGAGTGCCTTGCTTTCCTGAGAGAGGATGTCTATCGATACCATATCTGGGCATTATCCTTTTGCTCCCCTTTTGCTAACCCTTTTTCCTAGTTTCCGGACTCCCGGATCCGGGAAAGTCGAATCGGGGATCCGGACTAAAAGTGTGATACCTGAGACAGGAGGTCATTCGAAATATCAGGTTTCATTAAGATCCAATTCCTCGTTCTAAAATAAAAAATACTTCAACATTCTGGACCCCCCCTCCCTCCACTCCCCCCACGGTGGTCGAATCAGGGAATTGACTATTTCCAAGTTAGTTTGGTAGGGTCCCTGCCTGCCAAGTTTGATCGTCCTAGCACTTCTGGAAGTACCCTAACTCGAGACGAGTGGCCTGACAGACAGACTGAAAGCGATCGGTATATGGCATTTGAGCGGAGCTGCAAGTGCCATAAAAACAGAAAAACACAGTACAAGAAAAAGACAGTCTGTGAAAACTACAGCTGTATTTGAACTTGCAACTTTCAAACTATAATACATATTTTATGGCCAGCACAAAAAGCCCGAGCCCTTGCCGCAAAGATGTTAACGAAAAAGAAAAAGCACTTAAACCAAATAACGAGACAAACCAAAGGAAAACTACTAAAGGAATTTTTCTTTGTGAGCCAAAGCTACCCTCAGGAACCTTACCACCTTCAAGGACCGCTCGCACTATTTACTCTTGAACTCACAGTATTTTAAAGTATTTGAATACTTTATAAGTAGGCTGTGCTTTCAACAAATAACCCACGATTTTGGCTGTTTTAAGCCTTTTCCGAGACGCGTCTCCGGGTCTCCGCGTCTCCGAGAAATATATGGAGTGCTTATGGAAGTAGGTTGCGTTAGTAGTACGACAAATATAGATAGATTGATAGATAGAAAGTTTATTGTGCTAATCGACTTTCGTGGTTATAAACCAAATTTGCGATTATTGTCAAAAACAGAACAAATTACAGCACATGTTTCAAATCTCAGTACAAAAACCTGTCACTCGTCGTTAAAAAATTTGCACGAACTCGGGAATAAAACTTTTTGCATATCTAGCGTTTTTTTGTAGGTAGTTACAGGACAGAGTTTGGGAACCCTAGAACTTATCACTCGTTCTGGTCGATTTCTAACATTATAGTAGGGGGGAGGGAGGATTTGAGAGTGGAGAGGATGACGGATGAGATACCATGGCTGAATCGAAGTCAGTGCTTTAGTCTTTTCTGCGCTCCTGCAGTGTTTTGAGGTTAATGATTTTTAAAAACTAGGAGTATGAAAGCTTCGGTCCACCATGAATAATAAGAAGAGCCCGCTTTTGTATTCTTTCCAATTTATCTCTTTTTTCCTAGAATAATGAAAAGTGCCAAACAGGCTCTGTGTATTCCAGGGTGGGTCTAATGAAAGAAGTATAAACTCGTAGTAGGTAACATTGGGGTATTTTCATTTTCGGAAGGAACTTTAGATTTTGTAATGCGGCATTGGCACGTTTCAGCATGTCCTGATAGTGCGCTTCCCATTTTAGATCTGGGGTTATGGCCCTTTAAATACCTTAAATTACGCTTGGAGCAATTGAAGAATTTCCCGTCCTGCAGCAATGCTCAGCATTTCTTCGGAAATTGCCATGTGGTTAGGATGATTCGCTTGATCTTATGCTCTGGTCTGGGATTCCAGGGCATCGTAATTCAGCCTCCATTCCTTTTTTCTCCACTCCTTGTCAAGGGAGACCATCTCAGATGCTGAACGTCCACACTTCGTCGTTTATTCTACTTTCTCAAATATCTCCACCCGTAGGCCATCTAACTCACGGCATTCACATATCAGATGCAACAGACTCTCACTGTCACTACCACACATTGAGCAGAAATAAAAACTAGTACGTCCCAGTATTCCCAGAGTAAGCTACTTCCTCGGATTTTTCAGTGACAAACAATCTGCCCGACAACTAATCAGTATCCTTAAACCACCCACTTAATTCCTGCCTTGCAATAAACCTCTTCCACTATTTATCTTTGACATTAAACTTTAATTGTCGAGCTGATTACCATGACTGTATTTTTTATGGCACTTGCCCTTCGGCCAAGGGCCATATAGCGATCGCAATTTCTGTCCGTCCGTCGGTCTGTCGGTCGGTCCGGGTTTTGCTAGTTTGGGTACTTCCACATAAGCTAGGACGATGAAATTTGGCAGGCATATCAGGGACCCCAAATGATTAAGTTGGAAATAGTCACTTCCCCGGTCCGAGCATTGTTGGGGGAGTGGAGGAAGAGGGAATCTGGAATCTTCGAATATTTATAACTTTTGAACGGGTGATTGGATCTTAATGAAACTTGATAATTGGAAAGACCTCGTGTCTCAGGACCCACTTCAAATCCGAACCGGATCTGGTGACATTGGGGGGAGCTGGAGGGGGGAGCCAGAAATCTTGGGAAACACTTAAAGTGGAGGGATCGTTATGAAACTTGGTGGGAAGAACAAGCAGATACATAATTAGACAGATAATTGACATAACCGGACCGGATTCGGGCACTGTGGGGGGAATTGGGGGGGGGATTCTGGTGATCCAGCGAGTTCGGTACTTCATGATGTAATAAGAAGATGCAAATTTGGCAGGAATATGAGAGATCCGAATAAACCGACTCGATAATAGTCCTTTGCACAATTAGAACATCGAGAGGGAGGGGGGGGTGGAGGGAGGGGGAATCCGGAATCTAGTGGCATTTATAACTTTTGAACGGGCGATCGGAATTGAATGAAACTTGGCAAGTGGAAAGGACTTTTGTCTGAGATGTTCCATGTCAAGTCCTGGCCAGATCCGATAATTGGGAGGTGGGAGTTGGACGGGGCCACCGGAATTTTTATGAAACGCTTAGTGTCGAGGGATTGGGATGGAATTTGGTGTGAAGAATAAGCATAAGTATGAGATACGTTCTTGACGTAACCAGATCATGTCGGGGCGCTTTGTTGGGAGTTAGATTGGAATTCCGGTGATCGCGATTCGCGAGATAGTATACTTCCAGATATACGAAAGACGATAAAACTAGGCAGTCATATTAGTGTCCCGACCAAATAGACCTAAGGACCCGACACAGGAAGCCTTAAGAAGACTTCCGGCCCTGGATCCAACCATTTTTCGGGGAGTAGAGGGAGGGGGAATCTGGAAATAACTGATTTCTGTAGGTTGCGAAAAAATGGTCCGACTCAAGTGAAACTTGGTGGGTGATAAGAGCTGATGACCTAGATATGCAAAGCTTGCGTCTACGAACCCATGTGGTCATGGTTGGGGGAGTTGGGGGGGGGGGGTCCGGAAACTTTGTGACATGCACAAAAACCAAACGGATGGGCAGAATGGAATGCATCTTGGACAGCACTAAGTTTATGCGGCCTAGGTTTGTCATTTGGTGTCCGAACCGGATCCGACCAAGGTAGGAGGAGGATGCAGTGGTAACCGGAAATTTGCAGATATGCTCCGATTCGAGTTAAGCTTGATGGACGGGAAGAAGAGATGTTAGTATGTGTCTGAGTCGCATTCGGCCACAGTAGGGGGGAGTCCCGAAAATTTTGTGCCTCGCATAGTTGTTAAACGAGTGAAGAGATTGTCTGCTTTTTACGACATATTTTAGGGTCTGGACCGGATTCGAGTACGGTGGGAGGGGTATCGGAATTCCCGGAAAAATGCTCAGATTCACTTTCTCGCTTCTCACACCACCTACTCGTAACAAGTGCCATATGAGCTCGTAGCTCTTGTTTTATGTACACATTGTCCCAACTGGAACTCCCGAACTGCCTCACTCAATCCACGGTTTATCCAATACTTAATACAGTGACAGTCAAACATCATTTTGTTAGTGGCCAATGGCCTATGTTTTTCATTATAGTAAAATTATCCTCAACAGATTTTGGCCCTTGGGTGTTGCACGAGGCCGAAATCCTTTAGTCGTTTAAATAGAAGCGTTGCCAGGACGGTTTAAATTTGTCTGAGGCTCAAGAAGGATCAATATTCCATCATTTCCCGCATAAAAGGAATTCTTAAAATATGGCACACCAACAGTCTATTTAAAGCTGGGAGCTTTGTAGCAACAGCTTGGTATTGTTTGTTTGGGAGGGGGGTATATACTGACTGGTCGAAGAAGCACTAGACCAGGGAATACAATTCAGTCAGTCACTTATTATGAAAACCACAACCGGACGTAGGAGGTAGCTGGTTTCTCGTCTGTCCGATAATGAATACGGAAAACATATATATGTACAATTGCAAATCAAACCTCTCATTACGGTGTTAGTGTACAGACTAGCGTCCAGTAGTTTAAAACTAACGACTTTAAAATACTAGGTCTCTTGTCTAACTATTGTTCTGACACTAAGAGTAAATTACTAAAAAATTGATCAAAATTATTAGTCCGGCCAAGAGGATAAATAAAATAGAAAAACGAGGTTTTCAGGTTTTTTTTTCTTTTTTTTCATCGTTTTCTTGTTGTTATTGTGGTGGATTTTATGATTCAGTTTTTTTTTTCGCTGAGGACGGTTTGCCGGAAGTACATCCGAAGTTGTATTTATCCCACGCTAGTAAAACTAGCAGATAAAGAAAAAAAACCGAAAATCTCGTCTTTCTATTTTATTTGAAATCAATGGTCAGCTTGGCTTCAAACCTTATGTTCGACAAGAGGGTAAGAAAATGTCTAGGCTAGGGCTTATATACTTTGACGGAAAAGTTCAAAATCCAAGATGCAAGTGTTACCCTTTTGGATGTTTCTTCGTCGCTATAAAAAATCATTGACAACAGAACCCAACCAGCGCACGACCTTCTACACTGCTTCCTGGCCAACGATTGAAATTAAGTGTCTTTTTGTGTATGTTTATGTGTTTTATTTTTCTTCATTTACTCCGCTTTCTGAAAACGGCGGGTTATAAATAAATTAATTACTTACTTACTTATATTTAACCTTTGTTTTATGGTACAGGAGTGTTGCATGAAGCTGCCACCCTAAACTCCTATTTTGGGGAAATGACTTAGGGAAAAAGAGTAAAGGTTAAAATAAAATTCAGTGGAGTATCCTGAAAGGAAGCTTAGAACCTTCGCTTTCTGCTGGTACCATAGTTTACTTGTAATTGTTCAAGACTAAGCTGGAGAACACAAAAGAATATAGGCACCCAAGTGATCATGAAGTCGCCCACTTTGCTGAAAATGGTATTTTGCTACATGGTGAAGTTAGAAGCCAGCTGTTTGGTCAGAGAGGTTCCTTGACCTTTTGCAAATAACAAAATTTGCTGTTTTCTTGGAATTTGCATGATTTTTCTGGGGGTGGCAGCTTCATGATCCAAGGTGGCAGGATCATGTACCATGGCGAATTGGGGGGTGGGCGGTGCCATAGTAAGGGCAGCTTCATGCAACACTCCTGTATTCGGAGTGCCTTTTGGACCCATAATTAATAAATTGAAGAAGATTTTGGAACATAAATAAAAACTAAACCGCGACAACCTGCTACTAATCCCCCACCCAAACAACATAAAAATGTAGGAACTCACAGTGTCAATTGGTATTATTCAAAAGTTTTCTTACGGTATTAATAAACAAGACGAAAGGTTTCAATAGGGCCTGAAAGGGGAATGACAATGATGATTATGATTTATTTATAACCCGTCAAAATAAGCTCAAAGACTGAGTGAATAATAAGAATAAAAGGAGAACAAGAAAGAAAACACGAAAGACCAGACAATCTGGTGTTGCGAATTGTTATTTGTCCGCGGGTCAGGTTACGACCGAAATACTAATGACAGTCGAATACTAAAAAAATATGTTGATTCAACGTGCTCTTTATTTCTTTATTTTTGTATTTCTTTCCCTTTTTTCTTTACACAGCCTTATAAATAACATCGGCCGTTTTTTGTTGTTTCCAAAATTTCCGGTATACATCCGATTCTAGTGGTTCTCGTTTACTTGGTAGTAAAACAAATCAGTCTTTACACCGACAGAGAAATTTGTTATAAGTCTCTAATTCCTGTTTTCGCCAGATTGGCGAAAACTATTGAAAACAGGAACTATCGATCCTGTTTTCGCCCATAATGACCAGCCGGAATCCGGCGAAAACCGAAAATTTGGTTAAGCTACAGATTTTGTGAGAAGATTGCTAGATCTGAAGTCTGAGGGGAGAGAAGACATGCTAAGTCCTTTCTTCCGATTATATTCTCCAAGGATCGTTAGTACACTTATAAGTAGTGAACTGAACTTCACAGCGGTTAAGGTTACTTAACTTCTGTGACGGATGTCTCTAATTGAAACTTTTAGTTTTGGTAATCTTTCTTGTCTTTGTTTATTATTAGTTGGTGTGAGCTGCTTATGCAGAAGTAAGGCAGAAAGATTGATCAGTTTCGTCAGAGTAGATATGACGTATAGCCTAGGGGTAAATACACACATGGTGAATCCATACCTGAACTTGGTTTTCTCAGATGATTAGCCATTGACCTTCTTCTGTTTCTAAATCTTAAATAGTAAAAATGTTCAAGGAGTCTGGCGAAGACCCGATAGATACAAGACCAAATTGTCTGGATTAAATATTAATTCAATTCAATTCAATTTCTTTTATTTAACGGTTTTTGAAAACCATAAAAAACAAAACAAAAATAAAACACTCGAAACGAACAGTACACTAAATTAAATCAGTCAGGTCGAACGGGCTCCAGGTGGAACCTGGGTCACACGCAAAGACCGCTCCCATTCCAGCCACACAGGCAGAGACAACCTCAAAAGCGGGGCAGATGCAGCCCCATTTGGGATCCCATCGAAACCTTTGGTCTGTTAGTCTTGACCCTTTAGTTAGGTCTCCGCTTTGAAATTTTTTAAAGCGGGTATTGCAATGAAAATACGTTTATACATTCGGTGAACATAATGTGAAAGAATAAATCGTTTTTTTCTTTTTTCTTATGTATATGTGCTATGTTTACTAATAAGTGATTGTATTACTGTTTTCATAAGATTCCCTGACAATTTCTAGTCGACAGACTTTACATTGAGCATTGTTTTAGATGAATTTCGCGGAGGCCTCTGGGATATTTTATGAATTGTATTATGATTATTATTGAAATAATGAATTGACTAATTATTTATACATATGTATTTTTTAGTGTGATGGTGTCTGACGTAAATGTCAAATCCAGCGCATGCGCTGTGAAAGTTACCTTTTATGAATAAAACTCTCTACTCTCCTCTGCAGTAAGCATCGGCACTATTTATGTTTTCTGTTTCTGTTGCATCTGTTTCTGTTCTGTTTTTCCGAACAACAGAACAGAAAACTGAAATAGGTGACCGGTTTCTGTCTATTTATATTTCTCTTCTGTTTTTTTCCTCCATCTGTTTCAACTGTTTTTTTTTCACCTGTTTTTCTGTTTTTATCTGTTTTTAGGATCCCAAAAAGTTTGTGAAGGATAGCTATAATTTTTTTTGAAAGTTTGTCCTTCCGTCCACATGTAAGCACGATAACTCTCGAAGGGGCTGAGATATCTTTTCCAAACTTGGTGCGAAGGACGAGTTTCTTTGGGCCTTAAGTCCAGTTCAAGTTCTCGGATGCGTTTCCCGCTTCCCTGTATATTTAGTTGTGGAAAGGGTTTCAAACTAAAGTTCAAAAAACAGTTTTTAAAAGCCCATGAAATAGTTGATTTAAAGGTAAAGAAACATGCTTAACACATACAAAATTAATTATCTTGCCAGGTAAATAGTTGCAGGTCCGGAATCCGGTCGGAACTAAAGGTTTCGTCTGAAGTTCATTAGAGGTTCGATACTAGGTAATGGGGCCTTGTTGAGTCCGTTTATGAACTTTATTTTTTTCGCCGGACAATTAGTTTTTCCCGGAATCCGGCCAAAATTAATAAGATTGAAAACTGTATCCCAATTTTCAGGGGCGTCACTGGCCTTTTACCTTTCGGTGGGGACGTCAGGTTTGTGCAGACGGACTAAAAGATTTGCTGACAAAATACGCCGTTGCCGCGATTTCCCACCAGCATAGAATAGAAATGGTGTAAAACTAACTGTAATGCATTAGTTCAGATAATTCCTTAAATGCAATTTCGTATATTACAAATCAAATATTCGGCTTTTCGTTTCAGCTCTCGCTAAAAAGCTAAGCTTCCAGCGACTGTACCTAGAACAAGTTAAAATACCTACCATACAAGTTCTAGCTTTTAACTTGTTTCAAACCACAAAGAATCTCAAGCCGAAAACGCCAAATAAATGAAACACGATCTTCCAAAAATAAAGAATACTACAAAATGCGCCGCAAACTAAATTTGTCTATAAAACTAATTGAGGTTATTCCTTCAATAAGTAATAAGTAAGTAAGTAATTTATTTATAACCCGCAGTTTTTAGAAAGCGGAGTAAATGAAGAAAGTAAATAAAACACATAAACATACACAAAAAGACACTTAATTTCAATGTAATTTCGTCTATTAAAGTTCACATATTCGGCTTTTCATTTCATCTTTCGCTAAAAAGCGAAGCTTCCAACGACTATGTACCCAGAACAAGTTAAAGTAAGCGCCACCGGCAAATTTTCTTAATCTGCCTTTCTTCTGGAAACGTTTAGCTACAAAATGCGCCACAGGCGAGATTTTTGTAAAACTAATTTTAATGCATCAGTTGACAGTGTTCGTTTAATATTAATTCGTATATTTAAATTCACACATTCGCCTTTTCGTTTCAACTTTGGCTTAAAGAGTGAAGCTTCCAACGATTTTACACAAAATAAGTTGCACTAAAAGTATGCGAAAATTTTAAAATCTGTATTTTTTCCGTAAAAATTTGTGCCCGACAATTATTTTGCAGAACTCGGTCTCTTACGTACACAAAGAACCCGATGGGCCGAAAGAATACCGACGTCCGACTAAAGCATTCAGAATTAGATTTCTTCTGGGTTTTGCCCGACAAGACTGTAGAGATCATTATTTCTTACATGTAAATAGAAGCCGGTGTGCCAACGAAACTTAAAACTTTCGGGATGCGCCGAGACTTTCGAGACTTTCCTAGGTTGACTTGAATATAGTTCATTCCCCGATACGGTGATGTCGGGTGGAGGGACGGGAATCCAGCATCTAGTGACATGCATAACTTTAGAACGGGTGATCGGAAGTGAATGAAACTTGAGAAGTGTCAGGAACAAGTACCTCAGATGATCAATTTCAAGTTCGGAACGAATCCAATAACTGGGGAGGGGGAGCTGGAGGGGGGGATGCAAGAAATCTCGTGAAACGCTTAGAGTCGAGAGATCGGGATGGGACTTGGAGGAAAGAACAAGCATAAGCCGTAGAGACAATACTGACAAAACAGGACCCGGATCTTGTCACAGTTGGGGGATTTTGAGAGGGTTTTCCACAATTCTAGTCATCACGAGCTGGGGTACTTCCAAATGCGCTATGACCATGAAACTTTGCAGGCATGTTAGGGACTCTGTAGATTGGCTTAAAAATAGTCCCTCTCCCGATCCGATCATCGTTGTGGGAGAAACAGTTATCAGTGAGTGGAGTAACCATTTCACATTTAGTAGATCAAGTCGATTTTCTGATGAAATGAATATCGGGAGAGAGATGCAGCCTTGACAACTGCGAACCGTATCTGACAAACATGCTAACTATTCTTACAAGTGCAATATGAGCTTTCAGCTCTTGTTTTTTTCTTTCTTTATGAATGGTCAGCATTAACTTCAGACCTTATATACATTTATAGCCTAAACATATTATTAGAATTAATGACAACACACTATAATGACGATTGAACAAATACTCGGCGGCTCAGCGCCCCGTTTTGCAAGTAAATGGTTTTATTTCTCCATTATATGCATACATATGTATTGTACACATATATACCCGAACATCTGTGTCATGAAGTTAAGATAATTTTAGAAACACGGGAAAGAGTTGAGCCCTGCTGCTTCGTCAATTGAAAGAAGAAACCAGACAAAACCATAGCGCTTTTCTACTTGTCGGTGTATCTATTTTCTAAGTAGACGCCAATACGTTTGGCTGAAATGGAATGGAATTATTATTACTTTAATAGCTGGCGAATTTTTACAAGAAACATAGAACTCAAATTTCTCTACGGATTAGAAGAAAAAACAGAAAACAGCTGTTTTTTTTCTTCAAAAAACAGACTTGTTTTCTGTTTTTCTGAAAAACAGAACAAAAAACAGAAACAGGTGACCTGTTTCTATGCCCCCCTGTTTCTCTTCTGTTTTTTACCGTCTACTTTTGTTCTGTTTCTGTTTTTCCGAAAAACAGAAGTACTGTCGATGCTTACTCTGCAGGAGTATTTATGTCTTTCATTTCACTACTAATAAATGTTTCCATGTTCATGACACCTTCCTCATGCAATTGTTCGTTTTATTTGATTTCCACCATGAGGCCCCGCCTTTTTGCCCTGGTTCATCTATCAGGCTATAGCATAGGAGTCCTAGACTTCTAAATTTTATTAAAACATTTACTTATGGATTATTTGTCATGAATGAATACTTGTAATTCAGCAAATTGCCATAGACGAAAAAGAAAAAACACAGAAAAGAAAACAACAACAACAACAAAATCATGCAGTCTGTTCCTGCTGTTGCGTTGCAGCAAGAAGAGACTGCCATACAGGCAGGCAATGAAAAATTGGCGCAGTGGCAAATTTTATAACCTCAATCTTTGAATCCAAAAGACGGCACAGAAGTGCCGCTCTAGCCTTACGGCGAATTTCATCAAAAGTGAGGCATCTTCTCGAAACGAGCGCCGAAGAAACACTACAGATATATGGTAGCTTAAACAAACGCCGGAACACACGGTTATAACTTATTTTCGCGTTGCAAAGATCATGGTCCCTTCCATATATAACGGTATAACGTTCCATCTACGTAATATAATTAGTACAACTAGAGTACGATAAAACTGCCACTGGCTGCAACATTAGATAATTTGGGGCTGTAATTTGCGCCAGGAAAACTCGTATATCGCCAATTTCCTTTTCTTTTCCGTGAAATCTGAAAGTGAAGGGACATAAGAATGCCAGAACATACCCTAAAGTGGAGTACCGCAAAAACCGTTCCTCTTGCTTTATCTGATCCTGGTTGAATACGTTTCCATTAGGGAAGTGCTCCTTACTCCCCCCCCCCCCCTTTGCGGAACAAAAAGATTGAAACAATCTTTCTTTTCTCTTGTTGTTACTAGGTCAATAAAGTTTCGCTTTGTCAAAGCGAATCAACTTGTCTAATTTAAGTTTTGTTTTCGTTTCCTATGGCACCCGAGGGACTCCCAAGTTATCTTGAAGGACCGGTCGTACTTATCATGCCAATGCAACATACTTTCGTAACTGCATTCATTAATTCTTAAACCCCGAGACCCAAGATTCATATTACATTCTGAACCCGCTAAAGGACATGCGCATTATGCTCGTGAAGAGTGTTCTATTGATGCGTAAAACCGGTTTTCTGAATTTTGCAAGTTTTGGCTAGAAGTCAATGGGTCTGGGAAATGGCTTAAAACAGCCAAAGCCGTGGACAATTTGTTAAAAGCAGAGCTTAGTCTTACAATATTCAGATACTTTTGAATGGTGGAACATAAACAGTAAATAGTTTGCATTAAAAAACCGGTAAAGCCTCTCCCCCCAGCCAAGTCTTAATCCCTTATGCCAAAGCCCTGCTTGTCTAGCTATTTGTAAAAAAAAATTGGTAGACTGAGAGGGTATGGTACTGACCTGATTATCCTCGTTTGATTTTCGTTTTATCTGGTGCATTTCGACTACCTACCCTTACTGTACCCTTCTTAGCAAAACGATAAACTTGAAATGACCGATTCGCAGTAAATACATCCCTGGCCGCAGCCAAGTCGGTAAAACGTCGCTTAACGCGGATCAAGTGTTGTCTTCTTTTAAAGCTGAACTTGATTTTTCATTTTATATGACACCCGAAGGATTTCTATCCTTCTCCATGAAAGCGGAAATGCTCCATCCTCTCTGCCCCCCCTCCCCCCCCCGCAACTCGACAGTCCCTCAGGTCAAAGCCCTGCTCGTCTAGTTTGTGGGAAAGTCTGTTGCCAGACTGAGGGGGGGGGGGTAGTGAGGAGACCTATGACATCGCACGTATGTTTGCCTCGCCGTCGGTAAAACTAAAACGGCTAAACTCGGCCAAGTCGGTAAAATTTGCGAAACGGGGATGAACTGTCGTCTTCTTTAAAAATTTCATTTTTCATTTTATACGACACCTGAGGGATCTCTGACCTTCTCTAAGAAAATAAAATGTTCGTCACCCCCACCCCCCACTCGACGTCTCATTCTCTCAGGTCAAAGTAATGCTCGTCTAGCTTTTTGAAAAGTTTGTTGCCATGCTTAGTGAGGAAAGTACTGACCTGATTATCTTTTTTTTTCATTGGTGTCCGAAAACAATAGTGACGATACCTATGACATTGCAAGTATGTTCGCCTCGCCGTCGGTAAAACCCGGCCAGGTCGGTAAAACTTGCTTAACGCGTTAAGTGTTGTCTTCTTTAGTTTCAGTTTATACGACACCCGAGGGATTTCTATTCTTCCATAAGAAAGCGGAAATGTCCCCCCCCCCCATTGCAGCTCGACGTCTCAGTCTCTCAGGTCAAAATTATGCTCGTCTAGCTTTGTTAGGGTTCCAAACACAATAGTGAGGATACCTATGACATTGCAAGTAAGTTTGCGTCGCCGTTGATAAACTCGCCGTCGGTAAACTTGTTACCAATTCGGTAAAACTTTGTTTAACTCGGAAAAGTGTCGTCTTCTTTAGCTTCAGTTTCATTTTATAGGCACCCGAGGGAGGCCCCCCCCCCCCATCGCAGCTCGGCGTCTCAGTCTCTCAGGTCAAAGCTATGCTCGCCGAGCTTTTTGGGAAGTTTGTTGCCATACTGGGGGATAGTACTGACCGGATTATTTTTTTTTTTTCGGGTCCCAGACGATAGTAAGGAAACCTATGGCATCAAATATTCTTTGAGCCCAAGATGACTTTGAAACATTTATTCAAATTTTCAACGGATACGTCAGCTACGATTCTTCATCAGCGACATTTCGGCCCTTCTTGGCAAGGGTCCTCGTCAGGCTGTCAATCCTCTTGATTAACTTCGGGGAAGGAAACAATTACTGGTTTGTTTCCTTCCCCGAAGTTAAACAAGAGGATTGACAGCCTGACGAGGACCCTTGCCAGGAAGGGCCGAAATATCGCTGATGAAGAATCGTAGCTGACGTATCCGTTGAAAACATTGTTGGAATAAATGTTTCAAAGTCAGCTTGGGCTCAAAGAATATTTATTTATTCAAACAATGACATCGACTGTGACAACTACGACAAACTAACAACAACTATGACATCGCAAGTATATTCGCCACACCGTCGTAAAACTAGAACGGTAAAACTTGGCCAAGTCGGCAAAACTTTGCTTAACGCGGATCAGCTGTTGTTTTCTTTAGTTTCAGTTTTCATTTTATACGACACCGGAGGGATTTCTATCCTTCCCTGAAAAAGGAAATGTCCCCCCCCCCCCGAAGCTCGACGTCTCAGTCTTCCAGGTCAAAGGGCTGAACGTCTAGCTTTTTTGGAAAGTTCGTTGCCAGACTGAGGAGTTAGCACAGACCTGATTATTTTTTTTTTTCTTTTTTTTTTTTTCATTTTTTGTGGTGGCCCAAACGGTAGTAAAGACGGAAAAGGTTGTCCGTCTCGCCGTCTGTCAGCTCAGTAAACCTTGGGAGCATTGCGGTAGTAGATAGGTTCTGTCATCCAGTATTTAGGGGTTTGAAACGAAGATTACTACTTATCATTATCGGTAGGGAGAGATAATATGGTCGAAACTTGGCTCACAGCGTGTCCTTCATGTGACTCCTATAAATTACAGTTTACGGCGTGCTGCCATTTGATGAAGCCATCATACTACTTATCATTATCGTGAGGGAGAGATAATATGGAAACTTGGCCTACAGCGTGTCCTTCATGTGACTCCTATAAATTACAGTTGACGGCGCGCTGCCATTTGATGAAGCCATCAGGTTTCTCCTCCTTGGTCTTGACGAGAGACACAGACAAACTTGCATAACCCGTGTTTTCGACTAATAAGCTCCTCGGAATCAGTAAGCGGAAGCCTGAATTCAATCAACCAGTCAATCAATTGGCTTTATTTCAGCACTAATGCCATAAATAACAGAAAAGAAAAAACAATAGAGAACATAAAAATTGTCGTTTAACGATCGCCAAATGGGTAAATAAAAAAATAGAGGCTTAGAGGCAAGCACGATTAGCTCATTATCACACGTTTAAGTCGTGACAGTTGATGCACTTGTGCAATCCATCGAATTTCTGTAAACGTGTAACAATGATTCGACCTGTTCGTAGAGCTAACACTGGAAATACTCGGAAGCTGAAGGAACTGACCGATATGCATTGTTGTAGCACACTTTAATATGCTGCATGACCTTAGTTGGCTTAATCACCATACCAAGTGCAACAAAAAAACTGTAGCAGTATGTTTGAATTAGTTGCGTCTTAACAGCAGTATCAGCCATATGAAACTTACGAGTTAGAACGATTGCTCTCTTGCATAGGCTACCCATCATATGTTGAACGTGTGAATTGTCCCGGAGGTTAGACTGAAAAGTGAATCCGACAATATTCAACATATGACAGATTTCTGTGCATAGCTTTGCGGGGGCACGAATACCAGGTTTCGAAAACGCTATAACAAAAGTTTTCTTAGTATGCAATATCATGCTCCGATGCAAATCTGTCACAAATATGAAGAACAATATTCAAACCAAAACAAGTAGGAGCGAGCACAACCAAGTCATCAGCAAAGTTATAGCTCTTGCCCCCGACATAACAAACCCGCAGCCGAAGCCGAAAGGCTTCCTCGACAAGAGCCAACTCTGGCAAACGCAGTAATCAGCGTAGTGCCAATAGGGTGGATAAAAATGACAGACGAAGCTCACAATTCCGGCAATGGTAATGTATGCGGAAGCAGTAGTATCGGTAAGATGAACCCTTTAAGTTCGTAAGCATGACAAGGGAAAAAGCATATTCATTTTTTTGGCCCACCTGGTCGGTGGTTCAACGTGAATCTAGTGAAAATTGGAGGCTGGTTGTGTTGAAACACGCCGTTTGTTCCAGTCCAGTTGTTTACAGTGCCTCTGCCTCTCATGTAAGAAGGGCTGACTCGATCCATCCTGGCTTTTGATTTTCTATAATTTTTAAATATCTTGTCATAAAATTCTCGTGCTGAAGTCTATTTCTTTTTGTTTTAATTGTTAATGCTTTAAGCTAAGATTTTATAGTTTGTTGTTAAAAATCAATTAGTCATTAATCAAGTGTCATTTTTGTATGCGACTTGCATGTCTGGCTATGCCATTGGAGTTTTTACCGTTTCTAATAAAATTTTACCTTACCGCTCACTTGACATTCTTCTGTCAATGTACCTATAGTACCATCTGGAAGCGAACGCCAGTAATAAAAAAAATAACTCTGGAATGTGTGTCAGTGAAAGAACTGACTCTTTCCTTTTTTTGTCGTGAAGCAGATCGCTCACATCTTTCCCCAGAGAGAACTAAGCTGACAGTATTCCATTTATTTTCTGGTCTTGACCTGGTGGCACAGAGGTAGCGCGTTATGATTCAGATATATGATCAGGGTTGGGCGGCGATAGAGGTTTACTCCCTTGTTGGGCACCACTGTACAGTCCTCCGTGGGCACCGACTGGGTACCGGGCACTTACTGTGCAGCCATGTTGAAAGTGATTATCCCCTCGGCGGTGACGAACTGAAATCCCTGACAGGATTTTCTGCACCATCATCCGTTCCGTACCGAAAAGTTGAAACCTTATCGCTTTATGATGAAAGTGCAGAAAATCCGGCCGGTAAAGTCTGATCTACATAAGTAGGTAATTTGTTTTTCACCCGCGGTTTTGGAAAGTGGAGTATGGAAGATAAAAAAAACAAGAGCTACGAACTCATATGGCACTTGTAACGAGTAGGCGGTACAAGAAAGTAGATGAGAATGTCAAAAAATACACCCGCCATCAAAAAATGCGGTTCGGAAATAGAAATAGGGTATTTAGTTTCAGTCTGGTATCGCCTCGGATTATCTGTAGCTAATGCGAATGATTGTTCAAACTTCCAAGTTTTAGCCCAATAAATCCACTCACTCGTTTGACCATCAAACGTACTACACGATTTCCGGTACTTCCTCCATCTCCCCCTACCCTGGCCGAATCTGGTTTGGACTAAGAAATGGATCATCTAAAGCATCTTCTTTTATACCATCTATCAAGTTTCACTCGAAGATGAGTATTTTTGGAAAATTCCGGTAAACCCTTCCTCCCCACCGTTATCGGATTCGGTTTACCTAAAATAAGTCATCTAGGGCAGTGGTTCCCAACCTTTTTCGTACCGTTTACCCATAATCAAGGTTCGAAAAGATTGCGTACCCCTATTTTCAGAACTTGAAAAGACGATATCAACTTTTTATATATATATTTTGTAACTTTTTTCCTTGGCTCGGTTCGCAACCTGAGTGATAATAACACTTGCAATGTCTTCGATTCTTCTTGGAACAATATTTTTTAACACAGGAAGAGATACTATGGCAGTAGGCTAGCTGTTTTGGAATCAACATTATGTCACTGACTTTCACTGGGGCTTGTAATCGGAGGCGTCACGCACAGGCTGACAACACCTCTCCCCCCAAAAGGTAGGCCAGACGACTAAAAAGAAAAGAGTCTGCGCGAAGCGCCATGATTTTTCGCAAAAGCAGTTACTTAAAAAAAAAAAACAGTCGGTAAAAATTACCTGTCGGTCAGTAAAAATACCTTGTCCCTTAAGATACATTTTGGCTGGTGCTACTCTGCTGATAATATTAGGCTTTCGGCAATCATAAATGAGTGAGACGAGATTTTGAAGCTACACACTAAATCAGTTTTGGTTCCTTCGCGTACCCCTTGCAAGGGTCTCACGTACCCCTTGGGGTACGCGTACCACCGGTTGGGAACCACTGATCTAGGGTATATGCTATCTCTACATTCCAAGTTTCATTTAAATTGGTGCACCCGTTTGATCCCTATGCGAGCCTCAAAGTTTTCGGCAATCTCCCTCCAACTCCGCCACTGTGGCCGAAGAGGACTTAGAAACATAAATGTCGTATCTCTTAATCCTCTCTTCCGGTCCATCGAGTTTTAGTGAAATCGGAGCATAGCCTATCTGCAAATTTCCGGTGCCCCTCCCCTACCTTGGCCGAATCCAGCCCGGACGCCAAATAACAAATCCAGGCCGCAGAAACTCGGCACTGTCAAACTTGCATCCCATGCGGTCCATCCGCTTGGTTTTTGGGATCCCAAAGTTGTCCGTCTGTCAGTCCGTCCGTCTGTCAGCACGATAACTCGCGAAGGGAATGAGATGTTTTGATGAAACTTGGTGTGAGGCTGTTCAAGTCAAGGGAAAGGTCGTAGATGGGCCCGATAGCTGCATATTTAGGGGAGGGTTTTCAAATTAAGGAGCGAAAAAAGTATTTTTTAAAAGCTAATGAGATAGTTTATTACGGGGTAAGACGACATTCTGAACACGAATATGAAAACCATTTTCTCGCCGGACAAGTAGTTCACCCGGAATCCGGCTAAAACCGGAAAGTTTGTTAAAAGTAAAAGTTTTATCTGCAGTTGATGAGATATCCGATTTAGGGGTAAGGAGACATGCTGAGTCCGAATATGGAAATTATTTTCGAGCACAAACTATCTCGTTTTCGCTATCGCCTGATTTGGTAGCGCATCTACATTTGGTACCGAAAGGCCTAAGGTGTAAAGACAAGGGATAACATGAAAACGGCCGATTTTCGTAGCACCTTCTAAAGGATGTCGGAAATGTTTATTTGTGAAGCATTTAATACAAAGTACAGCATTAGAAGTGTCCATTGTGCTTTAACACCACACTGTAAAACAAATCTTGCAGTATTTGCTACTGGGATTAATAAAACGACCCCGTTTTCTCAGTAGGCATCACGATTCACGAGGTCGAAACCAAATAATATTGGTTAAAAATCGACCTTCAGCAGAAACAAAAATTCGTTCGATTATAGAATTGAGTCAGCGACCCATACAGCGACAACCAAGTAGGGCCCGAAACGGCCGAAACCGGCTTGGTGTATTAAACTAACGATAGATCCAAAATTATACTCAATATACAAGACAAAACTATGTTTCCCCAAATTATCGATTTAGGACTAGTAACTCTCGAAATTTGTCGGGTGACGCTTTTGCACCATCGAACAAGGTTCAAACTTGGAAGCTGGTTCTGAAATTTGTTGAGCTTCACAGTAGTGACAATAGTTACAGAAATGGTGTATATATAATAGTGTATAGTGTATCTTTCTCTTTTTTTTTTGATTATGTATTGCCAAGTTAAAATTGTATCTTGTGTGTTGTTCATTGTTCTACTTTCTTTATTTCTCTTTTTTTTATACTCCATCAGTGACATTTTATGTAAAGATGGGTAATAAACATATTCATTCATTCATTCAGTATAGCAGTATTTTCCAAACTATAGACGGCAGGTCTTAAATTACAGCATTTCCGTGGATCTTACAAGTAATAGTTCGTTTTTGGGATCCTAAAACGTAAGTGGGGGATACGTATGACATCGCAAAAGTTGTCCGTCTGTCCGTCCGTCCGTCCGTCTGTGAGCACGATAACTCTCGAAGAGAATGAGATATTTTGATGAAACTTGGTTTGACGATTCTTTGGGTCGAGAGCAAGGTCGAGTTCGTAGATGGGCCTTGTAGCTCTACATTTAGGGGTGGGGGAGGGGGTTCAAATTAAGGGACAAACAAAATATTTTTAAACAGCTAATTTGATATCCGAGTATAGGGTAAAAAGGCATGGTGAGCAAGTTAGTGAAAACCATTTTCTCGCCGGACAAGTAGTTCGTCCGGAATCCGGCCAAAACCGGAAAGTTTGTTGAAATTAAAAGTTTTATTTGAAGTTGATTAGATGGTCGATTAAGGGGTAAGAGGACATGCTGAACACGATGGTTAAAACTAATTTGTCGCCGAATAAGTAGTTCGTTCGGAATCCGGCAAAAACCGGAAAGTCTGTTAAAAGTAAAAGTTCCATTTGAAGTTGATTAAATGTTCGATTTAGTGGTAAAAAATATGCTGAACACAATGGTGAAAACCATTTTCTCGCCAAAAAACTAGTTCGCGCGGAATTCGGCCGGAATCCGGTTGTAATTGGATTTAACTTTTATTCAAAGTTGATTAGATGTTCTTTATAGGGATAAGGTGATACGTTCGATGTGTTTCTGAATTTTCTTTTTTTGCTGGACTAGTAGCTCGTTCTGAATTCGGGCGAAACCGGAAACTTGGCAGAAGTAAAGCAGGAAGGCTCGGTCAGTATCGTCAAAATAGATATGGCTTATAGAGGTATATCTGAACTTGTTTTTTTCTGATGATTAGCCTGGCGAAGACTGGATCTGGCGAAGACAAGACCCGATTGCCTGAATCAAATATTAGATTTTTGGGATCCCATCGACACCTTTGGTCTTTTTTGTCTCGAAACATGCAATTACGGAATAAGGTACCAGATAGTGCGTAGCTTGGATTTGATTAATATAGTAATACATAAATTCGGAGTGGATTGCTCTTTGCTCCTAGGTTTCTGGCAAACGTAAAGCTCGAAAGTATTCTCTCTCTCATTACAGATATGCCGTCAGCCCGAGCTGACTGCGAATCATTTTTGACGGTGCAGAACGGATAAGTCAGCTACATATTGTTAGAGCTATATTTCGGCATTCTTGGCAAGGGTCCTCTTCAGGCTCAAGCCGCTCAAGCTGGAAAATGAACTTCCTGGAAAATGGAAAATTGTAAAATGAGCTGGAAAATGAATAATTATTTTCCAGCTCGAGCGGCTTGATCCTGAAGGGGACGCTCTCCAAGAAGGGCCGAAATATAGCTCTAATAAAATATAACTGACTTATCCGTTTTGCACCGTCAAATATTCTTTCTCATTGCTCACAAAATGCAACTGCCTCTGCATCTCGTCAATTACCTTGCCAGTGGAAACAAAAGTCGAAGTTTTATAGTAAAAGTCTTTCATTATCACATGATGGCAACTTTGCAGTAAAACTAAAAGGTCGCCCTCGCACTTCACCAAAAACGAGGCGGAGATGAAATCTCTCTGATATTTCGCTACCATCTTCGCAGCGAAAACGAAGCCGAAGTTGAATACACCCTCGCCCTTCGCCAAATATGAGGTGGAGGTAGAATCGCCCTCTCTTTCGCCTTGTTTTTCGCAGCGAAAACTAAGGTCGAACGGAATTCCGCCTTCGCCCTTTACTAAACACGATAGCGAACGCTCTCCTTCGCCTTCATCTTCGCAGCGAAAATATGGGTCGAAGTATAATTCGCCATCAATATTCGTCCTCGCTATACTTTCGCCCGCATTTCGTTACCAAAAATTCCGTTTCGTCCTCGATTCAAGGTGTAAAATGGCATTCGATGTGGAGATTTTCCGTACGGAATGTCTAGGTCATCGATTCTTATCACCCATTAAGTTTCACTCGAATATGACCACTCGTTCGTAATTTGATACGCCTGCCAAGTTTCATCGTCCTAGCTTATCTGTAAGTGCCCGAACTATCAAAACCAGGACCGACAGACCGACTGACTGACAGAAATGCTATCGCTATGTGCACTTAGCCGAAGGGCAAGTGCCATAAAAACACATAAGAATAGCACATTTTAATCTTGGCAAGGAGACAGGGTAAAAGGTCATGCGCTGGTCGGGCCCAGTTGTCCATGATTTCATGATGATTTCGACTCAAGCTGGAAAATTGAACTTTCGAATGAAATGAAAGTTCATTTTGCAGCTTGAGAGGCTTGAGCCTGAAGAGGACCCTTGCCAAGAAGGTCTGAAATATAGCTTTAATAAAATGTAGCTGACTAATCCGTTTTGCACTGTCAAATATGATTCGCAGTCAGCTTGAGCTGAAGGAATATCGGTTTCCGGTAGATCTGTCTCGTGAGCCGGCAACATTGTGGATAGAGTACTTTGTTATTAGAGTTTACCCTTCTTAGTATGCAAGTACAATAAAACGGCGTAAGGAAGAAAACGGAAAACAAAGACATTTACACCACTTACATATCTACAGCGAAATACCTTCAACTGTTTGAGTAACTTATAGCCTACATACAGTCCACCACAAACCTTTGATTTTTGGACGACCTATGCCAAACGCTAGATTTCTATCCTAACCCTACCAATCCTAACCCTATATAAAGAAATTCCGATTGGTTGATTTCTTAGCTTCGTTAAAATTATCAGTATTTGATTGGGTTAGAGTATCCAGCATTTGGCCTCGCATTTTGGCATCACATATCCAGCGTTAGGTAAAGGGTATCTGAAAATCAGGGATTTGTGGTGGACTGCCTACATATCATCGTTTGACGGATCGATATCTTGCCTATACAGGAGTGTTGCATGAAGCTGCCACCCTAAACTCCTATTTTGGGGAAATGACTTAGGGAAAAAGAGTAAAGGTTGAAATAAAATTCAGTGGAGTATCCTGAAAGGAAGCTTAGAACCTTCGCTTTCTGCTGGTACCATAGTTTACTTGTAATTGTTCAAGACTAAGCTGGAGAACACAAAAGAATATAGGCACCCAAGTGATCATGAAGTCGCCCACTTTGCTAAAAATGGTATTTTGCTACATGGTGAAGTTAGAAGCCAGCTGTTTGGTCAGAGAGGTTCCTTGACCTTTTGCAAATAACAAAATTTGCTGTTTTCTTGGAATTTGCATGATGCAGCTTCATGATCCAAGGTGGCAGGATCATGTACCATGGCCAATTGGGGGGTGGGCGGTGCCATAGTAAGGGCAGCTTCATGCAACACTCCTGTACCGCTCTAGACGTTTCTGCGCAGCAGTTAGTGAATACGGAATTTAAGAATACGGACTTAACTTTCTGTGTTTTCTTCTTTTTCTTTTATTTATTTTCTATTTACCTCCTAGTTATTAGGAGGCTTTGTTCACGTTGGACGGGTGTCAAGGACAGTTCGACTTTTTCTCTCTAATAAGAGAATACGTCAAGAAAATGTGCTGGCGATAGCTTAATTGGAGTCAGCTTATAGTCTGAGCGAAGGAGAATCCTTGATACCACTAGGGGCTTCGAGGATACGCTGCGTGTATAGAAGAGATAATTTTTTTATTTTAAAGAGGGATCGAAAGCTGGGTACGTACTTCGAAGAGTGATTTGACAGATTCTTTATACCGAAATAGAAAGATAACTTTTGCTTTCGAGCATGCTCCGGGTTTGATCGATGTCAACGACTGATTGATTGACTGATTCGTTCAAATTTCATCAATGAAAAATACACACCTCCTTTGTCAAGGAAGAAGCGAATGAATCCGGGAGGGAAGAAGGAAGATAATTACACCGCAACAGGGCTCCTCAGCTCTTAAGGAAGAAGACAAAGAAAATATCGTCAGTCATTATCGCATTTATCTCTATGGCACTAAATGAAATCGCAAAATTAGCTATAATGATGAAAATTTGGTAGGGTTGGCTTGACCGCTCAAAAACACCAGACATCAGCGAATTTGGAAGGGTGTCATAGAAGCAATACATTTAAAAAGATAATAAATTCGCACATGAATGGGGCAGCAGAAAAAGGATCCGGAGAGTGAGTGACAGTTGCGATTGGGATGCAGAAGATGGTTGGAGAATGTTGAAGAATAGCAACATTAGCCATCATCGTTACATGACAATCTTAAAAAAAAAAGAACTTGAGCTTGAAGTGCGATTAATCAAGGTATAATGTCAGAAACTGAAGAATTGCGGGGTAAGAAAACAATACCCACACCTTTGAAGATTGATTGTAAGGTATTTTTCAACCATATATTATTAGTCACTGGCATAGGTTTGCTATGAAATTATTAATAAAAGGAGGAGCCAGCTAATTGTTGCGGCAGTTACTTCGCTCGAACGAAAAGAACAAGTATATATAATAAATAAAATAGTGCGAAGAGACTCCATGGATTGGAATAGATAGTTATCATCACTTATGATGCTACCGACGAGCAATCAAGTATTGTAACAATAGTGACTCTGGAAGAATAAATTGGTAAGAGCAAGGAGCTAATTTCCGTATAATGCAGGACTGTTGAACGAAAATATTAACATAGAGCGTGTTCTACCCTACTTACCGTAGTAAGCTTACTACGCATGGCGTCGCGAAATTTGGCTTTGGCGTCATGGCTGGAACCTGGCCTGAACTATTTTTCTATTTCCGGCGAAATGTCATACAACGGGCTAATCGTGCCAATCAAGTCACAGAGATTCGTAGTTACCACGCTTGCTGCGCTCCCGAGTGTGGTAAGCAAATAGTTACTATTGGAGAGGTCAGCTTAGTAACTTTTCACGATGTTGGAACGAAAATAGTACTAATAGTTACTAAATTTTCCTTGAGCCCAAGCTGACTGGGAAACATATGTTCAAATAATAGGTAAATCGAAATACGTCAGCTACTATGCTATATCGCTACCAAAGCATAGTAAGCTGACGTATTTCGTTTTATGTATTATTTGAACCTAATAGTTACTATTGTTTGGAGGGTGATTACGTTCATAATTGTAACGATCGTAGTGATAATTAGTCTGTGAAACGCAACCATACTCTAATCGCCATGCCTGTTCTGTTTTCCAATAAAAAATTTTTCTAGGTGTGGTCCCAGAACGAATTTCCCCTGATCCCAGTTGGAAAAATGGTCCTTAACAGAAATCCAAGGGACTATTTCGCGGAGGTCGAACAGATTGCCTTCTGCCCTTCACACATGATCCCGGGTATTGAACCATCGCCAGACAAGATGCTTCAGGTGAGTTCGAAGCTGGCTAGATGGCAGTAGTGCTACCTGAGGGCAATTCGCCACATGCCAGTTCAGAGCTTTTAGGCGGACAGGTCTGTAAGTTCACTTGTTTGTCTTTGCGAAGCTCCGGCAAACACAGAAGAATTAAATTTTTTTATGCTTTTTTTCGGGCGTCGGTCGACTTGTCGGGACATCGGGTTCTTTTCCTACGCAAGAGATTCAGTTCCGCAAATATGTGTCCGACAGAAGAAATCGAATTATGTATGGTTTTATCGGGCCTCGGTATTCTCGTCGGCACATCGATTTTTTTTATTACATGAGATACTGAGAAGAGATAAAATTTTGTACGCCTTTGTCGGGCGTCGGTTGATCCGTCGGCACATCGGGTCCTTTTCTCATCGTCAACATTTGTCCAAAGATATAATAAAATAAATTAACATGTTGATAAGCACTGCTTATCACTGCACTTAAGCAGAACATTTGCAGGAAAAAGGAGCTTAACGGAAATGCTGCTGCGGGATCAGTTTTGTAACTTTCCACCGGTAAAAAGAATCTGCCAACTCTCGAAAAGTGGAAGTTGTCACTGTCTTTAAAAATAATAATCTGTATTCAAAGCCAGAGGCCTTATACATGAACAAGCTATACACGAATTAAGCAACTAAACTAAACAAAATGTAACAACAGTGAAAGCTATTATTTTCTAATCATTAACTTGTGCGTCTGCATTTTGCTATCTCTCTGTCAGAATTGTGGAAAATGAGACACTTACAGAAACTAGTCCGCTTAAACCAAATCAACGCTGGAAGATGGTCTTTCCAGAACGGGCTTGTAAATTGTTAGAAGGTCGTTCTGTCCCAAGAAGTGATGATTCTATTCAAGTCAGTGCCCTCGCTAACTCAGCGGGAAACTTAAATGTGGAAATAGTGATTCACCCAGAGATGGGCGAATCCGATCATGAAAGGATTCGAATCCGAATTGGAAACCAGGGCTCGGTACGAATTTGATTCAGAATCCGAATCCACCATTTCGTTCTGAGGGTTCGAATCCGAAAATCAGAAGTGACAAAAAGCACTGACAGCTAAGGATGGTTGGTGGTGGAGACCAAAAAGTTGGATGGCCTAAGCACAATGTGTACAAATTTGGAAGACGGGAACTGGAAGGATGTAGACTAGAAATTTTAGCGGATTCGTAATATTGAGGGTTTTGAATCCGGGACCGAATCCGAATCCAGCCTGACAAGCAGAAGATTCGAATGCGGATTCGAATCCGGCCAAAAAGACGAATCCCGTATTCGAATCCGGATTCGGATTTGACCATAATCTTCAGAATTCTTGGATCGAAATAACTAAATCCATCTCCGAACGGGTCAGGCAGCAAGGAATATTTTATTTATTCATTTCTGTCCCTAAAGATTGAGGAGTAAAACATGAAGAGAAAACACTAAAGAATTCCTCCATCTTATTATACAGCTAACAACATCAAATAGAGAAAGAACAAAAAGTACCCAAGATTAAAACAACCAACATTCACTTCGACGTTTTAAATTGGTCATTGATGAATGTGCCATTCTACCTGACTTTGAGATCAAAGCAAATAGCAGGCCGAATGCGCGACAAAGACAGAGGGACGCTGCTTCCCATAGACTAGAAAGACCACCGATAAACTCCACTGACCGTTACCTGAAATCCTTTGTACCTTGTTTTACCCAATATTTTAATTCTAGTAAAGTGAAATTATATTTTTAAGTTGTACGTATAGATGAAATGTCTACTTATGTGATCGTCATGTGTTATTTGTGTGAATGACGATACAGTGGTAGCGTGTGTGATACAGGCTATTAAGGAAATAAAGTACATTATTATTATGATTTGACTGTCGTAATACATTGGCTGATATTTGTTTGTCACATCGTGGCCTTTCCTAGTTAGTATTATTATGCTGTGGGGTGAGCCAAAAATTCTGGCGATGGCCCATTGTCAAATCCCCTCCCCCTCCCCCCCCCAAAAAAAAAGAACAACACAAAAATAATTGATGGCAAACTATCGCTCTATACGTAATTGATGAAATCCCCACTCATTATATCACTTCTTGCTCTACCCAATTCAAGAGCTGTTCAAACTTCCCGTCAGTTGGAGGAACTTTGCATTTCCTTCGGGCAAGCCTTTCTCAAAACAGCGTACTAAATCTTAAAGGAGTGGATCCATAGTTTGTATAAGGACCATGGGTACTATGTTGTTGGATAACTTAATAGTTTGACAGGACCGTTATGACTTATTGTCACAGATCGCCATGCCCATAGTACATATCTGTTAGAAGAAGGATATTTGTACTAAATTGGACAAATATGCGCGATAGCGATCCAGGAACTCTGTGAAGAAACCACACCATTCCCAAGGCACCTATTCTCAAATACAACATTCCAGGTTACTCCAACTTCTAATGTGTCCTGTTTGGATACGGGAAGAATGTGTGGGATTGAGACAAGGGGGTTGAAGCAAGAGTTTTGGCAAGGAAGACTATAGATAGAAGACCCGGTATTAAACCGGCTAGGGAAGTGAAGCAAGTTAAGTTTGAGATTGTTGAGGTGTGTGCAGGTTCCAGTTATTGAAAGCGTAATTTAAGGAAGTTTAAATGTCCCATAGCCTGCTTCTCCGAAGAGTCGCGTATATTCCCCACCTCTCGACAGCTACAAGATAGCCTAACCACTCTGTCTCCGTTAAAGCAGTGTTATACAGGTCTATGTTTACTGTCGGAGTGGAATCGACAAAATCCCGCCCACTGTCTCCATAATCTTCTTTTACAACCCCAGAAACCCTTACCCTTTCACTTGAATCATTTGCCGATACTTGCTTCTGGTTTTCAATAGTGCGTTACTGCAAACGTTGCCTGTGCTATTATTTTACGCGTATAGGTCTACCTTGCTCACAGCAGAGACGCTTTACCCGCGAGTGTTTCCCGACGAGTGTCCCGTCGTGTCTACAGTGATAATGCAACCTACTTCTGTAACTGCTTTCATTAATTCTAAAGCACGGAGAGCCAAATTTCATATGTTACATTCTGAGCCGGCTAACATAGCTCTAATCTTTAAACTTGCGATGATTCACCATTTCCCACGCGCATTGTGCTCCCGATGAGTGTTCTCATATCATGCTATCGATGCGTAAAACCGGTTATCCTACTCTTGTCAAGTTTTTGGGATCCCAAAACGTAAGTGGAGGGATACCTATGACATCGCAAAAGTTGTCCGTCTGTCCGTCCGTCCGTCTGTAAGCACGATAACTCTCGAAGGGAATGAGATATTTTGATGAAACTTGGTGAGAAGGTTCGTTGGGTCGTCGGACCAGTCAAGTTCGTAGATGGGCTTTGTAGCTCTACATTTAGGGGTGGGGGAGGGGATTCAAATTAAGGGACAAACAAAATATTTTGAAACAGCTATTGTGATAGTCGATTATGGGGTAAGAAGACATGCTGAACACGATGGTGAAAACCATTTTGTCATCGGAAAAGTAGTTCGCCCGGAATCCGGCCAAAACCGGAAAGTTTGTTGAAAGTAAAAGTTTTAAATATTCTTTGAGCCCAAGCTGACTTTGAAAAAGTAAAAGTTTTATTTGAAGTTGATTTGATGTTCGATTTAGTGGTAGGAAGACATGCTGAAGACTATGGTAAACATTATTTTCTCGACGGACAAGTATTTCGCCCGGAATCCGGCCCAAACCGGAAAGTTTGTTGAAAGTAAAAGTTTTATTTGAAATTGATTAGATGTTCGATTTAGGGGTAGGAAGACATGCTGAAGACGATGGTGAAAACTATTTTCTCGACGGACAAGTATTTCGCCCGGAATCCGGCCCAAACCGGAACGTTTGTTGAAAGTAAAAGTTTTATTTGTAGTTGATTAAATGTTCGATTTAGAGGTAGGAAGACACGCTGAAGACGATGGTGAATTTTCTCGACGGACAAGTATTTCGACCGGAATCCGGCCCAAACCGGAAAGTTTGTCAAAATTAAAAGTTTTACTTGGAGTTGATTAGATGTTCGATTTAGGGCAAGAAGACATGCTGAACACTTATGTGAAAACAAGTTTCTACCCGGACATGTAGTTCGTCCGGAATCCGGCCAAATCGGAAAACTGTTGGAAGTCAAAGTTTTATTTCTAGTTGATAAGATAAGAGATTTAGGGGTAAGAAGAGATGCTGAGTCCCTGTATGACAATCGTATTTTACCCGGACATATAGTTCGACCGGAATCCGGCTGGAATCGGAAAATTTGTTATAAGCTAAATTTCTATTTGAAGTTGATTAGATGTTCATTACTGGGGAAAGAAGATACCCTGATTTCGTCTTTGAGCTTTCTTTTTTCACCGGACAAGTAGTTCTGGAGTTCGTCGTTTCGTCAAAACAGATATGACTTATAGGGGTAAACACACATGCTGAATCCAGATCTGAACTTGGTTTTCTCAGGTGATTAGCTATTTGGCCTTAATCTGTTTCTGAATTTTAATTGTAAAAATGTTCAAGGAGTCTGGCGAAGAATAGATCTGGCTAGGACAAGACCCAGTTGTCTGGATCAGATATTGAATTTTTGGGATCCCATCGAAACCTTTGGTCTTGTTCTAGAAGTCGATGGACCTTAAAACAGCCAAACCGTGGATAATTTGTTAAGCAGAGCCTACTTTTACAGTATTCAAATAGTTTTCAGTATTGGAACATAAACAGTAAATAGTGCCAGGCGTGCTTTAAGAATACCAAGTGACAAAGGTGCCGGATCAGCACCGTAGAGAGCAGAAATGAAAGCTAAGGGGTCTGGAAAAGGTTGGAGTATTGGAGAAAAAAAGTCAGAGAGATTTTCGGGAAAGATCAGAGGTATGAGGTGGACTGTGACAGTTCCCTAGTGGCGTTAACTAATTTTTTTTTAGGGCCGCCTCTTCTCCTACGTAGATACGCACCGCCACCGTCTTGGCGCCAATTATAACCAACTACCGGTAAACTGCCCATACCGCACAAAAGTGTCCAACTACCAAAAGGATGGACCAATGACTTTCCACTTCGAAGATGGAGCTCCTAACTATTTCCCGAACAGCTTCACCGGTCCAAAAGATTTGAAGGTCTATCAGGACTCCAAGTTCACTCTGACTGGAGATGTCGCCAGGTGAGCATGAATGAATGAATGAATTTACCACACAGAAAACCCGAGGGCCAGATAATGTAATACAACAGAATAATAATATAATAAACAATATAGGTACTGTTTACTCTATTATATATTACTAGGCTAGTACTATATTATCTATTTGTTAAATATTTAATTACTATATATAATATATATATATTTTTTTTATTTAAACAATGTTTACAACGGATACGTCAGCTACGATTCTTCGTTAGCGATATTTCGGCCCTTCTTGGCAAGGGTCCTCGTCAGGCAGTCAATCCTCTGGTTCAACTTCGGGGAAGGAAATAAACCTGTAATAGCGTAGTACCTGTAACCTGTAATCGTAGCTGACGTATCCGTTGTAAACATTGTTTGAATAAATGTTTCAAAGTCAGCTTAGGCTCAAAGAATATATCTATATATATATATATATAATATATATAGCTCAGTAATCCGTCGCAAACCCCTTAGTCACGCAGCAAATTTTCAGTGTTAGAAAACATTCATCTTTCATCATCCTTACCACCTATACTCTTGATTAAACACGCCTCCCATCTTTCCTTCTCCCTTCCCCTTCTCCCATCCTTTTCCGCTCTTGTCTCGGTCCTTTCGATTGTTTTTTTTTTATATCTTGTTACTACGTTGGCCTTCACCTATTTCGTCGAATACTCTCCCTTTCGTAATTCCTTTGAGAAACTGAAGAGCGCAATTCCTTTGGTCTTCCAAATCTGTGTTTGGCACTAGTAATTACTAGAAATATGGAAGATTTCCAGCGGAGTTCGGCCACTGCTCGATGTACTCCTCGCCTAGTGGCAGCGAGCTGTATTCGGGCCTGTCAGCTTTACCTTAGTTCTTCAAAGGGCTTTCACCAGATTGGAGGTGTCAGCTCCAAAACGGTCTTATCTCCCAGATGACTGACAAAGTATAGATGTAAACTCAGTAAAATGTAGTATTTTCCGAATCTGCAACTGCAGTGGAAGGTCTCCATTGTCGCATCCTTTGTAGTTACCCCTGGTACCGCTTGTGTGGCCAGAGGTTTTTCCTTTTTTTCTTTTTGGGGTCCCAAAACGTAAGTAGAAGGATACCTGTGACATCGCAAAAGTTGTCCGTCCGTCTGTAAGAGCGATAACTCTCGAAGGGAATGAGATATTTTGATGAAGCTTGGTTTGAGGATTGTTGTTCGGGTCAAGGGTAAGGTCAAGTTCATAGATGGGCTCTGTAGCCCTACATTTAGGGATGGGGGAGGGGGTTCAGATTAAGGGACAAACAAAATATTTTTAAACAGCTCTTGTGATAGTCGATTATAGGGTAAGAAGACATGCTGAGCACGATGGTGAAAACCATTTTCTCGCCGAGCAAGCAGTTTGTCCGGAATCCGGCAGAAACCGGAAAGCTGGTTAAAATCTCGTATGGAAATAATTCAAGTCATCGTATTATGGGACATTTTTCCAATCGTAAACAATTGAAACAATTGGAAACGATCGTAATCAAATATTTTTTTTTACGATTGGAAACAGTTGTTTTACAACTGCAAACAATTGTTTATGACTGGAAACAATTGTTTACCATTGGAAACAGTGGTTAACGATTGTATTTTTACGATCGAAACCAATCCTTTCTGATCGTAAGTTTACGATTGGAAACAACTGTTTGTAATCGTAAAAATACAATCGTTAACAACTGCCTACAATCGCAAGGGATTGGAAATAATTGGATACAGCTGTTTACTATCGCAAACATCTTTTTCCAGTCGTAAACAACTGTTTCCAATCGTAAAAAAACAATTGTTTACGATCATTTCCTATTGTTTTCAATTGCTTACGATCGGAAAAATGTCCCATAATATGATGACCTGAATTATTTCCATACTTAAGTAAAAATATCATTTGAAGTTGATAAAATGTTCTAAAGGAGAGTAAGAGGACATGCTGAACGTGATGGTGAAAACCATTTTCTCGCCGGACAACTAGTTTGCCTGGAATCTGGCCAAAACCGGAAAATATGTTAAAAGCAAAAGTTTTTATCTGAAGTTGGTTAGATGACAGATTAAAGGGCAAGAAGAGACGCTGAGTCTGTACATGCCAATCATTTTTTACCCGTACATATACTTAGTCTGGAATCCGGTTGTAACCGGATTTTTTTCTTAAGCCAAAGTTTTATTTGAAGTTGATTAGATTTTCTTTACAGGGATAAGGAGATACGCTGGATTCGTTTATGAATTTTCTCTTTTTACTGTACTTTTTGTTCGCTCGGAATTCGGGCGAAACCGGAAATTTGGCACAAGTAAAGCATGAAGTTTCGGTCAGTATTGTCAAAATAGATGTGGCTTATAGAGGTATATCTGAACTTGGTTTCCTCTGATGATTAGCCTTGCGAAGACTGGATCTGGCGAAGACAAGACCCAATTGTCTGGATCAAATATTAGACTTTTGGGATCCCATCGACAACTTTGATCTTGTTCCTCTAGCAATACTCCAATAGTTGTCCAGTAATAAAATGTATTCATTCGTTGAGAGGGCAGAGGTGGGGGAATTCTATCACGGAAGGATTTGAATCCGAGTCCAGGGCTGTGTACGAATCCGACTTCGGATTGGAATGCACCATTTCAGGCTGATATCGAATCCGACCTTAAAGAATCCCTCCACCATTTACCCTTCTACTTATGGTATTTTAAAATATTTGAATACTTTAAAACTTAGGCTGTGCTTTCAGCAAATAACCCACGGTTTCGGCTGTTTTAAGCCTATTCCGAGACCCGTTGACTTTCAGCGAAAACAGGGAAACTATTGACATAACCGGTTTTTTTCTGATGGAAAAACTTATTGCAGACAATCTTGGATAGCGTGATACACATCGAAGGTAGCAAAATCACGGCAAGTGAGACAATCTTCGTGACTATGTTAGAGGGGTGATAATGTACCGTACGAAGTTCGGGTCACCGGGATTAGAAATATATGGAGTGACTATGGAAGTAGGTTGCGTGAGTATTATAGGTAAGACAGTTCCTTTGAACAAAGATCAAATCATGTACATCGGTTATAGTTTCGAATTATAGTTTATAATTTTCCTATCTGCAACCGGGAAGGAATTTGGGGCTCGGTTAAGCACCCTGTGTAAGATCGGGAAAACGTAAACTGGAAGGATGAAGATTAGAAACTGGAGTGGATTCGTAAGATTTAGGGTTTGGAATCTGGAAGACCGAATCCAGCCAGACAAGCAGAAGACCCGAATCTGGCCGAAAGGAAGAATCCTTCTGGATTCGGCTTCGTACATCTCTGTTAGAAGGTAGACGAAGGGTTCGAATGGGGACGTCCTCGTGTGATTTCTTCGTGTTTTTTTTACAAAACTTATCAGTTAAATGACTAGGGCCTTTTGAAATTCCTTCACTGTGTCTGGGGGGGAGGGGGTAGGGGATCCAAAATGAATGGCATATTTGACAGTGCACGACGGATACTTCAGTTGATTTTTATCAGAGGCATGTTTTGGCCCTTCTTGGCAAGGCCCCTCTTCAGGTAAATTGAACTTGTGGTTTTTGCTTGTCGGTGGTTTTACAGCAGTTTCCGCAACCAATTCCTGGTTAACGAGAGGCAACCCATACTATGACAATCACGTATTAAAACCAAGAAAGATGGTTTATATCACTCTATTAACCGTCTCATTTGCCTTAGAGATCAGTGCTTTGTGAAGGAATATTTAAAACAGAGCTTGTGGAGACCTGGTGGACTCTGACTCGTCTCGGACTCGTCTTTCACGGAGCTGTCCGTCCACCAGAGCTGTGGACTCGGACTCGCTGTCTCGTCTCGAGACGGTCTCGAGACGCCTTTTTCAAGGACTCGGACTTGCTGGACTCGCAGCAGCTCTGACTTAAAATGAACGAATCTGCCGACAGGTGGTCTGGTTCATACATCCTTAGCATCATAAACAAGACCAAAGGTGTCGATGGGATCCCAAAAATATAATATTTGATTCAGACAATCGAGTCTTGTCTTCGCCAGATCCAGTCTTGGACAGGCTAATCATCAGAGAAAACCAAGTTCAGATGTGCCTCTATAAGCACATCTATTTTGACGATACTGACCGAGACTTCCTGCCGATTTCCGAGCGAGCTACTAGTCCAGCAAAAAAAAAAAAAAATACAGAAACAAAACCAGCGTAACAGAACATCTAATCAACTTTGAATAAAAGTTTGGCTTAAAAAAAAATCCGGTTACAACCGGATTCCCTGAATAATTATATGTCCGGGTAAAAACCATTGTCATATACCGACTCAGCCTCTCTTCTAACCCCTTAATCTGTCATCTAATCGAACTTTTGCTTTTAACAAATTTTCCGGTTTTGGCCGGATTCCGGGCGAACTAGTTGTCCGGCGAGAAAATGATTGTCACCATCGTGTTTGGCATATTTTTTTACCTATGAATCAAACATTTAATCAACTTCAAATTAGCTTTTACTTTTAACCAACTTTCCGGTTTTCGCCGGATTCCGGCGCGAACTACTTGTCCGTCGAGAAAATGGTTTTCACCATCGTCTTTAGCATGTCTTCCTACCCCTAAATCGAACATCTAATCAACTTCAAATAAAACTTATAATTTTAACAAACTTCCCGGTTTCGGCCGGATTCCGGGCGAACTACTTGTCCGTCGATAAAATGGTTTTCACCATCGTCTTCAGCATGTCTTCCTACCCCTAAATCGAATATCTAATCAACTTCAAATAAAACTTTTACTTTTAACAAACTTTCCGGTTTGGGCCGGATTCCGGGCGAACTACACGTTTGGTTTCAAAATGGTTTTCACCATCGTGCTCAGCATGTCTTCTTACCCCATAATCGACTATCACATTAGCTGTTTCAAAATATTTTGTTTGCCCCTTAATTTGAAGGGGCTTCGCCCACCCCTAAATGTAGGGCTACAAAGCCCATCTACGAACTCGACTGGTCCGACGACCCAACGAATACTCACACCAAGTTTCATCAAAATATCTCGTTCCCTTCGAGAGTTATCGTGCTTACAGACGGACGGACGGACAGACGGACAACTTTTGCGATGTCATAGGTATCCCTCCACTTACGTTTTGGGATCCCAAAAAGAGAAACGGGAGTTTTGGATTCTAGAAAAAATTTACCGCAGTATTCGTGAATCAGACTTGTAGGAAATTCTAGCCTCTACTGTGTATTACGATACTACGATATTCCATGTTTCTTCGTGTCTTACTAAGGCGATTGTCTTTTTGTCATCCGATATACTAAAGAATAACAAAACGTTTCTTTCGGCCAGAGACCATACAGGACAAGGACAGGACAAACTTCAAGTTTAACCAAATATGGCTGAGATACGAAGTCTCGTCACCCATCACTTAATCAAATAGATAGTTAGGCTTGAGCAGAGGCGTTACTAGCCAAAATGTTGTTTTTTTTTGGGGGGGGGGGGGGCCAAGGCATTTATGGACTGGCTGGTAACTTTTACCGCCTGTTTTCAAGAAAAAAAAATATAGTTTTGAAAAAAAACACTGATTTTCGGAAAAGACTGTTTGACGAAAAATCGACTGATTATCAGAAAAACCGACTATTTTCATGAAAAAAATCGACTGTTTTGACGAAAAATCGCGGAACTTCGCGCAGACTCGGTTATTTTTTACCAACTGGCCGAAAACATTTGGGGAGCCCCGCCCCCTCCCCCCCAGTCATGACGCAACTGGGGTTGAGAGCCCGGTTCGTTGTTCCGCTTTTCATATTGTCGATTTCTACTGAATGACCTTTTTCTTTCTGATTTGTGGCACCTCTGTGTGCTCTATACTTGAAATATTTAGCAATCACAACGGTAAACGACTGCCGAAAAATAAATCTTTTTTGGGTGACGCTTTCTTCAAATTTCAAAATTCTCCGCGTCGGGCTTGAACTCTCTTGTGGGTCCAGCAGTACATAGTGGAAAAAAAAAATATCCCGTAGTCCAAACAATTCAGCGTGTTTAAATCAGTGTATGCAAATAAGCTGGCTTTTCAGTTAAACTTCTGAACGGAGAAGCAAAACCAACAAACAGTCAACCAGCTAAGGGTTCGTACACCTGCAATCAGATAGGAAGAGCCAGCCGAAGTACCTACTACCCAAGAAAGATTGTGTACGTTTTTATTTCCCAAGAAAGATTGTATCGCTCTTTTTCACGTAATGATACATTGCAGGAATGATGATATTTCTGCAGGGCTTACAAAAATATATTTTCGTTTACCATAAATTGAGTTCTCCTTTTCTTTTTTCATCAGTTCCCTTTTTCCAGCTTCCTTTTTTGATATGAAATCCCTTTTCCACTTTTTCCTCATTTCCTTTTTTTCGGGTCCTTTTTTTCTATCTTCCGGTCCGGAATTTTCCGGTCGATTTGTCGTCGTATCTTCCTTAGAATTTTCTTCTTCTATCTAGACATGAGAGCGGCGAGGAGGATAACTTCAGTCAGGTCAAAGCTTTTTGGAACAATGTCTTGGGGCTGGCTGAGCGGAAAAGGCTCGTAGAAAATATCGCTGGACATTTGAAGAATGCACAGCCGTTTATCCAGGTTAGTCCGACGTTTTATTATTCGTGTCGGAGTTGGGAATGACCCCCCTCTGTAAGTTTGAATCGTTCCAAGTTTCGAGAACGTTTATCTTCCTGCTTGGAATGTAGAAACGAAGTCATATGACTTAAAAACGAGAATCGTACCTCAGTAAAGGGGGAGTTTTACTGTGCTAAACGGATAGGCTCTTAATGGCTTATGCTAGAAAAGTGAAACGTGTGATGGTTTCGTGTTTCTAGTTTGAGCTCTTGCCAAGAAGGGCGGAAATATCGCTCTTTTTCTTCACTTCCCTTTTTCCGGGTCCTCCTTTTTTCTCTCTTCCGATCCAGCACTTTCCGGTCGAGTTGTCATGTCTTTGCCATACTGCCATCAGTGTTGGGAATGACCCCCGCAGGAATTCTTGAATCTTTTCGGGAACGTTTATCATCCTGATTGGAATTTGGAAACGAATGCAGTTTCATTCAGTGTCAGAATCGTAACTCAGTAAAGGGGGGGGGGGGCTTTTTTACTGTGCTAAACGGATACGTCAGCCAAGTTTTGTTCTAGCCATATGTCAGCCCTTCTTGGCAAGGGTCCTCTTCAGTCTCAAACTAGAAAAAAGAAACCATCATAGATTTGTGTCATAGAACCTTGCCAAGAAACGAAAAGACGAAAGCTGGAAAAACGAAACCTGTGATGGTAATGGTTTAACTTGAGCCTGGAGTATTGCTATAATTGCAGTCAAATAGGATTCGCAGTCAGCTTGGGCTGAAGGAGAATTTGGTCCATATCTGTTAAAAAAGTTATTAGGAAAATAGGAATGAGATCGAGAGCGCATTCCACCCTGCTTACCGTAGTTACTACGCATGATGTCGCGGGTTCTGGCTTCTTGGCGTCAACGCTGGAATGAATTTTTCTATTTTGGGCAAAATATCAGGCCATAGGCTAATCGGGCCAGTCACGTGACAGAGACCGTAGTTACCACGCTTTCTGCGCTCCCGAGCATGGTTAGCAAATAGTTACTATTTTGAGAAGGATGGAACGAAAATAGTAACTAATAATTACTATTGGTAGAAAAGTGGAACACGCTCCTAGTGAAACATAATAAACGAAAAAATAAGTAATTGTCGTTAGTTTCTTCTTACGCGTATACCAATTCATGCTGTGTGAGAAGTAGAAAATCTAGCCAACAATAATCGAAAATTACTTTGTGTGATTAGAAAACTATCTTCTGAAAGTTAGAAAAACCTTCATCGGGAAGTTGACATTGAGGATGTGTATGACTTGGTTAAAACTTGCTTCACTTTCAAGAGTTGTTGTGGTGCTCCGCCAATTTCCGAAAGCGAAGCAAATTGTCTGGAAAGCATATCGACGGCGAGAGTGGAAAGTGATATTGAAAAGTTGTGTAGTCAATACGGCTTCTCGTGACTTCTTGCGCATGCCGGATTTTCATTTTCCTTATGTTCAGTTTAGTAATTAAGTAGCCAATCCAGTAAAAGCACCTGCCATCGACAGGCTGTGTAGCTTTTTGTCGTTGCCGGTGCTTACGGTCTAAACGTTGAAACTGGATCACAGTAGCTAGTTCTCCAGGTCACGTCGTTCCAGTCAGTACTTGTGTTTTTGCAGATATCATGGTATCTGATACGAGGGTAACTGGATCTGCATTTTGTCGTTTTTGAAGTTACCGTGGTTCCTGATACTACGGCTGCTTTGCAAAAACGAAAATTGCAGAATTCGCGATTTTAGAAGTCGCCCTAAAAGAAATACTTACATCGACTCTCATCACAAGTGCCAAAATACTTTCCCACTAGTTTTTTTAAGTCCTAGGCTAGTTGATTATGAAAGTGAGAGTTTTTCAGATACCACATGCTGTAACGGTAAACTTACCAGATGCTTAGTAACTGCAAAAACTGCTTGTGACCGTTGCATCAGACACCATGGTATCTGCAAAAAACGCAACTATTTTCCCACACTCATCAACAAAAGAGGGTTGGTTGTTCTTTCGGGACCGTGGTATCAGAATGTTAGGTAACTAGCCAGGTAATGAATAACTGCGTGGTATCGGACACCACGGTAACTTAGAAAACGACTTTAGACCGTGTATCAGAAATGCTAACTACTTTCTACCCTTCTTAAAAAATTAACGAAGAAACCAACGAAAATGGGGTTTTTATAGGCCAACGAATATACTGAAATAAAAGGCATATACTGAAATAAAAGGCGAATATTTCGGGAGGACAACCGCCTCCCTTCTTCAGCGCAGACAGAAAATTTCGAGAAAAAGTGCCAAAACGAGGATGAAGATCAACAGCCAAGAAAACTAAAAAAAAAAAAAAAATGAACAAGAAACCAAAGATTAAAATAAAATTGAAAGAACTGAAAGACTAAGATAAAGACAGCGAGCCAGTCACCAATACCTGCGACTAACAATTATGATTGTTCTCGATCGATACTAGCGAATGACTGCTGAAAAGTCTACCCTTCTTTTGAAGGAATCCGTTGTTTCCGCCATAATTGTTTCCTTGCTAAGGGAGTTTCACAGGGGAACATCTTGGTTTTGGAAGAAACTGTATCGCTCCCGTTTCTCGGTACAATTTCTGTCAGAGATTAGTTCATTTAACGGGGAAGCGTGTCCTTGATAATGAAAGGGTGGTCCTTAGCTTTATCCAGTCCTGTCGAGTTGGGGAAGGTATTCCTCGCGACTTCTGGACTGAGCAGGCGTGCACGTCGTTCGTTGTTTTTTTTTCCGTGCTTTGTCTTTTTGTTAGATTATTTACTTCAGTTACCTTGATTCGCACTTTGTACAGAATAAGGTCCATGATGGATCTGTTAGGCTCCTATCATTATTGGTTGCCTGGTTGGATGGTCTTTTATTCGTTGTCTTGTTCGCTTATGTTAATTTTGAGAATTGACTCAACGGGATTTATAATCCCATTGGTATTTGATGTTTGTTTTCACGCAGTCCCTTATATACGAGTCTTGAAGGTTGTCGTGGACTTGGACATCTCCGTTGGCAAGCTCCAGTCGTTTACTACTCTTGACGAGAAGTAATACTATCTCTCCTTGCCGATGCAAAATCTCCGGTCTCTCCGGGTACCTAGCGGAAGAAAGGCAGAAGTGGTTTTACATCTGCCCCAAAGATCGCCGTGATTGGTTACACAGACTTTGAGTCGTTAAGGAGACGCTTACTCCTTCCTGAGGATTACTGACGTGTTTTGGACTTATGGTCCATTTACACACTGCGTAAAATCCGAGCGTATTTTGAGATCCGAACGTTTTAAGCTTGAAAACATTTCTAGCAATACGGACGTATTTGAGAAATTGGTCCGTTTTGTATCTAAATACGTCCGTATTGCTAGAAATCTTTTCAAGCTCGAAACGTGCGTAAAATACGCTCGGATTTCAAAACACGCTCTAGTCAGGGAGCCACTCAACGAAAATGTGTCGGGTAGGTGATCAGTGAGCAGCAGAAGGTTTGACAACGGAATATGGGGTAATCGATAGCGCTGATCACGAAAATGGGCGTTATATACTCGGCGGGGGGGTGCTTGACCCCGAAAATTGAAAATTTCGCGTTTTTTTTGCTATTAAATCACGTTTCGGAAAAATTTCCACAATGATCGCCAAATCTTTCGTAACTGATGCCAGAAGTGACGAGTACAGTAGGGACCATCGCGAATGACCTTGAAACTTGCAATTTTAATTTTTTTATTCGCGCTGGAAAAGATTTTTTTTCCTTACCTAGATTCAGCTGGTGGCGGATAGTTTTATTATCTCAGACAGGAAGAGTGCCACTATACTCAACAATGACCTTGGTTACAACTCTCTTTTCATTCCTAATCAGAATTATTAGTAAACTTGACAAGATTATTATTCAATAAACTTGAATAAACAAAAAAAAGATTACTATACTAACACCTGCTACGGATTTCGTGAACGGCACTTGTTACTACAAAAGTTAAAAAGTAGCTCAGCATATCAAATTATCCATCAAGCATATCAAACTCGTCCATAAAACACTTCCCACCACAGCCACAAAGTAAATCGCAAGGTCTATTTCCAGCACATGAACATTTTTTTGTACAGCGCTTGCACGAGCAGTACTGGGGGACCACACCTTCTGGAAATGCCTGAAGGGTAGACACAACTGGCCTAACCCCACCGTCTTGAAACATCCAGCCAAATTGCAGGGGATCCAGAAACTGTGGCTTTGCTCGATTTGCTTGCAAAAAAATGTCCAACTGCAGGTACACGCGCTTAGCATGACACTCAAAGGCAGCGTCAGATGGTGGCAAATACTTAAGCTCCCGCTTTCGAGGGTACAAATGCACTCTTAATTCATTAAGAGAGGTAAAGTGGTCTGGGTCTTTTCCGTATGAGGCAACAACGACCTTTTTGCAAATCACACTGAATTTTTCTAGAACCGCAGGGTCGAGCTGTGACTTCTGTATCTCTTGCACAAGCAAAGCAATCGGTTTCTCCAATCCCCATTTCTCGACAGCCTTGGCCACCACTCGTTTTCCTTTAGAAAACATGAAACCCACGGTATCACACCCTGAAAGCGTATGAAGAAGGCAGATGGAGTGAACAAAATCGTTCGGTAAATTGCTGCAAAGCCGATGTATAGGCACTGAATAGCTGTGGAACCTGACATAAACTTTCCGCTTTTCACAATTTGGGTGGTTCCCAAGGAATAACTTGTAGTGATATAGCAAGACGACAACAAAACTTAGCTTTTCTTTGAAATCAGAAATGTGGTAAATCCTTCCTTCTTTAAGCCTAGACTCAACCCCTTCTAAGAACTGGGCAAATATTGTTTTGTTCATATCATGCACAACGTCACATTTTGGCTTTGTAGCCATAAATTTGTCAATGCACTTTTTGTGGTACTTTGCCTCAGCTGCTATTAGGTCAGTCCCACTAACTCTGCTGAATACCACTGGCAGTGTGAGCCAGAGAAGATTAGCTTTCAGGACAATAGCTTCACTGCGAGAAAAAGTTTCAACATTGGATAACTTTAGAGAGTTTTTTTTACTGCTTCCTGTTTTGGAGCAAAACAAACAACAAGTTTTGTATGAGAAGGAAACGGCTGCAGGTTCCGAACGCGTTTTTTTTCTGGTAGTGCTTACATTTTCAGTGCTGGAACATCCCTCTGGAGCAGAAGTTCCTTTCCTGATGGTGTACATAAGCTGGCGGTGACAGCTGGAATGCCATTTCGGACTTTTAGACAAAAAACTGTCTTTTGACGCCTCAGTCAGCAATCTTCTGAACTTGGGATCAGCAGATGTTTCCAATGTCTCAAGTAGCTTCTTAGAGCTTTTGATGATTGACAGGTTTTCTTTCTTTTCATCTTGGCAAACAAAGCATAAAGAAAAATCAGTCTTTCTTATTTTTTTGGGGCTCTCAAGAAATCCAACCGTTTTCTGTAGTTTTTCCATCTGAAAGAATAAATTAGTGAGGAAATTGTATACCTGGAAAAGTTTATGTTAAAATATAGCTAACAATACTGGGAAAATAACATTTGCTTACGGCTTAACAGTCTGTGATATTTCTCTAGATTAAAACCCAGTTTTGCATTTGTTGTACAACTTGTATTATAGGAGTAAATTAATGTAGCGTTTACACTGGCAAGAATTCCTGTCGAGTAGAACGGAATTCGGTCTACTTGAAAGGATTCCGATGGTGAGTAGAGAGTAGAATACGAGTACGCAACAAAATCACTTTGGCTACTACTATTAACTCAGTAAAAAGGACTGACAGCAAGAAGCAAAGTAGAACATTAGCCTGTGAATTAAGTGTGATGCTGGGATTATTTGCTAAAAGAAAAAACAGACTATCCCTAGATATCACTTAACTGGATTAGTATTTTCTTTTAACTCAATGATATTAGTCATTTAAGAACCAGAAAAGAGAGACTGTTCACACAAGAGGTCAACACTCACCGGTAGTTGAGAACCCAAAAGAGTAGGCTAGAGAACGGTCAAAATAGCAATAAGGCGGAGACTCGTCTCCAGCAGCCAACCACAGACCTCCTTGGACTTCGTTAAACTAGTCAACAAACCGGGATCCTGTCCCCAGTCTGGAACCCGGATCCTGGCTTAGTCATTTAAGAACCAGAAAAGAGAGACCGTTTACACAAGTCAAGAGGTCAACACTCACCGGTAGTTGAGAACCCAAAAGAGTAGGCTAGAGAACTGTCAAAATAGCAATAAAATCTAAATAACTGCAGCTGCAATTTATTCTATGGCTGCTTAAGTAGAGAATTCTTTAATGAACAATGTTTAATGAAAAACAGTTTCCACGAGCCTACGCTATTCAACTTATTTATTAGTGGTCATGTCTGGGTCATGTGCCTGGCTTCTGCCTGACCCGGGCATTCAGAGCAGGACATATCAACAACCTTTGTACTTTAAATATGTTTCACAAGGAAAGCCTACCTTCAGTGTCTACACCTCTTGCATCAAGCTCCACTCAAGTGCAAATCAAGTTTAAGGTCCTCCATAATTTTGTGTTTAGACTCCTTTGCTTGACTTTTTCTATTCAGCTTATCTTGGAAAATCTATCTGGCCGGGTGAACCCTGACGCATTCACACTGGATAGATGCCGCTGCTTATCCGAGCTAAAAATTGGGTCAATCCGCTTTTCTGTCAATAGTTCAAAAACGAGAAGAGTTAGAGAATTTCTGGATCAGTCATTTTGTAGGACAATAAATTTCCTACAGAAGCCATTAAAAAAAAATACACCTCAGTCAGGCAAATTTTCAAGATGGATCAAGATCAATCCAAAAGAGAGATAAATTGTGTTAACTTTTTCGTCGAAATTTTGTGATTACAACTGAGCGGCAAAAGATAAAAATGTTTTGAAAAGAGAATATGATTCTTTATTTAATTACCTTCGATCTGAGGTATAGCTGAACAATTTTGGAGTAACCTGTAATTTTTTATCGATTTTAATATAATTTTTGCCAGTTAAGATGGATTTTTAGGGAATTTGAAGAAATGTGGATGTCGCACCCATTTGTCGACTATATAACGCCGATTTTCGTTTTCAGCATGGTCGATTGCATTAGATTGCACACTCAAACCTTCTGCTGCTTGCTGATCACCTCAATCCTTAAATATCAACATTTCTCTCGTGTGGCTCCCTGACTACTCGGACTTTACGCAGTGTGTAAACCCACCAGAGTATTACGTCGCACACGTCTGAGCGCAAGTGGTTTCTTCAGACTCCTCGAGTGTCCTCTTGTGTTGCGCTACTCGGATTGTATCTTATATACAAAAACTAAAGCTCTATGGACATTTGCAAGTCTGATTCCGACTATTTCCTTTATTCGGATCTTGCGTCTTTGTGTTATTTCCTTTAAGTCAGTTCAGTCCAGTTTATTTATGACCCACTTCCACAAAAAAAGGTAGAGACACTCTAGAAATGGAGTAACAAACAAGAACATAGACAAATTAAACTGTAAATAAGCTAATTTAACAGACAAGCGTGAAATAAATTGCCGACCAAGTGTGCGTTACAAATCAGAAGAACGAAAATCGTTTAAGGTAAGGTAAGGTCCAATTTTAGTGACAATTATAAATAAACCTCATTTTGCTTAAAAGCGTCAGAAGTCCAGTGGCAAAAGAAAACGCTTAACTAATTCTCATTTCTTTGCAAAAATTATTAATAAAATCCTAGCCTAAGTCAAGTTTAAGGCAGTTTAGCCGTTTATCGATTACAGATAGAGGTAGGAAGCATCGATGCACCTCTGCAGAGGTGGTAAAGACTTCATATCCACCTCGACAGCAATCATTATCATGCATGGTATACCAACCTTTGGGGCAAAGGAAGGTATGCATTATATACTTGTTCGAGAAAATGTATATTTATTAACGCTAAAAGCCCTAATCGGTCAACACAAAGATACTGGAAATAACCAGCTTGCAATAATAAAGTCCAAATAAATCCAGAAAATAAATAAATACATTTCTAACAATATAATCCAATAAGCAACCCTTTCTTTCTAACTCACCTTAATATAAACCAGAAACCAACAATAAATATCTACTAAAATCTTCTGTATATGCCATACTCAAACCGACAAAACCGGACGCGTTAGCTACATTTTATTAGAGCTCTATTTCGGCCCTTCTAGGGAAGCCGCTCACGCTGGAAAATGAGCTTAATTTTCCAGCGTGAGCGGTTTGAGCCTGGAGACGAGCCTTGCCAAGAAGGGCCGAAATATAGCTCTAAATATTCTTTGAGCCCAAGCTGACTTTGAAACATTTGTTCAAACAATGTTTACAACGGATACGTCAGCTATGATTCTTTTATCAGCGATATTCGGCCCTTCTTGGCAAGGGTCCTCGTCAGGCTGCCAATCCTCTGGTTCAACTTCGGGGAAGGAAACAAACCTGTAAACAGGTTGAAAGTTGAACCAGAGGATTGACAGCCTAACGAGGACCCTTGCCAAGAAGGGCCGAAATACCGCTGATGAAGAATCATAGCTGATGTATCCGTTGTAAACAATATAGCTCTAACAAAATGTAGCTGACATATCGTTTTGCAGTGTCAAATGTGATTCGCAGTCACCTTGGGCTGAAAGAATGTTTATTACCAAAACTTCCCAGATCCTTTATCCCCCAAAATAATCTCCAGGCATTCCTTCCTTTCCAAGCACTGCAAATAAATTTCCTGCTTCAGCTCTTCTAACTGTGCAACAGTTTGGCAGAGCAAGAATTGTGTTGTTTCAGCGAAAGATTTGTGACGGCGAAACTTGTGAAAGACGTATCTTTGTTCTTCTGATGAACATCTCTGTTGCTCGGAGGTGACAATCAGAAATAATTTAAATTTTATATGTAATAAGTGGCTATAGGTAGCTTTAATCAGCTATAGATAGATTGATGGATAGGTGTTGTTTTAGCGCTAAAAGCCGTAATGATTGATGGTTAATACAGGTATAAAAAAGAATAAACTTCTGATAGGTGTATTCCAAGTAAATCCAGTAAACAAATAAATAAATTTTCCAATGTTATAATCCAATAAGCCACCCTTTTGTAAAGTGCTCCTACGGACCAAGCTGACTGGGAAACATATATTAAACTATGGCTAAAAATGGAAAAAGTCAACTACATTTCATCCCTTCTTGGCAAGGGGGCTCATCTAGCTGTCACCCGAAGAAATGAACCTGCAAATAAAATAAACAAATAATGAAATATCGCTCGAACCAGTTTCCGCTCACTTTTCCGTGTAGTGCCATCGAAGAGAATAAACGGTTTATAAAAAAAACACGAGACTCTTCAATGTCCAGAGGATAGCACGTAAGGGACATTACCCTCAAAACATCAACAACACTAAAGGCTTGAACAAAAATAAAGAACGAAAAAAAGGAGCTTGACGTCCCGGTCTGGGACACTATAGCAAAAATCAACAACTACAGAAAAATTTCAACCAAAATACAGTAAGCAGTTTCGCCGATAGGCACTTCAGAAAAAACAAAACAAAATGTATAAACATCGTGACGAATATTTCACAACTTGATAAAGTATCGTGTTAATTTACATTGATATACATGAGCCTGTGCTAGGGCACGAGCCTGATCTTTATTTTTTTGTATTTATGATTTTCTTTGAGCTCATCGACGGCGAGCAAGTGCCATATAAACCTTCAACAACAGTAACACACTAACAAAGAGTTCTCAAAGCGGGAAAACTGCAAGACATTCTAAGATCGTCGTCAGTAAAGATTCTGGTTTCTTATTCCGTCACCCTTTACTGTTTGGGGGGCGGGGGAGGTGGATCTTGGACCTTTTAGGATAATAAGGAGTCGCTCTTGTTGTTTTTTTCGGTTGTGTCAACTTGGTCAATAGGCAGGAAGGACATAAAGAGATCCGGTGGCATTTCTGGAACGGGAACATGAAAGGACAAAGAACTGTGTCTTCCTGAAGATCCTTTTCGGGGAAGTCTGAAGGGAATTTGATTCGGCCGAAATCTGTTCATCTCACGATCTGTCATCTTCTAATCACGCGAAAAGACTCATGGGAGGAGACTGGAAGTCTCACAGGACTCCAGTCTAAATTGTTTCAAGTTATACTGGAAATATCTTAAAGTTTAACCGAAAAGGGCTGAAGATCTAGTTACTCATCACTTAATCATTTAAAGAGGCTTGAAGTATGATAATACACTACTTCGCTATTCACGGATAATCGCCTGTCATTCATTGGAATATTCCTGTCGGATTTGTGGTACCTCTATGGCTTGTACCTGTGTTTTGCCGCGTTTGTATTGAGATTCAAATTTTTCGCATCATAGTAGAATTTTGCGTCGTGGGAACGGCCGTAGATATTCTGAAGGTCATACCTCTTATGGGCTTATTCGTCTGTTTGACTCTTAAGTAGATTTTGTTTGTATGTGTAGTGTTTTGCCTAATTATGTCTTCATATCTTCTTTTGTACTCCACTGTTTTCGTCTTGTACGATTTGTGGGTTAAAAATAAATTATTATTATTATTATTATACTAGAGTAATAGTGAAACAAGTAAAATCCCTTAACACAGTCCAAAAAATGCAGTATAGGCTATTCAGTCAAATCGCACATTAATAAGTTGAGCTTTTAAAGGATCACTGAAGAGCTTTTATTCCCATTTACCGCAACGTGCATGCAGTTACTTCACTCACGTTCGAATTCCCTGCTAGATAACACGGATAAGCTTCTATGCATTGACGATGACGATGATGGTTTATTTATTACCCATTTATATGATAAAAAATTCGTCCGAAATGAGGTATGAAAAGAAGAAAAAAAGGAAAGAAAAAACAAAACAACAACTTCAATTGATCAACATCAGCTATATACACAAAACACACAAAGACTGAATTACAACATAGCAAGATATAAACTGTGGCCATTGTCCAAGCCCGCCGCAAAACGATCACGCCGGTCTTTTATTTTTACCGTATTTTCTCGCAACGTGTGTATTTCTGATCCAGAGTGGCAATTTCATTAAAACTTAACGCATTTAAGATAAATGGAACGGATGCATTTCTTATCAGTCGCTGTAAATATGGGCCAAAAAGGGGATAGTGCTAGAAGATGGGGGTTTACAAACATCGAATAGAGGCGGGCTAGGATCTGGCGGTTATATTTCAATTTGCACGTTACAAATGCTGTAAAGCGGATTCCATGTGTGCAAAGTAAGTCCCAAATGGAAGGAGCAGACGCTCCTTGCTAGCGTTCTCGAAGTGAAAACGGGCTAATCAGTACATCTCGAGTGGACTTCATATCTCTACCGATAGGAAGTCCAAGATAAGTGAGAGACATCGAGGACTCCAGATCTTGATCGCAAAGCTTAAATTTATCTACACCACGGAATGTCAGCGCTTCAAAAGTTCTGTTTCAAAAGTTTCATTTTCTGTTTCGAATACCAAAACTGACTACTATCCTAACATGCATCCTCTACTATATATACGGTAGCTCACTCTAAGCTAGTTGTCTTAATCCTACTTTTCTTAATCCGGGTTGTCTCGTGGTAGGGTTTTCTAATGAATAATTGCCTCTTGAAGATTTGTCTAATGCTCTGATTGCCTCGTGCAGATTTGCCTAGTGACACTTGTCAAAAGCCGATTGTCTCGTCAAAGCTTTTCTCGTGATATGCTCCCTTTGTACAGTCCGTACTGCCTCAGCCAATCACAGACAATACGACACAAAAGCAGGAACACCACTGTGAAAAGGAAGTCAAAAATATGCCGGACTAGTGAATGGCGCTTTGTTGCTGAGAATAAAAAGGATCGAACTGTCTTCTCAGTTCTAGTTTAATGACAACATGGCGCTGGTGTAATATCTGTGTTTTTTAAAGATCAGCATGTCTGTGCTTGCAAATTCTCAACTTGTTCCTACATTTTTATGTCTGTTTTTGCTCACAGTCGGTTGCTACGATATGATATATATTTGCACAAAAAGGCCAAGGGCCATGGCAATACAGTACAAAAAAAGATAAAACAATACATGTACCTATACATCATCTATTTGCCAAATTCCAACTAAATAAACCTTTGTCGATGCTTTGTCGAAAGCTTAAGGAATCTTCCTAACTGGCGAACTCCCGTAAGACCATATTTATGCCTGAAATCTTGGCTGTTATTTCAATTTCAATTTCAATTTCTTTTATTTAACGGTTTTTGAAAACCATAAAAAACAAAACAAAAATAAAACACTCGAAACGAACAGTACACTAAACTAAATCAATCAGGTCGAACGGGCTCCAGGTTGAACCTGGGTCACACGCAGAGACCGCTCCCATTCCAGCCACACAGGCAGAGACAACCTCAAAAGCGGGGCAGATGCAGCCCGCACAAGTGGATTAGACGACCTGAGAATCCTATTCTGCAGAGAAAGAATGTTTCTCCTCTTTAGTTCAGGAAAAGAAGGAAGTCCCGCCACCACAAACATACCAGAAGCACTGCAGTTTCTAGGCAGACGATGCAGCCACCTGAAAGCATTGTTATACAGAACCCGAAAAGACCTGTCAGTTTCCCCAGAGATGCTGGTCACAAGGGCCAGGCAGTAAATTGGAGTGCAGTAGGCCCTGAAAAGAAAAGATTTTATGTCCTCTTCACATGAAGAGAATTTTCTAATCAGTATATTTGCACGGACACACAGCGACCTCGAAACGGCTGTTACGTGCTCCTCGTCAGTCAGTTTAGATGTCAGGTGGAACCCGAGGTATTTAAATGACGTCACAAACTCGAGAGTGACACCATTGAGTATGGCGTCCGGGATGCGTTTTAGTCGAGCTCCTTTCGGAAGAAACGCCATACACTTCGTCTTCGTGGTATTGAACACAATATCGTGTTCAGCGGCAAACCTTTCACAAACAAGCAGCAAGCTATTCACCGCAGCTACAGTTGGAGCCAAAAGAACTAAATCGTCAGCATAGCTGATATTGTTAAAACACTGACCATTCATGTAGCAACCAATACCTGTTTCAGACAGCTCCTTATTCAGCTCGTCAACATACAAGTTATAAAGGAGTGGAGAAAGAACACCACCCTGGCGTACTCCATTGCCCACTGGGAAATGTGAGCTATAACATCCACTCCATCTAACCCGAAACTTCTGTACAGTAAACCACGATCCAAGAACCCGAATGATTCTCGGGTCAACCCCTTTTAGTCGCAGCTTGTCAAGAAGTTTCGCGTGATTTGAACACGATCATTTGAACACGATCAAACGCAGCCTTAGCATCCAAAAAACACGCAAATACGGGTGTTGAAAATAACCAGTAGAACTGGATCACACACTTCAGTAAATAAATACACAGGTCAGTACCCAGGCCAGCTTTGAATCCAAACTGGGAATGTGAAGATCTTATCGTAGGTTCAATCGACTCATAAAGGCATTTTTCAAAAACTTTCGAAACTACCGCTGCTAGAGCAATCGGCCTGTAATTGCTAATTGACGTTTGGTCACCTGATTGGGACTTAGGAATAGGGACCAGGCAAACTTCAGTTAAAGAATCCGGTACAAAACCATGATTGAGGAAACCATTAAAAAGAGCAGTAAGTAAACATACCATTATGGGCCCGCCATGCTTAAGGTGGTCCGCTGTGATCCCGTCGAGTCCCCCAGATTTACTCCCAGTGAGCCCAGAGACCGCCGTTGCCGTGTGGGCAAATGTGATCAGCTGCTCAGTAGGTGTAAAACCGGGATTCTCACTCAAACGGGACGTTGATGCTGCTACATCCGATGGCACTGACGAGAAGACTGCCCCGAAGTGTCGACTCCACAATTCTGCTATTGCTTCCGGTCCTTTAGCATCAGCTATCTGATCAGATGGCTTAGGGGCAGATGCTTTATTAAGGCGAGAAACACGAGCCCAAAACTCACGAAACCGCGATCCCGAAAAACTCAGTGCAAGTGCACTGGTGCGAAGCTGCGTAGCATTCCGCCTGCACCATTTCAGGGCATTTTTATACCTACAATTAAGTAATCTTCTTGCTCGGTCCACGGCATCTCCCGTCGGCCGGCCTTTCTGTACCCAAAGCAAGAAAGCTTGTTTTGCTGCCAAATAATGAGGTTTGACGTAGCGACTCCATCCTGGAACTTTAGTACCGTAGCTATGCGAACCACCATTTCCAGGGGACCGTATAGGGAGACATTTACACGCACTAACTACAAGGATAGCCAGAAGCAAAGAATAAAGTGAGTCAAGAGCTTTGGCATGCAAAGGGTTAGTACAGTGGAAAGAAGAACAAGAGATAAGTGATGAAACATCCAAAGACAGAATTCTCCGGCTGACCTCCTCTCGGTAGGACCACAGCTGCACCGAGTTTGCCTCCACCCAATCCACTGCAGGGGGAGGAGCAATGCACGAGTCTTTATGAGTAGTCCTAGAGGGGTAATATTCAACACTAAGATCAAAAACTAAAGGGAAATGATCTGACCCGAAAATATCATACATAACCCTTAAGTTCGAAACAAGGGAATGAAATGAATGTGATGAAACCACATGATCAATCCAAGACGTATTACCGCTTGGGCTCATATACGTGAAATTAGAAATATCACCGAGTAAAAGTGTATCAGACACAAGGAAATCACTTAGAGTTGCCGCATCTGACAATTCCTTCCCAAATACGGAGGCACTATGTATATTCGCATTGAAGTCACCAAGAAAACACACGTGATTATAACTCTCCCGAGAGAGTGACTTAATTTTACCCAAATACAGCCGAAACTCAGGAAGATTTTCACTAGAACATACTGGCATATACACATTTACGAAAAGAAAATTCTTACCACCCAATGTCAGACAAACATACTGGATTCTTTCATCAGAAGCCAGCGGGAAAGAAATTAACGCACTGAGATTCTTCCGGCATAAAATGGCAAGGCCTCCCTTTGGTCACCCCACTAATATAGCCGAATCTGCTCTAGTCGCTGATACAGAGAAAGAAACAAAATCACTGTGAATATCATTCAAGAAATTCACATCAATATCCATGAGCATGGTTTCTTGTAGAAAAACCATATCACAACTATCACACAGTGCTTTTACTGCAGCAAAGTTACACTTAACCGAGTGGCAATTGTATGTTGCTACTGATATGTAAGCCATTTAAATTACAGGAGCCTGGTCGCTTACGGGCGGCGTAGATACTGGGAAAGGTACACTCCGTTCGAAAAATCTTCTGACATAAATTCCCGGTGGCCAAAAGGACTGGTCTAAAACTGTCGAAGATACAGTAGCCGGTACAGTGAGAACAAACGAGGCCACATTCTGCCCCTTACTCTGGAGCTTTTCGCAGCTTGACTTACACTTCAGTCGATTGCTCACAGCTTGGGCCAACACATTGGCGTCCGTCTCAGTAACAAAACGAGAGAGAAATATTTTCACATTTTTCGTTTGTAGCACCGATTTCAGACCAGGATTATTTAACACTATAGGCGTAGGCCTAATTTCCTGAACCGCCGAGCGGCTTGTTTGCGGATTCTTGTTCCCCCTTGCAGACGAGAGGGCCGCTTGCCTGTAGGATTTACGCTTAGGTTTTCTACCTTGCACTTGCCAACTCGCATCCGCTTCATTAGCAGCAGATTTATCACGAGCGTCGGAGACCCCTCGTGACGACGATTCTTCGGTAACAGCAGGCGCCTGCGGCGGTGTGACGTCAGCAGCAGCATCGTTGACTTGTGGCTGAAATGAATTCACCGCAGCAGGGAGAGAAGTCTTTGAATTTCGATCAGAACTAGACTTATTGGAATTTACAGTAGGGAGAGCGTCCTTAATTAACGATTTTAGCTCCAGCAGCTCGGCGCGAAGGGAGGTAACCTCATTCTCTAGCACTGAGTATGAAGACATGATAGACGCAAAATCGCAATTCGTTAACGATTGAGATGGAATCCGATTCAGATTCGCCGCTGCGAATCTCGGAAAATCCTTCCGGTCACATTGTTGCAAAATCATGTACATATCGTTTAGCCTTTGGTTCTTCGTACGACGTGTCGTGTTAAGAATATCGGCGAAACTACTGCGATCATCTGTAGACAGGACATGACAAAGCTTCGACAGGGACGAAATAGCATCATCTGTCGTATACATATTATCACACAGGCTGATCAGTATATCCTTAGGCAGAATATTCATCTTGTTAACAAGGAAGCAAAGCAGTTCATCAACTAGAACCCCACGGATTGGGGGATCGCTGTTCTCCGCCATGTTGACTTCATATGAAGACAAAGTATACAGGAAAGAAACTTACAGAAAAAGGCCCTGTCTTCTTGAAGAGCAAGGCCTATATTCCAACAGCGCAGGTACAAGGTTAAAAACCAGGCAACAATATCCAAATCAGCAACGGTTATTATCCAACAGCAATTGCAAGGCGCAGCGAAATGAATGCGTCCTTTCACCGCGAATGCCAGTAGCATGTTATTGATGGTAACTAACTGGAGGAGTATGTTTCAATCAGAAGCTGGAAATTGGGTTAGGACTAGTATGTCCAGGTGTTGGTATGGACTTTCAGTTTGTTGAATGACGAGATGTCGAGAACATTCCAGTCTGTTGCTATGTCTGCGTTCAACCTAGTTATTTATGGATTCACGATCCTACTTCAGTTCTAAAAGTGGCAGTATCCGATTTTGCAATATCTAAGAGACCATAAAAAGAAAAGACTGTTCGTGCGCCATTTTATCTTAACTTAAAATATGTTCATGTTAGCTCTCATATGACCGATTTTGTTTTTGGGATCCCAAAACGTAAGTGGAGGGATACCTATGACATCGTAAAGTTGTCCGTCTGTTAGCACGATAACTGTCGAAGGGGTTGAGATATTTTGATCAAACTTGTTATGAGGACTCTTTAGGTCAAAGTACAGGTCAAGTTCGAAGATGGGGTATGCAGCTCTATATTTAGGGGTGGGGGAGGTGTTTAAAATTTAAGGGAACAAAAAATATTTTTTAAAAGCTAATGAAATAGTCGAATTAGGGGTAAGGAGACATGCTGAATCCGAATATGAAATTTATTTTCTCGCCGGACAAATAGTTCACCCGGAATCCGGCAAAAACCGGAATATTTGTGAAAAGTAATATGAAGTTGATTGCAGGTTCGATTTAGGGGCAAGAAAACGTGCTGAGTCCGAATCTGAAAATTATTTTCTCGCCGGACAAATAGTTCGGCCGGAATCCGGCCAAAACCGGAGAATTTGTTTAAAGTAAAAGTTTTATTCAAATTTGATAAGATGTTCGATTTGCGGGTAAGTAGACAGACTGAATTCACGTATGACAAGCATTTTCTGACCGGACGTATAGATCGCTCGGAATCCGGATGAAACCGGAAAATTTGTTAAAAGTAAAAGTTTAATTGGAAGTTGATTAGAGGTTGGACGTAGGGGTAAGGAGACATGCTGAATTCGTTTTTGAGCTTTTTTTTTCGCCGGACAAGTAGTTCCGGAATTTAACCACGCCGCGCATTTGTTTTATATTTTGCCTAGAAAAAACAAGTATTTGTTCCGCTAACAAGAAAATCTGCTGAGTCAAGTATGATTATTTTTGAATAGTCTTTTGAACACTACTTCCGGACCATAATTTTCGTGAAAACGCTATTTCTAGTAAGAGAGCTGTGCTTTAACAGAGTGACAATAAACACTGATCCAGTGGGTAATGGCTTTTCCTGTTGTCAGAGATTCCGTGTTCAGTTAAGTGAATTATATCGGCTCCACTGACGTTTGTCTGCACACTCCGTAAGCGGCCAATGAAAAGGCGTCTTCTGGATAGCCTGAGGATGTAATTTAAGATGATGCAAGGTTGTTAACTCTGTGTATCACTCCCAAGAGGGTGTAGACGTTAGGACATCAGCGTGGTCTCTCCATGATAAATAACACTAAAACTTAGGGGTTTGGAGTACTGGACTCTTAGATTAAAGTGGGCTACTCGCAGAGATTTATCTGATGATGTCTGATACTAGCTCCTTAAAAACACCATACAATTGTTTCAGAAAATTGATAGTTGATTGGTCGCAGTAAAAATATCAAATTCAACTAATTACTTTCTATGACAAAGTTATTTTAAAGGAGACAATCTTCAGTGAATAAAAGAATAACAGCTTTGTAGGGGAAATATTTTTAACTATCTGAAAAAACAATGGAAATAGAGAACTCAGATTTCAATTTGGGCTCCACTATTTTCCCCGAGTGTCCTTGTGGCACTCCGCATCGAGTAGCACGCTGTTTCGATGCGATATTGTTGATTGTTCTGATTCTTAATGCTGCATTAGCGGGCCTTTCACATTTACTCACGACACAGTTTCCTGCTTTCTGTTTTTGGAATCCCAAAACGTAAGTTGAGGGATGCCTATGACTTAGTAAAACTTGTCCGTCTGCCAGTCTGTTAGCACAATAATTCTCGATGGGGTTGAGATATTTTGATCAACTTGGCATGAGGACTCTTTTGGTCAAGTACAGGTCAAGTTCGAAGATGGGTTCTGTAGCCGCATTAGGGGTGGAGGAGGGACTTCGAATTAAGGGGGAAAATATTTTTTCAAAGCTAATGAAATAGTCTATTTAGGGGTAAGAAAATATGTTGGATATAAAATCATTTTCTCGCCGGACAATTAGTTCGGCCGGAATCCAGCGAAAACCGGAAAGAAATTTTACAGTAAAAGTTTTATTTATATTTGCTAAAATGTCCGATTTGCGGAAACCGGAAAATTTATTAAAAGTAAAAGTTGTATCTGAAGTTGATTAGAGGTTCGATGTATAGGTAAGGAGACAAGCTGAATTCGCTTTCGAGCTTTAGTTTTTTGCCAGACAAGTAGTTTGTCCGGAATCCGGCCAAAACCGGAAATTTGTCAGAAATAAGGGAGGAAGTTTTGATGAATTTCGTCAAAGTAGATACGACGTATGCTATAGGATAAACACACATGCTGAATCCATATCTGAAGTTGATCATCTCAGATGATTAACACTGGCAATAGTAAGAATGTTTAAGAAGTCTGTCGAAGAATGAATGTCTATAAGACCCAAGTGTCTGGATCAAATATTACATTTTTGGGATTCCGTCGAAACCTTTGGTTTTGTCGATCTTAGAACTTAACGACCAGTTTGACGTACTGCAAATCTGGATCGTTATAATTAAACTCCCCGCGTTTCACTTTTTCGGTTGTGACATAATGAATTAAACTGTTTCCAGAAGTGCAATTTAGCGCTGGATTTATGGGAAAGAATTTTGTGAAAACCGGATGAGCACTTTGTTTTCCGGGACCTTTGTTTCATTCAGGAGCGGTGCCTAATGCTCGGGAACTATATTTAAATTTTTCCGCATATCCCGTTGCTAACTGGTATCAAACCATCTGTATAACAGTACTGCAGTAGCGTATCAAACCAGTAACCAACCACAGAGGTACCCCCCCCCCCCCCTATGTTGTTTTTCTGCTTAAAGGACACCAGTTTCTGTTCATATGTTCTGAGGTAGTTGACCACTTTACAACAAAGAAACAAAAGAGAAAAGAAAATTAATTTTAATTTTGTTAAAAATCCTGATTTAATGTAAGTTAGCAAGTGATTCCAAGTAGGCTAACCACTGCGTTCTTCTGATCCAAGAACAGATTACTGGTAATCAAAAATTATTCCTTGAGCCCAAGTTGACTTTGAAAAATATATTCAAATAACGCATAAAACGGATATGTCAGCTACGATGCTTTGCAGCGATAATTCGGCCCTTCTTGGTAAGGGTCCTCGTCAGTCAGTCAATCTTCAGTATCACCTTCGGGGAAGGAAACAAACCTACAATAATCAATTACTCTGTTTTGTGCATTATTCGAATATATTACTGGTGGTTATTAGTTTCTGATTGACTCATATTGTAATTTTGCTACCATGGTTCGCTGGTTGTACAAGGGGTCATATTTTATGGAGACATAAAATATCTGCAATATTATTCTTTGTTTGTTTCTTCCCTGTATCATCTACAGTTCTGTATATCTCTTCGGTTTTCATCACCATCACAAACTTCATCGTCTCAGCACATAATACTGGTCCGTGGGGTACAAATGGTCATGGGCCCTTGGGGAGTAGTTTGTCATTTCGCCAAGATAATTTTTTGTACGGTAGTGAAGATGACTGTAGGTGTCTCGCAGAGGTCTAAAAAGAGGAAAGGAACGGTTTATCTTTCCTCTTTTTAGTATGCTTGCCACATGTGGAGCTATCCCCATTTTAGGAAGTCTTTCCCTTTAATATTAGTCTTTCCTCTGTGCCATGCCTTTCCTTTCCCAAGTTTGATCGATCCTCTAAATCCTGCCTGGTCTTGACGACCAAAGGGTCGACTTATGTATAGCAAAAGCTGAAAGTTAGATTAGTTTTAAAGTGTAACCGAATAGTACTTAGATACGACAGTCTAGTTATCCATTTCCTGTTCACTTAAATAGGCTTGAAGACCCAATGAAAATTCGTTACTTCGTTGGCTCGCTGTTTCCGAACAATCGATTTAATCGAATGAGCATGAGCTTTCGGACTTGTCGTACCTCTAGTATCTCTATGCTCAAAATAATTACCAACTACAACGGTAAGCGTTGCCGAAAGATATACTAAAAATTGCAGCTTTTCAGTCCTCGGAATAGAGGGCTGTCTTCAGACGTGGTCTTGCAGTCAGGAGTCTAACATTTTATAAGCTTCGTTTTGTTGGCCATTGAAATCCACGCTTTTGTTGACATTAAAATTCGCCGTGGCTGGATGAACTTTGACTTGTCGTGTAAGCAACGTATATTACTACAGTCTAGAGCCCAAGATGAAGGAAATAACGTCCCTTGGAAGAGTCAAAATAATTCAGTGTATTCAAACCAAAGATATAAAACTAAATTGATTTTTTTGTTAAGCTTTAAAGGACACCTGAACGATGAAACCATACTTGAACACACCATGGAGAATCCATTTACAGACATGGCCACGGAGAGCAATCTTGTCCTGAACGTGACGTTTTCAAAATAGCGATGTTCGTTTCTGGAGGTTTGCACATGCAGACTCCAAGACAAAAAGCGCAATTCATTCAAATCTTGTATAGCGCTGGCCGGATCGTATTGGAATTTCTTCTAGATATATGTTTGGGCTTAACTGGTTATAAATATTCCAGACGAATGGTTGATTGGAGACATTTGTTCATTTCTAAAATTGTTCGGTAATAAAATAAGGACAGATGCAAAATGGAGCAAAAATCATAGCTTGGAAACACTGTTCCGTATTTGGATTGGGTTTTCTGCAGGCAATGTTAACGTAAGTCATACAGATAGGATTATACTTGGTACTCTTCATTCAGGTGTCCTTTAAGAAGTACAAGTCCGCGGACTTTAGTAATAATTGTGACTGCAATTTCACGATTCAGCTATAAGCGAAATAGATTTCTCATGGTCGTCTCCGCGTAGAAGATTTCTAAGCATGAATTGTGGCTTTGGGAAATCCGAAATCCTTAGAGCGCGGTAGTGTTTTCGTTCTGCGTTAGAGGGTACTCGAGACTGGCCCAAGAAAACTCAGTGTACCAGAAGGGAAATTCACTATTCTGAAGTGGCTGCTGTACCATAGTCTTACTTGTAAAGCTCTACTGAAGTTATCAAGGAGTGAGCGAATGGTGTCACTATCGAATATGTAGGATGTTACTAGAGAAAGTGGTCTAGACCCAATTTCAGAAAATGGAAAATGAAAATGTGTCTGGTAAATAGGTTAGAAGTGTGTCGACTAAGCTTCAGGTTTTTGTAGTTACTGACAGCTATCAGCTCCTTTTTCGATTGAAGTTTGAGGTTAATACGTTTTTTTGGTCGCCGGTCGCTGTTCCCTTGTCGCCGTAGCTTTTCAGCTCAACGTTGACTTTCAGCAAAAACGAAATTTAGTATTTGACAACTAGTCTGGTCTGATTTGTGTGCACTAATCATTTTTTGTCCAATGGATAAATACCAAATAATAATGATAATAACGCTTGTTTTGAGCCAAAAGGCCATACAGGATTTAATACACGTTACACTTCACAAATAAACTACGTATTACACCTCTAGAACTCACGTAAACTAAGTTAAACTTTCAATCCTTAGACTAAATCGTTTAGTTAAATATTTACAAACATCTACGATAAATTGGGGTTCGTAAATTTCAGGATACGGGGAAGCGTCCTCCGTCACTACCTTTATTACTCGGTGAGCTAACAAGTGCAAAGCTTGCTATCGACAAAGAGCTAACTAAGCAAACGGTTAACTTCGACCGCGTTTGAGAACGGGGCCAGTGGCCAACAAATTTTCCACGGTAAACGCAACTGTTGACAAGCACTGCAAGCTTCACAAGGGCAGTACTTGTCTAATAATTTTATAATAAAAGACAAGCAAAAAATTGCATGCCCTGTCTAATAACGATGTAATTATGCCTAAGAACCTAGCAACGTAGTGTAAGCTATTTTTATTTTTTCAAACTTTAAACGCCGAACTCGGTAAGCTAGCAAGCTCGAAGTTTGCCTGCAAGTTGTATGAATTGGCCACCGGGCAAGGATCGCCGGAGTAGAAAAAATGCTAATTAAGGAAACAGTGAACTCGACAGCATATGAAAACGGAAATTAAGCAAGCGGCCTAGCAAACGGCCACCTAGACTTCGAAAAAAAAAAAAACGCAAACTGTTGACAAGCATAGCAGAGTAACAAGCTTCATGAAAGAAGTGCCTGTCGAATGATTTCACAATAAAGCCAAGCAAAAATCGCCTGTCTTTCCTAATAAACCATAAAACCACAGAAGTAATATGAGAAAGAATCAGCCACTTTAGATCCTTGAACTTTTCAATCCACCCTGCTTTTCGAATTTGATATTTTGCTTTCAAATGCTGTGAAAGAAACTGTTAGACTATGCAAATGCCTAAGTAAGGTCTGGTGTTTTCTTTCCCCTTTTGATCCTGAAGGAAGAGAAAGAATATTTCGAATTTGCAATCCAGAAATTATTTGCTTTAAACGAAAAAGTTCGTACCTTTTGACTTTGAAGTTCTTTTAGATTTCGTACTTTGGATCCGGCTCTTTGACTTGCATCTAATTCAAATTCCTCAGCTCACGTTTGATCCAAATATTAGTGCTGTTCAGTGTTGAGTTAGCTCGTCTGTGGCAGTCGAAAGTTAAAGTTCTCGAGAGTCTGGAAAAAAATTGGTATCGCCATCTAGCTGTTCTTTGTAAACAGAAACAATAAGAATTTGAAAGTTCCCGTAGGTTTCAATGGAAATAATTTGGATTTGAAAGTTCTCGTACGTTGCCGCCATTTTTTATTATTTGTTTGTATGGCACTTGAGCTTACTACTTGTCTGGGTAGAAAATTGTTTTCACATAAGTGTTCAGCATGTCTTCTTACCCCTAAATGGAACATCTAATCAACTCCAAATAAAACTTTACTTTTAACAAACTTTCCGGTTTCGGCCGGATTCCGGGCGACCTACTTGTTCGGCGAGAAAATGGTTTTCACCATTGTGTTCAGCATCGCTTCCTACCCCTAAATCGAACATCTAATCAACTTCAAATAAGACTTTTGGTTTTAACAGACTTTCCGGTTTTAGCCAGATTCTGGGCTAACTACTCGTCCGGCGATAAAACGGTTTTCACCATCGTGTTTAGCATGTCTTCTTACCCTTAAATCGGACATCTAATCAACTTCAAATAAAACTTTTACTTTTAACAAACTTTCCGGCTTTGGCCGGATTCCGGGCGAACTACTTTTCCGATGACAAAATGGTTTTCACCATCGTTTCCAACATGCCTTCTTACCCCATAATTGACTATCACATTATCTGTTTAAAAATATTTAATTTGCCCCTTAATCTGAAACCCCTCCCCCACCCCTAAATGTAGGGCTAAATAGCCCATCTACGAACTTGACCTTACTCTTGACCCAAAAAGTCCTCACACCAAGTTTCATCAAAATATCTCATTCCCTTCGAGAGTTACAGTGCGCACAGACGGACGGACGGACAGACGGACAACTTTTGCGATGTCATAGGTATCCCTCCACTTATGTTTTGGGATCCCAAAAAGGGGATAACACAGTGCAGGTTCAGCAGCAATCAGTCATCATGTTCCTGATCAAGCTGGCTTAAGTCACATTTCCAACCAAGCCCGGGGCCTACTAGCCAAGATAGACTATTGCCAGCGTGTGGATTTACTTGAGAAAAAGATACATCCGTGGTAGTACCATGTATAATTTACTCTGCGCCCCAATAAATAAACGTACCTTACCGAAAGAGATGCCATAGGTGAAAGAGGGAGGACATAAAGTAGGGGGAGTTGTGTAGGTGACTTGTAACCTTAAAAAAAGAAAAAGAATCTGTGAGCCTTTCGTCAATTTGTTGATTTCTACTTTTCCGTCTCTTTAAGTTTTAACTAAAGAGCCAGTTATTTTGACTAAGCCATCCGGACAGGCCTAGGTTGTTCGGCACATGTAACAGTCATGGGGTAATTCTAACGATGTCAAGTATGTAAGTAATAGTAAGTAATTTATTTATAACCCGCCGTTTATGTGAGAGTGGAAGTCAAATAGTTTCTACTGCTGGGCGTATTTTGGGCGTAACCACCTCGCATTTGGAGGAATTGCAGATGGTTGACAAGTGTAGAATTGTTGAGGCACCTTCTCGTATCTCATGTCATTCTCCCGCTTCCTGTCTTCCTTACCTCTGTTTATCCCTCCCCCCCCCCCCCACCCGCGTTGTTACCTTATTCCGGAAATTGCTCTTTCGTATGGATTCCCTCGTCAGTTGATTTGCTTTTCTAAGGTCTGTTTGAAATTCGGAATTTGGGGTCAGGTCCTCCTGCTTGGGAGGAAGGATACTTCACGGTATTGTGGATCATATATTGAAGGGAGCACGGTGTCTGTCTGGAGAAATACAGCATTCGCAGACACTTGCGATGTGCCCCGAAGGGAAGTCGTTTTCTTGAATTACTGTTGATTTGAATCTCCTGCTGAAGAGGCTTCCATCGTAGACGGAGCTAGGCTTGGGATTTGTCAGCTGCTTCCATTGTGTGGTTGGTTTGAAGTCTGACGACCCTGATGACTGGTAGGCGAAGTATTTGGCCATACTATCAGAGGACCTTGGACGGATTTGTGCGTGGATGTTTTCTGCACTACCGAATACGGTAATCTATTCGTTATTGCAGCTGAATTATACACTCGTCTAAGCAGCATTTTCGGTATATCTATCTGTTTAACATGAACGCACCATTTTCGTCATAGTTATATTTGTTTCCGGGACCCCCAGTGCCGATGACCTGTGGCTGTGAAATACTTACACTGGACTCTGAACTGATTGGATTGTCTCTATTGTTGTAAAAACACATGTTGATTTTATATATTGCGTCAGAAGTAGTACGACCAGAATCTGTCAAAAACGGAAGTTTTGAGTATCAGTTTCTTGATGAAATTGAGACGATATAAAAACTTTTCTCAAATCGTTTCTCAAAAGGTCGGTAGTGCGACAGCAATCCAGCAAAAGCTTCTAGTGCGATTTATCAGTGGATCGAAGCATTTTAACACAAAGACGCGGATCTTCTTTAAAGGAAACCTCGCATTATGTTTTCCTGATGAAAAATCTATCGCAAAATAGTAGTATGAAGTTGTACGAAAAATTAGCATGCAGTACGAACACATGCTACTACATGCTTCTATGTCGCTGCTACTATAGCAAGACTGGACGCTACTGCTTCATACTGCTTAAGATTGGCCCAGTCTGAGGCACATTAATGATGATATTCTTTACCATTGTATATCAATACATGCAACTTTTTCGTACAGCTGTCATACAGCTACGCAGGCTAAACAAAACTTCAGAAAATTTGCTGAGACGTTATAAGGTAATTGGCTACTTTCCAACTCAGCTCTTCTTACTGCAAATTACATAAGGACGCGGGTGTTTTTAGCCCCTCTCCGCATTGTCGAAAGTCTCTCCTGTTTCGGACATCAGTAATCGTACATCACCGAATTCGAAATTTTTATTCCGAATTCGGAGAGTTAAAATCCGATGGAGGATTAAAACGCTAGAATGCAAAATACTGCAAATTAAATTAACTGAAAGCGGGGAGTTTTTTCTATTACAGCGCATGTCCCTTGCCTTGGCTGGCAAATCACGGCGAAAGTCTTCTGACCAATTTGTTTCTCGAAAACAGTAATTAGAAGCCTGTTACTGCTTACGGAAGTTAGTATAATACCAACAGGTGGGATAAAATAGACCTATATGTAATGCATAGCCTCGGGAATGAGAACGGATGGGAATATTGTGGAAGTAGAGTGGGCTAGTCTAGTAGTTACGACGGGTCATTATCAAGTTTTCACAATGTAGTTTTTGGTCTGTGTGTTAAATTTGGTACTTTTTGGGATCCCAAAACGTAAGTGTGTGAGGATTCGTTGGGTCGTCGGACCAGTCAAGCTCGTAGATGGGCTTTGTAGCCCTACATTTAGGGGTGGGGGTTCAAATTAAGGGGCAAACAAAATATTTTGAAACAGCTAATTTGAGAGTCGATTATTGGGTAAGAAGACATACTGAACATGATGGTGAAAACCATTTTGTCGTCGGACAAGTAGTTCGCCCGGAATCCGGCCAAAACCGGAAAGTTTGTTAAAAGTAAAAGTTTTATTTGAAGTTGATTAAATGTTCGATTTAGGGGTAGGAAGACATGCTGAGGACGATGAAAACCATTTTCTCGACAGACAAGTAGTTCGCCCGGAATCCGGCCCAAACTGGAAAGTTTGTTAAAATTAAAAGTGTTATTTGGAGTTGATTAGATGTTCGATTTAGGGCAAGAAGACATGCTGAACACTTATGTGAAAAAAATGTCTACCTGGACATGTAGTTCCCCCCGAATCCGGCCAAAACCGGAAAATTGTTAGAAGCTTAAGTTTTATTTCTAGTCGATTAGATACTCGATTTAAGGGTAAGAATTAGATGCTGAATCCGTGTTTGACAATCATACTTTACCCAGAAATTTAGTTCGACCGGAATCAGGCTGGAGTCGGAAAATTTGTTATAAGTTAAATTTTTATTTGAAGTTGATTAGATGTTCATTATTGGGGAAAGAAGATACCCTGAGTTCGTTTTTGAGCTTTCTTTTTTCGCCGGACAAGTAGTTCTGGAGTTCGGCCGAAACCAGGAAATTGGCAGAAGTGGCAGGAAGTTTTTGTCAAAACAGACATGACTTATAGGGGTAAACACACATGCTGAATCCATATCTGAACTTGGCTTTCTCAGATGATTAGCTATTTGGCCTTAATCTGTTTCTGAATTTTAATTGTAAAAATGTTCAAGGAGTCTGGCGATGACTGGATCTGGCTAAGACAAGACCCAGTTGTCTGGATCAGATATTGAATTTTTGATATCCCACCGAAGCCTTTGGTCTTGTCTTTTATCGCACCTGGTTTCACAGTCGACTTTTTTTATGTTACTGTTTATGGTGAAGAATTTTTGTTCAGGCCTGGCTGAAACCAGAGGGAACCTTTAAGAACAAATAATCACAAGAACATCCGTCTCTCTATCTCTGTATATGACCATGCGGATTCGAACAGTAATAATAATAATTGTATTCAAAGCCAAAGGCCATATACAAGAAAATACATATAAATCAACAAAACAAAATAACTTTACATGACTAAACTGCGCCATCGCTCTCTCGAAATTTCACCACACCATCAACAAAACTGCAAACTTTACATATAACGCTTGGCGTCGTGCTCTTTAAGATGTCAGGAAGTAACATAACCTCACCTCCCAATAATTCCCTTCTTAACCCAGAAAGCTCTGGACACCTGCACAGAACATGGACCAAATCATCAACTCCATTACCACATAGAGGGCAAGCACAACCGGATGGCTGGTCTTCATCTTTTCCCTCCAAAAAATAACTATGTCTACGCACTGATAAAACAGTTGGCCCGCAACTAATCGCTAAGAGTGTTGCCACTGGACCGGCACCGCGTTCCCTCCAAAAAATAACTATGTCTACGCACTGATAAAACAGTTGGCCCGCAACTAATCGCTAAGAGTGTTGCCACTGGACCGGCACCGCTTCGCGGTGCCGGCCTCGTCAAAAAGCGGCATTTCCGCGGTATCCTTCAACCAGAATGCGATAAAAATCGGGGCATTTCCAAATTCTCAAAAGACTGATTTTTTTTCTATTTTGGGTGGAGAAAGGGTCAAACACTTCATGTGGTGAACAGTGGCGTTACTAGCCAAAATGTTTGGTGGGCGGGGCAAGGTATTCACCCACATGGCTGGTAATTTTTACCGACTGTTTTTTACAGAAAAAAACTTTTTTTTATAACAAAATAGCAATTTTGACGAACAAAATCTTTTATTTTTACGAAAAAACGACTGTTTTTACGGAACCACCAAAAACTTCTCAGCGCCAACACTCTTATGGTGATGAGTGTATAAATAATATCAATAAATCTCGGACTGGTAGGCTTCACAGGACGTTTTCCCAAGCTCGCTGTATCGAACATTGCGCCTTCTTTTCAAAAGCTGTATCTCTCTGTTTGCCCGGGGACACTTCCTACGGTTGTGTCCCTTGGGAACTGCCGGGCCTCCATTCCAGATGTCTTCTTTGGCCGCCGAAATCTGATGGCTGAACGGAATGGATGGTTCGCGAGCCTCTGGGGTTGATCGATTCTTGAAACACCGTCGGTTCTAGAAAGAAGTCGAATGCTGTCTTGTTACGGTAAAAGCCTTTTCTGGGGGCTTTTCAGTCGGTCGGAGGTGTTCTTTTGTGCTGTTGATAGCCTGTTTACCAGAAGGGGTCACAGTCTTACCGATACATTGAATAATGGCTAAAAACGTGTTGCTGGACTAGAAGAAACGAATCTGCAGTCTGCAGATCCAACAGCCTGATGAGGACCCTCGCAAAGTAAGGCCGATATATCTCTTGAAGAACATCGTTTCTGACTTTCCGAAAGTTCGGAGCGAAGCAGGAAATCGCATCGACTGCGAAAATAGGATATCACGCTGTACCTGTATTGAGTTTTTGGGATCCCAAAACGTAAGTGGAGGGATACCTATGACATCGCAAAAGTTGTCCGTCTGTCCGTCCGTCTGTAAGCACGATAACTCTCGAAGGGAACGAGATATTTTGATGAAACTTGGTGTGAGGGTTGTTTGGGTCGTCGGACCAGTCAAGTTCGTAGATGGGCTTTGTAGCTCTACATTTACAGGTGGGGGAGGGGATTCAAATTAAGGGACAAACAAAATATTTTGAAACAGCTAATGTGATAGTCGATTATGGGGTAAGAAGACATGCTGAACACGATGGTGAAAACTATTTTGTCATCGGACAAGTAGTTCGCCCGGAATCCGGCCAAAACCGGAAAGTTTGTTGAAAGTAAAAGTTTTATTTGAAGTTGATTAGATTTTTGATTCAGAGGTAGGAAGACATGCTGAAGACGATGGTGAACACTATTTTCTCGACAGACAAGTATTTCTACCGGAATCCGGCCCAAACCGGAAAGTTTGTCAAAATTAAAAGTTTTATTTGGAGTTGATTAAATGTTCGATTTAGGGCAAAAAGACATGCTGAATACTTATGTGAAAACAATTTTCTACCCGGACATGTAGTTGGTCCGGAATCCGGTCAAAACCGGAAATCTGTTGGAAGTCAAAGTTTTATTTCTAGTTGATTGGATAAGCGATTTAGGGGTAAGAAGAGATGCTGAGTCTGTATGACAATCATATTTTACCCGGACATATAGTTCGACCGGAATCCGGCTGGAATCGGAAAATTTGTTATAAGCTAAAGTTCTAATTGAAGTTGATTAGATGTTCATTACTGGGGAGAGAAGATACCCTGATTTCGTCTTTGAGCTTTCTTTTTTTCGCCGGACAAGTAGTTCTGGAGTTCGGCCGGAACCGGGAAATTGGCAGAAGTGGCAGGAAGTTTTCGTCAAAACAGATACGACTTATAGGGGTAAACACACATGCTGAATCCAAATCTGAACTTGGTTTTCTCAGGTGATTAGCTATTTGGCCTTAATCTGTTTCTGAATTTTAATTGTAAAAATGTTCAAGGAGTCTGGCGAAGACTGGATCTGGCTAAGACAAAACCCAGTTGTCTGGATCAGATATTGAATTTTTGGGATCCCATCGAAACCTTTGGTCTTGTTTAATAACCTGGCTACCCTATAATTCCACGATACCTTTCATTTGACAGTTATTTTCCGGCGAGTTTTCGCCTGATATATTTCTTGAGATAAGCAAGGTGTAATAAAAGAAGTTAAACAAGCGGACGAATGCGTTAAGGTTGGACATGTCCATAAAGGATTGTCAAACTACCTATCCAGTGAAAAAGGATTTGATTTGAACCCGAAATCTGTCCATCCGTCAGTGGCGCTGTTTCAGTAAACCTCGAGGGGGGGGGGGGGGCATCTATTTTAGACCTCGATCTCGGATTTGTTTACTCAACAGAAATTTAATTTTTAAAGTGAGTATATATGCATTCTTAGTTACAAGAGTAATTAAGGACATAGCCAATCAGAAAACAGGAAGGGAGCAACAAAATTGATCGGTTGTCACGCATGAGATCTGCAGAGTGCCAGGTAGAGACACTTAAAATAAAGCACACCTCAGAGAGACTCTCTCTTCGAACCCCTGTTGGGTTAACAGTACTAAGTATGATAGCCCCTCAGGTCACCTTAAAGGACAACTCGCACTAAACAGTGTTTCTGCTCATGAGATAGTTGACAACTTTACAACTAAGCCATGCTTACAGAAAATTACACACGTCGCTTCGGTTTTGATAAGCCTATTTCCGTGTCCCTTGCCTTGGATGACAGTCGGCATATTTTCATAATCATTCTCAAGACGAATAAGCTCTTCAGAAACAATAGTGGGTCTCTTGAGACGTCACGTAAAGAGAACAAACGTGGCAAGTGTGATAATCAGTATATTACTAATAGAGAAGATAAGGTACACGTATTCATTCATTTATTTATACCCGCCAAGGCTGGCATATAGAAAAAATATAATAAAGTATAAATAATAGTTCTACATCTGACCAGTAACTAGACGATATACTTACACAAAATATATACTTACTTCATTTACGAGAGTATACGTCATGAAATGCAGAATCTCGGGAACGATAATGGATGTAAATACTACTGAAATAGCCCAAGTAGGATGAATTACTGTATATGACGTACGATGTGTCCTTTAAATATTCAGTGGAGAGCTTTTCAGCGTCCCAGCGCGAACATGCAGTCGCTCAACAGGCACTTCTATAGCGGCGGCTCATTGTTCTATTACCTTATTTCCAATTTTGTAAGATCTTCAGGTTTTAATTGCTATCTTCACCAGGAGCGTGCAATCAAAAACTTCAGCCAAGTCGATCCAGCCTATGGTCAAGGGATCAGGGACGCTTTGGCTAAGCACACCACTGCCAGCTTATAACTGATGCTGATTAATGCTGTATCATTGATGAAATGACAGCTAGCCTACATAACAAAAGGTTTGAAAAAGTGTGATAGGGTTGCCGTAAATGAAGGTGTTCAGACCTTTTTTTTGTTAAGGGTGGATAACGCATAAGGGTTAAGGGTGCCGTAGAGTACCTTACGAAGTTGTTTTTATTTTGATGCGCTCGGGTTTATCGTTACTGTGTAAACGTATATGTCGTGGGAAGAATAAATATTTGTATGCTCTACGAATTTTCCAGTTTTCTATCGCAGTTGGTTAGGTTTTGTCATTCGTCTGTTTCAGCTTAAGAGCCAACCTTTCGCAAACCCCTCCTCTGTATTGCCTCCAGCCCGAGTTTCTTCACTTACAGAAAGAAGTTTATTTGAGAGGAGAAAAAGAGGGCCAATTTCAGTAAAGCATGATAGCAAAAACAGTATCGTCAGTGATATGGCAATTGTAAACGTCGACTTTGCTCTGTCTGTTTCTGTTCATAAGCAAGCAATTGTCCTTGAGTGTCGCGAAATGATATTAGGATAGTAGCGCAGACTATTGCCAAGAAGAAATAGCTCAGTAGATCTTTGCTCCCATGCAGCAACTATGGATACCCCGACATATCTGAGCGAAGCTAGAGATACTTGCTGAGCTGCGAGTTGATACCCGTCTACTTCCCTCTTCGCCGCAGCGCATATCAGAAGAAAAACTGTAGGACCCGGCGCTATGCATTGTGACACATTACAGTGGTAGACAGCCGTTGAAGTTCTTCCTCGTGGCTCTACTGTGGGCTGTGGCATAGTGGATTGTAGAGGTAACGCATTTTGGTGTTCCGCGCCGCTCCGACCCGCCTCGTTTGCATCAGGAAGGGATTAGTGTGTTGCCACTTATGCCGCATTTCGCAACATAATGCCGCGATTCTGAGGAAAATGCCGCATAAAATTTTGATTACACCGCATACCGCAATTATGCCGCGAAATGGCCATTTATACCGCTTTCGTTCCCGTACTTAGTTTGTCCAACTGAAGTTGCTTGTCTTTTGTCTGGCAAGAAAAATAGGAATTTCATACCCGTGTTGATTCACGGAAGTCAACTGGATTATTGACCCTAGTCGGAGGGATCGACTAAAAAGAGGCACGGCACGGCACGGCATGGTGCAGGAGGCACGCCTACTAAAAAGAGGCACACGTACTAAAAAGAGGCACGGCATACTAAAAGAAGGCACGCTTGCACCAGGAGGCATGCACCGTCTGTGCCTTTTTTTGGGATCGTTTTCTTGCGTGCCTTTTTCTGGCGTGCCTTTTTTGGGCCCCTGTTCTGGCGTGCCTTTTTTTGGTGCTCGACTTCTATGGGCTATAAAAGGTGATTCTATAACGTGCCTTTTTACGACACTTTTTTGGCGTGCCTTTTTAGGACCATCTTCTGGCGTGCCTTTTTTGGGACTCTTTTCTGGCGTGCCTTTTTTTGGTACTCGACAAAAAGGCACGCCAAAAAAGTGTCGTAAAAGACACGTTACAGAATCACCTTTAATGGCGTGCCTTTTTAGGACCATTTTCTGGTGTGCCTTTTTTGGGACCCTTTTCTGGCGTGCCTTTTTTTGGTACTCGACTTCTATGGGCTATAAAAGGTGATTCTATAACGTGCCTTTTTACGACCCTTTTTTGGCGTGCCTTTTTAGGACCATTTTCTGGCGTGCCTTTTTTGGGACCCTTTTCTGGCGTGCCTTTTTTTGGTACTCGACAAAAAGGCACACCAAAAAAGTGTCGTAAAAGGCACGTTATAGAATCACCTTTTATGGCGTGCCTTTTTAGGACCTTTTTCTGGCGTGCCTTTTTTTGGTACTCGACTTCTACTCGCTTTTTTTGGTACTCGTACTCGACTTCTATGGGCTATAAAAGGTTTTTATAACGTGCCTTTTTACGACACTTTTTTGGCGTGTCTTTTTAGGACCATTTTCTGGCGTGCCTTTTTTGGGACCCTTTTCTGGCGTGCCTTTTTTTGGTACTCGACATCTACTCGCTTTTTTTGGTACTCGTACTCGACTTCTATGGGCTATAAAAGGTGATTCTATAACATGCCTTTTTACGACACTTTTTTGGCGTGCCTTTTTAGGACCATTTTCTGGCGTGCCTTTTTAGGACCGCCTTTTTTTAGCGCTCAACTTCTTTGGGTTAAGCATTGTCCTAATAGGTGTATTACCGCGTATAACACTTATTACAGATTCCTCTTTTCCTCGGAGCGCGCTGTAATAAGGTGAATAAGGAGAATAGACTAGCGTTCTATTCTGGCTTATGCAGGGCGAATCAGATCGCTCGGTTGGTTCCGCCAGCGGGCCGAGGAGAGGCGCAGGGTTGCCAAAGAAAGCACAACAGTTCTACTTTGTTGGAAGCTAAAGAAACAACTTTTCTTAACAAAGCACGTTTCTGTTCTATTACGAGGGCTTTTCGTCAGTTCGAGGATCAATGCTGTCCATCCGTTATTTTAATAGCTTTTTTACAGTATAGTTTGCGTTATATTGTACTCGTGTACTTCAAGTAGTACCAAGAACCTTTTCGGATATTTTTAGAGCTCGAAAAATTGTATTACCTTGGCAACACCGGAAGCCGCATTGATAAGAACCTCTTGGGTTGTATTTGAACAGGCGTGTGTGTTAAGACGTAAACATCGCGTATAGCGCTATTCACCTTATTACACCTATTAGGACAATGCTTTAGGTGATTCTATTAAGTGCCTTTTTATGACCCTTTTCTGGCGAGCCTTTTTAGGTCCCTTTTCTGGCGTGGCATTGCATTTTAGGACCCTTTTCTGGCGTGCCTTTTTTTAGTACTCGACTTCTTTGGGTTAGGTGATTCTATAAGGTGCCTTTTTAGGACCCTTTTCTGCCGTGCCTTTTTAAGACCCTTTTTTGGCGTGCCTTTTTAGGTCCCTTTTTCGGCGTGCCTTTTTAGGACCCTTTTCTGCGTGCCTTTATTTAGTACTCGACTTCTTTGGGTTACGGTGATTCTATTAAGTGCCTTTTAGGATCAGTTTTTTGGCGTGCTTCTTTTTAGTACTCGAGCGTCTTTGCGTTAAAAAAGGGAATCCGTAACGTGACCTTTTAGGACCCGTGTTTTCGCGTGCTTCTTTTTAGTACGCGAGCGTCTTTGCGTTAGAAAAGAGGAATTCCGTAACGTGCCTTATTAGGACACGTTTTTTGGAGTGTATCTTTTTAGTTCTCGGATGTCTTGGCGTTAAAAACGGGAATTCCATAACTTGCCGTTTTAGGACCCATTTTTTTGCGTGCCCCTCTTTAGTTTATCACTTTTAGGCTCTAGAGGCATCGGTAGGCTACACAACTAGGCAGGGGTCGGCAACTATTCTACTTACAGTATCTAGTATCCGTTTTCTGGCGTGCTTCTTCTTAGTACTTGAGCTAGAATCCCATAATAAAGGGGATTCTATAACGTGCCTTCTTTTAGGCTCCGGAGGTGGCGGTAAACATTATGCTATCCCATCAGGGGTCGGCAACTAACACATTTTTCACCCTTCACCATTGACATAGCCCCGTCCGAAACTCACCAGTTAACCCTCGGGAAGAACAAGAAACGTCACGCATCCCTCCTTTGTAAACCAATCAACAACGTTCTTTGCGTGACGTTTCTTGCTCTTCACTGTGCCTTCTCTTCGATTTCCAGCTTGATTCGCATATAGAAAGTCGCAGGGCCCGTTTTCTGCTTGGCTTATCATAGGTGATAAAAGAGCTTCTAAAAGAAGCTTGAAAGAATAAAATAGGGGTGCTATAACATGCCTTGGACCCATTTTCTGGCGTGCCTCTTTTTAGTACTCGAGCTTCTTGGGATAAAACAAGGTAATTCTCCAACGTGCCTTTTTAGGACCCGTTTTCTGGCGTGCCACATTTTAGTACTCGAGCTTCTTTGCGTTGAAAAGGAGATTCTACAACGTGCCTTCTTTTAGGCTCCGGAATTTTCAGTATACAATATAGTGTCCCGTCAGGGGTCGGCAACTAATTTACTAATTTACCCGTTCTTCTATGATCGTCATCGTCACAACTCGAGTACTAAAAAAAAGAGCAGATACTAAGAAAGGCACGGCATACCAGAACCAGTGAAACCTTCACGGGTCGGCAGCTAACACCTTTACAGATAAATATCATATTCTGTGGTTCGGCATCTTACAAATTTATAGTTTAACCTCTAGATTTAACACCCTGTCCCTTCTTCTGGTTGTCGACCTTGTTGGTGTGAAAAAAGGAGTAGGACTCATGTTCTTTCCGTGTTGAGCATGTTCTTGCGTGTCTTTTTTTTATTTCTCGAGCTTATTCGCGGGGAAAGGGGCAGAAAATGGCAGGTTGACCACGAAGTAGAAGTTCCGTTTCCTTTTGCTTGGTGTCTTCTTACAGTGTGGTGTTTTCCTAGTGTTGGCTGTATCCATTAAACACATTATTAAAGGATACTAGAAATTGAACAGTAATGGAACAAGACCAAAGGTTTCGATGGGATCCCACAAATTTAATATTCGATATAGACAATTAGGTTTTGTCTTTGCCGCCAGATCCAGTCTTAGCCAGACTCCTGGAATATTTTTACTATTAAAATTTAGAAACAGATTCAGGCCAAAAGCAAATCATCTGAGAAAACCAAGTTCAGATATGGATTCAGCATGTGTGTTAACCCCTATAATACAGAACCCATCTACGAACTCGACCTGTCCCTTGACCCAAAGAATCCTCACACCAAGTTTAATCCAAATACGCGACCTTTTCCTTGCCCCGAAGGATCCTCCTAAGAAGCTTCATTAAATTATCCCATTCCCTTCGAGAGTTTTCGTGCTCACAGACAGACAGACAGACGAACAGACGGACAACTTTTGCGATGTCGTAGGTATCCTTCCACTTACGTTTTGGGATCCCAAAATTCAAAATCAGAAGAGGTTGAGAATTGTTGACTAGCTCTCAGTTATCTTGTATCAGTTAAATCTGAACCAGCAAGCATCTCAGGGTGTATCTACTTAAACGTCAACTTCCTCTCGTCTCGAATCGTTTCTTTACTGTTCTTCGTAGGCTATAGGAAATTAAAAGGTAATGCCATGAACGAGACCAATATTTGTAATCAAACCCATGAAACTGAGCATAAAATTATGAATCCTTCTTCCATTCTTCATCTTGCGTACCGCCTCTTGCCTCCTGTGAAAGATAGGTAAGCTCATCTGTCAGCCAAAAATATATAACAAACCTGTAGAAGATCCCATTTCCGATGGAGCCCGTGAACTTATTAAAAGATATATACGTTTCTTTCACGTTCGGGTTTAATCTAGCTTGCCCGCGATGGAATGCATTAAAATGATGTCCTTCCTATCACACTTCCTGCGACCTTCCCCGTAGTTCAGCGTATCAGCATAGCCTACAGTGCTTAATTAAAGGACACGTCATACTCAAGATAATTATTAATCACACTTCAGTGGTAATTCCATCCATTCCCGCTCTACAGATCTACACTTCAAAGTGTATCCTATCTCCTCTTTCAGCATTTATTGGTTTCGTTAACGCTCACTTTTCGTTCACAATCGTTTTATGGTCGATAATCGGCCTATCCCAGTTACAGATCCAGTACGTACTCATTTCCCTGTACTGAATCTCTATTTGTCTATGTAACAAAATTTTACGTCGAGAATTTCTAGTTTTGATTAATCCGGGCGAGCTACTTCTCTGCCGCAAAATATGGTTCAACAAGAGCTGAAAGCTTTTATGGCACCTGCAAGGGTAGGCAGGATATTGTATTTCAGCTAAGGGTCTCAGCTAAGGGTCGGACGTGCACGTGGAACATCCATATAATGAAAGTCGGTCTGCCGGCCTCTTATCCGATTTGAAGCCTTTCCTGAAACCCAGTACAGTTCCCAACGTAATTCGCCGTGGGTAAGGGCGTCACTATAGCCTTTTGCCTTTATGGCTCCAATTTGTACCGACAGGACTTGAAATAAACCGACAAAACTCGCCGTTCGTTTCACGGCAACGCAACACGTTCCCGGCCAACAAGAATAGACCCGGTGCAAGACTAAATTATCTCTATCATGAAAATTTAATGAAAATCGTTGAAAAATAAGTATCAGGAAGTATGACGAACTAGCGGGATCGCTAGAAATCCGGACCCCCAACCCAACTCCCCCACAGTGCCCTGATCCGGTCCGGCTATGTCAACGACACGTCTAGGACTTGTGGTTGTTTTTCCCAGCAGGTTTCATCCCGATCCCTCCACTCTAATCGTTTCTCAAAATTTCCGGTTCCCTCCTTCAACTCCCCCCAGTATCATCGGATCCAGCCCGGATTTAAAGGGAGATGTCTGAGACACGAGGTATTCCTAAATATCAACTTTCATCAAGATCCGATCACCCGTTCGCAAGCTAAAAATACCTCAGATTTTGGCTTCACCCTCCCTCCACTCCCTCCCCCCCCCCCAGATGGACGAATCGGGGAATTGACGATTTCCTACTTAATCTGGTCGGGTCCATGACATGCCTGTCAATTTCCATCGTCCCAGCACACCAGGAAGCACCGAACTCGCGGGATCACTAGAAATTCGGACTTCTCCCCCCCCCCAACTCCCCCAAAGTGAGCGGATCCGTTCCGGTTATATCAGTCACGTATCTAAGACTTTTGCTTGTACTTTCCACCAAGTTTCATCCGGATCCCTCCACTCTAAGTGTTTTCCAAGATTTCCGGTTTCCCCCTCCAACTCCCCCCAATTTCACCGGATCCGGTCTGCATTTAAAATAGAGGGTCTGAGACACGAGGTCCTTCCATATATCAAGTTTCATTAAGATCCGATCACCCCTTCGTAAGCTAAAAATATCTAATTTTTCCGGATTCCCCCTCCCTCCACTCCCCTCCAGATGGTCGGATCGGGGAAGTGATCATTTATAATTTAATCTGGTCTAGTTCCTGATATGCCTGCCAAGCTTCATCGTCCAAGCTTATCTAGAAGTGCCCGAACTAGCAAAACCAGGACCGACTGACGGACACAAATTACAATCGCTGTATGGCACTTGGACGAAAGGCTAGTGCCATAAAAAAACAACAACTGGGAAGTTCTGTTTACATGATTTCTTAGAATTTTAAGACTTCTCCTTCTACCATTTGCTGTTTTGAAAGATCTAACAGAGAGGTAATGATATTCGGATAAGAGAAATATGTTGATTTGAATGTTATTTACAGTGAAAGAAAATATTTCGATAAAGTTTACGTGCAGCATTAGCAAGTGGCTAAAGTGATTGATTTTTAAATAGATAGGTGTTGATAGGGTAGCTATGAAAAGTAATGTGGACCCTAGCATGAATTTGCTGGCTTTCTGTGAATCACAGCAAATATTTCGTTTCTATTACTGATTTTGGCCTATCTATTTAATCAGACCTGCAGTAATACATCCTAGCTATTTTATACTATACTTATTTTACATGTAGGCTAGATTCAGACAAATTCAGCTATAAAAAACTCATATTGCACTTGGTACGAGTAGGCCTAGGTAATGGAACAAAGCAGATGATAATGTCACAAAATACCACCTTCAACCTCCTTAGGTTCGGACCTAGAAATAGGAAATCTGGCTTGACTCGAGTCTGAATATTTCTGGCATTCCGTCGGATCATCTAGGGCATATTACTTTTCTTCCCTTAATTTTAGATCCACTCGTTTGACTCCTAAACGTGCCACACTATTTCCGGTACCCTCCCCCTGCCACGGCCGAATCTGGTTCGGACACATAAATTAATCATCTTCTCTTACCGCCTATCAAGTTTCACTCGAATCTGAGCATTTTTCGGGAAATTGCTCGAGCACCGTGCTCGGATTCGGTCCGAACCCTAAAATATGTCATCTATGACTCATCATAACTCGCGATCACTGGAATTCCGGGAAACCTCCTCCAACTCCCCCCAAAGAGTCCCGGTAAGCCCCTATCAAGAACGTGTCTACAGGGCTTATGCTTGTTTTTCTTACCAGATTCTATCCCAATCTCTCGACTCCAAGCGTTTCACAAAATTTTCGGTGGCTCCCTCCAACTCCCCCCACAAATATCGGATCCGGTCCGGACTGCACGTGGAACATCTGAGACGACAGCTCTTTCCACTTGCCAAGTTTCATTCAGATCCGATCTCCCGTTCCAAAGTTATGCATGCCAGTAGATTCCGGATTCGCCATCACTCCACGCCCCCCACGATGGTCGGATCGGGGAAACAACTATTCTTAAGGCAGTCTGTCCGGGTCCCTGATATGTCTACCAACTATCATCGTCCTAGTACCAAACTCGCGGGATCGCCGAATTCCGCCCCCCCCCCCCCAACTCCCCCACAGTGCCCCAATCCGGCCCTGTTATGTCAACGATGTATCTAGGACTTGAGCAGTTTCTTGCCAACAAGTTTCGTCCCAATCCCTCCACTCTAAGCGTTTCACAAAAATTTCCGGTTTCCTCGTCCAACCCCCCCCCCCCCCCCCCTCCAAAGTCAACAGATCCGGTCCGGATTTTAAATGGGTCTTCTGAGGCACAAGATCTCTCCAAATATCCCATTTCATTGCTATCCCATCACCCGTTCGAAAGTTAAAAATACCTCAAGATTCCGGATTCCCCCTCCCTCCACTTCCCCTACGATGCTCAGATCGGGGAAGTGACTATTTCCAGCTTAATCATTTCAGGTCTCTGATATGCCTGCCAAGTTTCATTGTCCTAGCACATCCGGAAGTACGAACTAGCGGGATCACCGGAATTCCCCCCCCCCCCCGAGCCCCCACAGTGCTCGAATCCAGTCCGTTCATGTCAACAACATACCTAGGACTTGTGCTCGTTCTACCCACCAAGTTTCATCCCGATCCGTCCACACTAAGGGTTTTCCAAGATTTCCAGTTCCCCCCCACCTCCAGCTCCCCCCAAAGTCGCCTTATCCGGTCCGTACTTTAAGCGGGTCGTCGGAAACACGGAGTCTTTCCAAATATCAAGTTTCATTAAGATCCGATCACCCGTTAAAAAGTTATAAACACCTCTAGATTCCAGATTCCCCCTCCCTCTACTTCCCCCACAATGCTCAGATCGGTGAAGTCATTATTTCCAACTTGATCTTTTGGGGTCCCTGATATGCCTGCCAAGTTTCATCGTCCTAGCTTATGTCGAAGTGCCCGAACTAGCAAAACCTGGACAGACGACCGACAGACCGATGGACGTACAGAAATTGTGATTGCTATATGGCACTTGGCAGAAGGGAAAGTGTCATAAAAACAAATAACTGAACTTCCATATCCAAATTTTTTGATACCACTGAGTAAAAGGCAGCCCCAAACAGCACTACTAAATCTGTGAGTTGCTTCCAAAACCTAAATAATTATTGCTTCACAAACCGAAATTTCTAAATCCTAGAGCGTGTTCCACCCTACTTACCATAGTTACTACGCATAACATCACTAATTTTGGATTCTTGGTGTCAATCCTGGATCACATTTTTAAATTTTCGGTAAAATATTACTACACGGCAGCTACAATGGGTAATCCGGCCAATCACTTTACAGAGATTCATAGTTACCACCCTTAATACGCTCCCGAGCATGGTAAGCAAATAGTTAGTATTAGTTACTACTTCGAGAAGGTTGGAAAGTCACCGTACTAACTTTCAGCAAGGTTGGAACGGAATTAGAAGCCAACAATTACTCTTGTTAGAAGGATGGAACACGTTCTTAATCAGTTTGATGTGTGACCAATATCTGAACCCCTAAAAGAATAAAATGGAAAAAATGACAATTAACTTATGTTTTTTCGTCAGTGAGTTCACTAGGGATAATCAAATAGGCATATCTCTTCTACTAGTCCTGACTGCACTGGTGGTCAACCAAACAAATCAAATGCAGCTCATACTTTAGTCTTTAGGTAACACTTGAAGTTTTAGCCCACTGCCCAGCCGCCCGAATTGCCCTATCAAACAAATAGTGCATTGGGCAGTAAGGGCAGCTCTGCTTGAAATGCCCAAAATGAGAAACAGAAAAAAGGCCTACTAAATCATGGCCAGCATTAAAATTCATGAAAACTCAAATGGGGTTAGCGTTGGGCGCTTGAAACGCCCAAGAAAAATCACCGCCAGTTACAATTCATGAAAATTTTTATGAACTAACCTCATCCGGGCATTTGGCAGTAAGGGCCATATTCGAGAAATGCAAACAAAATCTTTGCCTACCCTAAATATATCAAACCCTTTCAGAAATTTAAAATTATGTTTATAGGCTGATTGGTGATCAACGATCATTCTAGATTCCCTTCTGAGTAATGAGAAATATACAGGACTATGCTAGAGCCTACAGCAACAACAAAAAGATATCTGGTTATTTTTCACTGGGGACTGCCACATTCAAAACATTATTATTCTTTATTATTACAAAAACAAAAACACTAAACCCTTTCAACAAACCATATCAGAAATTTTAAAATATGTTTATACGCTGACTGGTATGACCATTGGTGACCAATGGTCATTATAGATTTCCTTCTGAGTAATGAGAAATGTACAGGACTACGCTAGAGCCTACAGCAACAGCAAAAAGATATTTGGTCTGTATTCACTGAAGCCTGCCACATTCTAACATTATTTTTGTTTTATTATTACAAAGAAACACTAATAATAGCTGTTCAACTCCAACCCTGCTTTCAAGCACTGCCACCCTTACTTTCCAAAGCCCAGCCATAGTTAGCTAAATTTTTAGCAAATCTTAATGCAGGCGGCGATTTGGTGGGCGTGTCTCCATTTTCCACTTGCCCATTTTAAGCACTGCTCAATGCCCTATTTCTTGGTGATGGTCGTTTTGAGTGGCTGGGTGGTGAACAAAAACTTCTTGCTGAGCTTGGGAATGCCTTAGTAATTGACCATTATGTCGAAAAAAATGAAGATTTGTAGATAATTACCTTAAATCTCACTTCCAGCAAGATAAGGTGGGTTGATCCTCCTGTAGAGTCTCTTGCTGGTTGGCAGCTTGATTGGTTGGTTGACCAGGACTTAACAACCTGGATTTTTAGACTTTGTCACATTTCTATGACTTCTCATCTTTGCTTCTTCAGTGTTTGGGCTAGGAGGTCACAGGCACTGCTTCCACTCGACCCTCTCAAAAAGAAAGTAGCAGCCTCTTCAAAATAAAGTAGATAAAAGTAGATTTCACACGTCAATGCTTAATGAGTTCATTTATTTTCAACCTTTCCCATCTGGAATACGGTAACTTAAAAACTAAACAAAATATTTTTCTTCTAAAATACAGAATTTTTAATATAAAACCATTATTATTTCGGGGGAGGGTACCTTTCGGGGGGGAGGGTTGCCTGGGGGTCGCACAAAAAAGTTTTAAAAAAGACATAGATCAGAGGGGACAGCCTATAAAAATGATTATTTTTGTATGTTTTGGGGGGGGGGTCAACCCCCTCCCCCCCATCCCCCCCCCGTATACGGCCTTGGTTCTGTGCAAATGGTGCACAACAGGCAAAAACTTTGAAAATCTGACTGTTTTCAATTGGCCTAGCCTACAGATATTTTGGCACCAAATCAGATTGTTTTTAAACTGTGCGCCGCAGGCAAAATTTTATCCTGTTTTCTGCTAAAATACGAAGATTTTGATAGAGAACACAACTGTGTGCTGCAAATCTGCCTGTTCTCTGTTTGAATAATTTTTAATTCTGTTAAAATGTGTGCGGCAGGCAAACAAAAGTAAAAATTCAGCCTCTTTCGTGGTTAAATTGAGAGAATTTCAAACAGAACCAGATTGTTTTCCAAACCGCAGTGTGTCGCAGACAAAGTTAATGTAAATAAACTTCTTTTCTGCTTGGTCATCCAACCAAAAGACAAAAAAGAGTAGAAATAAAGTATCAAAAGGCCAAAAACAGTAGAAATAAAGTAGTAAAGTAGATTAGAAAATTAAAAAGTAGAATGGTCCAAAAGACTGTATTCTACTTTGAAATACAGTAGAAGTGGAAGCACTGGTCACAGGTTTTCAAGAGTTCGATGAATAAATTTCTTTGTTTCTTTTCATCACTCAAACTGGCAGTATCGCCAATGACAAAGTTCGTCGTCATCGAGTTTGGTGCGGCCACAGTTTTGAAATTAGCGCCGCCGACGCTGCCGTAGCTGCAGTCCGTGGTAACAAAATCCTTGCTTGCGCTGATTCTACTCCCAATTACTGTTGAAAAAATTCAGCAGAAAAGATAATAAAACATTTTTTGTCACTATTTACGTTTTGTTTTCCATCTAAAATCCTTTTTGCTAATTTTGAAAACGGTAGTTGTAAAGTAGAGTCACCGCAAGCAAGGATTTTGTTTCCATGCATTGCAGCCATTGTGGCGTCAATTTCAAAACCGTGACCGCGCCAGCAAAAGTGGAGGGAACTTAGTAGGGAGTTATGAAACATGATATTAATTATAAGTGAAAACAAGGTTTAACCACTCCCGGTGAACTCAAAGACTTTCTGAGAGTGATTACGACATCAATGGAAGAAAATAATATCATCTCTGTTGTTTTGGTCAAATTACTTGACCTTCCTATTCTGGTTGGAGCTGGTAAGTTCGAGATATCATTTACTCTGTGTTATCATCTGTCTTTTCTTACTACAGGGTTTGTGCGGCTCTGGAAATCAGGGAATTTATTTTTGGTCAGGGAAAAGTCAGGGAAAATCGTGAAAAGTTGCAGAAGGTCAGGGAAATTAATGGAAAAGTTCAGCTATACTTATGCATCAAGTTTTTTGGGATCCCAAAACGTAAGTGGCCTATGACATCGCTAAAGTTGTCTGTCTGTCCGTCGGTGCGCACTATAACTCTCGAAGGTAATGAGATATTGTGATGAAACTTGGTGTGAGGATTCTTTGGGTCAAGAGTAAGGTCAAGTTCGTAGGTGGGCTCTGTAGCCCTACATTTAGGGGTGGGGGTTTAAATTAAGGGGAAAATTAAATATTTTTAAACACATAATGTGATAGTCGATTATGGGGTAAGAAGACAAGCTGAACACGATGGTTAAAACCGCTTAGTCATCGGACAAGTAGTTCACCTGGAATCCGGAGAAAACTGGAAACTTTGTTAAAAGTATAAGTTTTATTTTAAGTTGATTAGACATTCGATTTAGGGGTAAGAAGACATGCTGAACATGGTGAAAGCCATTTTGGCACCAGACAAGTAGTTAGCCCGGAATCCGGCCAAAACCGGAAAGTCTGTTAAAAGTAAAAGTTTTATTTGAAGTTGATTCGATGTTGGATATAGGGATAGAAGGACATGCTGAACACGACGATGAAAAGCATTTTTTGGCCGGACAAATAGTTTGTTCCGGAATCCGGCCAGAACCGGAAAGTTTGATAAAAGTAAAAGTTTTATTTGGAGTTGATTAAATGTTCGATTTAGGGGTAAGAAGTCATGCTGATCACTTGTGTGAAAACAATTTTCTACCCGGGCAAGTAGTTCGCCCGGAATGCGGCAAAAACCGGAAAAAGTTAAAGTTTTATTTGTAGTTGATTAGATATCCGATTTAGGGGTAAGAAGAGATGCTGAATCCGTGTATGAAATTTTTTTACCGGGACACATAGTTCGACTGGAATCTGGCCGAAGTCGGAAATTTTTCTTATAAGGATAACACACATGCTGAATCCCTATCTGAACTTGGTTTTCTCAGATGATTAGCTATTTGGCCTTAATCTGTTTATGAATTTTAATAGTAAAAATGTTCAAGGAGTCTGGCGAAGACAAGACCCAGTCGTCTGGATCATAGATTGATTTTTTGGGATCCCATCAAAACCTTTGGTCTTGCTTTTACTGGAAGTTTCTTTTTCGTCGGTTCTCTGTCCAAAGTTTATGAGTTGATAACTCTGTTCTTTGAGCCGTCCCAGTTTGCGGAATGACGAATCGCATTGTTAATTTCTCGTACAGTTTGAACGGCTTTACGAAGCTGATGGAAGTTTTGTTCAGTTTTTATGGCAGTTGCCTTCTGGCCAAGTGCCATAATCCGACCACTTTCTGTCCGTCGGTTGGTCGGTCAGTCCGGTGTTTGCGAGTTAAGGTACTTCCAGATGCGCTAGGACGATGAAACTTGGCAGGCATATTAGGGACCCGTCCAAACTAACTTGCAAACAATCACTTGCTCGATCCGACCATCGTTGGGGGAGGGAGGGGGAGCCGGAATCCGCAATTTAGAGACATGCATAACTTTCGAACGGGTGATCGGATCTTAGTGACTTGATATTCAGAGAGGCTTCGTATCTCATATGTACTATTTCAAGTGCGGACCGAATACGATGAATGTGGGGGGGAGTAGAAGGGGGGCTGGCCGGAAATCATGTGACACGCTTAGAGTGGAGCGATCGGGATGAAACTTGGTGGGAGGAACAAGCACAAGCCCTAGGTACATCATTGACAGAGCCGGACAGGATTCGTGCACTGTGGGGGAGTTGAAGGGGGCTTCCGGAATTCCGATGATTCGGAGTTAAATTACTTCCAGCTGGGCCAGGACTATGAAACTTGACAGGCAAGTCAGGGATCCGACCAGATTAACCTGGGAATAGTCAACTTCCCCATCCAACCACCGTGGGGGGAGTGGAAGGAGCAAAGGAGTGGAAGGAATCTTGAGGAATGTATAACATTGGAACGGATGATTGGATCTTAACGAAAATTGATATTTGGAAAGAGCTCGTGCCTCGAATGACCCATTCAAAGCCGGATCCGATGAATGTGGGGGGGGGGGAATCTTGTGACACGCTTAGAGTCGAGCTGTTGGGATGAAACTTGGTGGGAAGGACAAGCACAAGAACTAGATACTCTGTGATAGAACCGGATCGAATTTGGGCACTGTGGGGGGAGTTAGAGGGGGGAGGGCCGGAAATGGGGCTATCGCGATCTATGGTATTTCCAGATGTGCTAGGACGATGGGACTTGGCTTGAACATTAGAGACTTGACGGGATTGTTTAGAAATAATCAGTTCTCCGACCCAACCATCATGGGGGAGTGGAGGGAGGGGGAATCTGGAATCTTGATGTATGTATGACTCTTGAACGAGTGGTCGGATCTTAACGAAACATGATATTTAGGAAGACCTCATGTCTCGGATGTCCCATTTTAAGTCCGGAGCGGACCCGATGAATGTGGGGGGGGGGGGATCTTGTGACACGCTTAGAGTGGAGCGATTGGGATGAAACTTGGTGGGAAGAACAACGACAAGAACTATATACATCAGTAACAAAATCGGACCGGGTTCGGGCACTGTGAGGAGAGTTGGTGGGTGGGGGTCTGGAATTTCGGTGATCGCGAACTAAGGTAATTCCAGATGTTCTAGGGTGATGAAACTTGGCTTGAACATTAGAAACTTGACAAGATTGGATCAGAAATTGTCACCTCTCAGATCCAACGATCCCTTAAAAGTACTACTCCTAACCTTAAAGTACTAATCTTAAGCACAAAGTACAGAAAATGAATATTCTTTGAGCCCAAGCTGACTTTGAAACATTTATTCAAACAACTTTTACAACGGAAAATGCTTTTAAGCAAAGTTTACATTTAACTCAAAGGTGTTAAACTAATTTTAGCACCCTTAAAGTGCGTTTCTTAACGGAAAAGTAAAAAAAAATATGTTAACCCAAAGAAAGATATTCATGATTCCCAAGGGCCCGTGATAATTTTTGCCTCACGGGTTTTGTTTACAACTGAGTTAATTTTGAGCAAAATATACATTTTTTTTATTCCAATGAGCTTATCATCATTTGTGCTTCAGGAGTGTTCATTACAGATGCATTTCTAGCGCCTTTAAAGTGCGCATCATCACGGCCAAATACATAAATAAAATAGATTTTTCGAACAATACATGATCACAACAAACCCACGAATTGACGAGTTCATACTTTAATCCTCTGACCCAGCCTTGCAAGTGCCATATGAGCTTCCAGCTCTTGTTTTTTTCAGTAAATGAGTTAATTTGTTCACTGAGGTAATCGAAAGGTGTTGGGAAACTGATGGAAAGGTCAGGCAAAATCACCAAAAAAGGTCAGGGAAGTCGGGGAAAAGTCAGGGAAAAACGTAGAAGAGCAAGCGCACAAACGCTGTACTAGTGGTACTTCACTTTTACACTACCTCGATTTTTGCCGCGAAAATGTTAAAATGAAATGTACATACTGTTCTGAAAGTCAAGAGGCAAAATCTAACTTTTTTCTATATGTCCTGTGTCCTAAAATATTCAAAGTCTGTGCCTTTTCTTTGTTTGAAGCTGCTTGAAAATGGATTTTCTGTCTATTGACTTTGCTATCTTGTCTGAGGTTGGATATCGATCCTGTAAATGCTGAATATGTTTTTTTTATGGACAGTTCCTTGGAACAATCCAGTATTGCGAGCGCTGTAGCAGCTTTCAGTTTTTGGTTATCACCGTTTTATGGAGATCATAACTCTTGAACCAATGCAAGTATCAAGTTCAAACTTGATACACTTGTGGGTGTTGGTGCCTAGTTGTGCCTTTTGGGGGTCCCACCCCAATGTGGTTCATGGGCAAATGGTCCCAGATTGCTTAGTGAATAATGTTCATAACTTTGCAGTACTGGACATAGGATGATGAAATTCCTTGTACATGTAGATCCTAGGGCTGGGAAATTACTTTTAAAGTTGCACCTCCTCACCTACCGCCATTCATTGGCAACTGGGCCCAGATTGCCCAGGAGTACCCGTTACAGGAATCAACAGATATCAAGTTGAAACTTGGTAGGTCTGTGAGCATTGAGGTCTCTTTACTTTTGGCAGGTCCCAATCCTCACCCCCACTTGGTTCAGGGGCAATAGGGCCCAGATTGCCCTTTTTTCATGTTTTTAACTTGACAATAACTGGAGATAAGGCAATTAAATTCCTTTGTGCATATAATACATAGATTGCACTTTGTGCTTTTGCAATCATAGGGAGTTGAACCACCCCCACCCTCCCCATTCACGGGTTAGTGGGCCCAAAATGTCCATGAAAAAGGTTTTTTGACCTGTGACTGGAATCAAACTCTAAGCTGGTATACTTGAGGAAAAATAGGTGTTAATATGCATTTTGATGAGTCCCGCCCCCCCCCCCCCCCTCCCGTTCATGGAAAGCTGGGCCCAGATTTCCCAGGAGTTAAGTTCGTCTATGACAGGTCTGAAGTCCAACTCTTGTATATTTGGTGAGCTATATCTATGGAAGAGGATTTTGGTGCAACAGCAACAAATAAGACGACTTGTCGTACTTTAATCTTTATTGAACTGTTGGAGACTGGACTGTTTTGTCATATGATCGGTGATATGCCATTTTGAATCGTGATAAAGAGGGTATTAGGCTGCTACGATTTGATTGCACTTGTTACTACCTTGCTAATGGAAAAGAAGTTTTAAGGGTCGGAGTGGCTCAAGCTGTTCGTGCAAGATCTTCAACATTTCTTTGGATTTATCCTTGCGGTTTGTTTACATTTAAAGCTTATAAAGTGGGATGATCACAAATCAGGTTATTTCAATACTTGTTTTGTTATTGTGGATGTGAAATGTCTTGGTTCTGAAGCTTGGTTCTAAAATGGGATAAACATTTTACTTTCACACTCCACCTCCGAGCCCTTGTGCACTGTTTCAGGTAAATAGAGCAGCTAGGAATGTTTTTATGGCACTTGAGCTCTTTTACTGACTTGACAAGTATTCTGCATGTGGCACAAGTTGATACTCTTTTTGTCAGAATTGTTTTTCCTTTTGTGATGTTAGTACGAGCAGAATAATTCTAAACCTGTTGTTGTTCACTAGCTTTAAGGGGCTCGACGAACTTAAAACAGTAAATCATTCTGCATTAGTAGTGTTTTCACCCACTCGTTCCCAAGATTCCTCCCTTCTTTGTGTATCTTATCTCCTCTACAGTTAGCTTCACAAAGATTATCTCGCCTGCCACGTTGGTGCTCTGCTCGTAATGTTCTTTGTGCCCCGATCTTTGCTTCCGAGGAGATTGTTTGTCACGAGATCGTTTATGTCTTAGCAAGATCCTCATCGAGAAGATGAGAGGCTAGAAACAGTTCAAGAAATTTCATGTGAGCAAGGCTTGGTTTTAAAGTGGTCAACCATCTCGAAACATCCAAACAGAAACACCATTTAATGTGAGGTATGCTTTAATATTCTGGGCATCGATGAAGAGGTACGATAGTATCAACCGGACTACCTGCTCCTCTTAAACCCAATCGTTCAGCCTCTATCACACAGTTTGGATAACACGTATCTACTGTACTATAAATTGACATCGTTATTGAAAGAACCATGTTCGAAAAAGATAAGCATTAAGATACACTACTTCCAGGAAGGAACCATTAGTTCTGATTACCATGAGAGCCTGATGACTTTGAACTGCTGCTACCTAGTAAAGTAAGTGAATAAGATTCCTTTTTATAAAACTCCTTTGGAGACATTGAGACTTTGGATTCATTTCGAAATTTTTAAAGAAAAAGTGAAATGGCTTGCACGAACTAGTAGCCCAGTAATCAGTAAATTTTCCATAGTCTCCAAGGGATTATTAACGTAATGAAAAGTACTTGCGAAATGATGAGAAACCAGCAGAGGAATGATAATCCATGATATGTGGCATCTTAGCTCTAAAATAGATTTAGTCGACGAACAAGGGTATATTTATTTATACACTGTGTGTTGAATAGACACCAGGTATTACTGTGTTTAGTGTATGCTGGGTATATTTTTATACACTGTGTGTTGAATAGACACCTTGTATTACTGTGTTTTAATGTATGCTGGGTATATTTATTTATATACACTGTGTGTTGAATAGACACCAGGTAAAACTTATTGCTGGGTATATTTGTTTAAACATTCTGTGTTGAATAGACACCAGGTATTATTGTGTTTTAATGCATGATGGGTATTTTTATTTATACACTGTGTGTTGAATAGACACCAGGTATTACTGTGTTTTTAATGTATACTGGGTTTATTTATTTAGTGCGTGGTGAACTTTCAGCAGGTATTATTGTGTTTTAGTTTATGTTGGGTATACTCATTGACCGACAGAAGGGTGACTAACTTAACAGGTACTAGTTGTTCTACCGTATGTTGTCAATATTTAATCTGCCGACACATATTGACTAACCAAATAGGTATTACAGCGTTAGCTGTTTCTGCAGTATGTTTATTTGACGATAAGATTATATGATACGCGAACTGTTATTGCTAGAGGACTGCCAGCAGGCTGGAGAACGTGTTCATTTGTTGTTGATTATGAGTTACGGTTGCCACGTGGTCAAGGAGCCTCATAATCAAAACAAATGAAAGAAAGAGGTGATATTGATATTCAATGGCTACTCGAGTTGCTCACTCGGGTTAAACCGAGAATTATAAGCTACAGATAACAGATCATAAATAGTGACAAGTTTACAAGCACAATTTAAACAAACGGGGATCATAGGACTAATAAAATAAATACATTCTAGGACTGAAAATTTAACACGAGAATGAGGTGACTGAAACTTGGCCGATTGAAGTGACGTAGATTGTGTGACTGTGTATGAAGCCTGATAAAAGCATAAAGACAGTTTAGGAGAGAGTGTTATCTGATTCGAAGCATGAGAAACGAAAGCGAAGGAAATTGAAAAATACTGGAATAAAACAATCTTCCCTGAATTGTCAGTATGTTATTAAAAAAAAGGGAAAAAAATACAATCTTAAATTGTGACCGTGAACTTTTACTATTTATGAACTGTGCAAGCGTGTTAAAACCATTTGTGTAGACAAAAAATTGCCACTAATTGAGACTCACCATTTAAGAAATCTGCGTGAAATTCAGCAGCGCGAAGAGAGGGAAAGAGATTGCTTCGCCAAGCGAGTTACTTCACCGTCAGCGTACTTATTTTTCAGCAGTAGGTTAGTTGGGATAAGTTACAAATTCTACTGTTTTCAACGATACATAATCTGACTTCTTTTCGACAAATAGTTGCCTGTGATAGGTTAGAAATTCCACTATTTGAAAGTACGAGGCATTGCAAATTGTTATATGGTTGACCTCTACTATATAAACTAAGCAGGGGGTTACACATCCAGGGGACACTCATCCTGTGAAGAAAATCGGCTTGACGTTCAACAACATGAAGAGAGCGAAAGAGTTAACTTCACCAAGCGTGTTACTTCGCCGTCACCGTACTTATTTTCAGCAATAGGTTATTTGCGATAGGTTAGACCTTCATTATTGTCCTTAAGAGAAATGAAGAGAAGCACTTTCAAAGAGATACTTCGACATCAGTGGACTTATTTTTTAGCAATACGTTACTTGTGACTATAATGTTATTGTTATGTAATTTGTAGTGAGGGAACTCTTGCTGGAGAAACTACATGGAAATTTGAACTCAAATCTGATCGCTCAAAAAATCATAAACAGTATCGTGCTATTGAGCATATAGCGAGCTAATTCTTCGAAACTTGCAGGTCATCGGATTATGTCCGTGGAACTGTTCAACATCGCCCATCATTTCATTGGCAGAAAATGCGAATTATGACAAATGTGGTGAACACGGTACAGCATGGAATTGCAGAGAAACATTAAAATTTGTAACAGAAAGAAAAGAACATAACCAACAAACTAAAAAGATAGAGCTAGCAAGTTTCGCTTTGGAGTCCCTGCAATTGCTACAAAAAAAAAGTTGTAAAATTAATTTTAAGCTATGATATACCTTACAAGCATATGCAATTTGCGAATAGATTTGAATGAAGTCTATTTCATGGAAAAGTTGCAAGCTTAATATTGTTAATTGAAGCGATTAGTAACTTGTAGAATGCTTCCTGCAGCTACAAGCTGACTTCGAGTATGGATTACAGAAAATTCACTGTCCTCTTCGAGGTAAGTTGATTGATTAATATAATATGCTGACATTCTTAAGCAAAGACACATAGATATTAGAATATTTTCAAGCAAAGACAAATAGAAGGACCGAACCCAGTCTTGATTTAGTCTTGTATGAAAGATGAGGTGCAATAGCACCCTAAGAAGGAACAACGAATTAACGCTGTGAGAAAAATCTTCTCTATTGTTGGCTGCTGCTGCTGGCTGCTGCTGCTTGTTGGCTGTTGGCTGCGGCTGCTGCTGCACCAAAAAACTGCACAAACATTTCGTTCAGAAGTAATTTGCGTGATCCCTTGTATTTTCGTCCTTCCGATTGGGCTGGGAATACTAAATAGCTTCATAAAGATCGTGTAGTCCTCAATTTTTGAGAGAAATATATGGAAAGTAAATGATCAGCGAAAGATCTGTTATGGCAAGCTTGCGAGTTTTATACGACGATGTATAGATACTTCATTATTACAGCACATAATATCTCCTGTTGTGGCTAGAATGTATGGTAGCAATAGATGAGAACTGAAATCTAGCACAATGTAGAATCAGCGATATTCCCTTTAATTCTGATAATTCTGGCTAAGTTTAAGAGGTAAAACAGATGAGAACTTGAAATTTGCTCATAACAAACTTATGAGAGCCTTTCGTATTACTCTGTCCGGAGAAAATACTTCGAAATAGGATTTGCATGAGAACAACTCAGTGACAACCATCGTCTCAGCAAGAACAAATGATACAGAACCTCTGTCTTTGGTCCCATGCAGCGACTATCAATCCCCCCACACAACTTAACGGACCTAGAGGTATTTGCTCGAGCTTTGGGCTGATGTTGATTCTCGCGTACTGTACTTCCGCAAAAAGTGTAGTAGGCGCGCTGAACCGCTCTGGAGCGTGTCCAGAGAAGAAATCGGCTTTGACTTCTACTTTTCCTCTGGGCGGGTTAACAGCGATATTGCTGCTTGTAGAGGTAGCGAAACGTGATGTCCCGCGAAACAACTGACCTCCGCTCGTTTGCAGAGGGCAGGGTACGGGGAGGTATTCGACTCTGCATTGTCAAATTACAGAGATGGGGAGATGGAGGTTCTATCTGATTATTTGTTGATCTTGAGTAAGAGTACAGGGAATTAGTGTTTCAGAACTAAAGCTCATTGGAATGATCAAACATCGTCCATCAGTGCTTCTGCAGGAACAGAGTAATTATGACTGAATAGGTATAACAAAAAACAGCGTGGCATTGTAGAGAAGTAAGCACTTATGCAATACGTGGAAATATAAACGAAAATGAGAAGCTACAGCTACAAAAAATGTTGATCTTTAATGCCGGTTTTAGAATTACTTTCATTTATACCGTAATGTATCCGAAAATGTACGATTCTGAAAACAAATTGATCAATCTTTACTTCACAAGTAACGTTCAAAAATGTTAATACTGATTGTGAAGATTCAAGGCTAGTAGAACGCTTCCACCAATAACCTGCTGATTTCGAGTACGGACGACAGTCAATATGTTGAAATATAAACGTAAGCGAAAATGATAAGCTACAGCTACAAATTTTTTTAATCAGTTATGAAATACTTGTATGCCTGTTTTAGAATTAATTTCATTTATACCGTAAGGTATCCGAAAATTTACGATCCTTAAAACAAATTGATCAATAATTACTTTATAACTAACTTTTATAAATGTTAGTACTGATCGTGAAGATTCGTGTGGCTAGTAGAATGCTTCCAACAAAAACATGCTGATTCCGAGTACGGACGACAGGAAATTCCGATATAGAAAACAGGATTCCACGTCATGAAAGTCTTGATTCGTGCACCCTTGCATTTTGTTCCGCCGTTTTAAGAGAGCATAAGAGTGGAACAACCAATTAAGGAAGCACTAATTTTCTTGCCAAGCTAATGAGAAGTCTCAGTTATGAGAAAGGTCTGAATCAGTCGAATTCCCGGAAAACTACTTGTCCGGCAAAAGACTAAACCTCAAAACAAATTCAGCATATCTCCTTACCCTTACATTAAACCACCGAGAGGTAAATTCAAATTAGGGCACTAAGAGATACTCAAATCGTTCATCACTGATGCAATTTCGTATTCATATACCGGTATTATTTCTTTTGCACGCAAGAAACATATAAACAGGTACTACTCGCAAGCAGTGCACATCCTCGCAAGCAGTGCTTTTGCTGTGATATTTATGGATCCTCGATTGTTATGTTAATAAAACGATTCTGCTACTACTACTACCGATTGTAATGTACTTCTAATGGGCAAAAACCATTTTGGCTCCATTCGATCGCTGTTACTGTAATCAAACCCATCCCAGGCCTCTTTATTATGCTCCTTCGAGATCAAGCAGAAACATTAGGCCATGTTTGACCTGCCCGCTTCTATCGGCCCTGTTCTCGCGTCTATAGGTAAGCGATACATTTGTATTTTTCATAATAGGAGGAGAATGGCGGCAAGTGACAAGTGAAAGAACAGGTGCAGGGATCGGCAATATAGAAGAAAGGGAGGGGCAACACAATTTAAATTCGGTTCAATTACAAATATTAGTTTATTTCGATCATATGCATTTTGTTTTTCGGTTAGATCACTTGACGGAGAATCGAAAGGAAACAGATTATACGTTTAAATTTTGGTTATTCTAGCATACAAGGATTTCAGCCTCTTCTGATCTTGATTTGTTCACTTTCGGTTCGACACATAAGAGCAAATTTTATACAGTGAAAATAAGAGACGAAAAAATGACTTCTTGGGGTTCGTGTTAAGGAAGCCTTTTCTGAAATCCTTCCAGAAGAAAGTAGAAGGATAGGAAATTAGTAGTTGAAATCACTTCTGATTTTTCGATGTTTTCGAGAAGACAATGACGCTTAAAAGAAGGCTTGCCTCGGACAAAGATTAATTCAGTAAAAAACATTAGTCCAGACCAGGGTTGTATCCAGTATTAGCATATACACATGATTAACCGACCCCCCCCTCCCCCCGAGAAAAATCATGGATACGGACTAGATCCTGACCCTTCATTTATTCACCTGAAAAAGGTCGAGAACTTGTTAGTAAAATAACATCACCAAGAACGAGCCTTACTGTGTGTGCCTCTTTCGAGTACGATTCCCGAATAGTTGAAGAGACATGTTGGTGAATCAATTTTATTAACTCAAAAGATTTCAATTGGTAAAAAGAGGCACGCGAACGACCCCTGAATGATAGCTGTTTCTGGTAGTAGGAAGTTGACTAGTTCGCTTGAGTACTAAAAAGAGGCATGCCAGAAAATGGGTCCAAAAAAGGTATGTTACAGAATCAAATGTTTCAACACAGAACCTAGAGTTCTAAAAACGACGACATCTATTCACAAGGTCGAGAACTAGAGGATTAAAAACGACATTTCGAGAACTTGAGTAAAGGGACATCACCAAGAACTAATCCCGCTACTTTCTTCGTGCAAACCAAGCTTGAAAACGAAAAGAAGCACAGCGAAGAGCAAGCAACGTCACGCAAAGAACGTTGTTGCTTGGTTTACAAAGGATGGCGTGACGATTCTTGTTCTTCTCAAGGTTAACAGGTGTGTTAAAAGACTGGACTGCTTATGGGTGAAGTAAGGTGAAAATGCGTTAGTTGCCGACCCCTGACGGGACACCATAATATTTACCGACACCTCCGGAGCAGAAAAGACCACCTTTATTAAGGGATTCAAGCTCAAGTACTAAGAAGAGGCGCGCCAGAAAACGGACACAAGAAACTGTAAGTAGCCGACCCCTGCCTAGTTGTTCAGCCTACCGGTACCTGAGGAGCATAGAAACGATAAAACTAAAGAGGGGCATGCCAGAAAACTGGTCCTAAAAACGCACGTTGATGAATTCCCCTTTTTTAACGCAAATACGCTCGAGTACTAAAAAGAGGCACGTCCGAAAAACTCCTTTTTCATGCAAAGAAGCCTGTAGTAAAAAAGGCACGCCAGTAAACGGGCCCTGGAAAAGACACGTTATAGAACCCCTTTTTTTATTCTTTCAAGGAGTACTAAAAAGAGGCTCGCCAGAAAAACCTATTTTTTATGCAAAGAATCTCGAGTACTAAAATAAATGCCCGCGAGAACACGTGTTCTTAAAAGCGCCAAAATGGAGTCCTAAAAATGCACGTTATAGAAACGCCCTGGTAGCACCCTTTATCACCCAAAGCAGTCGAGTACTAAAGACCGGTATGCCAGAAAAGGGTCCTAAAAAGGCAAGCCAAAGGGTCCTAAAATGCATTTGTATAACGTAAAAGGCACGTTATAGAATCACCTTTTATGGCGTGCCTTTTTAGGACCATTTTCTGGCGTGCCTTTTTTGGGACCCTTTTCTGGCGTGCCTTTTTTTGGTACTCGACAAAAAGGCACGCCAAAAAAGTGTCGTAGAAGGCACGTTATAGAATCACCTTTTACAGCCCATAGAAGTCGAGTACGAGTACCAAAAAAAGCGAGTAGATGTCGAGTACCAAAAAAAGGCACGCCAGAAAAGGGTCCCAAAAAAGGCACGCCAGAAAATGGTCCTAAAAAGGCACGCCAAAAAAGTGTCGTAAAAAGGCACGTTATAAAAACCTTTTATAGCCCATAGAAGTCGAGTACGAGTACCAAAAAAAGCGAGTAGAAGTCGAGTACCAAAAAAAGGCACGCCAGAAAAGGGTCCCAAAAAAGGCACGCCAGAAAATGGTCAAAAAAAGGCACGACAAAAAAGTGTCGTAAAAAGGCACGTTATAGAATCACCTTTTACAGCCCATAGAAGTCGAGTACGAGTACCAAAAAAAGCGAGTAGATGTCGAGTACCAAAAAAAGGCACGCCAGAAAAGGGTCCCAAAAAAGGCACGCCAGAAAATGGTCCTAAAAAGGCACGCCAAAAAAGTGTCGTAAAAAGGCACGTTATAAAAACCTTTTATAGCCCATAGAAGTCGAGTACGAGTACCAAAAAAAGCGAGTAGAAGTCGAGTACCAAAAAAAGGCACGCCAGAAAAGGGTCCCAAAAAAGGCACGCCAGAAAATGGTCCTGAAAAGGCACGCCATAAAAGGTGATTCTATAACGTGCCTTTTACGACACTTTTTTGGCGAGCCTTTTTGTCGAGTACCAAAAAAAGGCACGCCAGAAAAGGGTCCCAAAAAAGGCACGCCAGAAAATGGTCCTAAAAAGGCACGCCATAAAAGGTGATTCTATAACGTGCCTTTTACGACACTTTTTTGGCGTGCCTTTTTGTCGAGTACCAAAAAAAGGCACGCCAGAAAAGGGTCCCAAAAAAGGCACGCCAGAAAATGGTCCTAAAAAGGCACGCCAAAAAAGTGTCGTAAAAAGGCACGTTATAGAATCACATTTTATAGCCCATAGAAGTCGAGTACCAAAAAAAGGCACGCAAGAAAAGGGTCCCAAAAAAGACACGCCAGAAAATGGTCCTAAAAAGGCACGCCATTAAAGGTGATTCTGTAACGTGTCTTTTACGACACTTTTTTGGCGTGCCTTTTTGTCGAGTACCAAAAAAAGGCACGCCAGAAAAGAGTCCCAAAAAAGGCACGCCAGAAAATGGTCCTAAAAAGGCACGCCAAAAAAGTGTCGTAAAAAGGCACGTTATAGAATCCTTTTATAGCCCATAGAAGTCGAGTATCAAAAAAAGGCACGCCAGAAAAGGGTCCCAAAAAAGGCACGCCAGAAAATGGTCCTAAAAAGGCACGCCAAAAAAGTGTCGTAAAAAGGCACGTTATAGAATCACCTTTTATAGCCCATAGAAGTCGAGTACCAAAAAAAGGCACGCCAGAAAAGGGTCCCAAAAAAGGCACACCAGAAAATGGTCCTAAAAAGGCACGCCATTAAAGGTGATTCTGTAACGTGTCTTTTACGACACTTTTTTGGCGTGCCTTTTTGTCGAGTACCAAAAAAAGGCACGCCAGAAAAGAGTCCCAAAAAAGGCACGCCAGAAGATGGTCCTAAAAAGGCACGCCAAAAAAGTGTCGTAAAAAGGCACGTTATAGAATCACCTTTTATAGCCCATAGAAGTCGAGCACCAAAGAAAGGCACGCCAGAACAGGGGCCCAAAAAAGGCACGCCAGAAAAAGGCACGCAAGAAAACGATCCCAAAAAAAGGCACAGACGGTGCATGCCTCCTGGTGCAAGCGTGCCTTCTTTTAGTATGCCGTGCCTCTTTTTAGTACGTGTGCCTCTTTTTAGTAGGCGTGCCTCCTGCACCATGCCGTGCCGTGCCGTGCCTCTTTTTAGTCGATCCCCTAGTCGGAAGCTTGTCCCGTGGGAGACCATTTTTCTCGACACCGGGTTGAGATCGCAGGTTTGAGATTATCTTTCCAGCTCTTCTGACGACATCTGTCAGCCCATACAGTCCATTTCAACTAGATAGTTTTTGTTTTGTAGTTAACAATAAGGGACTGGCTTGTCTTTCGTGGCAGGATTTCTTGATGGAAACTATATTTACGTATACATCATCAGGCCAGAAAGAGTTTCTTAGATAATTTATATACTAGGCTACACGTGGGCCACCTAAAAGGACCTGACCTATCCTCGAGGTAGGCGGCTGTTCTGCTGTATACGGTTGTGTTTAAGTCGAAGGTGAGGGGGGGGGGCTCATAGCCTGTTAACAGATGACTAAAAAGACAAGTCAACCCTGGATTTGGATGTAGGAGACCAGAAACAAAGAAGGGCATAGCTCATAGCTGCTATGGTAAATACGGTTTTTCTGCAGACATCGGTGTAATGCAGTAGCTTTAATCCACATAAATGATACTTTCTGAGTGGGTAGAATAGGGTGGTACAAACGTGCGGAATGGGTGGTCCGAGGGGTGGTCGTTATGAAAGTGCTTTGGGTTATAATTGAGCCTATTGTGGGATGGTATAGAGCTAAATATTTTCGGCTGCTTGAATTCAAATTGGCAAGTGGAGATAATAACGCATTGGTGGTTATGATGTGTCGGTATACGACGTTCAGAGGGGTAGTATTATAATTATAATAATTATAATACTTATGTAAGAATTTTTTTTTTTTTTTTTTTCATTAGAGTGTGGTTGGTTAATTGAATGACTGTTTCGTGTGTGGTTGGTTTATGCTGTACGCATTCTCGCTTACTAGTCAAATGTCATTTTTGTTTATTTTTCCCAAGAGGGGAAATATAAATTATTTTATTTATTGGTAGATAGCAGGTTATTTCATACAGGTCAGATAAATTAAGTTATATTATTTTTGTTAGATTTATAGGGTACGTAGTTGTTGTAATTATAGTAAAATTTTTAACAAGCACTGCATGTTCGAATTGTTTTTCTCCACAGTGCTTGTGTCATCTATTTGTATTTTTGTGTAAAATTAAAAAAACTTGAACTTGAACTTGAACTAGTATATGGCTCAGGTGGGGTCATTAGGGGATAACCACTCCTTAGCAAAAGGCCAGAGCCATCCATACCATATCCGATTTAAAGGGGTATTGCTGTTATTCTAACCTTAACCAATAAATGCTGAAGTTGCTGAAGAAGAAGAAGCAAAGACTAAAACAAAGCCCAAGGTACCATCTATGGGGTAGACGCAGCACGTGTTTTTCTCGCACTTACTCGATTTTCACCACCAGGGGCGTCACATATGTGGGGGGACGGGTGACATCCCCTCCCCCCGAACCGATTTGGCGCGAACCGCCACTATTTTCCGCAAAAACAGTCGTTTTTTTCGTAAAAATAAAAGATTTTTTTCGTCAAAATTGCTATTTTGTTATAAAAAAAAATTTTTTCTGTAAAAAACAGTCGGTAAAAATTACCAGCCATGTGGGTAAATACCTTGCCCCGCCCACCAAACATTTTGGCTAGTAACGCCTCTGTTCACCACATGAAGTGTTTGACCCTTTCTCCACCCAAAGTAGAAAAAAATCAGTCTTTTGAGAATTTGGAGATGCCCTGATTTTTATCGCATTCTGGTTGAAGGATACCGCGGAAATGCCGCTTTTTGACGAGGCCGGTCGAGTGGCAACACTCTTAGTGATTAGTTGCGGGCCAACTGTCTATCAGTGCATAGACATAGTTATTTTTATGGCACTTGAGCATACTCAAGTGCCATATAGCGATCGTAATTTCTGTCGGTCTGTATGTCTGTCGTTCTGTCGGTCTGTCCAGGTTTTGCTAGTTTGGGCACTTCCACACAAGCTAGGACGATGAAATTTCACAGGCATATCAGGGACCCGACCAGATCAACTTACAAATAATCACTTCCCCAATCCAACTTTCCCCGGATCCGGGAGTCCGGAAACTATAAAGTAAAACGGGAGCAAAAAGTAAAACGGGAGCAAAACAAAGCGCTGGCTAAACACGGGATCGAACCAGTAACCTTTGGGTTGACAGTCCAGTATTCTACCACTGAGCTATGCGACTATGTATCAAAAAGCGAACGCGGGAATGATTAACGTTTAAAGATGATCAGTCTAAGTCAAACAAATCTAGTGAAACGTTTGGCAGGAATATCAGCGAACCGACCAGATTATCTTGGATATAATCATATTCCGGATCCGATCATAGTGGGGGGAGTGGAGGGATGGGAAATCCGGAAACTATTAACATGCATAACTTTGGAAAGGGTAATCAGACATACGTGAAACTTGACATTTGTGTTGCCAGTCCAGTTTTCTACCACTGAGCCATGCTATGATGTATAAAAAGCGAATGCGAGAATAGATACGGTTTAAGATGGTCAGTCTAAGTCAAACAAATCTAGTGAAACGCTTAGCAGGAATATCAGGGAACCGACCAGATTAACTTGGATATAATCATATTCCGGATACGATCATAGTGGGGGGGGGGGGGGTGGGGGTGGAGGGATGAGAAATCCGGAAACGACGGTCTGTCGGTCTGTCCCGGTTTTGCTAGTTTGGGCACTTCCTCATAAGCTAGGACGATGAAACTTGGCAGGCGTATAAGGGACCGAACCAGATTACCATGGAAACAGTCACTTCCCCGATCCGGCCATCGTGGGGGGGGGGGGGGGGGGGTGGAGCAACAAGAAATCCGGAAACTAGTAACATGCATAACTTTAGAACAGGTAATCGGACTTGCGTGAAACTTGACATATGTCAAGAACAATTGCCGATAACTGGGGGGGGGGCTGGAGGGGGGCACCCAAAACCTCGTGAAACGCTTCCACATAAGCTAGAACGATGAAACTTGGCAGGCGTGTTGGGAAACCGACCAGATTAACTTGGAAATAATCACTTCCCCGATCCGGCCATCTTGGGGGCAGTGGAGCGATGGGAAATCCGGAAAGTAGTAGCATGCCTAACTTTTGAACGGGTAATCAGATATGCCTGAAACTTGACATATGTCAAGAACAAGTGCTTCAGAAGCTCAATTTCAAATCCGGACCAGATCCGATGACTGGGGGGGGGGGCTGGAGGGGGCACCGGAAATCTCATGAAACGCTTCCACATAAGCTAGGACAATGAAATTTGGCAGGCATATCAGGGAACCGACCAGAAGAACTTGGAAATAATCACTTTCCCCATCCGGTCATTGTGGGAGGAGTGGAGGGATGGGAAATCCGGAAACTAGTAACATGCATAACTTTGGAACGGGTTATCAGACATGCAAGAAACTTGACATATGTCAAGAACAAGTGCTTCAGATGCTCAGTTTCAAATCCGGACCAGATCCGATCACTGGGGGGGGGGGAGCTGGAGGGGCAACCGGAAATCTGGTGAAACGCTTCCAAATAAGCTAGCACAATAAAACTTAACAGGCATATGAGGGAACCGACCAGATTAACATGGAAATAATCGCTTCCCCGATCCTGCTATCGCGGGGAGGGGGTGGAGGGAAGGGGAATCCGGAAACTAGAAACATGCATAACTCTGGAATGGATAATCGGACATGCATAAAACTTGACAATTGTGAAGAACAAGTGTCTCAGATTTTCAGTTTCAAATCTGGACCAAATCCGAAGAGAGGGGGATTAGAGGGGGGACCGGAAATGTCGTGAAATGCTTAGGGTCGATGGATCGGGATGTCACAGTAGAGGGGTTGGAAGGGGTTTTCCCGGATTTCCGGTGATCACGAGTTAGGGTACTTCGAGGGGTACTTCCACATGTACTAGGACCATGAAACTTGGCAGACATATTAGGTACTCTTCCAGGTCAACTTGAAAATAGTTCTTTTCCCGATCCGATGATCATGGCGGAGATTCTATTGACATGCATAACTTTGGAACAGGTGATCAGACGTGCATGAAACTTGTCAAGTGTCAAGAACAAGTGACTCAGATGATCAATTTCAAGTCTGGAACGGATCTGATAACATCGGGAGGAGCTGAAGGGGGGGGGGGGGTGAAATCTCTTGAAGCGCTTCGAGTCGAGAGATCGGGATGGGACTTGGAGGGAAGAACAAGCATAAGCCATAGATACATTGTAGAGGCTTAACCTTAACGGCCTGCCATTCAATTTGCAAATATATTATTATTATTATTATTGACAAAACAGGACCGATCGTGTCACAGTGGGGGGAGTTGGAGGGGGTTTTCCCTAATTCCGATGATCACGAGTTAGGGTACTTCCAGATGTGCTATGACCGTGAAGCTTTGCAGGCATGTTAGGGACTCTATTAGATTGGCTTGAAAATATAGTCCCTCCCCCGATCCGATCATCGTTGGAGGAAGATACAGTTGTCAATGAGTGGTATAACCATTTCAGATCTACTAGATCAAGCCCATTTTCTGATGAAATGAATATCGGGAGAGAGATCCAGCCTTGAAAACTGAAACCCGTATCTGACAAACATGCTAACTGTTCTTACAAGTGCCATATGAGCTTTCAGCTCTTGTTTGAAGAGAAAAGATGAAGACCAGCCATCCGGGTGTGCTTACCCTCTATGTGGTAATGGAGTTGATGATTTGGTCCATGTTCTGTGCAGGTGTCCAGAGCTTTCTGGGTTAAGAAGGGAATTATTGGGAGGTGAGGTTATGCTACTTCCTGACATCTTAAAGAGCACGACGCCAAGCGTAAAATTTGCAGATTTGTTGATGGGGTGGTGAAATTTCGAGAGAGCGATGGCGCAGTTTAGTCATGTAAAGTTATTTTGTTTTGTTGATTTATATGTATTTTCTTGTATATGGCCTTTGGCTTTGAATACAATTATTATTATTATTGTTCGAATCCGCATGGTCATATACAGAGATAGAGAGACGGTTGTTCTTGGGATTATTTGATCTTAAAGGTTCCCTCTGGTTTTTCACTTTTTTCGCATCCCCAGTGTGTAAGCGTACGTGGCCTACTAGCCTCTGAAATCTGCTTCTTTACAGAATCCTTGTGAATCACTTTATTTGAGTTTTTCGCATTCAGTGCTAGCCGAGATTTTGCCAGACGATAACTTTTGTTTTGTCTTGAAACGTCAGCGGAAATCCGACGCTAAAGTAAATTTCTCTTTGATTTTTCAGCAGTATTTTCCACGTCGCGAATTTGTTTTAAAATTTTCACGAGAGAAACAAAGTATTTTTCTGCCGCCCCTCGTCGACAAGCACTAACAGCAGTATCCCTAGTTCGCCTTATTCCAGTTCGGCGCTCCAAGTTTACTAGTTTCTGTTAGTCCCCCATTGCCTTATAGTCAATACTTACGGAGACATAGTAACAAGTCGGATCCGTAAGGCAGTTGGTAACTTTCGCTGAATTTCGCGACGCAAGCACGAGCACATCGTGAAAACATCGTCTAACATTAGTTATAGTTGTTAACATTAGTTAATTGTTCAGTTATACATGACGGAAGAATTCGATGTTCGGCTTCGTCCGTGAGCGAATTTTTGAAAATAAATTGGATTGAATTGAATTGAATTGAAAAGTCATTTCTAGGAAAGGCTGTGCTTCAACCCATAATAATGATTTGCTTATAACTCACCTAAGAAAAAGAAGTAGACTAAGAAAAAGAAAAAGAACATGCAGTATTTTAAGAGGGTGCTAGGAGTAAGTATAAGAACAAATAGTCTAGTTATTAGGATTTAGGGCTATTGTCGTTGCGTAGTAGAAGATTAGTTAATATGATTCGATATTGGAAGAGATTGTTAAGTTTGCCTAGAGTGAGGCTCCTGAAAGCGGCATATTTGGAAGTATTAAATGGATGGTGAGTCTGAGGGCTGATTCTCTCCCAATGGGGGAAAGAAGAAAGTTTATAGGTAAAGTTAAGCTATGTTCGGGTCCTTACTTCTGCCCTATGTGCGGTTCACTAGGGGAGGATATTTTGCATCTGGTGGGCAGATGCGTTGAGTTAAATGATCTGCGTAAAGAGATTTTTGGATATAGTAGGTTGGAGGAGGAGGATTTGGTGAAGGTCATGGGGAAGAAAAATTTTGGGGACCTTCGTCGGCTTGGGAGGTTCCTCAAGCAGTCTATGGAGCATCGGGAGCGTTTTTTGGAGTAAGGGTTCCCTCCTTTCGGCGTAAACATTGTGTTTGTGAGTGCTATTTTGTGATTATGTTATTTTCCTACCATGGCCCGACGGGCTTTTAGGAAATAAATTCATACAAATCTACGGTCAGTGGTCACCCACTACCCGTTGCGCTGTAGTTTTAGATCAGTTTTTATGTCACTTGCGTTTTCGCTCAAGCGCCATATACCGATCACTTTTCCGTCGGTCGATAGGTCTGTAGGTCCATTGTTCTCGAGTTAGGGTACTTCCAGAATTGCAAGGACAATGAAACTAGGCATGCATCTCTGGGACCTGACTAAACTAACTTGGAAATAGTCACTTCCCCATCCGACCACCGTGGGGGAGTGGAGGAAGGGGGAATCCAGAATCTGGAGGTATGTATAACTTTGGAACGGGGGATTGGATCTTACTGAAACTTATATTTGGAAATACCTTGTGTCTCGGAAGTCCGGACCGGGTCCGATAAATGTGTACGTGGGGGTGGGTCGGAGGGGAAACCGGAAATCTTGTGACACGCTTAGATTGGAGCGATTGGGATGAAACTTGAAGCGAAGAACCAGCGTAAGCCTTAGATATATCAGTGATGGAACCGGGCCGGATTCGAGCACTGCGGGGGGAGTTAGAGGCGGGTCCGAAATTCCGGTGATGGCGAGTCCAGGTACTTCCAGGTGTGCTAGGACGATGAAACTTGGCTTGAACATTGCAGACTTAACAAGATTGGCTTAGAAACAGTCAGCTTACTGATCTGACAACCGTGGGGAGAGTGGAGGGAGGGTGAATGTTGAGGTATGGTATAACTTTAGAACGGTAATCGGAACTTAATCTCAAATGTCACATTTCAAGTCGAGACCGGGTCCGATGAATGTGGGAAGAGATCTTGTGACACGATTAGAATGGAGCGATCGGGATGAAACTTGGTGGGAAGAATAAGGACAAGACCTAGATACATCAGTGACAGAATCGGACCGGATTCGGGCACTGTGGCTGAAGTTGGAGGGGGGGGGGGGGGGGGGGTGTCGGAATTCCGGTGATCACGAGTTGATGTACTTCTAGATGTGATAGGAAGATAAACTTGGCTTGAACATTAGACTTGATACGATTGGCTTAGAAATTGCCACTTCGCAGATCCGACCGTCCCTTAAAGTACCTATCTAGACCGCGAAGTATAAAAAATACGTTAGAGCTAAATGTAGGTTTTCACGACCCCCCTGACCCCATGATCATTTTCGCTTCAAGGGTTTTGCAACGAAATTAATTTCTAGCTCCTCAAGTTCGCCTCTTAAACGCAAAGTGAACAAAACAACTTTTGACCAAATGATACATTTCGTGATCTCCGAGGGCTCATGATCTTTGTGGTAGACAAGTGCAAAAATTACTTTTTACCAAACATTACATTCTTGTGATTTCCAAGGGCAGATAGTCATTCCTGTCTCAAGGGTTTTGCTTGCGAATGATCACAACAAACCTTCGAATTTGTAAGTTCTACTTTCACCCTTTGACCCAGCCTTCAAGGGTCATATGAGCTTCTAGCTCTTGTTGGGATTCCAAATTTATGTGATGGGATACCTATGACTTCTTAAAGTTGTCCGTCATTCCGTCTATCTGTTAGCACGATAGTCCTCGAAGGGATCGAGATATCTTGTTCAAACTTGGTGTGAGGACTTTGCCCCTAAACCAAGTGGGGGTGGAGTTTGGGATCCGCAAAAAGTAAAAAGAGACCCCAATGCTCACAATCCTACCAAGTTTCAACTTGATACCTGTTGATTCCTGTGGTGGAATGAACGTGGTGGGTGGGGGAGGTGCAACTTTCAAATCAATTTCCCAGCCCTAAGATCTACATGTAAGACAAACATCATCGTCCTGTGTCCAGTTCTGGTCAAGTTATGAACATTATTCACTGCGCAATCTGGGCCCATTTGCCCCTGAACCGGGTGGGGGTGGGACCCCCAAAAGGCATAATTAGACCCCAATACCCACTAGTATACCAAGCTTCAACTTGATACTTGCACTGGTTCACGAGTTATGAGCTCCGCAAAATACGGTGGAAACCGAAAGCTGCTACAGCGCTCGCAATTGTGGATTGTTCCAAGGATCACTCCACCACAATCGACTTACGAAAAACTGACCGTTTTGAAGAAAAATCGACTGTTTCCCCCAAAACATCGACTGTTTTTAAGAAAAATCGCAGCGCTTCGTGCCGATTCAGCAATTTTTTACCCGCTGGTTGACAACATCGGGGGGGGGGGGGCGCCCACCCCTCTCCCATACGTGACGCCCCTGTATGCTAGTGTTAAAGCAGATCTGAAAACATTTATTCAAACCATGTTTACAACGGATATGCGTCAACTACGGTTCTTCATCAGCGATATTTCCCCCGATATTGACCGAGAAGTTTGACAGCCTGACGAGGAAGGACCCTTGCCAAGAAGGGCCGAAATATCGCTGATGAAGAATCCTAGCGGACGTATATCCGTTGTAAACATCGTTTGAATAAATGTTTCAAAGTCGGCTTGGTCTCAAAGAATATTCACATCTGAAAAGACTTCGTAAAATTCAGGACACTTATACAACTCGAAAATGATCTCTTTTATGTTTAAGTTATTACAAAAGCGAACTTCTTGTCTTCATTTGCTGTGTATAGCATCTTCTGTCGCGTAGAATCAAATTCTGAAAAACAGTTTTTAAGTTGCAATTTTTCAGCTGTAGCTCACCTGCTTTACTTTTCGACGTGAAAGTACAGTGTGTGAAATGACAAATAAAATGGTACTTTCATAATGAAACAAAGTACATCAAATCACCCGGAAAAAAACGCAACTCCAGTCTCGTCGGTGAACCGGCGTCTATTTTCTATCTTTACTGTTTTCCTCGTTTCGTTTCTGAGGAAGTGTGTTTTGAAGGTGAAAATTACTTTTTTTTCTATTAGTTTGTAGCAAATCTGCTTTCTTTTATATGGGCACTATTTTGTCCCTTTTTTCGTTGGACCGAGTCGTGATTTCGTAGTGATTATTAACTTCTCATTGGGATCGCAAAGAGATGCTCTGCTCCTCAGTGTTTACGTCCACTAATCCGGATGATTTTTTTTCTTTTAGTGCACTGGCAAATGTCCTCGTTATGTTTCTGAATAAGCGTGTCTTTAACGTGAGAAATTACATTTTTTGCTTTAATTCGGAACAAATCTACTTTATGTCTACTTTTGTTTTCTATGGCCACTACTTTGTCACTTTTTTTTCGACGGTCAGATTTGTGATTTCAAAGCTATTATTTCCTTTTCAATGAGATCGCAAAAAGACGGTCCGCTCCTCGGCGTTTCATAAAATTTTGCCTGCGGCGCATTCCATAGTATTCTCCGTTTAGAGGAACGGTGTGTCATTTACTTCGCGATTAGGCTTGGAACTTTTTAGAACTGAAACACATTAAAGGCTGGCTAGAATATTTCTAGACAAAGGCAGATTTAGAAAATTTCGCCTGCGGCGCTTGCTTTAATTTGTTCGGGGACAAGCGTTGAAAGCTTTCCTCTTTAGCGAAAGTTGAAATGTAAAGCTGAGGCTATGAAGGTATGTGTACAAAAATGTTGATTACACGAATAGTTTCATCTGATACACTGCAGCTAGTTTTAACCGGCTCTATTATTTGTTGGTGGGGAACGTGCGCCATTGCCGCGTAGTCGCAACAGGTCATTTTTGTTGGTACGTGCGAGTCGTATATTACGATCCGGGAGTCGTTGAAATGAGGGGTCTCACCCCCCCTGGCCTGGCCACTCCTGGATCCATATCTGAACTTGGTTTTCTCATCTGATTGGTTGTTCGGCCGTAAGTTGTAAAAAAGACGGTAGGATTTTGTGTACATTTTGTTGCATTTCCTTATTCAGCATAAATCGAATCTACGAGATTCGATTGTCTGGATCAATAAATGTAACTAATATTCAATTCTTGGGATCCCATCAAAACCTTTGGTGTTCTTGAATAGACAAATATGTTAGCTGGTGTTCAGATTGTGCAGAAGAAAAGCACGGTTTTGCTGAGAATAATCATTCCCATTGACTCGTATTTATTTATCCACCATTTTCTGTCTTGTCAATCAACTCTTTAAATTAGGTTATGCGACTTCGTTAAAATACTAAATGACTTCGTTACATCGTAAAAATACGACTATTTAAAGTACCCATTACCTTGCGTCATCCTTTTTTATTTTTATTTGAAATATACTTGCCTTTCAAATCTGGACTACGTGTAGAGGACCCGACAAAATGCTCTATGAAACCTTCATTTCCTGAATTCGACCATCCTGTGGGAGTGCAGGAGGTCAAGGCTGACTCAGGGGGGGGGTTCACCCCCCCCCCCACCCCCGTCCCGCCCCCAGTTTAAAAAGGGAAACTCGCATACAAATTTTAACCTTACCACACCATAATTAGCGGCTTTCCTTGAAGTTGTTGCCTTGAAACGAACTGAAGTCAATAGAATTAGTGAATCATCTGATTATATCCGCGTAAGTTTGGGACTTTTCTTGGTTGGTGCGAGACAGGTCAGTTCAAGGTTTTTGCAGAAATAGTGAGGAAACGGCTAAGCCTACATTAACCAGTAGGATTTGAATATCAGAAGAGGAACCGTATGTATATCTTGTTTATAAGGATGGCACTTTTGCCGCAACAGTGTTAATCACCCAAAATCAGTTTGTCCGGCACAGGTGTTCCGATTTCGCTTACTTCTAGATATGGTATGACGATGAAGTCTGGTACGCAAATACAGTTTCCATCCTCAATCAGATAAATCCGGAAATCAGTTAGTGACTGAAAACACAGCTGGAGGTAAGCAAATCTGCATGCTACTTGAACGGACCCTTTTAACGATTACGGATTGTGATATCCTATAGCCAAAGTAGTAGCTACAAGTTGACAACCGCTCTCCAACTTTTAGTTGAGAAAATTAGGAACTTTTTTCTATTTTCTGTTGCAGGTGGTTAAGTTTTTTCATTCATCTGTTTCCACTTAAGAACCAACTGTTCGCAAATCCCTCCTCCGTATTGCCTCCAATCCGAAAGAACTTCATTTGTAAAGGGAAAAAGAGGGGCACTTTGAGTTACAGCATGATAGCAAAAACAGTATCCTCAGTGATGTGGCAATGTAAACGTCGGCTTTGCTGTGTCTGTTTATAGCAAGCGAGCGCCCTTGTATGTCGCGAAATATTATTATAGTAGTAGGGCATTAATCCATAAGGGATATAAGCCATAAACTCTCAGCGGTTCAAGAAAGACTACGGTAGGCGGAGATTTAGAAATCGCATCATGGAGGCTTGGAACGAACTTCCGTCCCATTTCGTTAACAGCCCATCAGTCGGCACTTTCAAAATTGCACTGGACGATCCTGTTGGAACCAGGAGCGTCCCGAGCCTTTCTTCATTGGGGCGGAGCCGGGGGGGGGGGGGCGCACCTGGGTAAAATTGACCGAATCGGTACCTGATTTTTACGGAATTCATTAAGAAAATTTTTTAAAAACACAGAGAGTTGCCTTCGTGAAGCTACAACGTAAAAAGTTGCGGAATATATACAACCAAGCCTAAAGAGAAAAATTGGCGCGTTTTCACGCTTTTCAGCTTCTGTTGTTTTTTTTCAACGGATAGGCTACGCCGTCACTAGCCTTTTATCTTTGGAAGACCTTTCCAGTTTTGCCAACAGGACTTGAGATAATCGCAAAAAACCGTGTTGCTGCATAGCGACAACGTCGCTAACGGCTGTGCACATGATAAAAAAGGGCTCCGCAGGCGAACTTTTTTGAATCCGGCTTTTTTTTCTGCCAACAATTAACTTACTTCCTATGCAAATTCTAGCTCTTAACAGAGTTCAAGCCCCACAAAATTCCAAGCCTCAAACGCCAACTAAATGAGGCAACCTTGGTCTAACTATTGAAGACTGCGAAATGCACCGCATGCGAAATTTTGTGGAAACACTGATGATAAAAGTGCCTTTCTACGATCCCAAGATTACCTATTCAACCGAGAATGGTCTGGCAACGAAAGGGGTGATCCAGGGTAAAGTGGATACAAAGTACATTTGTTCGGAATTTACAGCAAACAAAAGTAGGATAGTTTTCACGTCAAGAATTATTCCAGGAATATGCTTATTCCTGAAGTACTGCAATCCTAAGCAGTAAAAAACTGAACAGGAACCAACTGAAGCCACCGTAAATGGAAAAGAACGAGAGCTAAATAAATACCACTTAAATTACCGAACTCTATAACTGGGTTGAAGCAAATAATGAATTCGTAGTATACCGAAAAAGTAACTAAAAAAATAAGCAACAGATCGAGAACGGTATTGCATCCGATTATCGTAATGGAATAAAACTCTTGTTAGAAGCACCTAAAACAACCGAATTCGGCAAGTCTAGTAATAGAAACGGACTAAAGAAAAATCTGGTGAATTAGTGTATTTGGTAACCAATCGGAACCAAATGAATCTCACCGAATTTAGTTATGAGATGGACTGACCGGATGCGACCGTACCGAATTCGGTAGGGAATGAGACCAAATAAACAGGTGAAATCACCGAGTGAAAGCAGGCACGGACCGAATGCGGCGAAATCGATACCGATTGAACAAAAGTTGGATGAATTATCGTATTCGGTCACGGATTAGAACCAAATGAATCCGATTAATGACAGAAAGTATGAAATGCACCGACCGAATGCGACCGAATTACCGAATTCAGTAAAGAATGAGACCAAATAAATAGGTTAAATCACCGAATTTACGCAAGGACGGACCGAGTGCGGTGAAATCGATGCGGACTGAACAAAAGTTGGATGAATTATCAAATTCGGTCACGAATCAGAACCTAATGAATCTGATTAATGACCGAATTGTGAAATGGACTGACCGAATGCCGCAGAACAGATACGGACCTGAGAAAAGTCCGGTAAATTACCGAATTCGCTAACGAATGAGACCAAATAAACAGGTTAAATCACTGAATTTACGAAGGGACAGACCGAATGCGGTGAAATCGATGCGGAGTGAATAAAAGTTGGATGCATTAGGATACTCGACATAGAAAGGGGAACTAATAAACACGTTAAACCACCCAATTTCGAAATGCGGGGATAAACGATTTCAGATAATTTTTTAGAGGCTTTGCTTGCTATTAACAATAATAATAATAGTAATAAATCGATGAACTAAACAGGAGCGGTACTCATGACCCCACAAAGGTATCCCGTGCGTCGATCTGTCTGTTGCAAATCGGGTGCGGTGTTAAGATACTTGTTCAAACTTTGCGTGAAGATCCGCTTGTTCAAGGTATAAGTCAGGTGTCGTAGATGGGTCCCGTGCCGTGGGGGGGGGGGGACGAGGTGTCAAGGCGATTTAAGACAAGCACGGACTTCTAGGCTCTAGAACTCGGTGCCTGGCTAAGCTTGCGCCTATGCCTAGACACCTGTGCTTGGCTAGGCGTGCTCGTGAACGTGGCTTAAAGCAACTAACAGTTTTAATAATATCGGCAATATCGAGCCAGGTGTCACCTACTTTCGATATAAATAGCAAAATGTTTCTAGCCTTATTTAGTTACTCACGCAGTCTTGCGGGATGCAATTTTCCACTTTTTTAGACCGATTTGACTGAATACGAGTACGGCCGACACTGAACTATCCGGGTATTGATATATGTATTTTCTACTTGGGCTGATATGAAAATGGGCATATGCACTGTCAGAGTTTCATAACAGATAACACGAGGATGCGCGGTTTGAACAATCAACACTTGGGGTGTGAGCTGTTGTAATATTGAAAACATTTTACATAAATGTTACTTAACAAGCATTGTCACAAAGAGCCGAAAAACGGACGAAAAAGCATCAGCTGACTTTTCCGTTATGATGACGACAAACAAAAAAGTCAGCCCCAATCCTTGACAAAATAGTCAATTCTTCCTAGCAATGCTCGTTCTGCATAACATTTTAATCCATGGACACGTTCTATAGACAACCCGGGAAAGCTAATTTCGTTCTGAACAAGGATGCTCGGGCCCTAAGGCGTATACTCGCCGTTTCCCGAGGACTCCACTTGAGGAGTCCCCGCGTTTTTGTTTGTCCTGGGGACTCTCTGCATATTCTCGCGAGTCCCCACGAACGAGGAATTATGATCACCATCATTAAAAAGGACTCCCTTCCAGATTCAGAGGGGAATCAATTTTTACTGGTGTTGGTGCAACGTAAAATTAATTAAAAAGAATCAGAATAAGCAAAACCAAAAATAAAGTGGATCCCGACTAATTTCGTCAACTGCATTTTTTTTTCGAACAAAATCCATTTTAGAAGCATTCCCCGTGTTCTCGTTGGTTTCCTAGGCGTAGTCCGCGTGGAGTGATGGATGCTTTGACTGCTCAGCTACAGTAGGGTTGGCTTCTCAGAACACTTTGAACCTTCCTTATTTTGTCAGCCACATGTTCTAGCTTCCCTTTGATATAAAATGAAATTAAATCAATTTTTATGTTCTTCTTTCGGGAGTCAGTGATGCTACTGTTTGAGAATAATCTGCTGTATTAGCAGCCTCACGAAGCATTTGTTTCTGAAGCAATCTAGGGGTAACTTTTAGAAAGAGATACAAAACGAGATTGGGGGATCGGGGATGTCTGACAAGAAGGTGTTTGGTTAAATAAGGGATTATCCAGGGAAAGAATTTGTGGCGGGGAAAGCCGAGGAGAACTTAGAGAGATGGACTCTTTAACGACGGCTAGGGTGGAAGACTTAATGCGTGGAAGCTTCAGTGCAGATATGATTGGGTTCATTCCACACTCCTGCGAATGTTAGGCCGCTGTTTGGGAAGTTGAAACTATCTCCGTTCTTCGGTTGTCTATGGAATAGGAAACCTAGAGGAAGTCATAATTTATACATACGAAAAACTGAGTCTTCAACTTACACTTATGTGACGGCTCAGCCAGGGTCACCGAAGACGGTAAAGCCACCGGACATCACTTGGAAGTTTCTTAGCCTAGGTGGCGTCACGACGGGGGGGGGGGGGTAGGGGGGGATGCCCCACCCCCCCAATTTTGTCGGCCAGTCGGAGATTATTTTCATGAAAACAGTCGTTCTTCCTGAAAATCAGTTGATTTTTTGTCAACACTGTCGGTTTTTATGGCACTTGAGCATACTCAAGTGCCATATAGCGATCGTAATTTCTGTCGGTCTGTCGTTCTGTCGGTCTGTCCAGGTTTTGCTAGTTTGGGCACTTCCAGACAACCTAGGACGATGAAACTTCACAGGCATATCAGGGACCAGACCAGATCAACTTACAAATAATCACTTCCCCAATCAAACTTTCCCCGGATCCGGGAGTCCGAAAACTATAAAGTAAAACGAGAGCAAAAAGTAAAACGGGAGCAAAAAAAAAGCGCTGCCTGAGCGCGGAATCGAACCTGGGACCTTCGTGTTGCTAGTCGAGTATTCTACCACTGAGCCATGCGACGATGTACAGAAGGGAATGCTGGAATGTATATTGTTTAAAATAGTCAGTCCAAGTCAAACAAATCTAGTGAAACGCTTGGCAGAAATATCAGGGAACCGACAACTATTAACATGCATAACTTTGGAAAGGGTAATCAGACATACGTGAAACTTGACCTTTGTGTTGCCAGTCCAGTTTTCTACCACTGAGCCATGCCCTGATGTATAAAAAGCGAATGCGAGAATACATACGGTTTAAAGATGGTCAGTCCAAGTCAAACAAATCTAGTGAAACGCTTGGCAGGAATATCAGGGAACCGACCAGATTAACTTGGATATAATCATATTCCGGATCCGATCATAGTGGGGGGAGTGGAGGGATGGGAAATCCGGAAACTACGGTATGTCCCGGTTTTGCTAGTTTGGGCACTTCCACATAAGCTAGGACGATGAAACTTGGCAGGCGTGTAAGGGACCGAACCAGATTAACATGGAAACAATCACTTCCCCGATCCGGCCATCATGGGGGGGGTGGATCAACAGGAAATCCGGAAACTAGTAACATGCATAACATTACAACGGGTAATCGTACTTGCATGAAACTTGACATACGCCAAGAACAAGTGCTTCAGATGCTCAGTTTCAAATCCGGACCAGATCCGATAACTGTGGGAGGGGGGGCTGGAGGGGGGCACCCAAAACCTCGTGAACCGCTTCCACATAAGCTATAGAACGATGAAACTTGGCAGGCGTATTGGCAAACCGACCAGATTAACTTGGAAATAATCACTTCCTCGATCCGGCCATCTTGGGGGTGGGGGGAGTGGAGGGATGGGAAATCCGGAAAGTAGTAGCATGCCTAACTTTGGAACGGGTAATCAGATATGCATGAAACTTGACATATGTCAAGAACAAGTGGTTCAGAAGCTCAATTTCGAATCTGGACCAGATCCGATAACTTGGGGGGGGGGGCTGGAGGGGACACCGGAAATCTCATGAAACGCTTCCACATAAGCTAGGACAATGAAATTTGGCAGGCATATCAGGGAACCGACCAGAAGAACTTGGAAATAATCACTTTCCCCATCCGGCGATCGTGGGGGAGTGGAGGGATGGGAAATCCGGAAACTAGTAACATGCATAACTTTGGAACGGGTAATCAGACATGCATGAAACTTGACATATATCAAGAACAAGTGCTTCAGATACTCAGTTTCAAATCCGGGCCAGATCCGATCACTGAGGGGAGGGGGGAGCTGCAGGGGGAACCGGAAATCTGGTGAAACGCTTCCAGATAAGCTAGCACAATAAAACTTGACAGGCATATGAGGGAACCAACCAGATTAACATGGAAATAATCACTTCCCCGATCCTGCTATCGCGGGGAGGGGGGGGGGTGGAGGGAAGGGGAATCCAGAATCCGGAAACTAGAAACATGCATAACTCTGGAATGGATAATCGGACATGTATAAAACTTGACAATTGTGAAGAACAAGTGTCTCAGATTTTCAGTTTCAAATCTGGACCGAATCCGAAGAGAGGGGATGAGAGGGGGGACCGGAAATGTCGTGAAATGCTTAGGGTCGAGGGATCGGGATGTCACAGTAGAGGGGTTGGAAGGGGTTTTCCCGGACTTCCGGTGATCACGAGTTAGGGTACTTCCACATGTACTAGGACCATGAAACTTGGCAGACATATTAGGTACTCTTCCAGGTCAAATTGAAAATAGTTCTTTTCCCGATCCGACGATCATGGGGGAGATTCTATTGACATGCATAACTTTGGAACAGGTGATCAGACGTGCATGAAACTTGTCAAGTGTCAAGAACAAGTGACTCAGATGATCAATTTCAAGTCTGGAACGGACCCGATAACATCGGGAGGAGCTGGAGGCGGCGGAGAAATCTCTTGAAACGCTTAGAGTCGAGAGATCGGGATGGGACTTGGAGGGAAGAACAAGCATAAGCCATAGATACATTGTAGAGGCTTAACGGCCTGCCTTTCAATTTGCAAATATATTATTATTATTATTATTATTATTGACAAAACAGGACCGATCGTGTCGCAGTGGGGGGAGTAGGAGGGGGTTTTCCCTAGTTCCGATGATCACGAGTTAAGGTACTTCCAGATGTGCTATGACCGTGAAACTTTGCAGGCATCTTAGGGACTCTATTAGATCGGCTTGCAAATATAGTCCCTCCCCGATCAGATCATCGTTGGAGGAAGATACAATTTTCAATGAGTGGTATAACCATTTCAGATTTACTAGATCAAGCCCGTTATCTGATGAAATAAATATCGGAGAGAGATCCAGCCTTGAAAACTGCAAACCGTATCTGACAAACATGATAACTGTTCTTACAAGTGCCATATGAGCTTTCAGCTCTTGTTCTGAAAATCAGTCGACTTTTTTTCAAAACTGTCGTTTTTTTCTTTAAAACAGTAGTTTTTTCTTCAAAAACAGTCGGTAAAAATTACCAGCCAGTCGGGTCAAAAACATTTTGGCTTTTAACGCCTCTGGTTGGCGTACTAGACGCCGTCCCGTTAGAGACTTAAAAAACGCAGGCCAAAGCCTAGCAGCCTCACAAAGTAAGGGGCAAAAAAAAGAATTCCTTTAATCACACAAGAGCTAGAAGCTCATATGACACTTGCAGGTTGTGTCAGAGAATAAAAGTAGGAATTTGTCAATTCTTAGGTTTATTGCAATTCTTTGTAAGAAAAACTCTTGAAGCACGAATGATCACGAGCTCTTGCTCATCACAAAATGTACAGTTTGGTAAAAAAAAAAAAAATATATTTTTTGCACTTTACGGTGATGATACCGACTTTAAGGGTGCTAAAATTCATTGTAAGAAAAAACCCTAAGGCAGAAATGATCATGCGCCCTTGGGGATCGTGAAATTGTATACACAAATTCCCTTGTGCTTTGCGGTTAAGATAAGAACTGTAAGGAGTTTATTTGTAAGGAAAACCGTTGAGGCAAAAATGTTCATGGGCCCTTTTGAGATCAAGATAATTTATGTTTCGGACAAAATTATTTCTTTCACTTAAGATTAGGATGCGCAATATAAGGGCGCTAAAAATAAATTTGTAACCGAAATCTTTGAGGCAGAAGTGATTGTGGGCCCTTGGGGATCACGAACTTGTATTGTTTGATCGAAACCATTTTTGTCCTTTTTTATGATGTGTCTTTTCAGCAGGTCTGATCGGGGATCTGACTATTTCTAACTTAATCTGGTCGGGTCCTGGATACGCATGCCAAGTTTCACGCCCTAGCCCGTCTGGAAGTACCTTAACTCCGGATCACTGCAATTACCCCTCCTCTAAAATACAATTTTATTTTTCAAAAGCAGCTGTCACAGCGCTACCGCCGAATTTGACCTTTTCGTCATACAAAATGATGAATATGATTTGATATGATATGATATTTATTGCAAAAAGCCAACTGACCATAGCAACTACCACAAAAAATCACGTACAAGAAAAACAAAACAACAAGAACAAAAAATGAAAATCCTAGATATAGCTTAATAACACTTACATAAGATCCTCCCGATACTTCGCTGCCAACCGTACGAACACTGCCAAATTTCTCATTACTGCGAAACACTTATCTCCAATCAGATCTACTAACCCTTCCTCCCCTAGAGCACTCCTCCCAAACATTTCCTCCCTTAATCCCTCCAACTCACCACATTCGCACATAAAATGTAACAGACTCTCATCAATTTCACCACACGTGAAAAGTATGGGCCATCACTTACCCTGTTTTTCCCCAGGTATTTCCTTTTTTCCCCAAGTGGCAGTGCGTTCCCCCTTAAACAGACTAGTGCCTCTAAGCTTTTCGCATCCAAACCCGCCCTAAAATATAGTTCCTCCCCCCACCCCTCTTTAGCTTTTGCATGAACTTTCAATGATTCAGACTGGTCCTTCATACATTGCCACTTTTGTACTTCTTGTTCCCGCAGTACTCTTTCTACCTCTTTTGACACTGAGCCTAAACCTGCTGACAAACCTTTTCCTCCATTCCAAAACACAGACATTCCACATTCATCCAATATCGTCTTAACTTGCTGTGGCCAAGATTCTCTTGATACGTCCTGGAGGGCCATATAAGCTCCCTTCAAAGGGCGTACCCCGATGAAAAATTAATCTCAAAATAGTACTATGAAGTAGTACGAAAAAGTAGCATGGAGTACTAACGATGCGACTATATGCTCCTATTTCAAGGCTACCGTGTTACTACATACTACTATATGCTACTATTAGTAAGACCGGATGCTACTATGGCAATACATGATGCTACTCAGGATGCTAATGGATACTACTAATAAGCTTGGACCAGTCTGAAGCACATTAAATTATAGTATTCTTTGCTATTACATAGTATTACATGCAACGTTTCCGTACTACTACCATACTACTACGCAGGCTATACATTTATCATCGGGACTCTTGGCAGTGTTAATATATTCTCCCAAAATCGGACCATTCTAATTAACCGTCTATTTCTTAATGAATACAGACCAAGATCCCCCTTCACAACAATATGACTAAACGACTCTTTAACTCCAAACCAACGCTTAAAATTTTTATTTTGGATTACCTTTTTGGTGCTTTTACATACCCCCAAACTTCTGAAGCACAATGCATCGTAGGTACAATTTTTGTTTGAAATATCTGTTTAAAGTTCAATGGGCACATCAAAATACCCCATTCCCACTCTGTAACAACCTAGGAACAATGCTTACCCCCTAGATCAGCAGCTTTTTCAACAGTTTCCTCTCTGTGATATTTCAAAGCGTAGTTTTTTGGGCCAGTACATGCTCAATTTACTAGCTTGGACAAATATAAAAGTAATGTTTCTTATAATACTTAGTAGATCTTTATTTTAAGCATAAATCAGCTTGTATAATTCAGATTTGAATAGGTTATTTGTTTTTGAATGATTTTTGTAGCTATGTTATTTTTTATAAGCTTATTGCATATTCTGGTACATTTTATAAAGCAAGCTAATCAAGCTTCACAACAATATTCCCCAAAGAAAAACTTTTAACAAGCACTTTAAGCCATGGAACTTCTGATGAAACACTAGAGAAATCAGGTAAACTGCATCTGCGGCTTGACTTTGGTGACATCTCAGATATATCCCTTTCTATCAAGCATTGCTGGGAGTTTTTGAATTTCCTGCCACGATATCCCAGCTCCTAAGATTCGGATCGCCGAAATGCCAGAGAGGTAAAGACAAGGGATAACAAGAAAACGGGCGATTTTCATAGCGCCTTCTAAAGGAAGTCGAAAAGGTTTATTTGTGAAGCAGTTAATACAAAGAAAAGCATCAGAAGTGTCCATTGTGCTTTAAGATTTGTAATTAAATTAAACATAACACTTTGGCACGAAGGAAAAAAACACTAAAAAGGAACCCCATAGTGCCCGAATCCAGTCTGGTTCTATCTAGGACTAGGACCAGTCTGGATCTATCTAGGACCAGTCTGGATCTACCAAGTACTTTTGCTTGTTATTCACATGAAATTTCGTCTCAGTTTCTCCACTAGAGTCGTATCACAAAATTTACCCCCCCCCCCCCCCCCCGCCAAATTCATCAGGTCCGGACATCTGAGACACGAGGTTTAATATTTGGTTTCATTAAGATCCAATCTCCTCTTGGAAAGTTATACACAACTCAAGCTTGCGGATTCCCCAAACCTCCACCCTCCCCCACGATGGTCGGATCGGGAACGGACTATTCCAAAGTTAATCTGGTTGGTTCCATGTTATGCCTGCCAATTTTCATCGTCCTAGCCCACCTGGAAGTACCCTTAACAGTGGATCACCGCAATTCTGCCCCCCCCCCCCCCAACTCCCCCACAGTGACCGAATCCAGTCTAGTTTTGTCACTAATGTACCTAAGGCTTCTGCTTTTTCTTACCACCAAGTTCCATCCCGATCGCTCCACTCTAAGTATATAATAAAGTTTCATTAATATCCGACCAACCGATGGAAAGTTATGCATACCACTAAATTCCAAATTCCGCCTACCCTCCCCCCCCCCCACCCACCCCTCCGCCACGATCGTCTGATCGAGTATTTGACTATTTCCAAGTTAATCTGGTCGGGTCCCTGATATGCCTGCCAAGTTCCATCGTCCTAGCGCATTTGGAAGTACCTTAACTGGCAATCGTGGGACATCCAGACCGACGGAATTGCGATCGGTATATGGCACTTGGCCAGAGCAGAATAACACGAGGGAGTAGGGCCAGGAAAGAAGTGACACACACTTGTGTCTAGGGACACTAGGAACAGCAGCGATATTGAATGTCCCTACTGAAGCTCAATCAGTCGTGCACCCGCGTTGGCTTCAATAGCTTCATATTCTGAAGGCAGCAGAAAAAAAATGAGTAGGTGTCGCAAGAAAGTAAATGAGAACGTCACAAAACGTCCTCCTAGGATCGGACCTAGAAATAGGATATCTAGTTTCACTCGAGTCTGAACATTCCCAGCGTCGCCTCGGATCATCTAGAGCAAATGTCAGGGCACAATATTTCCGGTACTACTCCCCCTTCAAAATCCCCCTACCACGACCGAATCTGGGCAAGACACATAAACTAATCATCTAAAGCATCTTCTCTTACCGGCTATCAAGTTTCGCTTGAGTCTGAGCATTTTTCGCGAAACTACGGTCCCCCCCCCCACCGTGTTCAGATCCGGTTCGGACCCTAAACTATATCATCTAAAGAACATCGTATCTCTACTCTTCAAGTTTCATTCAAATCCCTCCAGTCGTTTCACCCCTATGCGAGCCACAAAATTTCCGGGGCTCCCCGTCCAACTCCCCACACTGTGGCCAAATACGACTAGGACACATAGACGTTGGGTTCCGGCTACCCCCCCCCCCCCAGAGAAACCCTCCCCGCATAAATTGAAAAGACAGTCTCAAATGAATCTCCTAGCCCAAAATAATCCCTACGCCACGGATAGGTTCAAGGTTTTAATTACAGTTCTGTATAAAATCATAATAAATAGAGGGTCAAGCCACAAGGTCGATTGACAAAACCCCGGAATAGTACAAGTGATTAGCTGGGTACCTGTATTAGCTTATGTACCCATTGACGGGTGTCAAAGAGTAGAACAACTGGACGTGTCAGCGTAACGACCCCCCCCCCCCCCAACAAATCCTTTCGAAATTCCTTCCCCTTCTTGGCGAGGAGGCTGCAGTTAGGATCCCACTCATGCGTACAATGCGAAGGGCCATCAGACGCTTTAAACAGTCAGCCAATTGCCCTCTCCCCTTGCCTGCTTCCCTTTCCTCTTTGGTTATCTTTGATTCATACCAAAAACTCCAAGATGGGCAGCTGTTTTTTGGGAGTGGAGGGATACCTATGACATCGCAAAAATGTCCGTCTGTCTGTAAACACGATAACTCTCGAAGGGAATGAGATATTTTGATGGAAACTTGGTGTGTTTCATTGGGTCAAGGGTAAGGTCAAGTTCGTAGATGGGCTCTATAGCCCTATATTTAGGGGTGGGGGAGGGGGTCAAATTAAGGGACACAAAAAATATTTTTAAACAGCTAATGTGATAGGTCGATAATGGGGTAAGAAGGCATTCTGAACACGATAGTGAAAACCATTTTCTCGCCGGACAAGTAGTTCGTCCGGAATCCGGCAAAAACCGTAAACAATTGTTAAAAGTAAAAGTTTTATTTGAAGTTGATTAAATGTTCGATTTAGGGGTAAGAAGACATGCTGAACACCATGGTGAAAACCATTTTCTCGTAAGTCAAAGTTTTATTTAAAGTTGATTAGATGTTCTTTATAGGGATAAGGAGGATTCGTTTCTGAATTTTCTTTTTTTGCTGGACTAGTAGTTCGCTCGGAATTCGGGCGAAACCGGAAACTTGGCTGAAGTAAAGCAGGAAGTCTTGGTCAGTATCGTTATAATATTTATGGCTTATAGAGGTATATCTGAACTTGGTTTCTCTGATGATTAGCCTGGCGAAGACTGGATCTGGCGTAGACAAGACCCAATTGTCTGAATCAAATATTAGATTTTTGGGATCCCATCGACACCTTTGGTCTTGTTACTGAATGACAGCGGCGTTGATGATGATAATGGCCGTCTTATGGTTGGGAAATAGCGTAGCCTGGAACTACTTGGGCTGTACCGTCACTTTCAAGATAGCAGTGATGTCGACAAGACCAAAACGTCAATACCAAGGCCAAGACCAAGATTTTCGAACCGGAATTAAGACCAAGACCAAGATTTTGGCCCTGGTATCGAGACCAAGACCAAGAATTCAGCTCTGGTCTTAAGACCAAGATCAACACCAAGACCGAGACCAAGAAAGTCTATTTTACTAGATTGAGTGAGGAATTACTTATATAAAATTTATATAATCATATGCCAATTTCTCTGTTGCATTTTAAATAAACCAATGTTGCCAATAATTTCTGGGACATCCTCGACATCCAAAACCAGTAAGCAACGTCTGACTGGAACTGGAAGCTGGAGATTTCGTGATGTACGACTCGTATACAGAATTGTGCTTCCGGCTCAGATGTCTGAAAAAGCTAAAAGTCAACATAGCTTTTAGTCCGAGTTTGTTTAAAAGATTCTCTCCTCGAAAATTAGTGGCAGTAAAGGGGTTGGTCAACCGATTGACCAAGATTTTACTAGATGTTTTGGAGGACGAACGAAAAGAGAGTACAAATTTGAAAATTAGAATGTTGCTTTTTGGTTGCGTTTTCTAGTACTATCTCCTTTAGTTCCGCCAAACTAGAGACAGCTCACCCCTGAACTGGATTATCCTCATTCAGATCTCTAGTTCCGACCATGACCTGATGTGACTTTTGCATTATCTAGCGACACAGAAACCAAATAGACATGGCAAAATATCAAACAAAACGCGAAAGATTTGGCTCATGTATGAATAGAAAGTGTCATTTGGCAGTTGGGTTTTTGTATAATTCTACAATTTCATCGTCATTTCTGCGAACATTCAGCCAATGATCAAGATGAAATGGAATGATTTTCGACCCGCCAAATAAGTCATGTGCGGGGAGAGCTGATACGCATAATTTGAAGGAGAATAACTTCCTCTGTCCGTGTCGCATCATGCTGACTGGATCTTAGAGAAAAGGTACATTTTTGTTACCAGCAATCATCCCTGTCCATATTGTACGTAGCTACGAATAAAAAATGTCAGCAATAACTGTACATACTACATGCTTACCTTACAAAAGTAGAAGAAACCCCTTTACTGTCAGTGCTCTTTTCGTTGCAGCACTTACAAACAGCGGACCACTTCCGAGTTTTTTCACAAAGCTGAAAGTTGGTAAACGCATACTTCACCACTGAAGGTTCCTTGGTAGCCATTGTTGTGTTACTGAAGAAACTCACCTCGAACATTTGCTTATATAGCAACAATCTCTATGAATAGCCCCTAAATAATTTGATCCGCTAATCTCTTGACCTCCAAAATGTGTCCTGATGATGCAATCCGTTATTAACCTTATCCTGCTTTGCAACATTTTGAAAAGTTTCGAAATTAATCCGGAAGTAATTAGGGTCTTGAAGACCAGCCTCGGTCTTGAAGACCAGGCTAGGTCTTGACAACCGGAAGCGCAAGAACAACACCAAGACCAAGAATTTGCGACTGGTCTTAAGACCAAGACCAAGATTGTCGACATCGGTCTTGAGACTGGTCTTAAGACCAAGACCAAGATTCAAGACTACATCTCTGCAAGATAGTCCCAGAATTACTCTATCATCTCTTCATCATACACTTGCTTGTCAGCGGTAAAACTGTCCCATGCTTGTTTGTTAACTAAGACACTTGAGTTAGACTAAGATCACGGGAAGTAAAAAAAAATGTTTTGGATTCGTCAAGTGTAAAGGATTCGGGTTTTTTTTTCACCGGGGGGGGTGTGTCCGCCTGGACCGATAGACGTCGTATCTCTGACGTCTTCTCTTCTATCTCTAACATCGTATCTCTCTACCGTAAAAAACAAACTAGGCCACATAAAATCGGTACTGTCAAAGTTGCACCCCATTCGGTCCGTTCGTTCGTTTTTTGTCCACTTCACACAGTTTCCAGACCCCCCACCCCTCCAACTCCTCCAAGCATTGCCGCATGAGGTTTGGAGACCTGCCTATCTAGGTCATCATTTCTTATCACCAGGAAATTTTTACTCGAATCGGACCACCCGTTGGCAAACTACAGAAATCAGTAATCCCGGATTCCCCTCTCCTTAACTCCCTCGAAAATGGTCGGATCAAGAAACGGTAGTTTTCCTAGGGCATTGTGTCAGGTCTTTAGTATATTTGGTTCGTTCACTAATATGCCTGCCAAGTTTCATCGTCCTTAGCACATCTGGATGTATCCTTACTCGTGATCACCGGAATTCTGGGAAACCAACTCCCCCAAAAGAGCCTCGATTTGTTAGTGCCGTTTAAAGTTGGATGACGTCCAAAGTAAAACATCTTTGCTCTCCCCTTTGATAACTTTTATTTAACTGACATCCGTTTCAGTCTTATTGTTGTCCTTTTTTCATCCGATGTCCTGTGGTCTTCTGGTTTTTTCGTAGTCCTAATTCGGCTGTTTAGATGCTTCGCTGCCCTGGGTTTCTAAAATTACGGGGGTATGCCAAACCCTCGGTCTAAAAAGAAAAATAGAATATTACTGTACACATATTTGCTAGGTCCAATTTTGGTCATATTCTTCGGTGCCGTTTAAAGTTAAGCAACGTCCAAAGCAAAATATCTTTGTTGTCCCCGTTAATAACTTATCTGACATCTATGTTAAGAACTTACCTGACATCACACTTACATCCATGTCAGTCTTAGAGCTGTTCTTTTTTTCCTCCGAGGTCCTGGGGGTCTTTGATCATATTCTTCGGTACCGTTTAAAGTTGGAAGACGCCCTGAGTAAAATATCTTATCTGACTTTCGGTCTTAGTGTTATCCTTTTTTGTATCCGGAATCCTAAGGTCTTCCGGTTGCCACCGCTTCCTAGTCCTAATTTAACCGTTTAGATGCTTCGCTGCCCTGGCTTTCTAAAATCAAGGGGGCGTGCTTAATCCCGGTCTAAAAAGAGAGTTAGATGATACGTCCATATGCAAAACTCGCGATAAGGAAAGGCGCCGATCCGGATACGCTAATCTGGGGTGGCGTGATCTCTTCCGCATTTGAAAGACACGTCTGACGCTTTCAGAATTTCCGGATAGGAGGGCTAAATATTGCCACGCTCTTGAAAGACATAGAGCTTTTCTTTTTGAGGTAGAGAGTGAGGAACCACGTGAATTGGTCTTCAGTTTTCGTTTTGTCACATACCTTGCCGAACCAAGGGAAAGTTGATGGGTAGCGTAAATCCAGGAGATATATAGTGGCAGGCTCTCAGTTAAAGTATCTTTCCTACTTTTGCACTAATCCTCCCGAGGATGTAATCCCTGGAAGTCCGGAATGTTCTGGTCCAAGAAAGGGGCCGGTCACTGAAACAAATTGCGGAATTGAAAGTGACCTGGACAGCTCTGTTTCTGATTTCATGTGGTCCGACAGGATTCTCCGTGTCATACCTTCCCTTCATAAGAGCATATGGAGTTAACGTGACTTAAAGTTCGATGGGAGGCTCAAACAATCATGATGCCACACTACCAACCCTTAGACTACAATGTTACATCATAAATCAGCAGACTCCTCGACAACTTATTTTCGCTAATATATCGTTACGCCGTTTTTTGCAAACTGCCATACTCCGATTTTCTGGTTTCGACAAATATAAGCGGAGTTACTTTTTTCTTATCTGTTCGTTGTTACCATATACTCCGGATTATTTGTATCTTTGGCAAATGTTCATATTAACGGTGTTACCTGAGAATTCTTTCTAAGCTCTGGAATCAGCTGCAAGTAGGTCGGTTTTATTTGTACATTTTGGCAGTGTCGTAACTTAAAATTCAGAAAAAAGAAATTTGTTCGGTACTACAAACAATATAAAGTTTCATCAGTAACGTCACTATAGAACAATTTTCCAGCTACAGAGACGGTTTATTTTAGCAGCCTTGGCACTCTCGACACTCAGCTCTACAAACAAGATCGAGTTTCGTACATGGCCGAGAGCTTTTGAATTTCCGCGCCTGCAATACCATGCTCTGAAATCGTCTCCGCCGATACGCCGAAGAGTCAATGACAAGCGATAACGCGAAAACGACTTATTTTTGAAACCCTATCTAGTGGAAGTCAGAAATGTGTATGTGGGAAGCATGTTATACAAATTAAAGCTTAGTTAGTTCCCATTGTGCTTTAAAACTTTTGAATGCCAGGATTTCGTATTAACAGAATCCGAAATTCAATAGCAAAACACATCCTTGCGTTAGCGGGCACAAAACAGCCACGTGAGGCACGCAGAAATGACCGGAGGCAAGGTTTGAGGCGCGGGGGCGGAACCGCAAAAAGACAAAAAAATCAACGACGAAAGTAAACGAAAATGGGGTTTGTAAAGGCCAACGAATATACTGAAATAAAATGCGAATATTTCGGGAGGACAACCGCCTCCCTTCTTCAGCGCAGACAGAAAATTTTGAAGAAAAATGCCAAAACAAGGATGAAGATCAACCAGATCGACAACCAATAAAACCAAACCAAAGCAGAAAAGCAAACAAGAAACCGAAAATTAAAACAGAATTGAAAGAATTCAGAGCCTAAAATAAAGACAGCAAGCCACTCGCCAATACATACGAATAACAATCACGAATGTTCTCGCCCAGTACCTGCCGTCATTTACTCGAGAAGAGTGACCTGACCGACAGACCGAAAAGTGATCGGTATATAAAAAGAAAAAGGAAGGAAGAAAATACAAAAACAATTACACCGAAGGCAGATATCCTATTCCCCAAAGCTCAGTTCCAGCTGTATCTGGAGGTTTTTGTCTCCAAGAAGAAGAAATTATTGCATCCTTCCCGAAAAGGGATCCGTTTTCAGTTTTTTTTTTCCAAGTGTTATTAGCTGATTCAGCTATTGGTGGAATGACTGTCGTGCGTCGAAGGACCCGAATAGAACACACCTGCTTCCTAACGTGCGTAACATGTAAGTGAAAGTGACTGTGTTCCGCCCTTCCTACAATGGTAACTATTGGTGGATTTAAACACTGCGTAAAATCTGAGCGTATTTTGAAATCCTGAGCGTATTTTACGCATGTTTTGAGCTCGAAAAGATTTCTAGCAATACGGACGTATTTAAATACAAAACGGACCGATTTCTCAAATATATCCGTATTGCTAGAAATGTACGTGCGTAAAATATGCTCGGATTTCAAAATACGCTCGGATTTCAAAATACGCTCGGATTTCAAAATACGCTCGGATTTTACGCAGTGTGTAAATACCATATAGTAGTTTCGATTTTCGTTCCAACCTCGTGAAAACTACGAGATGGTGTGATTTTTACGATGGGTGGTTCCCAAAATCAACATGACCCACTCTCACAAAGCCCACGCTCAGAATGCCCACGATCAAAATGCCCACGGCTTAAAATTCCCACAAGTGATGTCTACAGTCTTCAACTTCACTGGTGGGCATTCTGAATCGTGGCCATTTTGAACCGTGGGCATTTGGTCGTATGCATTGCGAGGGTGGGCAAAAAGATTGTGGTCATTTTGGGAACCACCCATAAAAAACATTCATTTCATCCCATCGGTGACTGGAGAGTCACAGTTGTTGAAGCCTTTGAGAATTACACATTTATCGTATCCGTACCACCCGACTACCCAGCGTTGCCACAGGTCTCAGAATCTTACCCGACCACCCTGTGTGGCGACTGCTCGTAGAATTTTGCGATCTGTCACAGGTTTTCGACTTCGTAGACAACGCGAGCTAGAATTCTACGACCGGCAAGATCCTAAAAAACACAAAAGCATATGATAAGATTGTGAAGATGAAATTTATTAACGATTATTATTATTAACGAGATTTCTCGTTAGTAATTGCTAAAAAGTACCGAGTTTCGTACAGGTTCTTCCGGCTGTATCTTAAAGGTTTATTCAAAGAAAAGTGGCAGCACTGAGACCACCACCTGTTCTTGGGGGTTTGACGATATTGACGCATCGGATCAAATGTCGATATCGATACTTAAATACCAAAAATTATATTTGACATGTTCAGTTATTTTCATCATTAAATTGGAGCATAGACTACGTTTCTCGTGATCTGATTTTTATTATAATAGAAGTTTTTATATAAAAGATGTGCACAGTGCTCTTTGACTATAATTTTTCTTCTTAAATTTAGCCAAACTAGAGTACTACGAGAGCCAAAAATTGTCCTGAAGTATCGCTAGATTGAATATCGATAGGGAAATATCGAAAATCGACATATAGCCCCACACCACTGTGCTTTGCAGAGCATTGATTAAACCGCACCTTCCACGCGGCTACAAGCAATCCAACACATGACATTAGAAACCAGAATGAAAGACCATGAAATAAGCTTTCAAATGATTTACAAAACATGGTTTTACTTTAAACGACCCGTCGTGTCTATAACCCCAATTCAACCTCGTTCCGTGACTGTATTCATTAATTGTTAAGCCCGAAGACACAAATTTGATATTTCACATTCTAAGCCCGCTGACGATACCTCACTAATCTTTCCACTAATCCCCGATTCACTATTTTCCATGCGCATTATGCTCCCGATGAGTGTTCGTTTGATGCCTGAAACCGGCTATCTGAATTTTGCCGAGCTTTTGCTAGAAGTCAGTGGACCTGGAACAAGGCTTAACACAGACGAAGCCAGGGTTAATTTGTTAAAAGCAGAACCTAGTTTTACAGTGTTCAAATAGTTTCGAATAATAGAATATAAACACTAAATTTTACGAGGCTTGCTTTGACATTAATACTATCTGTCAAAGGATTACTCGGTCGTCAAGCAACTAACTCATATATGATTATAAAACCCTTTTTTTTACGTCAGACTAGGAGAGCATTTCCTGGACGGAAGGATCGAATCTTGGAAATAATTTCTCTAGGAATTTAGATGACCTGTTCCCGAATCTCATTTCCATCCTCGTCCGGCGCCTTACCGGACTCGAGTGAACAAGAATTTACGGCATAGTTCTCGGAAATTAATCCGTGTTCCGCAATTTTGCCAGTCTTTCTGGATTTGGAGGGGAAAATTGTGCAGAGAAAGAAGTAGAACAAAGGTTTCGATGGGATCGCAAGCGGAATATTTGTTGAACTTCTCCATCCAGACGATCGGGTCGTGGTTGCCTCCTGGTGTAGGTTACCTCATTTCAGTGTGCCTTTCCCGTCTGAACACCCTAGTCTTTCCTCCTGCACCATGCATTTGATGCACCATGCACCAGGGAGATCCTGGACGAAAATTACTATCAAGTTTCTGCGTAAGGTACAAAACCTTTGATGCACCACTGCACAGATCCTGGACGAAAATTACTATCAAGTTTCTGCGTAAGCTACAAAACCTTTGATGTACCACTGCACCATGCACCATGCAGATCCTGGACGAAAATTACTATTAAATTTCTGCGTAAGGTACAAAACCTAAAGTTTAAAGTCTTAAAGGACCCGTCGCACCGTTTACTCTTCAACTTACAGTATTTTAAAATATTTGAATACTTTAAAACGATGCTGTTCTTTCAACAAATCACCCACGGTTTTGGCTGTCTTAGGCCTTTTCCGAGGTCCGTTGACTTGTAGCGAAAACAGGGAAACAATTTACATAACCGGTTTTCTGACGGAAAAACTTCTCGCAGACAACCGTCGACAGCATGATACACAGCAAAGGTAGCAAAACATGGCAAGTGAGAAAATCACCGTGGTTTGGTTAGAGGGGTTAGAATGTATTGTACGGAATTGGGGTCTCCGGGTTTAGAAGTTTCTGGAGTGATTATGGAAGTAGGTTGCATTAGTATTATAGGTAAGACAGGTCCTTTAAAAGACCCGCCTATACTCCCCTATACTCCCAATACAACTTAATTCCGTAATTGCATGTATTAACTCTTAAACCTGGAGACCGACATTTCATACGTTACATTCTAAACTCGCTAACGACACATCACTAATCTTTGCATTTGCCACGATTCAATTTTCCATGCGCAGTTTGCTCCCGACGAGTGTTCTGCTGGAAGTCAGTGGGCCCGGGAAAAGGTTTAAAACAGCAGAAGTCGAGGGGTCGACGACTCTCCCGGAATGGTGAACACGTCCCGAAGGAATAATCCGGAATGGTCAGGAATTATCCGGAATAGTCAGGAATAATCCGGAATGGTCAAGAATGATCCGGAATGAATTATATTAGATTAGATTAAATTTTATTAGGTAGTAGTCTTCTCTATTCTACATAATGTGGTAACACTATTTTTATATTATTCTACATGCCATTCATACACGGTTCATACATATACAACGAACATTCTGCTTACAAAAAACACTCACGCATCATTACTATCCTTTTGCAAGGAAAAATCTCTTCACTGTAGCCATGAAGGATGCCAGATGACTCGAATTTCTAATCAACTAGAATTATATCCCATACAGAGGGTTAGGAATAATCCGGAATAGTTAGGAATAATCCGGAATGGCTAGGAATAATCCGGAATGGTCAGGATTATTAGGTTATTCCAGAATGGTGTACATAAGAAATTAGAGTCGTCGACCCCTCGGCAGAAGTAGTGGACAACACGTTAAAAGCTGAGTCTTTTAACATGTATACTAACAGTTTTGAATATTGAAATATAAGTAGTAAGTAGTGCGAGGAGTGCTTTAAACAACATCTATAATTGTTAATGCTTAATTTTGTACAATATAACTAGAATCCCTGGTTGTCTAAGTAAAAAAAAAGGATTAAGAGACAATTTGCGAGGGGGCTCAAAAACCAGGGCGCGCCCGCAACACTGGCTTCAGGGACAAGAACTATTTGTTACATTATGGATGTTCAGGGAAAGCTGCAGCAGTTCTTAGTATATTTTATGGGACCCTGGGGTAATCCGGAAAACTACACGAACTATCTAACTTTCGACATGAATAATTTTGTGGAAGCTAAATTTGGTTACAAAATTAGAAACTATGAGGCTAACGATGGGTTAGTTTGGAGGGTCGTTTCTTAATTTGAAGTTCGAGTAATAAACCAAGAACAAAAGCGGTGCAAAATAGGCAGTTACCATTGATTGGCATGGTCCCCGACATAAAAGTGAAAGCGGAGTTTACTGCGAATGCTCCTATATAAGTATTCCTTCAGCCTAAGATGACTGAGTACATAACATAAAGAGTCCTGTCGTAATCAAAACAGGGCTCCTGTCTCAAGGAAGGAGAAAAATGAAAACCAGCAGAACAGGTGTGCTACCCTTCCTCGTTTTTCGCGGCGGCTTAGAAATCAACTATGCACTTATGTCGGGCTAAGCTCGAAAGTTTGTCTCATCTGCAAATCGGGATTTCTTTATAAATGAGAAATCAAGTTCTGTAAAGTTTTGTCGGTTGTCGGAGTTCTGCGATATTTTGGTCCCTTTCGGCAAACGTCCTAATCATGCTTTCGAATCTTTAGCGAATCCTGGTCATCCGATGTCCTAAGTAGTGCTGACGCGTAAAAGACGAACAGACTTGGTGGCTTACCGAAGAAACGTCCCCACGAAAAAACTTCCCCGTGTCAAAACGTCCCCGTAACAAAAGGTCCCGAAGACAAAACGTCCCCGTGGCGAAACGTCCATTGAATATGTGTTGCTTCTCCAAATAGGCTTCAATCTGTTGAAGGCACCTGTTGCTCGCCCAATTCTACGAGTTATCTCGGTCGAGATATCTTCATCACAATCAATCCAGCTACTCAGGTACATGAACTCCTGGACTTGTTCTAGATCGCTGTTTTTGGAATGAAGAACAAGCGGCGAGCTTGTGATGGCCATGCTCTTCGATTTGCCGACATTTAATTTTAGCCCGACATTCTCTGCATAGTGTCAAGTAGCTGCTGCAACGGTTTTTTGGACTCATCGAGAAGGACAGTGTCGTCCACGAAGTCCAGATCGAATAGTTGCTTTTTGCTTACTTTTACACCGTAGCCCGATGCGAATCTCAGGGCATAACCCATTATAATTATAAAGAGCATGGGGGAAAGTACACAACCTTGACGGACACCAGACGTAATCTTGAAAAATCTGCTTGTACCGTTTTTGGTCTTTACGCACCATCATATTCATTATTTTATCGGGAATTCCATAATATTTCAGGATTCTCCGCAAAAAATCTCGGTCAACTGAGTCAAATGCCTTTCCGTAGTCAATGAACAGGAGGTAGAGCTTCTTGTTTCATTCTTTTGATTCTTGGACAAGTATTCTCAGTACAAATACTAAATCACAACATGATCTCCCAGTTCTGAAACCAAGCTGCTCTTCTCGCAAGTTTGCTTCTAGTGCTTTTCGCAAGCTGCAAGATGACAGAGGCCAATAGTTTGGATGGGACAGGGAGAGATTGATACCTCTCCAGTTATTGCAGTTCATCGTGTCTCCCTTTTTGAAGAGTTTGACTAGGATAGGATGCCTTTGCTTCAGTCTCTTGGGACCTTCCCTAAGGTCCATATCTTGTTGAAGAGGGCGAGTCAAATGGATATGCAGGTACTAACTGAGTACTTCAGGATTTCTGCTGAAATCCCATCAAGACCCGGGGCTCGTCCATTTTTAAGCTTCTTTGCTGCATGCATGATATCCTCAGCATTCGGAGACTCTGTATTGATGTCTAATTGCATAAAAGGGATATCAGGTACATTTGCTCGGTCACAGGTTCTCGGTTTATTCATTAAATTTTCGAAATGTTCGTCGACTTTTTCTGGGTCAGATATGATTAATCCATTTTCGTCCTTGACAAGGGTGATTCCGCTGCTTTGCTTTCCTACCATCTCATTTGTCAATCTGTAGACAGTCTTGGAATCCCCATTCCTAGCAGCTTCTTCAGCCAAAGCTTCTTTTCAACGAATTGTCTCTTGTCCATTATTGCACTCTTTTTTACCTCTTTGTCTTTTTCTTTGTAGAGCTGTTTTGTTGTCATCTCTGCATTTCTTGTCGTAGCTGTGAGCGTAGCCTGCTTGAGCGCCTTTCGTTCGGCAATCAGCTTCCATGTAACGTCAGAGATTCACCTTTCCTTTGGATGCTTTCGGAAACCTAGCGTAACAACATCATCGAACACTCAACATCATAAACAACACCATCATCGCAGCGTAAACAACACACAAAATAAACCAATTAAAGAAAAGACAGAAAGAAAACTGACATCTACTAAATCTTTGCTCTTTCTTTAAGAAATGGCTACAGCCGGGAGCAACACTTTGGTTTGTTTCTTGAGTATCGATTGGTTGTTGAAGTAGTCAACCGATCGTGCTTTTCAATAGTTTATATTCCAAAAATATTTTTTGTCTGGACTCAGTAGTGTCATAGTCCTAGCTATCCCTCAGCGATGAAAAAAAATTCCCATATCCGGGGACGTTTTGCCAGGGGATGTTTTGATCGGGGACGTTTTGTCGGGGACTTTTTGCCGACAACCCGACTTGTTAACCTTATTTACTCATTATTACCGAAGACACCTCACTAATCTCACCATTTGCCACGATTCACTATCTTTCATGCCATCCCGACAAGTGCTCCAGTATTCCCATAAAAAAAATTCCCATATCCGGGGACGTTTTGCCAGGGGATGTTTTGATCGGGGACGTTCGCCACGGGATGTTTTCAGTTGTTGATGCGTAAAACCGGTTTTCAGAATTTGCCAAGCTTTTGCTAGAATTGAATGAGTCTGGGAAAAGGCTTTAAGCAGCCAAACCCGTGAATCACTTATTAAAAGCAGGGCATAGTTTTACAGTATTCACGTAGTTTTGAATACTGGAACAGAAAGTGTAAATTGTGTGAGGTGTGCTTTTAAGTACAGATGCCGGTTTCCTTTCAGTGTTCAGATTGCATGGGACAAGAGGGTCACTAGGGTTTTAGAACATGCTTGTTTAGCCTCTCAGTTCACCTATGACCAGTTTCTTGTCGTTCCCTTAATTTTTAGCTACCTTTATCTCAGTTCGCACTTTTGGAATCATTCCTCCATTCTGACCCTCTACCACTTTACGAAATGTGATATTGTATGTCACGAGGATTTATATTTTCGTAAAAGCTTCCCTCAGAAATTCTAATTTCATTAGAAATTGCTTTCACACTAAACGGATACCTGTGTCAGAAGGAAATGAAATGCCGAAATTTAAGGCCGAGTTGGCGGAAAATTGAAAAACTAATTCCCTGTTTCCAAAGTTTCAAAAAAACGCGGATCGCCTTTTCCACTAAAAAACTGGAAGCTATCTGCTAAAGCGTGACAAACAGTAAGATCAGCTACCAAGCTAGAAATATTCGGCGATATTTTGCACCTTTCATGGGAGAAAAGTATAAATAAAAGGTTTGGGAACATTTCTACCGCCTTTCCGTCGACTGTGTTATTGCCCCAAGCCACCGAATAGATGAGATAGTTCTATAATTATGAAGAATAGTCCTGTTTTTGTCTAATTTAATGCGTGATGTGTAATATCACGAAACAAATTGATTGATTGATTGGAGACGAATCGGCTGTATTTGTCTCCTCAGAGTTAGAACATGAGCAATATTTCTAACATGTTATATTTTTGTATTCCTATATCTTCAAGAGCTAAATAAAGAGCAGGATTTTGCAGCAGGGGATCTTCTAGTTAGCTGTGAGGGAACGGAGTTGCAGGTCAGAAGGATCAAGCTTATCTGTCTTTTAATGTGTGGGCCTAAAAAGCGACCGTGGTCGGAACTAAAGTGAACCAGATTTGACTAGAACCCTTTTCCTTACTTTCATAGTTCTTTTTCTATTGCATCTGTATACATCTTTATAGTCTTTATTTTGTACCTTAAATTACCTTAAATTGCAGCTTGGAGCAAAATAAGGATTTCTCCTGGAGTATTCGCTCCATAGTTGACTGTATGAATTCGTCTGTACGATAGATTGTTTGATTTTGTGGTGAAACATCGCATGTTGGTACTGGTATCAACGGCATCCCAATTCAGCTTCCACTCGACGGCTTCCCACTCCTCATCAACAGATTTTTTGAAAGATTCAGCTGTTTCACAGTTAGATTTGTCCGTCTGTCCGTCCGTCTGTCCGTCCGTCCGTCCGTGAGTACGATAACTCTCGAAGGGAATGAGATATTTTGATGAAACTTGGTGTGACGATTCTTTGGGTCAAGAGTAAGGTCGAGTTCGTAGATAGGCCCTGTAGCCCTATATTTGGGGGTGGGGGTTCAAATTAAGGGACAAACAAAATATTTTTAAACAGCTAATGTGATAGTCGATTATGGAGTAAGAAGGCACGCTGAGCACGATGGTGAAAATCATTTTCTCGCCGGACAAGTAGTTCGTCCGGAATCCGGCAAAAACCAGAAAGTTTGTTAAAAGTAAAACTTTCATTTAAAGTTGGTTAAATGTTTGATTTAGGGGTAAGAAGACATGTTGAACACGACGGTGAAAACTATTTTCTCGCTGGACAAGTAGTTCATCCGGAATCCGGCACAACCGGAAAGTTGGTTAAAAGTAAAAATTCCATTTGAAGTTGATTAAATGTTTGATTTAGAGGTAAGGAGACATGAACACGATGGTGAAAACCATTTTCTCGCCGGACAACTAGTTCGCCTGGAATCCGGCCAAAACCGGAAATGTGTTAAAAGCAAAAGTTTTATCTGAAGTTGATTAGATGATAGATTTAGGGGTAAGAAGAGACGCTGTGTCCGTATATGACAATCATTTTTTACCCGGACAAATAATTAGTCCGGAATCCGGTTGTAGCCGCATTTTTTTAAGTCACAGTTTTATTTAAAGTTGATTAGATGTTCTTTATAGGGATAAGAAGATACGCTCGATTCGTTTCTTGATTTTCTTTTTTTGCTGGACTAGTAGTTCGCTCGAATTCAGGCGAAACCGCAATTTTGGCAGAAGTAAAGCAAGAAGTTTCGGTCAGTATCGTCAAAATAGATATGGCTTATAGAGGTATAGATAGAGAGATAGATAGAATATCTGAACTTGGTTTTCTCTGACGATTAGCCTGGTGAAGATTGGATCTGGCGAAGACAAGACACAATTGTCTGGATCAAATCTTAGATTTTTGGGATCCCATCGACACCTTTGGTCTTGTTTTGTATTCTTCTGCTGCGTCCACGTCTTATGATGGCTGGGTTTGTCTGAAGACTTTGGGAGACTGGCTAGTCTGGAGGATCTGATAGGCCTGGATGACGTCTCCTCTAAGATATAGATATACGTTTTATGAAATCCAGTTATAGATGTATGTGTCACTGAACGTTTGATTGAATTGTTAAATCTCCGATCGATACCTACTCCTTTATCCTAGTAAATTATGGAATATAATTGATTTATTTCACGAGTCCTAAAAATTCAAGAGAATAGCATTGGAACTTTAAAAGTAAAAAAATTGTCAAAGAAGTTCAAGATTTTCGCACTTTTTGGGATCCCAAAACGTAAGTGGAGGGATACCTATGACATCGTAAAAGTTGTCCGTCTGTCCGTCCGTCTGTAAGCACGATAACTCTCGAAGGGAATGAGATATTTTGATGAAACTTGGTGCGAGGATTTGTTGGGTCGTCGGACCAGTCGAGTTCGTAGATGGGCTTTGTAGCTCTACATTTAAGGGTAGGGGAGGGGGTTCAAATTAAGGGGCAAACAAAATATTTTGATACAGCTAACGTGATAGTCGATTATGGGGTAAGAAGACATGCTGAGCACGATGGTTTGTTAAAAGAAAAAGTTTCATTTGAAGTTGATTAAATGTTTGACTGAGGGGTAAGAAGACATGCTGAGCACGATGGTGAAAATCATTTTCTCGGCGGACAAGTAGTTCGTCTGGAATCCGGCAAAACCAGAAAGTTTGTTAAAAGTAAAAGTTTCATTTGGAGTTGATTAAATGTTTGATTTACGGTTAAGAAGGCATGTTGAACACGATGGTGAAAACCATTTTATTGCTGGCCAAGTAGTAATTCGTCTGGAATCCGGCCGACCGGAAAGTTGATTAAAAGTAGAAGTTTCATTTCAAGTTGATTAAATGTTTGATTTAAGGGTGAGAAGACATGCTGAGCATGATGATGAAAATCATTTTCTCGCTGGACAACTAGTTCGCCTGGAATCCGGCCAAAACTGGAAAATATGTTAAAAGCAAAAGTTTGAATCTGAAGTTGATTCGATGATAGATTAAGTCAAAGTTTTATTCGAAGTTGATTAAATGTTCTGTATAGGGATAAGCAGATACGCTGGATTCATTTCTGAATTTTTCGGTCAGTATCGTCAAAATAGATATGGCTTATAGAGGTATAGATAAGTAGATAGATAGAATATCTTAACTTGGTTTTCTCTGATGATTAGCCTGGTGAAGACAAGACCCAATTGTCTGGTCTTAGATTTTTGGGATCCCATCGACACCTTTGGTCTTGTTCTGTATATACTGTGCGAATGCCTTTTTATTAGGCTGCATGTCATAAATCAATTCATTCATTGATGAAATTTTATTTATGCACTTAAAAAGAGGAAAATAGTGCAGTACAGACAGACAAAGAAAAGGAAAAAAAGTACACGGAGCTTTCAATAATGTAGTAAATGCACAAGCTCAAAAAAAGAAACATTAAAAAAAAGAAAAGGGACTAATGGGGTCTAAAAAATGTTCTTCCTAGATGGAATGTGGAGAAATGGCCAAGGCAGAAACGGGAAGGTCGCAATTGCAGATAACTTTGCACAAGGGTCAGAGGGCAAAAAAGTTCCTCTAACGTTGATTCATTCAAACGACTTGAGATAGCACTGAGGTCACTGAACAGGGGGGGGGGCTATGCGCATAGGCGCCAGCTTTGGTAGAATGTATCGATGGTCAGGAGACAGGAGTTAAGTCCCCCGGTTTATGCCAGACTTCCCAGTCACGTTCGGAGTTTAACGTTGAAGATGCCCCTCGTCCCCACCTACCATCCTCATCTGTCCTACTTTCCCCATATTTATGTCTTTCCTCGTTCTGAATAACCGAGATTTATAATACTGGAATTTTCCTGAGAAATACAAACTCCAAAAGTACAGGAAAAGCAGACGGGGGACCGAACTCCAGTGGATAGTTCCTTGGAGCGAGAATAACTAGTTTGCTGACCCATGTAGGAAAGTTTGTGTCGGGCAAGGCTTGGAGGACATGGTAAGGAATATGTAAAAGTTGCGCAGTTACTCTAATGCAATACCAAAGCATAATCAAGTTTGTAAAATAAAGTTGAGAACTACGTACAGTAACCAGGGGCGTCACGTCTAGGGGGGTGAGCCCCCCCGAATGTTGTCGGTCAGTCGGTAAAAAATAGTCGGTGCTGCTGATTCTTTATTTTTGTTCTTTAAAACAATATGCTTTATCTTAAAAATCGTTGGTTTTTGGGATCCCAAAACGTATGTGAGGGGATACCTATGACATCTCAAGAATTCATTCCTCATTCATTTATTTATTTCCCTCAAGGAATATATAATGAGGAGTATTAAAATAAATTTAAAAAACACTGTCACAATTAACTTCCATAACAATAAATAACAATTGACGTAGGCTACATTAAACAATACACTGTACTTACTTAACTATTAGCTTTTATCGAAAAACGGAAACAGATTCTTCTGAGTCAGAATATTATTAGCTTTAGATACAAAATTATCAAACTTCTTCTAAATTGCCAAGGCAAGGCAGGACCTTTAACTGAAAGGGAATTAATTAGAGGTATATTTCTAGCAAATAAAGGGTATCCAAGCAAAAATTTACAATATTTAAAATAGCACACACGAACACTAGTAATCATACCACGATTAAAACCATTCACCACCACCGCTGGAAAAATAACTATTGGTAAAACAATTGACTGGTCTATACGGGCCAGAATATCACGTCTAAGCTTGCCCCTCAGATAGATTAAAGATCCAAACGTCTTCCGGATTTTTAGTTCAACATTTCTTACTACAGTTGATTGAAAATTACGTTTCACTGAATAATAGGGAATTCCAAGGTAAGTTACAACATCAAGGGGTTGGAAAAGGTTCCCACCACCACAGTTTAAGGACGAAATACCATGAGGATCATTGATAACAAAATATTGGCACTTAGAAGGACTAACGCAAAAGCCTTTTTTCCTCAGTTCCGCCACCAAAATGTTAGTATTTACAATTAGCTGAACTTTACAACGAGCCATAAGAATTATATCACCAGCGTAAGCTGTATATGTACAATCAACAGCCAGGTGTATTAGAGATGTTTTTAAAAGTCGGAACCATTCACCAAGACAAAGATTGAAAATAAAAGGTGAAAGAACCCCACCCTGCCTCACGCCCTTATTTACAACAAATTTTGACACGGATAACACTGATCTAAAAACTACTCGGACACTTAAACCAGAATACCAAGCTTTAAAAACTTTTACCAATGCAAGAGGGATATTAGCATAATATAAACTTAACAGAGATCAAGCATGCGAAAGATTACCGAAAGTACCCTTAATGTCTACCAATAGAACATAAAGTGGCTGACCCGTCTCCCAAGCAGAATTAATAATCGAAGAAAAAGTAGCGTGCGCATGGTCGCATCCCATACCTCTTGTAAAACCAACTTGATTAGATCCATAATCCAAAGAACTAAAATACTTCTTCACACAAAATTCGAACAACTTACTTATTTGGCAACTTTTAGTAATTGGCCGGAACGAATCACAAGAATCATAACGCGTTTTTCCATTCTTAGGGATAGGAGAAACTATACCTATTTTAAAAGAATCTGGGACTAATCTGGAAATAAAAATAAGGTTAAAAAATGTTAAAAGTTGTCGAAAAAATGTTAAAGGGTATGAGATATTTTGTTCAAATTTTACGCGATGACTCTCTGGTTCAAAGCACAGATCAAGTTCGAAGATGGGTCCTGTAGCTCTATATTTAGGTGTGGGGCAGGGGTTTGAAATTAAGGGACTACAAACAATATTTTAAAAGCTAATGAGATAGTCTATTTAGGGGTAAGGAAACATGCTGAGCCCGAATATGAAAATTATTTTCTTGCCGGACAAGTAGTCACCCGAAATCTGGCGAAAACCGGAAGTTTTGGGAAAAGTAAAAGTTGTATCTGCAGTTGATTAGATGTTCGATTCAGGGGTAGGAACACATGCTGAATACGAATGAGAAACTATTTTCACGTCGGACAACTAGTTCACGGTGAATCCGGAAATTTAGCATGAACTTTTTAACGTAGTCGATATAGAGTCGAGATAGAGTGAGGCAGGCCCGTATCCAGGAATTTATTTCGGGGGGGGGGGTTGCCTTCTGGTCGGACAAAAAAGCACAAAAAACACATAGATCAGAGTGAAAAGCCTATAAAAGTCACTATTTTTGTATGTTTCGGGGGGGGGGGGGGGGGGGGGGTTCAACCCCCTAACCTCCCCTGGATACGGCCTTGGAGTGAGGAGACATGATGTTGCAACTTTCGAACAAGTAATGATAAACAAAAGGTGTATGCAATCAGTTTAGTTATCTCTAAAGTCCCAACCGGAGTTTACTGGGTGGGAAAGTTAGAGTGCGTTCGACAACTAACTATCTGGTAACAATTTAACAAAATTGTTGACCAGTTTTTGACCATTGACCAACCTATCCCTTTACTCAGACATGCAAGCTCTGCGAGCGCGGGTGACATCATTTTGTTTAATTTAATTGTTGACTTCGCTCGCGCGTATAGAGAGAATGCACCCTACCCGATGAAAACGGATATTGCTACATCATCATCACGGGATCATAACAACAAAATTTAACATTGGGAGGTATAGGACTTTCAACTTTGACATTAAATTATCGACGTTTTATCATCATTCTGAGCCAGGGACTTGCTGGAATGCTGATTCGGCTATTCCTTAACCGTATAATTATATTTTTGCAAAAGAGTTTCCATGGAAGTAAGAGCTTGAAGACTTCAAAGTTTCAACACAAAAACGGAGTCTCGAATCCTATTGGTCGGCGATGACGCGGATTTGAAAAAATGTGTCATAATCGACCAGTAGAACGAGAGTCCGTCTTTGCTCACAAACTTTGACGCCTTCAAACTCTTACTTCCATGGAAACTCTTTGGCAAAAATAGAATTATCCGGTTAAGGAATAGCCCAATTAACATTCCAGTAAGTCCCTGGCTCAGAATGATGATAAGCCGTCGATAATTTAATTTCAAAGTTAAAAGTCCTATTTTCCCGAATGTTAAATTTTTTCGTTACGATCCCTTCCGTTTTCGTCGGGTATGGTGCAATCTCTCTATACGCGCAAAGTTAATTGGGTTTGTTGGGATCCCAAAACGTAAGTGGAGGGATACCTATTATATAGCAAAAGTTGTCCGTCCGTCTGTAAGCACGATAACTCTCGAAGGGGGTGAGATATTTTGATGAAACTTGGTGTGGGGATTCTTTTTGTCACAAGTAAGGTCGAGTTCGTAGATGGGCGTTATAACCCTATATTTAGGGGTGGGGGAGGGGGTTAAATTAAGGGGCAAGCAAAATATTTTTAAACAGCTAATGGAACAGTCGATTATGGAGTAAGAAGACATGCTGAATATGATGGTGAAAATCATTTTCTAGCCGGATAAGTAGTTCGGCTGGAATCAGGCCAAAGCCGGAAAGTTTGTTAAAAGTAAAAGTTTTATTTGAAGTTGATTGGATGTTCGATTTATGAGTAAGAAAACATGATGAACACGATGGTGAAAATCATTTTCTTGCTGGGCAAGTAGTTAGGCCGGAATCCGGCCAAAAGCGGAAAATTGTTAAAAAGTATTTGTGGTTGATTAGATATCCGATAAGATATAAGAGAGAAGAGATGAAGAGTAAGAAGAGATGCTGAATCCGTGTATGACAATCATTTTTTACCCGGACATATAGTTCGCCCGGAATCCAGCTGGAACCGGAAAATTTGTTATAAGTTAAATTTTAATTTGAAGTTGATTAGATGTTCGATATCGGGGAAAGAAGATACGCTGAGTTCGTTTTTTGGTTTCCTTTTTTTTTTGCGGATAGGTAGTTCCGGAATTCGGCCAAAACCGGGAAATTGTCAGAAGTAAGACAGAAAGATTTATAGGGGTAAACATAAACATGCTGAATCCATATCTGAACTTGGTTTTCTCAGATGATTAGCTTTTTGGCCTTAATCTGTTTCTGAATTTAATAGTAAAAATGTTCAAAGATTCTGACGAAGACAAGACCCAATTGTCTGGATCAGATATTGAATTTTTGGGATCCCATCGAAACCTTTGGTCTTTTTATAATTAGAAGACTGTTTAAACCTAGCGTACATATTCTTTGGGTTTTGGATTGTCGGGGCGGGGGGGGGGGGGTCGAAGGGGCGATATAAGTTGTTCAAATTCGTAGAAGTATTCACTGGCAAATTACAGGCCAAGTCCGTAGATGGGTGCTTTAGCCCTATATTTAGAGGCAGAGGAGGTGGTTTCAAATTAAGGGTAAAAACAAATAGGTTTATTAGCTAATGAGATATTCTTTTAAGGGGTAAGGAGGCTCACTGTATCCATATCTGAACTTAGTTTTCTTGCCGTAAAAATAGTTCTCCAGGAATTCAGCCAAAACTGGAAATTTGGTTGAAGCTCAAAGTTGTTTCTGAAGTCGATTAGAGATTCGGGGATAAGGAGACATGCTGGATCAAATTTTGAACTTTATTTCCTTGAAAGATAAGCTGTCAAAATTTGCAAAAACCTGGAAATTTGGATTGAAAGGTTCGGCTCTCAGCGTCACTAGATCTTTGCTCTGCATGCAATTCGCCGGGAATGCTGCTAAAATACGACGAATTTGGTGGAAAAAAAAATTCTAGAAGGCCTGTTTGAGGTCGATTAGATATGAGATATTGGAGTAAACATGCTTTTGAATCTGTATCTGAGCTTGGTGTACTCATTCGAGTAAACAAACTTCAAAACGGTAACATTATTTTGTTGTAAGGCTACATATTCAAGCGGTTGATTGAAAAGCTAATGAAATAGTCGATAAAGGTGTAAGGAGACATGCTTAATCCGAATGTGAAAATTATTCGGAATCCAGCAAAAAACAGAAAGTTTGTCAAAAGTAAAGGTTTCATCAGAAGTTGTTTAGAGGGTAATTTAAGGATTGGGACACATGCTGGATCCGAATATGAAAATTATTTTCTCGTCGGACAAGTAGATCGCCTAGAATCCGGCAAAAACCGGAGAATTTGCTAAAAGTAAAAGTTTTATTTGAATTACATTAGGTGATCGATTTACGGGTAAGAAAACATGCAGAATTGATATTTGACGATCATTTCCTACCCGGACACGTAGTTCACCACGAATCTGGCTGAACGCGGAAATTTTTTTAGAAACTGAAGTTTCATCTGAAGTTGATCAGAGATTGGACATAGGGGTAAGGAGACAGGCTGAATCCGCTTTTGAACTTCAGTTTTTGTTATACAAGTAGTTCGACTGGAATCCGGCCGAAACTGGAAACTTGGCAGAAGGTAAGGCAGGAACTTTCGTCAAAGTAGATATGGCGCATGCTATAGGGGTAAATACACATGTTGAATCCATATTTGAACTTGGTCTTCTCAGATGATGACCATTTGTCTTAATCTGTTCTAAATTGTATTAGTAAAGTGTTCAAGGAGTCTGGGAAGACTGGATCAAATGCCTGGATCAAATATTACATTTTTGGGATCCCATTGAAACCTTTGGTCTTGTTACTCGTGCCTCGTGTGCCATGCCATGCCGTGCCGTGCCTCTTTTTTGGGATCCCAAAACGAAAGTGGACGGATACCTATGACTTCATAAAATTTGTCCGTCGAGGGGTTTCAAGTTAAGGGGCGAAATAAAAAAACATTTTTAAAAGCTAATGAGATAAAAGATTATGATACGAGGAATAATCATAGGCTTGTTAGTGAGTCGCGTAAGAGTAGTAGAGCGTTATTTATAATTAGAAATAGTGGTTTGATTGTGTGGAATAATCTACCGGCAAGCATTTGGGAGTCTGACAATCATTTATTGTTTAAGAATAGATTAAAAAAATATTTGTTGGGTAATTGATTTGGTTGTTTAATGAAGATTGGGGCAGGATTGAGGAGGGGAATGGGAATTGGATAGGTTATGGGTGTTTGAGTGAAGAAAGCTGATTTGGAGCGAGTTGAAGACACTAAGTGTATAAAAAAAAAAAAAAAATATTGATCAATAGATCTTGATAATTTGATGTCCGTCTTGCACAGGTGACCTGTTGTCACATATTGAGACGGGCTATTGGTTCAAGAATATGTTCAACATGTTGTTGTAGAAACGTTGAAGAAATAAATTCCTTCCGTCCTTCCTGTCCGTCCGTCTGTCTGTCCGTCTGTAGGCCCGATAACTCTCGAAGGGAATGAGATATTATGATGAAACTTGGTATGTAAACTCCCTGGGCCAAGGGAAAGGTCGCTCGGTAGCTCAACATTTAGGGTTGGGAAAGGGGGTTCAGAATAAGGGGCGAACACATTTTTTTTAAAGCTAATGAGATAGTTGATTTACGCGTAAGAAGACGTGCTGAACACAAATGTAAAAATTATTTCTCGCAGGACATATAGTTCGCCCGGAATCCGGCCAAAACCGGAAAGTTTGTTAAAAGTGAAAGTCTTACATAAAGTTGATTAAATGTTCCATTTCGGGGTAAGAAGACTTGCTGAGCATTTATATGACAATCATTTTCTTGTTCGACAAGTATTTCGCCCGGAATCCGTCCCAAACCGGAAAATTTGTTATTCATTAATTTATTTGTACTACATAGACTACATAACAAAAAATATAATAAAGTAAAAGTAAAAGTTTTATCTGTAGTAAAAGTTTTATCTGAAGTTTTGTTAAGAGTAAAAGTTTTATCTAAAGTTGATTGGATCTTCAATTAAGAGTAAAAGTTTTATCTAAAGTTGATTGGATGTTTAATGTAGGGGCAAGAAGACAGGTTGTCGACCCCGCTTTTGAATATAATTTTCTACCCGGGCATATAGCTCGCCTGGAATCCGGCTGAAACCGGACAATTTGTTAAAGTAAAAGTGTTGTCTGAAGTTGATTAGATGTTCGATATAGGCGTAAGGTGATACGCTGAATTAGTTTTTGAGCTTTAGTTTTTGCCGGAAAAGTAGTTCGCCCAAATCCGGTCGAAGCCGGAGATTGGCAGAGACACTTGTTCTTGACAAGACACTTGACAAGGGTCATGCATGTCAGATTACCCGTTCCAAAGTTCTGCATGTTACTACTTTCCGGATTCCCCATGCCTCCACTCCCCCTACGATGGCTTGATCGGAGAAGTAATTATTTGTAAGTTAATCTGGTGAGGTCCTTGATGCCTGCCAAGTTTCATCGTCGTAGCTTATTTGGAAGTGCCAAAACTAGCAAAACCCGGACAGACCGACAGAAGGACAGAGCGATAGAAGACGGACCGACAGACAGTACGATCGTTATATGGCACTTGAGTATACTCAAGTGCCATACAAAAACTGGGCCTTGTGTGGGCACTGGGCATTCTTTTTATGGCACACCGGCCAAGTGCCATATACCGATCACTCTTCCGTCGGTCGTTCTGTCTGTCGGTCGGTCCGGCGATCACGAGTAAGGGTACTTCCAGATGTGCTAGGATGATGAAATTTTGCAGGCATATCACGGACCCGACCAAACTGACATGAAAATGGTCACTTCTCCTATTCAGTCATCGTGGTGGGAGTGGAGGGAGGGGGAATCTGGAATATTGACGTAATTTTCAAACATCATCTCATCGGACACAAACTTAACTTGACAGTTTGAAAGAGCTCTTATTACAGATGTATCATTTCGTGTCCGGACCGGATCCAATAACTCAGAGGGGGATCGGAAATCTCGAAACAGGCTTAAAGTGGAGGGAACGGGATGAAGCTTGGTGAGAAGAACAAGGACTAGTTGTAAATACACTTTTTACAGAAATGGTCCGGATCTGCGCACTGTGACGGGGTTTTCCAAAAATCCGATGGCCGCGAGCTAAGGTACAGATGCACTTGAACGATGAAATTCACTGGTGTATTGGAGACCCGATCAGACTGACTTCGAAGCAGTCATATCCTCGATCCGACTATCTTCGGGGGAGTGGAGGGAATTGGAATCCGGACTACCAGAATTTCATGCCTAATATAACTTTCGAACGGTTGGTCGGATCCGAAGGAAACTTGACAGTTGACAAAAGGACGTGATTCTGGTCTCACGAACACGTTCATAGCTCCCTAAGGGCCCGTGATCCTTTGTACCTTAAGCTCACGAATTTAAGCCCCCTTAAAGTGCGTATCTTAACTGCAAAGTGAAAAAATACTTTCGACCAAAAAGATTCATTTTCGTGATTCCGAAGCGCACGTGACTATTTTCCCTCAAGGGTGTTGCTTACGAATGAATTTCCAACACTTAAAGCACCAATATTATGACAAAGTTGAAGAAACATTCTTAAGAGGGTCCAAGGGCCCATGGTCATCTGTGCCCAAAGTATCAAGTTCAGTTTGAACCCCTCAAAGTGCGCATCTTATCCACAAAATGCGAAAATAATAACACTTTTGAGCGAATGATATACTTTCACACCCAAGGGCCCATGATCATTTGCGTACTAGTGCATTTGCTTACAGAATGGATTCCTAGCCCCGTTAAATTGCGCATTGTAACCGCAAAGTGTTTGGCATATTTTTACTAAACCATATATTTTCATGAACCCGAAAGGTCCATAATCGTCTGCGCCTCAACACTGCAAGAATCTTAGCTATTACCATTACCTAATGCGTATGCTTGCAAGTGCCATGTGAGCTTACAGCTCGTGTTCTTAGTACAATTTTTACGTGCCATTTATGCTCGTCCACCGTTACAAATTCTAGTGTAGCGAGTATGATTGTTTCTGTGTTTAGTCCACATCACTATAGAGCATACTTCTGTGTCCCAATCAGTTGTCTGTACATATTACATTTTTGGGATTCCAAAACGTAAGTGGGGGGATACCCACGCCATCGCAAAAATGTCCGTCTGTCTGTGAGCACGATAACTCTCGAAGGGAATGAGATATTTTGATGAAACTTTGTGTGAGGATTCATTGCGTCAAGGGTAAGATCAAGTTCGTAGATGGGCTCTGTAGCCCTACATTTAGGAGGGGGGGGGTTTAAATTAAGGGGCAAACAAAACATTTTTAAACAGATAACGTGATAGTCAATTATGGGGTAAGAAGACATGCTGAACACGATGGGGAAAACCGTTTTGTCATCGGAATGTAGTTAGAATAACAAGTAGTTAGCCCAGAATCCGGCCAAAACCGGAAAGTCTGCTAAAAGTACAAGTTTTATTTGAAGTGGATTAGATGTTTGAGCTAGGGGTAAGAAAACATGCTGATCATTTTCTCGTCGGACAAGTAGTTCGCCCGGAATCCGGCCAAAACCGGAAAGTTTTCTAAAAGTAAAAGTTTATTTGGAGCTGATTAGATGTTCATTTAGGAGTAAGAAGACATGCTGAACACTTATGTGAAAAAAAATTTCTACCCGGACAAATAGTTCGCCCGGAATCCGTCCAAAACCGGAAAATTGTTAAAAGTTAAAGTTTTATTTGTAGTTGATTAGATATCCGATTTAGGGGTAAGAAGAGATGCTGAATCCGTGTGAAAACCATTTTTTACCCGGACATATAGTTCGACCGGAATCCGCCGGGAGCCAGAAAATTCGTTATAAGTTAAATTTCCATTTTAAGTTGATTAGATGTTCAGTATTCGGGAAAGCAAATATGCTGAGTTCGTTTTTGAGCTTTCTTTTTTCTTCGGACAAGTAGTTCTGGAATTCGGCCGAAACCGGGAAATTGGCAGAAGTGGCAGGAAGTTCTCGTCAAAACAGATATGACTTAAAGGGGTAAATACACATGCTGAATCAATATCTGAACTTGGTTTTCTCAGATGATTGGCTATTTGGCCTTAATCTGTTTCTGAATTTAAATAGTGAAATGTTCAAGGAGTCTGCTGAAGACTGGATCTGGCGAAGACCTCAATTGATAAAAATGAAATGATAACGTGAGAGAGACCACGAAGTGAATAGTGACAGTAGATAGCATCACTGTCGGACCAAAATGCCATTTATTCTGTAAATTTCTCTGTTTATTTCTTGAAGGTGCTACGGTCAAAGGAAATCCGCACATCTTCATCGCATTCATATGTTAGTCCATATTCAACTAGAAAGCGGTACCTACCTGTGTGTTTGCTAGAAAAGAGCTATCCACTCGAAACACGAATTGGAGACTAGGAGAGGCGGATCTTCGGCTATGTGTTTTGTTAACTAGGGGCAGTTCTCTTTGACATGGTATATAAAACTCCACTCCGCTTAATATATGTGGGTCGGAAACTAGCAAAAACCGTTTTTTTTTTGGCACAGAAGAGTTTTGTGAACCTCTCCAAAATGCAACAGAATATTATGCAATCCAGCCTGAGGTACATTAAGTTCCGTGGAAACTAGAGGTCAGACCCTTGACTTCTTATAGCATTGAGCTGAAACAGGTGGACTAGAAAACTGTTTATCTAGTCACTGCTCCAAACTCTGGTGGCACAGTATTTCCTCGAGGGGTCTCTCAATGGTTTACAACAGATCAATATTTTCTTCCATTTTACATTTATTAATTCTTTTCAAACTCTCATTGCAGCTGTTTTCCATTTTTTCATTCCAAGTTTCTTTTCATCTTAAAGTTCTAAACCACTGGCTATTCTTTTGCGGCAAAAAGTTTACTTATTAATCTCCCCTCCCCTCCACTTCAGATCCGAAACTTTCGTAGAGCCCACAGACTGAGCAGAGCGGCTCTTGGGAGTGTCATATACCATGTGATAAAAGTGGCAAGTTTCTTGACGTTGATGTATTTGTAAGATCCTGGAGTTAAAATGAGGCTTCAGCGAAGCTTCACTGAGATAGGGGTATTAAAAGAGAGTCCTGACAACCTTATTTCGGGAAAGAAGGATGCTTTGAGCATATGAGATTTGGGTGGAATGACGTTGACTTATGTCTAATCCTACCCAGGGGAGTAGACATAAAGCGGTCGTAAGTTGGAGCAAGGGACCATACTTCTTACAACAAGTTCAGTCTGGAGTAAAAGGATTCTCGGAAGAATAATATACGACCTCTCATGATAGTAGCTTTATTTGAAGAACTGAACAAAGGACGCAGTAAAAAGTACCTGGTCCTTTAGTGATTATCCTGAAATAAATGAATGAATGGTTTTTTTAAACTCGTTTCAAACAGTGTGACAAATGAAAGCTGCTGTAACTTTAAAAAGTATTAAATTAGTATTAGTGCGAAACCATATTTGCAACTAATTATTCCTTCTGCCCAAGTTAACTGCTTATTATACTCGAGAGTGCAAAATGGATACGTCAGCTGAAATTTTGTTAGAGCTATATTTCGGCCCTTCTTGGCTAGGGTCCCGCTAAAGTTCGAAAAACAAATACATAGATGGCACTTTACACGAGGGACTTGTACCGTGACCACATAGATGGCACTTTACACAAGGGACTTGTACCGTGTAAAGTGCCATCTATGTATTAAATTCCGTGACATGGGGATGTGAACTGGTTAAATGAATTTGCCTTCGTGAGGGATCACTTGCCGGCTTCTACCGGACTACTGTAGTGGTTTGCGAACTCTGTTCACAAGCCCCTCGGCAGCTGAGATCGTTGAGTGACTGCCTTGTAGGCAGAGGGTCCTGGGTTCAAATCCCGGCTGAGAAGCATTTTTGTTTATCAGTTCACTACTTACAAAATGGAAAAACAAACTTGTGGAAAACTATACTTGTGGCCACTATAAATTTAATACGACTAGAAGAGCTTGTAAGGAACTGCCAACATGTCATTGAAATAAAATCTCATCAGACCTATCCACCTAGCGTCATCATACGCGACTCGCAGTAAGCTTTTTCCTTCTCTTTTTCTTATATAGACCATATCTTGTAGAGATAATGACGTTTAATTGTGACCGTGTCTTGAGCATGTTAACTGGGTATAAGTAAGTAAGTAAGTAACTTATTTTTCACCCGCCGTTTTTGAAAGCTGAGTAGAAATAAAACGAAAGAAATAAACAAAATGAAATACAGAACACATAAGATAACACAAATTTTCCGTTTGTTTTATCATGAGCGCATGAGCTGGGCTCTCAGCAGTGGAATTTATAAAGAATATATTTAAAATGGGTAATTGAAATAACCTTGACCTTGGTCTGAAGGAATGCTTCGAGTTGGAGTTATGATGGAAAACTCTCAACTTTTCCGCTCGGAATCGATGATGCTGAAATACGGGCGGTAATTCCGGTTCACAATAACAAGAGACTGATCGTCTGTTACTCCCTTTATAGTCAGAGATCCGCCAAACAGAACCGAAACAACGGTAGACGTCCCCATAAACTCTCGTGGTGTGTCCCTTATGACTGTGTAAATCTGGGACAGCGGAAAGTCCTTTCTGGAAACATCTGCACTACAGAGGCGACTGAGAATTTTCCAGGTTTTTGTGTTGTTGCGAAGACGACGTTTACTGATTTACGTAAGTGTATAACGGGAAATGGGGCACAGAGCATCGTGTTTTGTTCTTGCTATACCGTTAGCCAGATATGTAACGCCTCCAGCCTTTCTCATTTCCTTTACTGTGTCTGTGCAGTATAATTTAATTCCGGGTGACCGCGTGATACCAAGGGTCCAGATCTTTTTGTATTCCGCTGTTGACCCAGGAACCTAACTTTCGGATCCTCTTGAAACAAGCAGTTGCTAGTACTCTTGTCGTTAGTTTCGTTTAAGTTGCTTGAGGGTAGGTTAATTGTGATAAAAATATATGATTAAACGAAAAAATTCTTCAATAATGATGAGGCAAAATCTTCACTTACGGTAATCATAAATAAACTTAAATGGTTACACACTGTCAGAATTTTCATAACAGATTACACAAGGATGCGCGGTTTCCACAGATAATGCGTGACAGATAACACTTCGGATGTTATCTGTTGTGTCTCAGAATAACAAGCGTTACCATCAGGAAAACCGCCAAAAAGTATCTGCTTAGTTTTCTGACATCATGATGACAAGGAGTAAAGTCAGTAGATGTTTTGTTGGCTGTTTTTTTGCTCTTCCTAACAAAGCTTGTTATGCTTTTCGTCCGGAACGTTTTCAAACACAGCAGATACCATCCCAACTGTTATCTGCTATGCATTGTCTGTTGAAACCGCGCATCCTTGTGTTATATGTTATGAAACTTCTGATGGTGCAACGGCAGTTTATTTCGATCTTTAACAACAAAATTATTATAAATATCCCGCGAGGGATTCACTTGTAGACCACGACCTAACAATTCAGTCTACATCGTATGTGCCTTATCACTTCGTATGTAGATATCAAATATAGAGACTTTTGGTATTGTGGTTGTGAGGATATAACTTTCGGGTCCCAGTAGGCTGGGTTTATTTTTCGTCGGTTATTACCGGGATCGACTAAAAAGAGGCACGGCATGACGCAGGAGACACTAGTAATAAAAAGAAATTTGCAAGTAGTAGAAATAGACAAGTCTATAAGTGAGAGTTCGTAACTGCAAAGCCTAAAAGGAGACACGTTCCAACAGTGTTCCTACCCCTCACTCGGAAGCCTGGACCCTTTTAGTTTTCGTGCCTCTTTTTAGCAGTCGTGCTTCTTACACTACTGTTAGCGTGTTCCACCCTTCTAACAATAGTTACTATTAGTTACTATTTCCGTTCCATCCTCACGAAAAGTTACTACGCTGACCGTTCCAACCTTCTCGAAATAGTAACTAATAGTTACTATTTGCTTACCATGCTCGGGAGCGTGGTAAGCGTTGTAACTACGCATCTCTGGAACGTGATTGGTCGGATTCCCCCATGGCATGATATTCTGCTGGAAAATAGAAAAATCGTTCCAGCCTTGACGGCAGAAAGCCAGAATTTGTAACGTCATGCGTAGTAACTACGGTAAGTAGGGTGGAACACGCAGTGTATGTCGTGCCGTGCAATGCCTCTTTTTAGTTGATCTTGTTATTACCTCGTTCCCTTTGTTATGGCGTGTCTACGTCTGTAAAGAGCTGTCAGTCATCCGGTGTTTCAAATAAGTTCAAGGTTCAAGGTTTTAATTACACTTCTGTATAATATGATAATAAATAGAGGGTCAGCCGGGGACACAAGATCGATTGACAAAAATGTGTTGGGCGACATTCGATATCGATAATGATATATCGGACCAGATATCGATATCGAATATCGACACGTAAATATCGATATCGAATATCAACACGTAAATATCGATATCGAAAACGATATTTGTACAATACATTTATAATTATCGTATATAATCCAAACTAAATTACATTTATATATGCGGAATTGGAGCAATGTGTTTCTCGTAATCAAGTTTTTATTTATTCTAAGTTTGAGACGATGCAAGATACTTTTTAACGACAATATTGTTCTTCAATTTGGCGGAAGAAGACGTATATTATAGCGAAAAATGCAAATGTTAGATCTATATATCGAATATCGAAAAATTCGAATATTTCCCAACATTATTTCAAATATGTCTGATTCATAAGTGGCGAGGGTAACGTGGGTAACGTCAGGTAACGTGGCTCATTGGTATGAAACGATACTTTAATAGTCTCAGAAGGATAAATATAGGTTTATTTACATTAACTACTCGTTGAGAGTCATTTAGTGGGCCAGAAATGTACTTACTTATTGACAAAATTGTTGTGTTACTATACTACATCATGACTATATAATACTATATCACTACATCATATATCTCGTCCTCTGAATTATGTCGGTTAAAAACAATAGACAAGCACCAAACTTTCATTGAATTTATTTCAACCACAATCCGCGCGAATAATCTACCTTCAGCCCGCTCTCAAATTCGTTGTACATTTGAAATACCTCAAGGCCAGCGGTAATGGCAATCGATGAAATATTAAGAACGAACTTGCATCCTTAAATTAAACAGACCAAAGGTGTCGATGGGATACCAAAAACTTAATATTTGATCCAGACAATTGGGTCTTGTCTTCGCCAGATCCAGTCGCTTCGCCAGGCTAATCATCAGAGAAATCCAAGTTCAGATATACCTTTAAAACCCATATCTGTATCGAAACTTCCTGCTTTACTTCTGCCAAATTTCCGGTTTTGCCCGAATTCCTAGCGAACTACTAGTCCAGCAAAAAAAAACTTAGCCCTATAAAGAACATCTAATCAACTGCAAATAAAACATTGACTTAACAAAAAAAATCCGGTTATAACCGGATTCCGGACTAATTATATGTCCGGAGTAAAAAATGATGTCATATACAGACTTAGCGTCTCTTCTAACCCCTAAATCTGTCATCTAATCAACTTCAGATAAAACTTTTGCTTTTAACATATTTTCCGATTTTGGCCACATTCCAGGCGAAGTAGTTGTCTGGCGAGAAAATGGTTTTCACGATCATGTTCAGCATGTTTGCTTACCCTTTGATCGAAAATTTAATCAACTTCAAATGCAACTTTTACTTTTAACCAACTTTCTGTGTTTTTGCCGGATTCCGGACGAACTACTTGTCCGGCGAGAAGATGGTTTTCAGCCGTCGTGTTCAGTATGTCTTTATACACCTAAACCAAACATTTAATCAACTTCAAATGAAACTTTTACTTTTAACCAACTTTTCGGTTTTGCCGGATTCCGGACGAACTAGTTGTCCGGCGAGAAAATGGTTTTCAGTGTCGTGCTCAACATGTCTTCTTACTCCATAATCGGCTATCGCATTATCTGTTTAAAAATACTTTATTTGTCCCTTAATTTGAACCCCCTCCTCTAAATGTAGGGTTACAGAGCCCATCTACAAACTTGACCTTACCCTTGACCCGAAAAATCCTCACACCAAGATTCATCAACAAATTTCATTCCATTCGAGAGTTATCGTGCTTACAGACGGACGGACAACTTTTGCGACGTCATAGGTATCCATCCCTCCACTCACGTTTTGGGATCCCAAAAACGTGTTACATAAACACTCTCTCAATTGGACCATAATAAGTTTGGAAGATTCCTTAAGCTTTCAATGAAGCATCGAGGGGGTTTATTTAGTTGGAAATTTCTGAATAGATGATGTCGTTCTTTTGTTTTGTTTTTATGTATTCCATTGTCATGGCCCTCGGGCTTTTTTGTGCAAATATATATAATGTCATATCTTACGTTCGCAGACGTTTTGCGTCGTTTGAACATGTCTTACTAGGAAAAAAAAAATCAATGCTTGGGATTTTTGAACAAAATCCATACGGAGGCATTCCACGTGTTCTCGCCGCTTTTCGTCGTTGGAGTTCCCAGGAGTGTTTCCCTCTATTCTCGTGGTTCCTCTCGGCTTCCCAAGCCGAGCTCCCCTCGGGAATGACGAGCTGGAACTCGCTGACTATAACGGGGGACGATCAACTAAAAAGAGGCACGACACGGCACTATATATTGTAGGAGGCACGAGTACTAAAAAGAGGCACGAATCTTAAAGGGTCCTTTCAGGCTTCGGAGTAAAGAGTAAAAAGGTAAAGGTATCAGCACTAGCCTTGACAGGCCAAGCTGGCGGTGCTGATCTCCGACTCTCGGCCCTCAGCCAGGAAGTGCAAATGGGGGGCTGGGGGCCAGCCATCCTGTGCTTTCACACACCCTTCCTGTCACCTTCCCGGATTTCTCCAGGTACCCATTTGAAGCTGGCTTCGGAGTTAGGGGCAGAAGTAACGCTTTAACGTGCCTTCTTTTAGGCTGTGGAGTTACGACCTCTCACTTACTTGTCTACTTCTACTATTTGCTAGTCTATTCTTTATTATTCGTGCCTCCTGTGCCCTGTCGTGCCGTCCCATGCCTCTTTTTTGTCGATCCCCAATTCCTCTTCACATGTAGCAAAAAATACTGTCCTGCGTAGTCCTACTAAGTCTTACGTACAGAAAACAATCTGTTCGAAAAAGTTTTAATAGTTAACATGCCTCTATCTTGGTCGATATCAGAATAACAACCTCTAGGGCCGTTTAAAAAATAAACGAGAGTCAGGATTCCGGTTATTGGGATTTCTTCATCTTCTTCTTTGTTCTGAGGCAGGATCCCTGTTTTGACTTCAGTCAGCGAACCCGGCTTCTACCCTATTATTTTGTCTTTTTTGCGGTATTCTATTATCACTACTAGATATAAACGTCTGTAACTGACACGACAGTAGAAAGCGTCACTGCAATTTCTTTCATGATCAACTCAATACTATTTGTATTCCTTCTCGTGGGCGCCCTTAGGCAGGCGGGTACCTTGATGTTACCGAAACTTTGCGTTATGGTGACGGTACGAGCGTAATAATCCATGACATGGTTCGAGCAAAATGCTGTAGTTCTTTTCTTCATAAGTAAAGAAAATTCGAAATTATTGAAGAAAATTATGAGCTTCTAGCTTTTGTTTAAGCATGTATAAGCTGTTCGATCGCTCCTAAAGGTTCTGTTATGTATACCGAGATACTGTTGTTACGGGTTTAAGTAGTGAGACGGATTAGGTATTCCTGATGAAAACAGTCAAAAACTAAAATTTTTCGCCTGATTTTGTAATCTCTAATAGCATGCAGCAGTAAAGAATGCCATGAGATGCTAGATGCTACTTGGAATCATTGCTTAAGATTGTCGCAGTCTGAACCACAGTTAAATGCCTTTCATACTACTACATACACTTGAGGATGAAGTTATATCATACAACACGGGCTACGAATTTGTCAGCATCTTTAGGAAAATAAAGAAAACCGCCCGAATGCAAAGTGTTGTTGAAAAAAAAGGAGTAGTATCACAGAATGCTAGAATTCCATTCATTATTATTTCGTGACAGACCATGAGAGGGGAAAGTCATTCGTCTCTCTCTCGTCTAGGACGCCTATATCGCATCCGCAGGAATTGTTTCTTAGGTAAACAACCGAGAGCTACTGCCAGACCCGGTCGTTAGTCCCATTATTGTTCAGTTTACCCTCTTGCCACGGCAATAATAGTCCCTTTGAGCTTGTCTTTTTCTTGGGACTGCATTAGCTGAGCGGAAATTAGATACTTCTAAGGATCACAGAAAGAAAAAAAGGCGAAGCAAGGGTCGTTAAAAGGCTCTAAAAGAGACGTCGGTGGTTGCCAGGTTCTTGTTGGAGTGCTGGTTGTATCTTTGCTACTGGACGATAAACTGTCACTGTCGTATAATGATAATCAGAGGGGTTTTGTTCATAGCCCGCCAGAGACTGCAAAGACAGACGTGAATAAGAATCATAAAAGAACAATACCAAAGTTTCCTCTGGGATCCGAAAAAGGGATATCTACTGAACTTCTTCAACCAAACGTTCGGGTCTTGTATGTTTACAGTCTTCGCTATCGCTATACCCAGAATTGAGGTCAGATGGCGTAGCCGTAGTATACATTATTTGAATGTATGTTTCAAAGTCAGCTTGGGCTCAAGGAATATTTATTTAACGGAGTATTTTGTGCTTTCCAAAATTTCCGCATTCTGATCGTATCTTTTACGCGGTACTAAAGCAAAACAATAGACGGATCCAGTCTAATCCAGTCTAGGTTTTCTCGGATTATGACCAAACAAAAGAACCGCTGAAAAAAATAAGAACAGAGATGAATTTGCATGCTTTCTTACCCCCAAATCTAAGTTCCGATCGACTTTCGGATTAACTTCAACTTACTCTATTTAATTGCCGGGTTACGCCGGACAACACTTGGGATGTAATCTGTTGTGATTTTGACAACAATATGCATTAATGTTTTGCATAACAAGCATTGCCAGGAAAAGCCGAAAAAACGGCGGACTTTTCTCGTATCATGATGACAAAGAAAAAAGTCATCAGATGCTTTCTCGGTGTTTTTCGGGTCTTCCTGACAATGCTTGTTATGCATAACATTTAATTCATAATGTTTTCAAAATCTCAACAGATTACATCCAAGTGTTGACTCTTGAAACTGCGCATCCTTGTATTGCCTGTTATGAAACTTCTGACAGTGCACCTACCATCTCTGGGCCCCGAGGCGGTCCACTTGGGCCCCCACTTGGGCCCCCGAGGTCGGTCCACTTGTAGGATGGAGCTGAAAAACTACATCTACCTAAATTATTCGTATTTATACTATATCTAACTTAACATCATGGGCCCTTGTTATAGCCCTTTTGATTATTATGTGCCACATAGATTTTCCATCTAAAGAAACACGGCAGATTCCGGGAAACAGCTAATCTCGGAAGGCGCGCCTCTGCTCCTGTTTCCAGTCTTAGAAGTAGAATAAGTCACGGTAATTAGCTTGAAAGAGTCTATTAGCTGGGAAGCTCGCGAGATTAAGATTTTTCCGAGATGTTGGTCGTTGCTTAGTTGGAAAACCGTATTCAAGGTGGAAATTTGGAGACGGGTGGAGATTTGAGAATTGTTCCTTGGGGAATCTTTCTCTTGATGAATAATGCCTGAAATTTTCGAAAAATCGCAAAAATCGCATTTTTTTTCAAATCCCATCCCTGCCATGTAGAGCTGTGCCAGCCTTCTCGTCGCATAGCAACCGATAGCAACATCTCTGGAGCAGGGTGTGGCATGGACCCAGTGTTGCCATCGGTCGCAGAATTCTGCGACTTGTCATAAGCAAGGCCGTATCCAGGGGGTGGGGAGGGTTAGGGGGTTGACCCCCCCCCCCCAAAAAAAAAAAACATATACAAACAATCAGTTTTGTAGGGTTTTCCCTCTGATTTATGTCTTTTATGTACTTTCTTGTCGGAACCACAGGCAATCCCCCCCCCGAAAGGCAAGGCACCCCCCCCCCCCGAAATAAATTCCTGGATACGGGCCTGGTCACAAGTCTTCGACCAAAAATGTCGCGAATTCCGCGATTTCAAAGCATTTTGGCCAGTTTCTAAGCAACTATTTTCAGAAAAAACATTTTTGTTTTTACAATTATTAGCTCCAGAGCGAATTGGAGCTTATTGTAATTATATTGCAACTATAAGAGCAAATCGGAACCTTAAAATATACGAGTTGTTCATTGAAACTGAAAAAAAATAACCGAATTTTCTGGTTGCCAGGATGTCTCAAATTTGTGCATCCATGTCACAGGTTCCGGCCCCCTCCCGCCTGCGTTGGAAAATAAATTTCATTTTCTGTTTTGTAAGTCCTTATCCAAACATGAATCTCTGAATCTGAATCGGAATCAGTGTTTCAGTTCTATCAACGGAAGGAAGTGTAATTACAGCCTTGTGTATGGGAATTTCTCCCACTGGGAATTTTTTCCGTAACCCCTGCTATGTTCTGCTGTGACGAGGGAAAGCTGTACCTTAGTACCCTACTTACCTTAGTTACTACGCATGACGTCACGAATTCTGGCTTTTGGCCGTCAAGGCTGTAACGATTTTTCTATTTTCCAGCACAATATCATGACACGGGCGGATCCGACCAATCACGTTACGAAGATGCGTAGTTACCACGCTTACTACGCTCCCGAGCATGGTAAGCAAATAGTTACTGTCAGCGTAGTAACTTTTTACGAGGTTGGAACGAAAATAGTAACTAATAGTTACTATTGTTGGAAGGGTGGAACTCCTGAAACGGAGACTGGCTAGTATTAGCATTGCCAAAATATGATCGAAATCTAATTATTCAAATTCGAAAAACTGAATCACTTCAAATATACTCTTGAAAATTTGACGAGAGAGATTGAATTTTGTTGTTCCAGTATTTTTGTTTGGCGAGACAGGTTCTAATTTCGTCTTTTTCGAGTTTATTTTGATTATCATTTTGCTCCGGCACACCAAACCGGCAGGCGGCGATAATAGGGTAGGCTAATCTACAATACTCAATACGACTTAGTCTGAAACACGTCAATGAACCTTGGGGAGAACAGGAACGGTCACCCAAAGGAACATTAAAATCCTGTGTAAACCAATCAACAACGTTTGTTGTCGTTACGTTTCTGGCTCTTCGCTGGGCACATGACGATTCTTCATCGTCACGAAGAGCTAGTTAGAGGTTGAAAAACCTGACACAAGTGGATACATTAGCTACGTTCGTTTTCGTAATCGGTTCGCCGTTCCAACCGTCGTTCTACACGCGTTTTCTTTACAACGCCGTTCGTGAACGGCGTTGAACTGCTGATAATAAGGAGTTTCGTTGTTCGGTTGAACTGCCGTTTCGTTCCTGAAACGACGAATTGAGCCGGGTCAGTTTCAACACCTCCGTTCAGTAATTAAGAAATTTCGAATTTCCAAAATTCTCGACAAAACAAATTAAAAACCAAGTTTAAAAACAATGGTCCTGTTATGCTAAAGTCTATTTTAGTACTTTAGTATAGATGATGTTGCAAATATTAAGTTAGTTCGACTATTAACGTTTTCGTACCAACTATCTTCGTGAAACGGCGTTTACAGAACCTGTCAAAGAAAACGGTAATTTGAAATATTTAAACGACGTTCTTCGTACCGACAACGACGAAAACGAACGCGGCTATTAGGTGCAAACGGAGGAGGAACGAATATATTTGTCCTGCTGTGTCTTTGTTTATCATACTTTATGGAAGAAAGGCTTAGACACACTCAGTAGATTTGGTTTTGTCTTTAAGTTCTGCAACGTCTAGATCTTACCATCCAAGTCGGCAGATTGCCATAAAAACAACCCAGTAATTCATTAGACTTAAAAGTTTACAACAATAATTCATCAGAGAATGCATTTGGTTTTTTCATATTTCGTTCCTTCTAGCTACGGCCTGACGAGGACCTTTAACAAGAAGGGCCGGAGTATCCCTAGAGCAAATCTTATCTGACTTATCTATTTCAGTTCAGTTCAGTTTTATTCATAAAAATACTGAACACCATGAACTCTTTATGGCCTCCCGTTCTGACAATGATGGATGGAGCTTGTTCTTAATTCTTAAAGGAAACAAACCAAAATAGAGCTGAAAAGGGAAGGAGAAACAAAAATGAAGACACAACAAATTAGAAGACGAGAAAAACTAAATTGAAATAACTGACAAGAAAAAATCCACTTACGAACAATATCCCATCAACAAAAGCCATGAACATTTTAGGGCCATCAGGCATGATTCGCAGTCGGGATCCCTTCGCAGTCTGCTTGTGCTGAAGGTGCACCTATCTAAGAACTTTGCAAGTTTATACCATGGTAGATACCATGGTAGCCTATGTGATAGCACGGTAACTGGTTCTGCATTCGCCGTTTTTGCAGTTACCGCAGTATCTCATACCAGCGTTGCTTTGCAAAAACGACAGGTGCTGATTTTCTGCTTCTGAAATCACCAACAAAAGAAGAAGTTGGGGCAGAGGATGACTGTGGGACTTTATCCACTCCTGGGGTTATTTTAATCTTTTGTAAGCAATACCATTGATGCAAGAATGTTCATAGGCCCTTGGAGACCATGAGAATGTATCGTTTTTTCGAAAGTTTTATTTGCCTTTGCAGTAATGATGCGTACTTTGTGGGGGCTAGGAGTTCCCTGGCGAGAAAACCCTTGAGGCAGAAATTACAAGGGGCCATTACGGATCATTAAAATGTACTGTTTGCTAAAAAAAAACCTTGAGGCACAGATGATCATGGGCCCTTACGGATCATTGAAATGCATTGTTTGCTCAAACGTATATTTTGTACGTTGCGCTTAAGATGAGTACTTTAAGGAGTTCATTTGTTAGCGCAAAACCCTTCAGGTAAAGACGATAATGGGCCCTTGCAAATCATGAAACTATCTTTTGGTCTAGAGTATTTTTTATCACTTTGCGGTTGATTCGCATTTTAAGGGAACTAGGAATTCATTTGTATGCAAATCTTTCAGGCACAATGACAAACATGAGAAAAATCAGAGGTTGCGATCCCTTCATCGTCTGCTTGTGCTGAAGCTGCATCCATCTAAAAACCTTTGTAAGCTCGTTTTGTGTTGTTATTTCAACATCATTTCGTGCTGTTTCTTACCATCTAACTCTTGCCGACTATTAGCTGCTCTTCGGCAGATACCATGGTACCACGGTTTGATAAGTCATACATGACTCAAGTTTCCGGATTCCCTCCCCCCCCCCCCCCAGGATGGTTGGATCCGGGAAGTGACTATTTTCAAGTCAATCTTGTCGGGTTTACATTGTGCCAACAAAGTTTCATCGTCCTAGCACATCTGGAAGTACCTTATACCATAACCACCGTAGTTCCGGACCCCTCCAACTCCCATAGTGAACGGATCGTTCCCAGTCCTGTCAGCTATGTATGTATCTAGAGCTCTTGTTTGTTCTTCTTACCAAGTTTCGTCCCGATCCCTCCATACTCTGAGCGTGTCGCACGATTTCCGGTTGCTTCTCTCTAACTGCCCCCAAAGTCACCGGATCCGGTCGGACTTGAAGTGTGACATCTGATACATTCGGCCTTTCCAAATATCAAGTCTCATTAAGATCCAGTACCCGTTCAAAAGTTATACCCTTCCCCCTCGCTCCACTACCCCTACGATGGTCGGATCGGGAAAGTGACTGTTTCCAAATGAGTTTGGTCGGGTCCCTAATATGCATGCCAAGTTTCCTCGTTCTATAGCATATCTGGAAGTATCCCAACTCGCGATCACCGGACTAACCGACCGACCAACCGATCGTGGAAAAGTGATCGTTACATGACACTTAGCCGGAAGGCAAGGCATAAAAAACAAGGCTCTTGTCTTGGTGAAGATGAAAATGAGACATCTTTTTTTCGGATACTACGGTCAGTTACTACGGTAGGGAGAGTGGTATCGAATATAAGATGCTACGGTAACTGGCAAGACTAGATACTCAGTAACTCTAGAAACGACTTTAGACCCTGGTATCAGATTGTCTGGTATTTTTTTATTTTTTTTTACAAACGCGTAATCCTTCACCACTATACATATTAACTCCAACCGCGCTCAATTGCTACGAACTATCTCCAGCAGACACGTAACCACGATATCTACGAACGACCTACTTTTCAAAATCTCAAATTCAAACTTCAATATTTGAATTATGACCTCTATTACAAATTCTAACTTGATCATTTTTTTTACTTCCTTAATTTTATTTTTGAGCAATTAACTTTAAATTCCATGGGCCAAACCGGGTACTTCTACCAAAAAAACTCATCATCATTTCAGTCCATTTGCACTTCCTATTTCGAGGATCCCTTCCTCCATAGGGTTCCTTTTCATCAGTGGCATAAAATTCAACATATTTACTTAAAACGAGTTCCCCTCTTCGACCCATACAAACCAACAAAACAACAACAAAAACCCCACTTAATTCTTAAATATAGAATGTCTTTTCACTTTAACATTCTTTCACAAACCTTTATGATTGCTTAAGTGAATTTTCTCAATTATAGATAAATTTTTCTCATCTCTCAAATTAAACTAGAATTGCTAAAAAAAAATTTTTTTTTTTACAAACTAATAGTTTCCTATTTTCAATTATACCACTTAAACTTAACATAATTAAAACAATTCTACTACTTTCAAAACTCAAAAATAACATTAAATAATTCAAATTCAACTTTCATTAATTTTTTTTTATTTTCTATCTTCTTTTTATACAATTTTTTTTAATACAATAGTTTTTTCATTTTATTTAACACTACAAAATCTCATCTATTTCAAATTATACTCTCATTCACCTTTCTATGCGTATTTATTTACAATCCTACTCCATGCGATGTCTACTTTAATCACTGCTTCTTCTTTTTGGGATCCCAAAACGTAAGTGGAGGGATACCTATGACATCGCAAAAGTTGTCCGTCTGTCCGTCCGTCCGTCCGTCCGTCCGTCCGTCCGTCCGTCCGTCCGTCCGTCCGTCCGTCTGTAAGCACGATAACTCTCGAAGGGAGTGAGATATTTTGATGAAACTTGGTGTGAGGATTCGTTGGGTCGTCGGACCAGTCAAGTTCGTAGATGGGCTATGTAGCCCTACATTTAGGGGTGGGGGAGGGGGTTTAAATTAAGGGGCAAACAAAATATTTTGAAACAGCTAATGTGATAGTCGATTACAGGGTAAGAAGACATGCTGAGCACGATGGTGAAAACTATTTTGTCATCGGACGAGTAGTTCGCCCGGAATCCGGCCAAAACCGGAAAGTTTGTTAAAAGTAAAAGTTTTATTTGAAGTTGATTAGATGTTCGATTTAGGGGTAGGAAGACATGCTGAAGACGATGGTGAAAACCATTTTCTCGAAGGATAAGTAGTACGCCCGGAATCCGGCCGAAACCGGAAAGTTTGTTAAAATTAGAAGTTTTATTTCGAGTTGATAGTTTGATAGTCGATTTTGGGGTAAGAAGACATGCTGAGCACGATGGGGAAACTCATTTTGTCATCGGACGAGTAGTTCGCCCGGAATCCGGCCAAAACCGGAAAGTTTGTTAAAAGTGAAAGTTTTATTTGAAGTTGATTAGATGTTCGATTTAGGGGTAGGAAGACATGCTGAAGACGATGGTGAAAATCATTTTCTTGACGGACAAGTAGTTCGCCCGGAATCCGGCCAAAACCGGAAAATTTGTTAAAAGCAAAAGTTCGAGTAGATGACAGATTAAGGGGTAAGAAGGGAGGCTGAGTCGGTTTATGACGATGTTTTTTTACCCGGACATATAATTTTTCCGGAATCCGGTTGTAACCGGATTTTTTTTAAGTCAAACTTTTATTCAAAGTTGATTAGATGTTCTTTATAGGGATAAGGAGATACGCTGGTTTTGTTTCTGTATTTTTTTTGTTTGCTGGGCTAGTAGTTCGCTCGGAAATCGGCAGGAAGTCCCGGTCAGTATCGTCAAAATAGATATGGTTTATAGAGGTATATCTGAACTTGGTTTTCTCTGATAATTAGCCTGTCCAAGACTGGATCTGGCGAAGACAAGACTCGATTGTCTGAATCAAATATTAGATTTTTGGGATCCCATCGACACCTTTGGTCTTGTTCCTGTTCTCTTTCTTTCCATGATTAATAACAGTATAGCGATATCAGGTGTGCTATAGTTCGATCGGCTTTCGTGGCTCGCTCTTTTATTATTCCGCTCATGTGTAGCCTATTTGCTTTTCGACTGTCGATCCGTCTTCGTGTTCTTTTAATGATTTTGTTATCTTTTCCAGCATATCTATATTTTTTTCGCGTTTCTGCATCTTAGTAGGAAGGGGTCGATGTCTCCGGTCGCGCTACATTTGGTGCAGATGCCTGTATTTTTATCCGGGTTTATCCTGTGTTTTCTTTCTTCGGTTGGGAGGAGGTTATGGATTTCGAGAAACAGATCTCCTTAACGTTTGGAGGTAGTAGGAACGTATGTAGTAATTCAAATATTCTCAGTGATTCTTCTTGGGTAACTTTCTTATCGTAGACTAATTTGATATCTGGCAGAGTCACGCTCTCCTCGAAACATCTTTTTACTTCCGTTTTATTAGTCTCTTTCTTCTGGAAGAATATTGCTCCTTGTTGTGCCAGTTCTTTATTCTCCTTCAACCCAAATTCGAGTTCGCGAGGCCATCCTGACTTTCCCGCAGCTTAATCCATGAATTAAGAATTGAGTTTTCTCTTTCTGTCATCTTCAGCTAAAGTCCGCGCAAATAGCTCCTTGGTTTTTGTTTCCGTGTTAATTATTTGTAGTCCGCCTGGTTTCTTCTTGATATACATGTCTGACATTTTTAACTTTGGTGGTTCTTTACTGTTCCATAAGAACATAAGAATCCTTTCTATTATTTTTAGAGTGTGCTTGGATGGTTCTGATACCTTAAACAGGTACCAGATAATTGGGAGACAGTAAATGTTGACATAGTCTGACTTCTGGAAGATGGTTAGTCGCCTCCCGTTCCCGTAACTTATCGCTGCGATGAATTTTCCCACCGTATCTTACCAAACTATATTTTAAGTTGGGATTGGGGGGGGGGGGGGGCAGAATTGAAATGGATGGTTAGTTTAGGGCGGACGCTCTTCCAGTGTGGATGCGGAGAAATTGTATTGGTAGAGATAGGAAAGGTACTAGTCCTTATTTTTGTCCAATGTGTGGTATTGAAGGAGAGGATGCGGTACATTTGATATGTTATTGTGAGGAGTTGAAAGAATTAAGAAAGGACGTGTGGAAAAGGACTTGGTTTCAAGTATGGGAAGTAAGTGTTTTGGTGAGCTCCGAGGGCTGGGTAGATTCCTGAAGCTAGCTATGACCCACCGTGAACTATTTTTATAGAAGTTGTTTTTTGGTTTGTTTTCGGAGTGTATGATATTTTGTTTTTTGTTACTGTGTTATGTTTCCCGCCATGGCCCTTGGGCTTTATTGGGAATAAATTCATTCATTCATTCATACCATGTCTTTGTGATCCTCATTCCTAAACTTCTAATTTAAGGTTTTACTGGGATCCCTAAGACGGTACTGGCATCTAGTTCCTCGGTTCCTGAATTTAAAATCTCGCATTTGTTTTTGTTTAGTTCCAGTTTGGCAAGATGACAGTATTCTTCTGCACATTGAATCGCTTTTCTGCTATCTTCATCGTCACAGGTTATAGTAGTGACGTCGTCGACGAATCCTTTAACGTTCAGAATCTCGTCCATGATTTGTACCCCTCGAATTTTATCTTCAAGATATTTTAAAAGGGGGTCAAAATATATTTCGAATAGTAGTAAACTCAGATGGCATGCCTGCCGTACTCCGGTCTCTGCCGTAAAAAATTCTGACACGATGTCGCCAAGAATCACGACTTGTTCCGTTTTTGTATATATTTTTCTTATCCACCCTATAAATTCACTATCAAATCCGTAATGCACCATTATTATGTACAAAAAAAATCTCCTTACTCTGTCAAATGCTTTTCAATATCAAGTCCCATTATTCGGATCTGCGACCTTTTTTCTTCGTTAGCTTATCTAGGCTCAGTATAAGTTTCGGATTGTCGTTAGGATGTCGGAAGCAGGGGCGTCACGACTGGGAGGGGGAGGGGGGGGACGCCCCCCCCAATGCCGTCGGCCAGTCGGTAAAAATAACCGAGTCGGTGCGAAGCGCCGCGATTTTTCGTCAAAACAGTTGATTTTTTTCACCGGCGATTGTCGGTTTTTCTGAAAATTGGTCGATTTTTCGTCAAAATAGTCGGTTTTTATGAAAATAAGTAGATGTTTCTGAAAATCAGTCGATTTTTTTTTCAATAATGTCATTTTTATTGTTGAAAACAGTCGTTTTTTCTGCAGAAAAAGTCGGTAAAGTTTTCAGCCAGTCGGTAAATTCCTCGTCCCCCCCCCCCCAAACATTTTGGCTAGTAACGCCTCTGGTCGGAAGTCCTTCTTTTGTTAATTCCCCCGTGTTGGTTTTTGCTTGGTGCCGATGGTAGTAGGCTACCTTTTAAGTCTTTTTAAGATAGTATTCTGTAGTCGCATTGGGTAATGGTGACTGGTCTCCAGTTGTTGAGGTCTTCTAGGTTCTCTTTCTTTGGGATTAACTTTACGACACCTTTGATCTCGATTTTGGAGTCCGGTCCTCCGCGCAGCACTTCCTTCTCTGAGGTTGTATGGTATGGCCAAAGAGACATGCCTACTAAGAATACTATACTAAGAATACCTACATACCTACTAAGAATTTCAGAAAATTCGGTTTTGTTTTCCTTGTACAATTCGTACGGGATGCCCCCGGCGATTTGTTATTGCCTACTTTCTTAATTGCTTGTAACACCTCCTCTTGTCCTATAGCTTGGCACAGCATTTCATTATTTCCCTCGCTGATAGGTTTTATTTTCTTGGACCTGAGAATGAGTTTTTTTATAGAACTTTTTAACGTCATCCATAATTTCTTGTTTTTCACTGATCAATTTACCCTCACTTGTACAAATCTGTTCTATGTTTTCTGTTTTTATCTTTATCTTTCGACGCCCTATAAGAGTCGCTGTCAGGTGTTCGTCTTGTATCTGTTCGTCTATTTTATTTCTTATTTTTATTTCCTCTGTATATTCTGTTCAGTTCTCTTTATTTCGTCCCTTGTTTCGAAATACTCGTTAGTCACCGGTAGTCCTCTGTTTATCTCTAGCTTGAGGAGATACAAAATTTGGTAGAGGTGCTTAAGATGTTGCTGTTGTGATCCGCGTAGATCTTTCGATATTTCCTTGGCTGCCATTGCTATTATAGGTTTTGCTGTATTTTCCCAATGCTTCGCGAGTTGCCCTTCGGACTCGCTTCTCATTTCTTCAACAACATTCCGAACAATCCGCTTAAAATCTAGGTCTTTAACTATGCTGGTATTAATTTTGCAAGGAAGGGTTTCTTGGTTTTTCGTTTTATTCGTTTTATCTCTTTGCTGCCTATTTTCATTATTACTGCATAATGATCTGATAATGCTGTATATACATGCTCAATATCCTGAACATTTTCTAGTATGTCTGGGACATGTATATTCTGTCTAGCTTAGATCCTCCGCCATGTTTTCCTTTCCAGTTTATTCTTGCTTAATCGACGACTTTCCTTAATTCATCCCACACATCTTTTAACTCAAGACCTCTAATACTATTCCTCAGAGAATTAGAAATCATGTCGCAGTTAAGATTGGCGTCTTTCTTGTTTGTGATTCAGTTAAAGTCTCCAAGAATAATGAGTTGAGACTTGTTCCTGGGTATGCAAGGTGCAATTTCTTCTTGAAAAAAACATTCTCTCTCTTTTTTCTTGTTACTTCCTCAAGGAGCATAAACGTTCAGTATCACCGCGTTCCCACCTTTAATTGATGATTCTCCCTTTTTCGTCGGTCCGGACGTCGTCGATACTCGCGCCCTGTTTGTATATGATCGCGACACTAATATGTCCGTTACGCATAGTGGTTTTCTATTCGTATTCAGGTTTGAAAATCTCAAGATCATCTGTATCGTTTTCTTGTACGAAGGCAATGTCAAGCGATGTCAGCACCTTGTTCGCTAATGAAGTTTTTTTCTTGCCTTTTCCTCTGTATCAGCCCGTTCATATTTAAGGTCAGTACTTTTTTGCATGATTGTTCTGCATTTCGTTGGTTTTGTTTTTTTCTCGATCTTCATTTTCCTGTTCTTCCTTTCGTTTTCTTGTTCTTCGTTATTTTCTTTCCGTGGTGATTTTGATGTTTTCGTCTTCTTCGTCCGTAGGTCTTACAACATGAATCAAGATCAACTGCGACTTCGATGGCTTCCTTTACTGGTTCACTTCCTTCTTTATTTGTGTCGTAAATGTGGGATATAGCAAGATTTCCATGCATTCTATTCTTTCAATCACGCTTGATCGTCTTTCTCGCTGTTCAGGTGCCGCTTCTTGTTCTTTGGCTTTTTGCTGACTGTTTCTTTTCCGGCCGCGAGTCATGACCCCGGATGGTGATGCGAGAACATCTTCGTCTATGTGTTCAACTTCCTTTGATTGCAACAGATTCTCAAAGGGGTTCTTTTTCTTTTCGCGCTCTCTGTCTCGCAGTTCTCTTGATCCTTTTTCGCTATCTTTTTCTTTTGGTGCCGTTCGTTTGGCATTTTCCGTTCCCAGGATTTGCTCTTTCATCTTCGTGATTCGCTTCTCCATTCGCTTCTCCAGGTCTTGGTTGTTCTCTAGTGAATGTTCACCAGACTTCACCATGCACTGTAGGGCAATGTAGGATACTCCAGTAAGTCATCCCTGGTTGGTGGTCTTGCGCTTATCTCGCCTCTTGTAGAGTTTGGTCTCGCCGTTACACTGATAGTGCGCCGACGGCTTGCTACAGTTGGTGGTAAAGAGCAATCTTTGGTCATGTGTGACGGTTCGTTGCACCTCCCGCATGTCTGTTCTTCGTACCACACGCACATTCGCACTCCCTCGATTATAACGAAAGACGGGATGGTACTAACGCCATGCATACTTACCGAAACTCTTGTTTTCGACACCTCCAGATATCCTTCGCCCTGGTATTCCTCTCGTCGGCACTGTACTACCTTACTGTACGACTCAAACCCTTCCTTTATTACAGTCGAGACCAACCTTGACATAGGTGGTTTTCTATTTTTTGAGCCCAAGCTGACTTTGAAACATTGGTGGATTTCTTTTCGTATCTGTTAAAACACATTTGTTATTGAGTATCTGTTAAGACGCAACTATTGGCGACCAACCAACCTCCCTATTCAAACCGTTCCCTCTGAGTCATCGTCCCCAGTGTTTCTATCTTTTCAGCGACAGTTCCTTGGGCTCACGTATTGCAATTACTGCAATACAAACTTGGCAATTAACCCTCGTCGTGCCTATCTGGTTTTTAATATTTCCGAAGAAACCTTCCAGCAATTAGTGTCAGGTCCTCTCCCCTCCCCTCATTCAGTCCTTAAGCCTGCTTGGTAATTGCCGTAATAATCGTGGCTTTTGCCGCAAAGCCAAGTGTGACAATTTCTTCCCCCCTTCCTGTACTTGATCGTGGTTTAAATTAAACCGCTTCTGCTGAAATTATGGGAGTCAAGGTCCTACAATTAGCTGTCTCTAATTGGCAAGGGGACAAGCCCCCCCCCCCCCATCTCTGAGAAAGGGACGTGAAGGGAAGTGTCACGAGTAAACATTAAGTTTAGCAGAAAGACTTATCAGGCTTACCCTCGATCTTTGGTCACATTTTCAAGGAGGATACCTATGACATCACAAAAGTTGTCCGTCTGTCCGTGTGTCTGTGAGCACGATAACTCTCGAAGGGAATGAGATATTTTGATGAAAGTTGGTGGGAGGATCCTTTGAGGCAAGGGAAAGGTCGAGTTTGTGGATGGGCTATATGTAGCCCTACATTTAGGGGTGGGCGTTCAAATTAACCGACACACCAAATATTTTTAATGAGATAGTCGATTAAGGGCTAAGAAGACATTCTGAACATGAATATGAAAACCACTTTCTAGAAGGACAAGTAGTTTGCAAGGAATACGGACAAAACCGGAAAGTTTGTCAAAAGTAAGATTAGATTTTCGATTTAGGATAAGAAGACAAGCAGAACACTTTTGTGAAAACCATTTTCTACCCGGACAAGTAGTTCGCCCGGAATCCGGCCAAAACCGGAGAGTTGTTAAAAGTTACAGTATTATTTGTAGTTGATTAGATATCCGATTTAGGGGTAAGAAGAGATGCTGAATCCGTGTATGACAGTAATTTTTTGGGATGCCAAAACGTAAGTGGAGGGATACCTATGACATCGCCAAAGTTGTCCGTCCGTCCGTCCGTCTGTCTGTCAGCACGATAACTCTCGAAGAGAATGAGATATTTTGATGAAACTTGGTGCGAGGACTCTTCGAGTCAAGGGAAAGGTCGAGTTCGTAGATGGGCCCAATAGCCCAAATTTTTTTTTTTTAATCTAATGAGATAGTTGATTACGGGGTAAGACGACATGCTGAACACGAATATGAAAACCATTTTCTCGCCGGACAAGTAGTTTACCCGGAATCTGGCTAAAACCGGAAAGTTTGTTCTGAAGTTTATTAGATATCCGAACGATTTTCTCGTGGGACAAGTAGATCGGCCGGAATCCGGCCAAAACCGGAAAGTTTGTCAAAAACAAAAGATTAATCTGAAGTTGATTAGAGGTTATTGAAACATGCTGAATCCGAATATGAAAATTATTTTGTCGCCAGACAGGTAGATCGCCCGGAATCCGGCCAAAATCTGTTAAAAGTAAAAGTTTTATATGAGTTTCATTATGTGTTCGATTTACGGGTAAGAAGGCATGCTGAATTCGTGTATGGCAATCATTTTATACCTGGACACATTTCACCACGAATTCTGCTGAAATCGGAAGTTTTTTTAAAAGTTTTATGTGAAGTTGATTATGGAGATATGGATGGTATGGAGATACGCTGAATCTGTTTTTGAACTTCAATTTTTTTGCAAGACAAGTAGTTCGCCCGGAACCCGGCTGTAATCGGAAATTTGGCAGAAGTAAGACAGAAACTTTCGTCAAAGTAGGCATGACGCAGGCTAAAGCGGTAAACTCACATGCTGAATCCATATTTGAAATTCGTCTTCTCCGATGATTACCATTGGACCGCTACGTCTGTAGGTATTAAATGTTTGGTATCCCATCGAAACCTTTGGTCTTGTTTACCCTGACATATAGTTTGCCCGGAATCCGGCTGGAACCAAAAAATTTGCTATAATTTAAAATTTTTAAGTTGATTACATGTTCGATGTAGGGAAAGAAGACACGCTGAGCTCATTTTTAGCAATCTTTTTGGCCGGACAAGTAGTTCCGGAATTCGGCCTGGAAGTTGGCAGAAGTAAGGCAGGAACTTTCGTCAAAACACATATGACTTATAGGGGTAAACACACATACCTTAATCCATATCTTAACTTGGTTTTCTTAGATGATTAGCTATTTGGCCTCAATCTGTGTCTGAATGTTAATAGTAAAACTGTTCAAGGAGCCTGGCGAAGACTGGATCTGGCGAAGACAAGACCCAATTGTCTGGATCAAATACTGGACTTCTGGAATCCCGTCGAAACCTTTGGTCTTGTTTATTATATTGTTTATATCTGTTAACTTCTCAAGGGGGGGGGGGGGGTTGAACGTCTTAACAAGGGAAGCTTTTGAAGGGTGTGTTAGTTACTTGTTTTATTTCTAATGAAACCCCTTATCTAATCATATCTAGTCTAATTTGATCTAAGAACAAAACGATGTGAAGATGATGGACTACAGGATTTCATTTTTGACGCTATTGTTCTTTGTAACTACTGCAAATACCATTTCTACACTACATTTGCATGTAAAGTGTGGCAAATAATTCTTATATTCAGGTGATCTCGTTTCTGTTTCCTTTTTAAATGTTATCAGTGACAATGGCATGCCATAGTCAATCGCACTTTTCTTTGCTTTCTTGGCAGGTTCGGTTCAAGTAGTATTGTGTTACATATTTTATTACATATTTTATTGTGTTATATATTTCGTTTAAACAGAGATAAGGGTATCCAAAAATGATCTGAATTATTGTGAGGTACAAATAAACCATTCCACCCAGCTTACTGGTGATCCTGTTACGGGTGGACGAAATGACGGATTGGTGAACTCACGGATTTTGGTGGTTCAATTTACGTGCTGGAAAACTGTCGGATAAACTGGGCGAGGTGACACTTTTTTTGGCGAAATTTCTTTGCTTTCTTGGCAGGTTCGGTTCAGAGATGACCGACGGATGGGTCAATTGACATGCTACCTTATAAACAGACCTTTTGCTGCATAACCGCAGAGCTCTTGCCAAGCTCTACGCCACTTACTGCGACCACTCGGTCCTTTACCTTTCTGGATTTTACCCCCTGCTGAAGAAAAAGGATGTAGCAGCTATTTGAAAGCATACTTCCGCTACTGTAAATCCCTCCTCTACGTACCAATTTGGTATAAAAATCGAAAAATGATAAATCAATTCTCAGTAACTACACTGTCAGAAATTTCATAACATATAGCGTATAACACTTTCAAGAATAACACCTTTTAACTTAGAAATAAAGTGTTACGACCAATTAAGTTTATACTATTTCGTGCCTAGATCTCCAACAACACCTTCAATAGGTAAAAATACTACACTGTCAGAAGTTACATAACGACAGCAGAAGGATGCGCGGGTTCAACAGATAACACTTTGAGATGTTATCTGTTATGTTTCTTTCGTTCCCGTGAACTTTGACAGTGTAATATAACTGTTAAACTTGACGAGCTGTATAGGAATCTGTCGGTCGCCACGTTTTCTCCGCGTCACGGTCTTGTCCGTTTATTTGAAGTATAATCTGTTCGAAGTGTAAATTTGTATTCTAATTTAAGTTATTTTTTCTCTCTTTTCTCTGTGTACTTAACTATTTCTATTTCATAGAAGTGGGTTAATAAAAAGGTTCATTCATTCTACTTTTACTTTATACCCTCTGTGACCTTCACCACTGAACCGGAAATTGAGAGAAAGCTTATTGTATATTATTCCCAAGAAACGGCATGCTTAAAGTAGCTAAATCGGAAGCATTCTAGCATTTGCATCTGTCTAACACCCACATCCAAGTTGCCAGTAGAAAACTTGCTTTCCAGCCGAAAATGCATACTGAATATTTTGGATTGTTCGGTTGATTGACAATCCCAAAGAGCGGTGACTAAACTTTCGCCAAGTCAACCACCGTCTTTATTTGAAGTTCCGCTTCTTTGGCATATTTTCGCTAAAATATCAGTTTTGAATAAAGTTATTAAATGCCTATGCCAGATCACTTTACTGAATGTGGAATACTTTTTTATTTCTCTATTCACCCTTTATAAAAGGGACCAAATGCTAGTTTTATTAGGTTTATTAGGTTTTATAAATAGATTTTTGTTTCTTTAAACCTGTTATTTCTCAGATAATAAGAAGAGAGAAATGGCAACGCTAGCCCCGCCGTCGTTCATCTTGTCTCCCGACCCTCTCGAAAATTGCCCTTCTTTCCGGAAACTGCCCGGAAATTTACTTTCGGCTGTTGAACTGTTCGGAATTCAATCAGACTTCACTGATGCTTCAGTTAATTTGCCGTGTGGCCCTGTTCGCGAGGGATTGAGCTGGCGAAGTGACTAGCAGTTAATCACTTTTTTCCCAGCATTCCGCGACTTCCTCCGGCCTAGGACTTCATTAGGTCTTGAGTGGCGGAATAGCAAAATCACGGGCTGCCTGACTGGAAAGGAAAAAGAGGACATCGAATGGAGAGAGGAAGGATTTTCGCGGTACGGGGACGCATTAGAAATAGTGAACTCTGATGTAGGCTAGTGAGTGAAAGAAGATAAATAGTAGTAGTACATCTTTTGTAACTAGAAACGTTGATATATACGTTTCTAATTACAAAAGATGCGCTACTAATATTTTTGGATTCCGTTCCAGAGACGATTACGTAGTGGGATAACCATTAAATTATTGATTGGTGCCTGGAGGAGGAAGGTGGCAGGGGCCACCTTTCTCCCCTCCCCCGGGCACCCCCCTCCCCCCAGGGGGGTGCGTCAACCCCACACAACTTTTTGAGATTCGGTTATAATTATTCGGTCATATTCGATATCAGAACTGTTAGGTATATTTACGGGGATTCGGTAGTTTAATCCTGAAAAAGGCTATCGGTACAAATATACTCGGTAAAATGATCGGGATTTGGTATAATTGCCAGGATTCGGTAGTTATCACGAATAGGGTGAATGAATTTACTGAAATTATTCGGTATGTTTCGATGCCAGAACGACTCTGTATATTTATGGAGATTCGGTAGTTACACAGAATCTAGAATAGGCTATCGGTTAAAAATTATTCGGTACCATATTGAAATTTTTTTATTCGGTATAATTCTCAGGATTCGACTTTAGGTCCAGCTTCGATCAAATTATACCGGATCCGATATCGTTCGGTAGTTTTTTATGCCAGAACTATTCGGTATAATTGCGAATTCGGTAGTTATACTGAATCTCCAATAGGCGATCGGTCCAAAATTATTCGGTGTTATAACTGGGATTCGATAATTTATTCTCCATAATTGCCACGATTCGGTAGTTACCACGAACCCCTAACTTTGGTCCGATTTCGTCGACATTTTACTGAATCCCGAATATAAGTCCATAATTATTCGCTATATGCTTCTCCGGAATTCCGAACTTTAATCCAATATGCAACGCCAGTCCGAAAATTCGGTGACCCCGCCCCCCTCCTCCTCCCACATGCCATGCCCCAGAGAAGCGTACTCTCGGCTGTCGATTTGATCTTGTCAAAATATCAGCCAGCTTGCCAGAATGACATAAAGGTAGTTACCAAACTTTGCATTTCACAGTCGAGCTTGTACCGAAATCTTTCTGAAAGCGGAGAGACCGATTTTCGAAATTTTGTCGAAAAGCCTTGTGCTTTAGCAAACGTAGGTTTTAAAAAAAAACATGCAGGAGAAGGTGTGGACATAAATTGGATTTGTAAGCACTGAGAAGAAATCAAGTGAAGCAACAGATAAAAGGACTATGATTTCATTGTTTGTCCTTACTTTAATTTTGGATCCCAAAAAGACGCTGTAATCATAAATATTTCCAAAAATCCTTCTTGCGGCGCCTTTCGTGGTATTCTTTATTTTGTGGAAGGGCGCGTCATTTAGCTGGGGTGTTAAACCAGTTTTAGGCTTGAGATTTAAGAGACATGAAAAGGTAGAATTTTCACGGAAATAGTTAAATTTGGCACGAAAAAGCGAACTTAAAAAAATTCGACTGCGGCGCTCATTTTATAAGGTCATGGGCAGGATTCGGTAGCCTACAGTAGCTACAAGCTGCTGCCGAGACATCGCTCCAACCGGTTTTGATGTTTCTGGAAATTCTCGTGATGCTGCAGTGTTAATCCACGATAAAAGATATACTGTCCAAGTGGGTTTCACAGAAACGACGCCTAGTAGCTGTCCAATCGTCTTTCATGCTGCCCTTTAGTGTTACACCTTGTACACAATCTTTTATATTTGCTAATTTAAAGCTCAAATTCTCAGTTTCTGGGATTCGATAGACTTTTTTTTTTAAATTCGGTAAAATTTTAGTCTCTGCAGCCCCCCCCCCCCCTCCAACGAAAATGCGCTTACAACGCCCCTGGAAGGGGGGTTAGGGATATTTGAGGTAGGCTATTGAGTAATAGTTTTCTTAAGGGGGGATAATAAAATAATAAATGGTAATAAAAGGTAATAATAAAAGGTATGGTATGGTAGGTAAAACAAGGGAAGGAGCTTCGGGAATTTAGGCAGTGATCGCAAGTGCTAATAGTTCTAACCGGCGTTTACTGGAACGAAATGAAAGCTAGTTGTCAATTTTTAACATTAGTCGGATATACAAAAATGACTATAGAAAACATCACCAAAAATAACAGATAATTGTCTATTTAAAACTTCACCAAGTCTGAAGTGAATTTGTCCAAGTTTGGTCCTAGAATCGGTCAACTTTTCCCGCTTTCTGTGTCTGGCTCTTGTTGTCGGATGTTCCACCGTTATTATGTGAAATATAGGCTACCCTGTGTATTATAGCTAGGTAAAAAATTGAGACAACTTTTTCAGATCACTAAGTCTAATTTGATATGGTTTCCTTTAAATGTTCGAGAAATTTTAAGATCAACAGAAATTTGATGCAGTTTTGTTGCTGCTCTCTATAGTTTTTACAAATTTATTGTGGAAAAAATTCTTACTGAAAGAAGATGGCGCTTCGGCCATTCAGGTGCTGTTTGGTTACAGGATAGGCGCCAGTTTAGAATACAGTGACACGTGCGTTAAAGGTGATTAATTGCTTTGGGATATTTTACAGATTAGTTCCGTCCAATGCTGCTATATTTGGTGCTGGTTTGGTGATGGATACTTTAAAAATGAGGTAGGCAAGCTTGTGCATGGTATGATATTTAATACTTGTTTTTTCTAGAGAAAACACTTCTCTAAGAGTCTAAAAGTATAACGATATTTCAAGGTAGGCCTAGGCTATAAGTATTTATAAACTTTATTTATTCAAGAGAACAGACAGTGGGGTATTGAGCCAAAATACTTCGGGTGGGCCAAGTCAGTCTACCCTGAGTCTACCACAAATCCCTGATTTTTGGATACCTTATGCCTGCCTTATGCCAAACGCTGGGTATATCTAGCATTTAGCATAGCCTATGCCTAACGCTGGATACCCTATGCCAAACGCTGGATACCTGTTGGTAACCTAACCCTGACCTACCTCAATGGAAAGAAGTTCTGATTGGTTGATTTATTTATCCAGCACCTGGCATAGTTTATCCAGCGTTAGGCATAGGGTATCTGTAGGGTATGCCAAACGCTAGACATGTCCAGCGTTTGGCATAGGGTATCCAAAAATCAGGGATTTGCGGTTGACTGCAACTGACGCATCCGTCTTATGCATTATTTGAACATATGGTTCAAAGTCAGCATGGGCTCAAGGAATATTCAACTGGTTGACATCTTTACCAACTGATTCACAAAAGCAGGGATGGCCAGCATTAAGGAAATCTAAATGTTTTTCAGAAAACCAATCATTTTGGGGAAATATTGACGATTTTGAAGAAAATGTAGACTGTCTTACATTGAAATACTCAGAGACAGAAATGCCACCGATCAATTGGGCAAGGGCTTCCTGTGACTTCCCCCCATCCTCCCCTATATATGATATCTCTGTTTGTGACCCATAAAGTCCACTATAGTCTGACAATGGGCCTAGTCTTGTTGTGGAATGACATATTTCTGAGACCCTCTTTCTGGTCCCTATCCTTTGGCTGGAGGTGTGTAGAAAAGAAGCTGTTTTTTGTGTAACGACAATCTTATGTCTTCATTTTAAAGGCTGTACCACTTACACTTGCATCAGTTTCAGCTTTCTATAGAACTTCTGGAGGTTTTACTGGTACAGCTCCCAAATTATGATGATGTAAATTATAAATCAAAATTTCAGCAGTTCTGACAGTGGAAACCAGAATAAAAACTTGGGTGGACAATCCATTATTTCCTTCATTTTCATAGTCAAATACTGATTTTCTTTTCGTTAGGAGCTTTGTTGGGGTCGAATCTTATTTTGTTCATTTATTTTGAATTTATTAAAATTGAACTGAACTGAACTGAACGGAGTGAAAGTAAGTTTTATAAGATATAAATGAACTATTCCATGGAACCTAACATGCATAGGCCTACAACTCATTTACTTCATCACTTTCTGGCAGGGTTGCACAAAAACGGAGTTGGCTTCACTTTACAACTGGTTGTTGCTTCACTTTAGACTGAGAGGACCTCAACATATAAGGAGCCTGAGGTTAGTCTTTAGTTTTGTAAGTACAAAGGGCAGGCTTCATCTTTGGGATTTTTTTTTCGGATTACAGATGTCCGCCAATGTTATATCTTTTTATGGCACTTGAGCTTACTCAAGTGCCATATAGCGATTGTAATTTCTGTCCGTCAGTCGGTCTGTCGGTCTGTCGGTCTGTCGGTCTGTCGGTCTGTCGGTCCCGGTTTTGCTAGTTCGGGCACTTCCAGATAAGCTAGGACGATGAAACTTGGCAGGCATATCAGGGACCGGACCAGCTCAACTTAAAATTAATCATTTCTTCAATCCGACTTTCCCCGGATCCGGGAGTCCGGAAACTATAAAGCAAAAGTGGAGCGAAAAGTAGCAAAAAAAAGGGCTGCCCGAGTGCGGGAGCGAACCAGGAACCTCTGAGTTATAAGTCCAACGCTCTACCAACTGAGCCACGAGTCCATGTATGAGATAGCGAATGCGGGAGTAAGAACAAAGTGGATAATCTAAACAAATTACATTGTTAGGATAATGGAACTTGTCAGGAATATTGGATGTATTAGGGAGCGTATGCGGGAGTATATATTGTTAAAAGATTGACGACCTGATTAACCTGGACATAGTCAAGAAACATAAATAATAGTTTGGGCACTTCCACGCAAGCTAGGACGATGAAACTTCGCAGGCATATCAGGGACCCGACCAGACTAAGTTGGAAATAGTCACTTGCCCGATCCGACCATCGTGGGGGAGGGGGCGGAATCCGGAAAATAGGGACATTCATCACTTTCGAACGGGTGATCGGATCTTAATGAAACTTGATATCTGGAAAGATCTCGTGTCTCAGATGTCTCATTTCGAGTCCGGACCGGATCCGATGAATCTTGGGGGTGGGTCTTGAGGGGAGTGGAGGGACGGGGAATCCGGAAAAATTTGGAAAAATTAAATATTTTCAGCTTACGAACGGGTCGTCGGATCTTAACGAAACTTGGTATATGGAAGGACCTCATGTCTCAGACGACGGTGACATTGGGGGGAGTTGGAAGGGGAAACCGGAAATCTTGAAAAACGCTCAGAGTGGAGAGATCCGGATGAAACTTGGTAGAAAGAACAAGCACAAGTCCTAGATACCTGACTGACATAACCGGAACGGATCCGCTCACTTTGGGGGAGTTGGGGGGGGGGGGGAGAGTCCTAATTTCTAGTGATCCCGCGAGTTCGATGCTTCCTGATGTGCTAGGACAATGAAAATTGGCAAGCATGCCAAGGACCCGACCAGATTAAATAGGAAATAGTCACTTCCCCGATCTGACCATCTGGGGGGGGGGTGGAGGGACGGGGAAGCCAAAATTGAGGTATTTTTAACTTGCGAACGGTTGGTTGGATCTTGATGAAAGTTGATATTTAGCATGACCTCGTGTCTCAGACGTCCCACTTTAAATCCGGACCGGATCCGATGTCACTGGGGGGGGGGGAGCTGGTGGAGGGAACCAGAAATCTTGACAAACGCTTAGAGTGCAGCGATCGGGATGGAACTTATTCGGCCACGGTAGGTGGAGATAGAGTGAGTACCGGAAATCGTGTAGCACGTCTAGGGATCAAACAAATGGATTTATTGGGATGAAAGTTTGAACAGTCATGTGCATTTGCTGCAGACAATCGAGACGATGCCGGAACTGCTCAGAAATGAGTGAAACTAAATATCCTATTTCTATTTCCGAACCGCATTTTTGGATGGCGGGTGTATTTTGTGAGGTTCTCATCTACTTTCTTGTACAGCCTACTCGTACAAGTGCCATATGAGCTCGTAGCTCTTGTTTAGTGGAGTGTTCCTTGCAACAGTCCACTATTTCGAGCGCTGTAGCAGCTTTCGGCTTTCGATTTTCGGTTTTCGCCGTGTGTGAAGCTCATAACTCATCAAGTTCAAACTTGGTTCACTTGTGGGCATTAGGGTCTAGCTGTGCCTTTTGAGGGTCCCACCCCCACATCCATCCGGTTCGGGGGCAAATGGGCCCAGATTGCCTAGTGAATAATGTTCATAACTTGACCAGATCTGGACATAGGAGGATGAAGTCCCCCCCTCCCGTTCATGGGTAACTGTGCCCAGGTTTCCCGTGAGTTAAGTTCGTCTATGACATGTCTCAAGTTGAACTATTGTATGCTTGGGGACATAGGTGTACAGATGCGGATTATAGTGTAACAGCAACAAATAAGACCACACAAACTCGACGGTTTTGTCATATGATCGATGATATGCCGTTCTTAATAAAGTTGTAAAAAGGGGGGAGGGGGGAATCAGACAATAAAACGATTTGGTTTTATTGCACTTTTAATACCTTGCTAATGGAAAAGAGGTTTAAAGTGTGGGACCGTTCTTGAAAGAGTTTGAAGATCTTCTTTGGATTTCTAAATGTGATTTCTTTACATTAAAGCTTTTAAACTGGAATGATCTCAGCTTAGGTTATTTCAATATTTTTTGGTTACGGTATTGGTGATTTGAAATGTCTTGGTTCCAACGCTGTATTGTATATAAGATGTGATAAACATTTCACTTTCACACTCCACATCTGAGCGCTTGCACACTTGTTTATTATTCTGTGGGATAGGCTAGAAAATCTAGCAGAAACCTCAGGCTACAGATGAGGCAGTATCTCAATCCCCCCAATTCACAATTGATGGTCGCGGAAATTGACACTGAGAGAGTGGAGTGCTTCCAGTTGTTGCCTTGTCCAGGCTGGACAATCTTGAACAAAGTGTGTATTTGTCTCTTCGTTTATTCGGCACGATTTCGATGTAGTCGATGACGTCAATGTTGGTCCGGAAGGTGACGCCAGGCCAAAACGACCGGAATGTTGGACCTCCCAGATTCCGGAATCCGGAGAGGTGTCATGGTGGCATTGTATTTAAGAGAAGAAATTTACGAATGGATGGGGTAGAGAAAAAGAAGAGGAATTGACAGTTATGATTATGAGGCAATCTAGTAAATCAATCTAGGGACATCTAGAAAATCACAACGAAATTATAGATCAGCGTATAATTAGGCTATCATGAATATCCGGAAGCGTTCGCTGTTCGTACCGATATTTCTATTTTGTTATTTTGGAATAATTTTTTTATACAAAAAAATTACCACACTGACCACATAGAAAAAACACGATGGTTCTGTAACAACAGTTTGTAAACAAGACTGTTATAACAACAAACTACATGTAGTAGTCATACACAAATCCTCAAGTTTTGGCCATGATGCCCCAACATCTGGGCATGCCCCAACGTTTGGACATGGTGTGCATACGTTAGGGCACCGTGCCCTGCACCACGGGCATGATACCCCATGAAAATCTGTTTGAAAAGCAAATTTACGTTCTAGATTCTCAGTTCAATAGATTTTGAAAAGCAGAAACGCAACTTTACATTTTAGATTCTAAGTTCAACATATTTTTTTGTGCCCAAATGTATCATGCCCTTGCTGCAGGGAATAGTGCCCAAATGTATCAGCACCATGCCCATACGCTGGGTCATGCCCAGACGTTGGGCACCATGCCAAAAAATTGAGGATTTGTGTATGAATGACACGCAGTCAATAGCTATGACTGCATGCGAGCCCGAAGGGGCCTGATACTCTTATGTCTACTACGCCAAAAAAATATTCGCTGCATATATTTGTAATAGAGGGAAATTAATTGGAAATATGAATTGAATTGAATCTTGACTGCGTGGAAACCCTGGGTATCTGGTGATCGGAAGGTGGAGCCCGGATTTAAGTTATCTTGTAAATAAGTATAAGGTTTAAAGCCAATCTGACCATCCATAATACAAGAAATAAAAATGAAATAGGCCTATTGTTTCGTGTCTTGTAGACATCTTGTTTGAAATCATCATTCTCTTGAAATGCATTAAATCGCAATAGGCTTCCTTATGACGTCACCATTGCTCGTGATCTGGAAGTATCAACTTCCAGGTCAGGTCTCTCTAGTCTCGTTCTTCACTTTCTTGAATGCTGCTGTTATGCCATTACTTTCACTTCGCTAATGGAGTTCCACAAAAGGACAACCGGACTGGAGAGGAAATCGTATCGTGATAAGACTGACAGAGCTTCCGGGAGTTGCATCGCGTTGTTAGAGCATTTATTTTGAAAGAAAAAACAACAAAACACGGCCTGAGGCCAAATAGCTTGTTACTTATTCAGTAATAAATAATGACATTGTCAATCACATA